>RSEF01000001.1:13810646-13826530 GCA_003993805.1 Himantopus leucocephalus | reverse complement strand
ATGTTGGGGGCCCCAGAGCTGGACACAATATTCCAGGTAGGGTTTCATGAGAGCAGACTAGAGGGGCAGAATCACCTTCCTTGACCTACTGGCCACTCTTCTTCTGACGCAGCCCAGGATACGGTTGTCCTTCTGGGCTGCAAGTGCACTTTGTTGGCTCACGTTGAGCTTCTCATCAACCATCACTCCCAAGTCCTCCTCAGGGCTGCCCTCAATCCATTCTCTGCCCAGCCTGTATTTGTGCTTGGGATTGCCCTGACCCATGTGCAAGGACCTTGCACTTGGCCTTGTTGAACTAGAAGCTAAGCATTTCAGTCATGAACAAAGAGGGGAAAAAAATCAAATAGCATTTGTATATTACACTGCTTCATAACATCCAGATTACAACTTAACTAATAAGCATTTCACTCTTCCATGTTCAGGGACTGAGCACACTCCTTCACAAAGAACCAGAAACTCAGCACACTCCTTCACTAGCCAGGCTCTCTGGTGATCATTAAGAAACCCCTGCAAGGAGCCTGCAGTCGGGAAACATTATTCCTGTGCATGTTATTCCAAAAGAATAGAGATCTGTAAAACATCTGCCTTCTTTTTTTGTAGTTAGTAGTGTAACCCATAGAGACTGACATTGTTTAGAGTTGAGAAAAACTAATAATCCATCTCTCTTAGTATCTTAGTAACTCCAGCATCCAATGATGGTAATGATGGGAATGATTTTTACCCTTCCACTGTAGTAATGTAGTCAGGATTGGAAAAAAATACTTCCCTTTGCCTAATTACAGCAGCATCATAGGTTTCAACTTTTGCAATAGATATAGCCACCTAAATCAACTTCAGGTCTTCTATATGAATGTTTTTGCTCTTATATTTTAACACCCACAAAACCTCACAAAAATGAAATTACAGTTTATGGAAAGTAGTCCAACAAATGAATTGAAATATATACAAGTTACCTACAGATCTATAAATTTCCCTCTGTAGCCTGTTTTGAAAGCTAACCACCAGTGTCTTGACCTGTCAAATTCAAACTGTGGGAAATGAGGAAATATAAAATTAACCTTAGCTCTGTCCTTGCTTATCAGTGGCCTGCCATGTATATTTTGTATTCTGTTTTTGAAGATAATATAAAAGAATCATGGAAAAAGCACTTTGCTTACTTCACAGAAACACTATTTATTTATTTATTTTCCCCCTTTACTTACTCTATCGTTCTACCACTCCGCCCTGTCATGAGCTGCTTTTGGAGATGGGCTGTCACAGATATTCCCAGTGGCTTTTGCAGAGGTAGAATTGAAGTGAGTTAGACTGAGCTGTCATGTGCTGTAATTCTTTATTTTATGCTTTTCAGGAGGTTTAATTTTTCTGAAGTGAGGCCTTGTAAGAGATACTAGTGAGAGTATTAAATGTGCTTTAACAAACTTTTTTTTGTCAGAGAATGTGATTTCTTAATGTAGGAGGATATAGATTTTCATGTGATTTCTGCCATGCAGGGATACTCTCTGTAAGACTGAAAACCTAACTACAATACAGAACCCTACCCCCACAACAACAGAAGAACAAAGACAAACCCAACAAAAAAAAACCCAAACAACCAAGCCCACAAAATAATCCAAACTCAAATAAAACAAACGAAAAAAAAGAGACTAAAACTGAATCCAGGCTTTTGGGTGACACAAAGTCACCATGCATACAAATATCTCGCGATGTGAAGAAGGCAAGAAGGGCACTTTAGAAAGGCACTGCAGATGCACCTACCTCTTCAGTGGGACTATCTGCAGAGAAGAACCTGCATAACAGTGTTTTGAAATATATAAAACGTTTCCTGTTAAATGGTAAAATAATTCGCTGAACTATTTTGTCTGGATGATAATGCAAATGTCATAATTAAAGCTATCATTTGGCGTAGAAACAAGGAGCCAGTCATGGTTTGTGTCTGTGCCACACAGTGATAAGCAATGTAATTTGTAACAGTATGAACAATGGACTTTTAGATTTTGGTGCATAACCTTGACTATCTTCCAGACAAATATCAGAAAAATGTCCTAAGGCTACAGATTATTCATTTGGGATGATGAGTTTTGGATTCTCAGCGCAATTACAAAGTTATACCATTTTATCTCAGTTTTGCTTTTTGTAATTATGTGTAATTTACTATACAATGATGGAGAAAAAATGCCGCCTTCTTTACACCTGCAATCCTGCGGATTTTATGTCTTTTCTTATTATTCAAAGAACTGTTGATACAGATGTTATGCTCATAAAAATTCACATGCATATAATGTTTCCTGCAACGTTCCCATGTACTTTATGAGCATAATTAAGCCCTGCAGCACAGTTAAATGGCATTCCAGTTTCATAAACAGGTAAACTGAGGCATTGCAGTCATGACTTGCTCAAAACTTAGCAACATTAGCAGTGGAAGCTGGGGGCTCTAACTATCAATGGTTTGATCTGAATCGTAAGAACATACGGCCTCTGTTAACCCAGACTGACTTCAACTACAGGCATGCTTCTTTATAACTTTGTATTACAAATGTTTTGCTTGCATTAAGCTATAATGGTTGCTGACATTCATATTTCATCAGCTACCTCGATTCCAAGTGCCTCTTTTGGAGGGTTCAGCTTTCCAAAACCACATCATAAATCCCGTTTATACACACATTTTCCCTTTATTTTTTTCATTGAGTTTCTACCCTGCTCTACAAAACCTCGTCACTATGACCCTGCAGTGCGCTAACCACACTTTAAAATTCTCTTTCCTTTCCTGATGATTTGTTTCATTAGTGACATTCTTCAAATCAAATGTACCTAATCCATGGTTCAGGCTACTAACAGGAAATCGGTTCAGTGAACAGGGATTTATATAACAAAAGAAGTGCTCACTTAGGGAGTACTTTTAATACTTTGTTCATTGAAAAAAATGCTAACCTTCAGATTTTTCTGACTTTAATGCTCTGGTGTTTCAGCTTGGATTTAACTGTAAATGAAAGCCTTCGAAAGCCATATAATCCATCGATCTCATATTTGCTGAAGCACAAGTTTCATGGTACATGAACATTTTTTATTTCTTTGATTTTTTTCCTCCTGTAATTATGTCAGCTATGTTATTTCCAGGCATGCTTAATTCTGTTTTCTGTTCTGCTGTGCAATTCTTAACAAAGGTCCAAAGTCTGTTTTATTTTATATTTGTTTGATTTGGGGATAGGGATTGTAATCGCGGCATCTGAATTTATTTTTTTGTGGGGGAATGTTCCTCTTTTTTATGCTATCAGTACTTCAGCTATTGGGGTGTTGAGGCTTAAGTGTTCTGCTTTGAGATGTGAATGTCTAAAGATACAGTCATCTTACCTGATAGATTTATATTTTTTTTGTATGCACAGATTTTTAACTATTTCCTGAGAAAGGTATTTCCTGTATTTTTGACAGGAATAAGTTTTTGTTTCTCTTAGATTTCCAGAGGGGGTATTGATATGAGAAACTATACTAGACTGCAGATCATTAGATTGTCTCATCACCTCTCAAATTAGTTTAACTAACTGCACAGTTCAGTGTTCTATGGAAAGACCAAAATCTACTGTCACCACCACCAGTGTTAGCTTGGCTGGCTTTCAAAATTGTTAATCCATTGGTAATACTCCGGAAAGAGAGAAAGTTGGGCTATAGATTCAGAGAATGAAAACAAGAATGAGCAATTGTGCCAAATGAACTGTGTCTGGAAATTGTGACAGAGTCTAAGGAATGTTTGTGCCCATTTAATATTAACTTTTTTTTTTTTCTCAAGGAAGACTGATTCCACAGTGTTGCTGATTAGAATGTATAGGTCCTAAAGTAGTAAGATCTTTTTCTGAGTCATGTAATGCTTCTTTTATTCTCTCATTTTTAAATTTAGTAAAATAACCTCTGCCCCCCGAACACAAATGACCTTGCACAGCTCAACTATGGTTAAATCATTAGTATCAATACATTTTACAATAGAAGTATGCATGGTGATCAGATTGGAGTGAAAATAGGGTTCTGAACAAAGGAAGTGAAAAGAACCCATCCAAAATATGAACAAGAGTTATATGACATAATTTTATACTCTTAGTACATAGTTGAAGAGCTTTTTTCTTATGATCTGTCTCATGGATTTTCCACTGCAAATCAGTGGGATATAGGTATTCTTTGAAAATTGTAGCCACAGAATCAGGAGAAAGGCCATATCTTGTATACACAGATCCATGGTTTTCAAAGAGGAGTCATTGTGCTGCTTTCACTCACTACTCCTTGAAGTGATGGTCCAGCTCATCACTCATCTCTGGCGATTCTCTTCCTTCGCTCTGGGATACTTAACTCATGAAATGAGATGCAGAGATGACAGTTTTAACCATGCCCTAAATAGGAAAGAAGTTCCTCCCTATATATCCCACTTGACCTTCTGAAAGAGAGGACAGAAGCTATCCAGCCATTCATTGTGTAGTTTTCAATTCAGAATACTTTATCTGACTGTAGCCTGGTTTGAAAGAAATGAGTTCTCCACATTTCAATCATCTGTTTTTCCTGTTGTGATGAAATACCAGTAGTATTCAATAGACTACTCTACTGGCAATAAGATCATTGTATTGATTAAGCAACTCTTCCTTATCTAAGACTATCTGTAAAATAGAATATTTTACTATGACATGAAAAAATTGACTAGCAGAAAAAGAATGCCAAAAGCTCTATGTAGCATCTGCAGTACATCCCAGTAAGGATGAATAACTATTGTTCTTTATTCACAGTTTAAACTACCCTTAGTATTCTACATATGAAAACTGCTGCTTTACCATCACTGGAATCAGATTAGACTTATTTACAAGACAAAAATCCACAACTCCCCTTACGAATCCTTTAGGGATTCATGAGACCAGCATGAACATGAGACCATGACACCAGCAGCCATGATCTAGAATATAGCCAAGGATTCAGCTCTCATTTAGGGGTAGCCATAAATAACTTACTCTTGTCCTACTCTTTTGTTACAATGAAAATACCTTCTTTATCATATTTTAATGGAGTAGCAAGCCAGAAAGATTTGCAATACAATATTCTGTTTGTATTTTGTGCTTGCTCAGCTATAAAGAGTTTTTAGCGACAACACTCAAAAGTTGGTGCTCAAAAATGCTTTTATCAAATTTCATATCAGAAAGTAAGTTAGCATTCAGTACTGGAAGGGTTGAATGAATATGCTCTGAATTTTGGTATATGTAACCTTTGTTCACAAGAATTTTTCTTTGCAGTTGAGAACAGGTGCAGTGAGGTAAACTGCGATATTAGAAATCTTGACATGTATGTCAAAAATGGGTTTCTCTTCATGTGCAAAGGTGTTCCACAGAATAAAGTACAGTAGAAGAAAAAGCAAGATTAGGCTCTTGGTGTTGAGTCTGACAACTGGATAAAGGCCTGACACTCTGGAAAATCAGCAGCTGCAGCTACCTACCTTCTGAGGAGACTGTAAGCTGTGTGCTTGGGATGCCAACTCGTGATTGAAAATCAGATAAAATTTCCACCTAAGGTATCATTAAAGATTGAGATTTTATTATTATTTCTGAGTTTTACATATAGCGACTGCAAGTGTTCATCTGTATTTTAACTGTTTCTAATGTTCCCATTCCATAGGATATAAGACCTAGGAAATCTTAACTCTCATGGGCTTTTTATTGATACCATATGTTACCAGTCATAGCTTTTAGCTCAGATTAGCAGAAAAATATAAATAATTATTATTTTTTTAATTTTCAAAAAAAAGGTAGTATGTGTTATTTACAGAAGATCTTTGTACCTTGTGTTGCAGCTAAATATGATCACATTTGCATTCACATTATTTCCTTTAAAATCTTTACTTGTCAAGTTTCTTCTGCCAAATATGGGGCTGCTTAATACTAGAATCCTTATAGAAAATAACACTTCTGGTGGCTTATGGATAAGTTTTTATCTCCATCATATTCCAGTCATCAGAAACACTCTAGAGAAAATGTTTTTATTTGTGCTAGGAAAAAAAAAAAGAGCCGTTAGAGATGAAATATTGTTTATCGGTAGCATACTGTATCAGATTTGGTTTCCATGTGACATTCACTCTCTGTGCCTATAGAGTGAAGGGCATTATTTGGTCTGCTTTTGAATTCGAAGACGTGGGTTCTCAATAATAATAATGGCGCAATGAAGAGCTACTGGCCTTGTAATGGGGATGGCTTGCCTTCCTCTTTCACAGCATATGGAAGTAGGACCTTTGATTTTGTGCTATTGTGAGATCTTCCCAAGAAAGAGCTTCTTCTTCAGCCCAATGTGCTTTGTAGAGTCTAACATTCACATCAGACCTATGAAGTTTGTCTTTGGGGACTGACTGGAGCCACACAGAATGTTCTTAATCCACAGTTGCCAAGTTATGTAATGACCTATACGTTAGCCCAAACTGAGTTCTGAGTGATCCAGATTAAGCCTATAATTTGTTGATGGTGTTTGAGTGTGATTGCATTTGTATGCAACTTTGAATTCCTCCTTCTTATCTAAAGAATACACATCACTTTACTCTTCAGACCTCCCATTTTTTGATGCCAGATTTTCCCACTGTGTATTAAGAAGTGCAATGACTGGAAGTGGATTTCTGGTAGATGGTGCCTTGGAGCCAATATAAGCCGTTCTTCACAGCATTTCAATATAAGCAGTTCTTCACACCATTTCAACAGTTTGACTGTTTTCATTCGAGGATGTTTTTTTGTGTCTGAATCTTCTGAGGCACGTTACATGGGTGTTTCGTTTGTTGTGAAGAAAGAGAGGCTACTTCTGATTCTTATTCTGATGGGGAGGCCATCGCTGAGGAGGCACTCTGAATTCCGTGTAGCAGAATAAACCTACAAAACCCACAGTATTAAAAGAGAGATGTGAAATATATTTTCAGAACTCTCCCAGCTTTTAAAAAGAAAGAATGCTTCCATGGTGCCAAATCCACAAAACGGTTTCCTTATGAATCTTGTGGTTGAGCTCCAGAATGCAGTCTTTATTCAGCCTTTGCTTATTTCCTCTACCCCTTTGTTTCTTCACAAAACTTGTAAAAGCTTGATAGCTTGAAGATGTCAATTGCACTATAAAAATCGTTTGAAATTGGCCATTGTGCTCAAGCTTAGTAGGGGAGACTGAAGGACACACAGACAAATGCATATATGTGTATATATCATACCCACATACTCCTCTCTTCCCTTATTGCTTCCGTCTCATAATGCCATCACAGAAACCTAATTTTCCTTCAGAAACCAACATAAAAAATTTCCCTGGGTTACACCAATGAATCTCTACTGACTTTTGGGAGTCATTCTTGATTTATATCTGTCTGAGAGCTAATTAAACTCTGAGCCTTAATGAGATCATTTAGGTACAGACCCTGCAAGGACATATCATATGGCTTGATACAGGTGAGCAGTTCCAGTGAACAGACTGAGATCATTCACCCTTGTAAGTTTTTGCAGAATCAGGTTTTTAGTTATCATTTCAAACTTTAACTTGTGTTTCAAGCTTTGAAGAGAATCTTAATCATTCTAATGTGTTTAATACATGAAAGAAGATTAGTGCCTACAACTATATTGTTATGGCTGTAGTGAATTAATTTATATGACTGCAATCACAATAATTTCTGATTCAGGTTTATGATAAAATAAGTTTTGTAACAGTACACTGTGTAAAAGAATGCAGTATATCTGACCAGATACATATCAAAACAACAGAACTGTAATGCTTGATGCAATACTTCTATTGCATGTTGCATGATGATATTGTCAGCATTAAATGTAAGGCAGCCTTACAAAAAAAAAAAAATGCAGTGAGTTTGAAGAACAAAACGGAGAACGTTTTGTTTCAAACAAACGGGAAAGTTGCTGCAACAGTAAATGCCACTATAAAAGAAAAAAACAATTTGAGAACGAGGAAAGGAAAGGTGGAGCAGTCATAAGAGACATACAGAAGAAGAGAGGATGGTAGTTTATGTAAAATGAAAGCGCAAAGTGACGTTTATTCCTGTAGCCCAAAGGCCGGCGGGAGCCGAGCGCCGGGCTGCGCCGGGAGCGGCTGCTCTCCAAGGTCCTGAACAGAGAAGACCCGCGAGGACAAATAGAGGCGCCGTTTAAATAGGAAACCGGAAGTGAATGAGACAAAAAGTACTGAATAAATTTAAATATTAACTTAAATTGTTTATAGAAAGTCAGAACATGCAATAATTTTATTTATTTATTTATTTATTTATTATTTATTTATTTATTGCAGTTGGTATTGTCTTTTGTACATCTTGTGCTATTTCACTCTGGTTCTTATAGGGAATATATACGTGTGTGGTTTTGCATGCTCATGCACAATATTTAGAAAAGAGTTTGATGTGTTCTGCTGACACAAGCTTCCCATTGTTGCATTCCTTGTGCATTAAATTTAATCAGTGATATGCTTCCATTCTGCTTTTCATACTGAGTTAATTCCCTCTTCCAGTGGGCAAGCACACCGCAGAGTGTTTCATTTACTTGTCATGGTGAGATCAGGAAATCTATTGTTAATTATTATGGTTTCAATTCCCAACTCAGCTGCCTATGTCAGATGTGCCATTGTGTGTGTGTTTGACTATTAATGACTAGATGGAATATTACTATGTACACTATGAATAGGAGGCTCTTTTTTTAGGCAAACTTTTCTAGAAAGAAAAAATCAAAACGCTACCAGAAAAGTCTGACAGTCTCTTACACAACTATCCAATAATTGATTTAAATACAAAATTAAACTTATCAGTTTTATGTGTGCATGTAGGAAATAAGTTATCTAATTCTTCAGACTGTTTTAAAACGTACATAATATGCAATGAGATTGCTTTTAAAACAGCATATGAATACAAAGATAGATATTACTAATAACAATACCAGCACATTTTTATTAACTGGAAAATGTTACCACACATAGCTTAAATGCTGAAAATGCGAGAAGAAAGATGAAGTAAAATAATTAAAATAGTATCTCATCCATCAAGTGTCTATCATAGCCCATACTTACAAACAGACACTATTTTTTTTAATATTTTGAGTAATTTCATTATTGCTTTTTGTTCATAGTACTGCTGAGTCAAACAAACAACAAATCCAGAATTTCAGTTTAAACTCCTAGCCTGTAGAGGTCCTAATGAGTGCCCCACATTGGGAGTTTTAGAGTGGAAGAGCAATAATACAGAAAATGCTTACCTCCTCTTCCCACATGACATGGGGGGAGTGGGGGCGGGGGGGAGAAAAAAGAAAAAAAGAAAGAATGTGTAATAATTTCCAATTATTGGGTCTTTCCAGAACAATCACATTTGAAATTTAAAATCTTCCACTTCTCAGTAAAATGTTTGTTGGCTTCAGTGGAAAATTATACTCTTTGGTAAGTAACCATAAGAGTTACAATAAGGAATGTAACATTCTGTAACTAGCAAACTGTGGAGTTGCACTATTTATGCAAATAGTATAGGACTTCAATTTTCTTTTGCAAATGTACTATAGCATCCCCATATAAACATAATTCATTTTAAACAAGGTACATTAATAAAATATGTACAAATAGAATACCAAAATGGATTTTGCATTCTTTTGTAAGTTCCTTCATTTTATTATGACATTAAATACATAATTAAATAGCATCTTTTTATAATGAAAATGAATGGAAATATAATAAACTAATAGACTTCATGCTTAAGAAATTGATTTTTATTTTGTATTAGCATAATATTAATCCAAATTTGGAATTAAAATTTTGAGAACTGTTTTAAATGGGGTTTGCATCATATATAGGGAGTAGTGAGTGCTGAGCAGACATGCAGATGAACAAATATGTAATAACTTGGAAGCACAGTGCAGTAACACTCATGTAGGAAGGCTCAGTCAAGAGCCTTGTTGTTTTATAATATTACATCTATCACTCCTGCAAGTTTAAATTCTCTTATTCTTTCTGTTTCGTTCCTACTAGTGGTAGGATCAGTATGTGCCTATCAACACATGGGCAAAGTCAGACAAGCAGAAGGACATTCCAGAACTAGCTTTAAATAAAGTAGGTCACATGCTGGAAACTCAGACCAGGTACAGCTTTAATTTTTGCAGGCAGTGCTGCAAGAGTTGTGTCATTATGCTGCTGTTTAATAAAGAGTATGGCATCTTTGTACAATACCTATTCTCTGGGAAAAAGGGAAGAGGTTCTGTAATAAAAGAAGTGTGCAGAGAGAGTCAATCAAGTGCCATTGCAAGAAGAGGTCCACACTGTGAGTATACCAGTAATTGACATCTTGTGGCTACCCCCATTGTAATCCAATTAAACTTTATTGAATTCCAACAGGGGAAAGCGGTAGGGGCGCAGATCCTCACTGCCATACTACCATAGGCCATCCTCCTTACAGGCACTGGAAACCAATTAAAAACTTACTTATCCAAAATAGCACACTTAATGAACACACTGCACTGTCTGGAGAGGACTATAATTATCTTCTCCTTCTCATCATGGGCGTGTACAGGCATTAGTACAATCTCAGGAAGAAACTGTTGAACTATCCCAAGAAAGTTAAATTAATATCCTCCAGAAAATAACCAGACATTTTTATGGGTTTTTTTCCATCACTCCCCACCTGTTTCTGCTGAAGTTAAGACTAGATGAAGACATTCGGTCTTCTCTGAAACACACATGTCAGAATTGGTTGGCAAATGAGCTGGCAAGAATTATTGTAAAAGTTTGGCTGAAAGTTATGCATTCCATCCCCCACTGAACTGTCTACAAATTTTGTATAAGGGAATAACTTTGCCATTTCATGCATGGAACGCAATGCATATGTAGAGATTGAAGCACTGAAGACAGTTTAGATACAAAAGTCAGTTATTTATATATCTTTTTTTTTTTTAACTGTATTGTGTTAGTCTGAGGAATATGTCCTATTTTCCTCTTTTGAGACTGATAGGAATTATCCAGAGCAATGATCAGGCACATGCATATACACAGGTGTACACATGTGTCTATATGGCAAAGTAAAGGATAAAATCTTTCTTTTTTCAGTCTGGGTCAGTAAAACATCTATCCTGCCTTTACATTCTAGCCAGGATATTGGTATTGAATTCCTGATTCACAAAAAGAGCTATGAGATATTTCAGTGGCTACACGCAGTCCAAACCCTCATTTTTATATTGTTAAGAGGTTTCCTGTAGCACAGTCTTCTGAAGCAGCAAATAAGAGTCTACTGTTGACATCAGTGTTGGATTGGGATCTATCCATTCAATTTCCATTTTGCTCAAGCAGTTATAGTAGTGTCCAACAGCTGATGTCACTCCTGCATCACTCCCATAAGGAAAGAACAGCATGGATGTTCTAGCAGGCTGGATGGTGAATTTCCTCCTCACTCTCAAAGGAATTCTGTTTCTTCTATTGTTTTCTTTCATCTGTTTTTTGAAGAAGGGAATATTTCCATAATGTCTTCCTGTGGCTTCCCATAATTTGACAAAAAAATTCCAGGAGCTTCAAAGGCTATTTGTATTAACCCTGCTCATCATCTCTCAGTTCTTTATGTCTGTTTTAAAGTCAAAGATAATGACTAATTCATTCCACAGAGAAGCCTGCATTAAATGCTATCTCTAGCACGGGTCACAGCCCACACGTGTCAAATGGCTTATTTATAATGTCACTGGAATAGGACCACATCTCTAACTCAGCCTTCCTTTTTTCTCCTTCCTCCTGGCAATCTTTCTCCTGTGAGCACAAAGGACTGTAGGCACCTCTAAAACCGAAACTAAATCCAGCCAAAATTGTTAACCTTAGTGATTACAACTTACAGTATTTCTGAAGGTAAAAGATACTTAAAATACTGTCAGTGTTCATTTTGTAGTGGTTTTCTCCATTGTGTAAATTATGTGCGTAACTTGTATGCGCTTGGATATTTTAATTCATCAATGATATTGGTGTAAAGGAGCGGAAGTTAATTTTGTTTTATGTCCATTAGCATTACTCTTCGAACACAGGCTTGCAAATTCTACATGTGAAGAGTAATGGAAAAGGAAAACATTCATGCCTGTTTGCCGCACAAATTCAAAAAGACTTCATAAATACACTTACATGAAATATCCTTTTTCCTGCTGATTGGACATAGTTTCATTTTAAAGCACACACCTTTTTGACTTGCATATAAATGAACTGTGAAAAAAATGCAAGCTAGTTCTATGGCTTCTTTTAGGAATAAATCCAGCCTTAAGGCTTTTATGTATTACAAATAAAATAGGGGGGTTTATTGTTACTTTATGTTGATGTATGCATGTTGTTACTGTTTTAAAATTAACATTGCAAATATTGAGACTATTTAGCAAAGTAGACCATTAAATTATTTTCGTCATGCTTCGATAATTTGATTATGTATGTGGTGTTGTTCAAATGAAAGCTTTAATTTTTAAAATAGTATAATTTAAAAATAGTGATTCTGCCAGGAAACTTTCAAATTCCTTTCAAATGATTTCAGGTGATAATCTCATTGATTAAAATATACTGCACTTCTTTCTTGAGTAAAGTATCAGTTTGTGCAGAATTTTGTTTTTATAAGTATTACTGCACACAATTTCCAAAACATAGTTGTTACCTGGCTGGTTAAGAAAGGTTTTGATCTGTATTTATTTTATGGTTTTAGTTAATTATGTACACATCTGTATATATATCTATATATCTATGTTTATGTATACCCTTTAGATAGGAGATAATAATCTAGTTTCATCCAGTGGATTAGGCCTGTACTTATTACTGCATCAACAGGTAAATTCAGAATGTGTTGTTCCTGTCCATTTGTATGGCAGCCCAGGCATTTTAAGAGACTTTATGGGAAGTCTAAAATCATTGCTTTATTTCTTAGAAATTAAATGACTGTCTCTTGAGTCATAAACCATAGTTAGCGCTAGATGGGTGACCATAGCATTTCAGTGTTGAAAATCTGTAGTGTACTCTGCTTTGCTAAACTGAACATTTTTGGTGGCTGTAATGAGTATGCATAAGATGTGATCTTCTTGCTCATCAAGAAACTCATCACATTCAATGGGAGTCCTGTGCACAGAGCGACACAACTGCATGCTAATAGTTGACTTGAAGTTGGAAATTTTGTTGAGCACCCCCATGATTTATACAGTATTGTAACTACTATAAGTGGCTGGCCGGATAATGGTGTCTACTTGCCTTTTCAGCAATGAGAGATTTATTTACTAAAAAACAAGTTTTATGTTGATTTTATAACAATAAAAGACTGTTGCTAATACCCAAGTTAGAAAACACCAGTATGTATGCAATTCTGTGTTAAGAGTTCTGAAGTAATTAGAGTAAGAAAAATGGTTTGGCTGTCCCTGCTAGCCTCTTCTTGGCTGATTGTCTTCTATTTGACACATTCTAGCCACCATATGTCATAACCCTTCTTTCACTATTGTTGCTTCAGGAGGATGAAGGGAAAAAACTATTAATAGAGTAACTACATGTGGATATACAGAGTGCCAAAAAACTTCAGAATTCCACTTACATCCAGAAATTTAGATGATCAAGGTTAAATTCTCTGGTTCTTCTGGCTTCTGTTGGTTCCCATGGCCTTCATTGTTGGGGTCATCATAAAGGTGTTAAGTGTTAAAAAACATTAATGTGTTTAAAAAAACATTAATGTTAGCGTCATCGTAAGTGTTAAGTGTGCAAGGCATTAAATATTTTTCTACAAGGACATGCTTACCTTACAAGAGTCCGACTTCTGAAATTTTTTTCAACATATAGTTAAATGAAATCCAGCACAAGCAACACTCCAATGATGTTTTTTTCTTGGGTTTTTTTTCTTTTTTTTTTTCCTTCCCCCCCCCGGAAGACTGGTTTGGAAGAACTTCTTTTATTATAGTTATGTGAATTTCACCAGCCCCTTGGAGTCAGTATTCGCGTCTGCCAAAAACTCACAGACTATGGCAGAAACTTTGGCTATGATAAGAATGAGGTTAAGCACTCCTACTGCAGCATCACTAACAAGGATGTGTCAGAGTTAAAAACCTTAAGTCTCTGAAAGTCAGAGCAAGATTAAGAGAGTTGGTAGTATGGATCTCGTAGAAATCGCCTAGTAATATGGTGCAGATAATCCATGATATCTTGTATATCTCTTTTTCCTTGGTATCCTAAAGCAAAGTCAGGTTGCTCCTTTGTGTCCTTATCAAAAGAATAACCTTACATCATAAAAGTGGTAGCATGGAAAGCAAAAAGTGGAAATTTGCACTGCGTGTAGTGCCAGAGGGACTGAAGTGTGGTCTGTGAACAGATCTGCAGTTAATATAAGAGGGATACATGGTTATTCATGATATTGTTGGAGGTATTGGGAATCATTAGAAGTGCCTGTGCTGGATGATGGATGGATGAGTAGGGTTTCTGGCTTTAACTTGAGTCTTTAAGAATATGGTCATAGGAGGGTGGGCTTAGATTTGTTCTGGAATAGGTGATATAATACAGCTACACATTCAAAGTTTCTCAGAAAGTCTGATTAAATATGAATACCTACTTTATCCTCTGTGGCTAGTTTTGCAAATGTTTCCTGTTTGCTAATGTTTTATAATGAATACAAAGGAGATATGTTGGGTGAAATTCTGGTCTCATTAAACCTGATAGAAATTTTTTAATGACAAGTGGGGTTAAAAATTGTCTTTTATCAAGATTTACAGTCTTTGTTTCTTATAAAAACAACATGTTGCAAGCAAATCTAACTTTTGCAAAAATATTTGGGTATTTCTGAAAACCTGGCAATAACTAGGACTCTCAAGAATCTGGGGCTACGGTTTCATTCTTTCAGTCTTTTAGAGTCTAAGCTCCAAAGCCCTGCACAGTATGGTAGCTTTAATCAGGGTAATCCCAGGGAACGGGGCCATTGGATAAGCTACAATTCAGAAAGTCAGGTTTACACGTAATGGCCCTTATGTCAAAGATAATTTGAATTACAATGTAATAATGTGAATGAAGAACTAATAATTGTTTTCAGTTGTGTATGGTCCATTTGCTGTTGAGATATTAAATATGGCTTCAGCATAAATATTTAAAGATTGCCTTGTAAAAAAAATACAATTGGGAAGAAGCTGTAAAGGGACTTACAAAATCAGCACAGCCTCTATGAAAATATGAAAATAATTATGTTTATTTAGGAATAAGCCCCTACATTTAAATATTTAGGAGTGCCATGGTATACAAACTATGTGTGATTTTTACCACTGAAAAGTTTAATTACATATCTTCCCCCTGTGCCTGCTTTTGTGCCTTGCTGGAGGAGAACTGGAAAGCCGAAGAATGCCTAATGATCTCCTCAGAGCTATATTTTTCTCCCTGCTTTGTAATGTAAATGGCTAGTTTGAAAACCACCACGGATTCATGCGCTCCATCCCCGAGCATCCTTTCTGTTTTTAACAGGAAGATCACCTGACCGCCACCTAAAGCTGCCCGTTTTTTTTTTTTTACTGGAAAACCTGGGAAGGCGCTGGCCGGGGCTGGGGTAGGTGGTGGCTGCCGGGGGCTGGGGGGCGGCGGAGCCGAGCGCTCCGGCGGCCGCCGGGGGTGGGAGGGGAGCGGGAGCGCCGGGAGTGCCGCTGCCTCAGCCCCGGAGAGGAGGGAAAACAAAAGAGCTCAGCTGCAGTTTTGTCTTGCTGTGGCTGGTTTAAGCAGAAGATTCTAGACATCCGTGCCGAAAAAATCAAAGCACGGCTGAGGCTACATCTTACCGGGAAGATATTTTCTGCCCCCAGAATGGGCTGGATCCGTACAGGTGGTTTGCAGATCATGCGAAGACAGACGGGCTGAGAGCCATGGAAAGGTGGGATAAGGCTCTGCCTCTCTTTCTTGCCTTTTTTTTTTTTTTT
>RSEF01000001.1:13792542-13810632 GCA_003993805.1 Himantopus leucocephalus | reverse complement strand
CTTGATTTGTAAAGCAGTATAGCTGGGACCTGCGATGGGGTCGGTTAAAGAGATTAGATGGGTTTTAATCCCACGAAACAAAATCAAAATTAGAGGCACTACCGTGTTCAGCCAGATGTTGAATCCAAACTTGGGCTGAGTCGGACTTGCTTTGCGCGATTCTTGTCTTGCTTTTGATGCTGTCTTTGTTTAGAATAGTTCCTGTATGAAACACCATGCTTTAAGACAAACTGCATGCTTCTTTCTCCAATTGTCAGATGACTGTTCTGATGCTGTTAGGATTTTGCCAGGGGAACTGCAAATGAAGGCTTTGATTATGCTGTTTATGGAAATAAAAAGAGCTGTTGACTTTGAATTTCTTGTGATGCGGGCATGGTTAGAAGTTGAGCTGTGATTGTTGTTCTACATTGTCTGAATTGTAACAATGGGCAGTTCAAGTAGAACAAGTTTGAATGGTGTTTCTTCAGCAATTCCAAATGTGTTTCACTCTTACGATCTTTGGCTTTTCACTGAGGGCAAGGAATGGGATTTTTTTTTTTTTTTTGAGGAAAAAGCCAACAGAATTTTTAAAAAGGTGAGAGACAGAAGCAAATTAACATTTGTATTTGAATGGTAGCTGTTAACACCAGCATGCCTAAAAATCTAAACCAAACCCCAGCAATTCCTCATTTCTCTTGCTGGGCAGATGCATTTCTTTTGTTCCTGAAAAATTTTCCCTGCCCTTTTAGAACAAAAGGCATTTGCTTTTTTTCTTTTTTTTCTTTTTTTTTTAATGGCAGCAAGAGAGTTATATACAAATTAGCAATTTTGTACAGGTTAATGCTCTGCTTCATTCTGAAGTAAACTGCCTTAAGGTATTAGGAGGAAAGGGGGTGGGCAAACAGGGGGGAAGGCTTGACCGATGTCCAAGAAATATTGAATTCAGATGGATTTAAATCATATAGAGAAGCATACACTTATCTGTAGCTGAATTTCAGCTCCATGTCATGCAAAATCTGCAGACCATAGCAGGGAGATTCTTAGCAACCAATAAATCAGATTTGTAATGGGCCTTTAAAATTTGTCTGTGAGGGGTGACTGCCTGGGTCCCCTTTGGCCAAATTAAGATGCAATCTGACAGTACAGTAGCATCTGTGTGCTGACATTTTCTCGTGAACCTAGTGAAAAATGGCTCCATATCTCTTCTTCAGTCCCCAAAAGACGGTTTCTGAATAGCCATGCATTTTCCCCCTGTATTGTTGTTTGTTCTAATCACCGTTCTCTCTGATAATGTCTGACTCGCTCGTTTTGCTTTGCTTGCTTTGACTGTCTGACTAGCTGAGGGGCTGTAGCGGGCAGTGATTGTTATACCTGAAATCAGAACCTCATGCCAATATTACTGCTCACAAAAAAAAAAAAAAAAAAATGTTTGTTGTGAGTTGTATAAATGCTGCTAATAAAGCAGCTTCTGCCTGTACTGCCGGAATTAGGTAAGTGGGTTGAAAAACATGTGTCTTAGATAATGTGCCACCCACGATACAGGTGAAAAAGAAATGCCAGCCACTACTGAGTGCNGCTAATAAAGCAGCTTCTGCCTGTACTGCTGGAATTAGGTAAGTGGGTTGAAAAACATGTGTCTTAGGTAATGTGCCACCCACGATACAGGTGAAAAAGAAATGCCAGCCACTACTGAGTGCAACTGACAGGTAAAACCGAAAATCCGAAAAAAACCCCATGAGAATAAATTCCTTAAAGGCGAGAAATACACCTATCAGTACGGGTGTTTGTTTATCCAAGGGAGAAGTTCACGTTCAGATACTACAAGAGCGGGTGGGGGAGGAGGAGGGAGGAAGGCACTCCTTTAATTGTACTATAAGTGTGCTTATTGGAAAGAGCCGCGTACGGAATGGCCATTCAGTCTGACACCGCAGCTCTGCTTTGACACTCATCGGCAGAACTTCCAGCTCAGGGGTGGGAGAAGCCTCCGTCTGTGCATGTGTGGGGTGAGCGTGGGGGAGCGAGGAAGGGGCCCGTGGTTCTCCGTAGTGACCTGTGCCAGGTGATTCGTGGGGCGGCGGGGAAGTTTGCTCCAGTGGAAACCGCTTCTTTAAATGTTCCCTGAGATAACGTGGCTTCATAGCACAAAAGTAGGGCAAGTGGGAGGCAGAAGGATGGCTGTGAGAAGTTGTGAGTAGTATGGATCCTCTCCAGAAAATATGGACAGTGTTATTTTTGTGGCTCCTTAATAATGCCTATGGATTGAAAAATCACTGTATTTACTGAACTCCTGTACTTTCTCTCCAATTCAAGGTAATAGTTTCTCTGTTATTACAAATATGATTTTCAGCGAGAAAAGAATAACTTTAAAAGCTTCCCTTATAGGAAACAAATGGTATAAATATTATGCCATTTACCCATTGCAAGAAGCATTACATTTTAGTTGATGCTTAGAAAGCACGTTGTGTGGAATACTTATAAAAACCCCAAATGTTACTTGCCAGACTTGTTACAGTCTTTTTAGATTAATTTTCAAAGACCTAAATGCTTGGAGTTATGGTATAAAATTCCACTACTGCTGGAGAGGAGCGAAAATGGAACTTTAACACCACATGCAGATCCTATTACTGCTTTTGTACAGGTAGATAATTTGACAGTAGTAAACAGTTTGCTTCATGGAAAGTGACACAATTGCACTGTGGGAATGTGAAAAAGAAAAGAAACATCTTGCAAACCATCAGACAAGAAGAAATGTCAACAAGAGATATTCGAAATAAATAGAGTTAAAATGGTTTGAGTGACAGAAAGATTCCAGATGCCTAATTCACATTGACCGTAGTTATAAAACAAGGGAATGCAGCTGCAGTTTTAGAAACTAACCCAAATCAGACTAATTTCCAGATGTGTATGTACATAATCAGAAAGCATAGGAGTCTAATACTAAAGAGGAACAAATTAGATTTCAGAACTTAACGGGGCACATTTAGAGAAACTGTATTGAAGAGTCACAGGCAGAAAAGTTTCTAGAAGAAATGAAATGAGCAAACTTAACCCAAATGAAACACACACATCGAACTAGTAGTATTGTCTATCCATTATATGATTATTAAGTACAACATTGTTTAAAGTGGGCTTTAACAGTGAAAATCTGGTTTAAGAAATGAAGCAAGGCTTTTGACATTTATTCTCAATACGAAATGAAAACAGCCCAGGGACGTCGCTTGCAAATACACATTTTCCCAGGGCGCAGCACTGACACACTGGACCTCTGTAAAGGGGGAGGGGAAAACAAAGATAGAAATAAAATGGTGGTGCTTTGAAAACTTCTCACTATTGCTTTCTACAGGCTGCGTAAATACATCCTATGGTTAAACATAAAGGACAGGATTTTCTTGTTGTGATGTAAATAAAATATAAGAGTAATGAAGTATATTAATGTATACTAACATTAAAGAAGAATCAGACCCACAGTATTGAAGTCTGAGAAAATTATATTTACATTGAAGCAGTCCAAGTAGCGATTGTCAGTGTTCCAGCTGACAGACTCAGCAAACAGCCCACCTATTTCCCATTTCAGCAGCAAATGCCTGTATAGAAACCATCATGCTCTCACTGCAAAATACGCTTAAGAACATTAAAGGCCATATAGTATTCCCCGTTGCCCTAATGCAACCAGTTTAAATCAAGTTTGTTGTAAATGATATCACTATGACAGAGCTGATTGTAGCCCACAGAGTCAAGAAAAGAGAATAGTCAGCAGAATTAACTTTTTCTTTTTTTTTTTTTTTTTTAAANGACCATCCCAGCTGTTCTGTCATTTCTTCCACATTTATATAGCATATTCCAGACCCATGTGTCTTCATTTCTAGCACCAGATAAAAAATTCAGAGACAGATCTATCTCTTGTCACTGTTGTGATGGTCTCCTCCTGGTCAGAATTTGATGCTGGGGAAGTAGGTTGTACAGAAGTGCATATCCAGATGCCTACAGAACAAGATATTCTCAATCAGTCTGCCTACTACAAAAAGGAAATTATTTTTCATCCTAACATTGGTCAAATCTACCATAAAGAACTTAGCCAATATTCCCATGCTGAAAACCGCCGAAGGAAGCAGAGAGCTGGCATCTTTCTCAGGACACTTTGATCATCTGAATCGGTATCCTGAATACCTATATCATCATATGAACAGTACTAAAGGAAAGTGTGAGCCATAGGGTTTAGGGCTCAGCTCTGCCCCGATGAAATCAGTGCCAAGATTCACTCTAGAGTAGAGTCAAGAGAACATTTAGTGGAGAAGAGAAAAATGATCTTGCAGAGGGGCTCCAGTTAAATACATTTCAGTGCCTTCCTGGCAAAGAAAACAAGCAAATAGGATTGACAGTGGGTGATCACTGACCCTCTAAACCCCCTAACTGTTATGCCTTATAAAAACATGAAAAAAAAAAAAAGTGCCTGGGAAAAATTCTTTAATCTGAAGGTATTAGGAGTTAAGTCTTTACAGCCATGACAATCCCCATTGACATAAATGCTCATAACCTAGAGGTGATGGAATACAAATGGGCATGGATGTGGGAAGCATTGCAATAGAAAGCACATCACAATAAAAGCTCTCTTTCTCAGTTATCCTTTCCTTTCCAGTCAAATAAATAAATTGCAGTGATGTACAGTGTGAAAAATTATTGCAGCTAGAGTGCTTTTCTGATGACAGAGATGACATAAGTTATAAAAGCCTGTCCTAGATAATAGAAAGTAAAGATTGCTGGAAGTTAGTGAAGATTTAGGAACTCTTGGGGTCTGGATGATTCAAGCATACTAATTGGATATGGATTGCTTCACTCCTGACTTGGTCATCTGCTGAGAAACCTGCGCCGACGGGAGCACAGAGACACGGCACTCCTGTGCTCTCAATCTGACTCTGCTCCCAAGGTCCTGGCTTAAATCTTCAGCAACGCTCATATGGTTGACCAAAGTTGTTAGAGTGATTGTACCCATCTCTGTGAACCATGATGGCAGAAACCATGATGAGTCCAGAAGGTGCCAGTGATCATAGTGAAATGTTGGTGAGGAGACCCTCTGTAGGGACAGGACCTTCAGGGCAGAGTTCCCTTTTATCCAAGGATTTTTAACCTTCAGAGTCAGCTTCTTGACAGAAATTCCAAAAAGTAACTTGACATCACCTTGTAATGCTATGCAGTCAGATACAATCCAGCATTGTGTATTCTAACAATGCCATAATCTAGCACATAGCCTAAAGAGGCATGAGGAACAGCGCCTTTCTCACTAATTAAGGTTCCCCATCTCATGTTTGGGATCAAGTGTACCTAAAAGCAAAGCTTAAATATGATACCAGCTTTCTGGAGTACTCTACAAATCTAGAAGATATGAGGAGATTTGCAGAAGGCTGTGTAAAGGATCTTGATCAGTTCATCATTGTTCGCTGTCTGTGACTGGGGCAACTGGAAGAGTGTGTGTCTCTGTCTTCAGAGCTCTGCAGCTCCAGAATGACAGAACACACTTTTATCTTGGTGTTTCTTGTTCAGACAATGCAATAGAAAGAGGTTCTGGGAAACAGAAGTGAGAAGTTTGTGGAAGTGTGGGTATCTGCATCATTTACTTTTATACTCCTGCACCCCAGAAATTCAGAAATCTTTATGGGGTGGGCAGTAGCTATCCCTTAGATAGCAGTAAGAGGACTGTGCTGGACAAAAGGAAGGGGTAACTCAAAATTTTCCTAGCTTTTGCATTGCTGGATTTTAAAACCTGGAATAACTAAGGGGGTGGTCTGGTCCTGTCACCTCCTGTTCTGTCATCTCAGCCATCAAATACCAGTGTCAAACCAGCTGCAGTGACTTAACCATCCTGAAACACCTCCCTGTACGCCTATTGGAAAGTCCTTCTAAAAAAGGAGGGGTGTGCTGATAGGGAGCTCTTTATTGTGTTTTTTTCCTTCTGCAGATTCAGCAGGTGCTATATATTATCCTTTACAACCTTCAGCCATTGGGAGCTAGGACATCGTAATTATGTTCTCCGTCTGTGGAAGTTACTGCCTATTACTGTGTGAAATATGTGCTCTGCTCGGGATTCAAAACTAAACTGAAGAAGCACGTTTGCTGCTGCTTTCATACCAACAAAATAACAGTAGTGTTAATTTCCATGAGTAAATGCTCTCTTCCCCTATATGGTGGGACCTGTATAAAAATACCTTGTTGCTGATATGTAAAGAAGTCAGATTCTAAGTGGTGACAGTTCATTTCCACAAATATTTTACATTTGTGTGGTTCCTTTTACTAAAAAGTCATAGGAGTGTACACTCATTCATAAGTGTAAAAATAAACTGGGAGGATGAGACATAGAAAGTATGTGACCATTTTTATACAGAGGTAACTTTAAGTCAGGATCTCACAGCCCTTCCTAACAAGTCACCTTAATTGCTCATTGCTCTTCAATTTGTATGCGGTTTGGTCTTTAAGTACCTGGACCCAGTTCCCACAATGACTCAGTAGCACAGGAGAAAACAAAAGTTGGGTTTTCTAGCTCCTGCAGCTCCTACTTTTGTGGCCTCATCCACATGAGCATTTCCTTCTGTGAGGTTTCGCCACTTTCTGACTAGAAAAATGTAGCCTGGTTTTATCTCACTCTGTTCTCTCCTGAAGTTATTCAGAGGAAGTGAGATATGGTGGGTACCTCACTCACTATTCTGTTAGGATAAAGAATGTATGCTGTCTTATTGTGTTTAGAAGAATGTTCCAAAGAAAACTCTCTATGGCATAGTTGTGATAACAAGCAGGAAAGAAATAAATATAAAGAGAGACAGAAAATTTAGCTGCTTTGGTGTAATCTGCTAGTTCAACATTACAGTACTTGATACTAGCATGCTTCCTTTGCCAAGACTCCTGGCGACAGCCACAGCAGTCCACAGCATAAAAGGCTGTGTTGCCTATAGCTGCCCTAAAAGCAAAGAGAAAGTTTTTGTTGCTATGTACCTCCAGGAGATAATGTGCAGACTGTCCTTGGCAGGGGCACAGTGCACAGTGACAAGCTCTTGAACGTTCTCTTCTCATGGGACTGACCATGGCTTTTAAGTACCGAGGTTCTCAGTTTCTCTCTGCTCTCGTTAAGTGAGTGAGGCTGTGAGCGAGTACTGCTAGAACTGTTGATGCATCAAACACACCAGCTCAGGCGTGGTAGCTCATGAAGGTGGAAGACACCTTCTTACTCTCCTACCAGACATTATTTTTCATTGTACTGTGTATTTGATGATCACCACTGTGTATAAAGCTTAGTGTATTTGAATTCTCCACTGTGATAAGAATATATCAGACTCCACCTGAACAGGAAATACAAGAATTATTGTCAAAATATCTTAGATTTTTGATATGAAATTTGCTTCCCCAGCTGGAGTAACAGCAGGGTATTTGGCTCAACATCCTGCTTTTCATGCTGGCAGTAGTGGATACTCTGGGAAAAGTAGATGCACCAGGGTAGTATAGGGTAATAATTTCCTTTTATACCATCCAGTTTCCAGGATAAGTTGCCAAGATTCTATGATGTTTTCCAAGTGATATGACATGCTTCTTTTAAAGCATGAATTGATGTTTATGTGGCCACACAACGCAGAAGAAATGTCATTTCCAGCGTTGGTCCTATGGATACGTGCTCACTGGTGTGTATGTAACCAGACCTCTGCACCTCAGTAAAGCGTGACCCAGTCATGGAGGAAAAATGGTTTGTTATGCCTTCACCTGAGCTTACTGCTGCCTTGGTGATGAGCTTCATATCTTCAAGTACATCAGACCTTTTTGTCATCATTAGAAATACTTTAAAACTTTAAAAGTCAAAAGCTTTATGTTTTGGCTACCTCAGCATATAAATGTGAAAATGTGTTTCATTGGTGATAAGCACATTTTTGTGCATATGAGTCATGCCCGGCAAAGGCAAAGTACTGTAGTCCAAAAAAAAGAAGGAAAAAAAAATCAGAAGAAACTCTTTTTTGGGACTTTATTATCAAAAAAAATCTATTAAAGTCTTTGACATAGAATGTACCTCCTCTGCTGGGATCATAGTAGTGCTTCTACCAATCACCTTTTCTGTTACAAGAAAATTTTTGCAGGCACGCCTTTCAAATACCAGTTCATCTTTTCAGTGTGCGTATGATTTTGGTTTGCCTATTTGTTTATCCTTGTTAGGGTTCTCCCACCCTTTCCCAAAGGTGTGAGGGGAGATTAGATCAAAATAGATAAAAGCTGATGAACAAATGCTTTTTTGTCTTTGGGTGCAGTGCAGTTGTCTCTAAGAGACAACTGCTGTTTTTCCTTAGAATTGCTGACCCTCTCTGAAAATGGCTATCCTTGAGTCTTGGCTTGAGCCTTTCACACTGAAAGAGAGAATTGGCCGTTGTCTACAAAGGGTTGTGACCGGCTATTGCTGCACCAGTGAGATCAATGGGAGAGAGCACGTTTAACAAGCTGTGAGTGAGTGACACAGAGGAAGAAGGAGCACGGAGAGGAGCTGAGAGCAAAGAGCTTGGAGTAAAACTCCAAGAAGGAAAAGAAATCCAAGAATTTATAGAGAAATAGAGAGGGAAAAAACAAGCAAACAGGCAAACAAAATTAAGAGAACTGAGAAAGAAAGATTAAAATGAGCGAAAGCAGAAACAGGAATCCTCATGTGCATCCTCAAGCTGTCATGGTAAAGAATATAAGCCCTACAGCTTTTTCTTCACTTCTCCATGGAAATAAAACAATTATCATGAAACTATTCTATTTTATTCTTCAGAGAAATTATTTAAAAGCAGTTCCCCATTGTGGGAAGACTTGACATCAAGAACAGTTAGTGCCTCTCACAAGCCCTTCTTTATGGTTACTGTTTAACTCAAATGCCAGAAAGCTGACACCCAGATGCCACCATGCTACCTTAACAGAAATGAATAGTTTTGCCTTATGGGAGCTGAGGTGTGGGGAGAAAAATATCTTCAAAAGGAAAAGAAAAATGATTGTGTGCTGGATTGTGTCCCTTTGGTCTGCACGCATTAAACCAGTGTTAAAGTTTCCTTCCCTGGGTGGGAAATGCATTCAGGGCTATGGGACCCTTCCCTTCCACTCCAGGCACCGCTTCTTGCTCATGGTGCTCGTGCCATTCCCCTCTCATGCTCAAACATCCATGTCCCACATCCATGACTTCCCTTCCCAGAAGAGACCATGGGGCTGGCGTGTTGTACCAGCTCCTCTCCATCAGGGGTGTTTTGGGAGGGGTCGATGCCAGGGCGCTCGCTGTGGCAAAAGGTCATCTTCAAGTTTTCAGCATCCTGGTGAGCCATGGGCTGTCAAGGGAGGAAAGAGTGGGACGGTGAAGATGGGAAGACCCAATCTTCGAGGCCTCCACCTGGCATCCCTACTCATGAGAAAGAGCAGAGAGGAAACTGTAAGAGAAATGGACCATAATCCCTGCTGCTTCCTAGCATATTATTATATGAGAGTAAGAGATAACAGTGTGCTCTTTGATAGAAAGTCACCTTCTAGCACTTTGTCATTCAGGTTCTTTGAAACTCAGCCTGAACGAAACCTGCCTGAATAAAGCTCTAAGATGTGTGCTTTATCTTAAAGCCCCTGAAGAAGAAGTGTCTTCACTCCTGAGACACATCGAAGCTTTATTACGAGCCAGATTCTGATCTCAGGCACAGCGGTGTAAATCTGCTATTACTCCCTCAACACCAGTGGTATTATCCTAGCAGTGGAAGAGAGCAGGTTCACCCCTTCCTCCCAAGCAGAGGGATGAATTTGTTCCACATTGTTGGCACTGTAAACTTCTCCTGACATCGTGCTGGCACTTACTAGCATCCGGATGATTAGAATTAAGCATCGCCTTCCTTTTGCCATTATACTAAATTAAGTTAAATCATTATGTTTTCAACCTTCTGTTACACTGTAGAAAACTTACTTTAGATAAAACTCACCCTTTAATTTTACTTGAAAATTCTGTGCTCAGGAATGGCTCCCAAAACCATGAAAATGCATATTAAAAGCACTCAGAGCTAGTTGTCGCTGTAATGGTGCTACCAATTTTTCTCAGTTTTCACAGTTAGAGATGCAATAACTTTAAGGATGGTGCAAGGTTGTTTGTCAGTTCAGAATAATGACTAAATTGCTGGGTTTATCAGAGAAGAGGTGTAGATGGTGGTTAATGGAGAGTCAGTGTCGGAGTTTATATTAAAGTAAATGTTTAGGATAGCAAGAGGTAAGACTTTAGGGCGAGAAGGGTGAGAAGGAGCCTCAGAAGGCTGATAGTGCAGCTCTCAGAAACTGTTTCAGCCAGCACCTTGCCAAGGTGCCGACCTGACCACGTCTCACAGATGCAGGCGGCCTCGCAAGAGGCTAAGAGTGAATACACATGAGAGAAGTGAATAATTTTATTTGCTTAGACACTACCCTTCTGCATCCCAGGTGGTGGTGTCAAACTGAGAGGATATTCCAGGAAGTAATCACAAGAGTTCGTTTCTAGGACCATTAGTCCTAATCCTCTCATCATCCTTATTTTTTACAGTAATATCATGCGCTATTTATAATGAAAGTTGTTCCCTCTTTGCTAGCAGTCCTTCCCAGATAATTCCTTTTCCCCCTCATTTAGATGACTATTAACTTATTATTTATTACCGATAATGCAATAGGTCCTATATGTATCTCTTGATCAGTATCATTTATACACATTTATAAAAAGAAATTCAGTGTCCACCTTAAAAGTGTTGTGAACATGCAGTTCCACATTTGACATACTCTGTAGCGGTACCAATGGTTTCTACTGTTTCAGGAATTCAGGATTCTTAACATAAAAGCAGATTGTTCAAGAGTTATTTTTTAGAAATATAAATCATGTGGTATTAAAGCATTTAAAAGAACATATCATCCACAATGGAAAGAGAGACTCTAAGAGGTTCATATACAAAAATACAGTTTTTTGCTTATTTTTGCATGATATGGACCAAACCTGAAAACTTGCTGCATACTAGGGACCAAAAATTAAATTATTTGACAATTTCCTGTTAATGAGAGGCAAAATAGTGATCACCCATCGAAATGACCAGAGTCCTAACAAAGTATCATAGATTACATCTCTTCTTTTTAATTAAAATACCTGTGCCATTTTTCAGGAGTGTAGAACTGGAAGAGATCCCTGGGCCATTGCATTCAGTCCCCCTACAATCAGAGGCAACTGTATCATATAATCTCTTGCATAAGCATATCAGTTTTGCTACACTAAATGTTTGGAGCACCAACTATGTTCTCATCTGTTATCAATGTTTTTCATTGATCTCAGTGCTGTGCTCTATTCACCAATTAACTAGCATATCACCTTCACTGACCTGAATACAGACACTTTGCAGAATAATCTCTCATCCAGCAGCCAGATTTGCTGCTTTATACTCTTCCACCTGTCTAGTTGCATCGTGATCATATTTTTTCTTTCTTTTCCTTCTTATTTGTTGTTTTAAAGTCATAGTCATCATATATTCAGTAATGGGTAACTTTTAGATGGGTCGGTCAATACAGGGGAGAATAATTTCTGATTTATGTTTAAAAAGTAAAATTAGTTGAGCAATAATGATAACAATAGAGGTTGATTTAACTTCGATTGCCCAAGGATACACCCAGTTTGTATCAAAAAAATCTAATTTGATAAGGCAAACAAGCAGCGTTCTTGGTGCTTGAATCAAGGCATGTACCACAGAAGAGAGCAGATTATTAAGCTGTTAAAAATGCTTGATGGTGAGACTTCCATTATGCCAAGTACTCTTCTGAACCCTTGGTTGTATCCGTGGTGCTGATGGATCAGTAAAACAACCCTCATGTATAAACATGATTGCTGTATTTACTGCACTCTCAGTTCTGGATGTATGACATTTCTTTAGGTTTAGCCCCTTTAACTGTGATGTTTGCTGTGTTCTTCATTAAGTCTCATATGAGTTTAACTTTAAAGTAATTACGTCACAACCCTTTCATCATATTACTTTTTTTTTTTTCATTTCTGTGCTTCTACATTTCAACATTATCTTAAATTAATCTTCCTGTGACCTTGGTTGATCGAGGCTTTCATTAAAGGATTTTCTTATCAAATTAATACAGGCCATTCCTTCTACACCATTTTGTTGTAGGGATCTCAAAAAGTCGGTAGTCGACAACAAAAATGAATGTTTCATAAGACTATTAGAGTAGTCTCTTGAATATTGGAAAACAGCAATGAAAAGAGAATTTTTATGTCTAGAGCACCCAACTCTTCGTATATACAATCATCCTTTGGTCTCCTCCTGGAGCTGGCAAGATAGGAAGCAAATTGGTAATTTTCAGGGTTTTTTTCTTTAAAAAAAAAGGATAGAGATTAATTGTAAAAGCATGTTTTACATCAGTGTGGGACTTGCCCAGTTAAAGGTCCAGGTAGAAAACAAAAGCTGTTTAGGTACTGTGCTAACACAGTCCTATGGCAAAAAAAAATAGTATTTCCTGTTCTTAAAATTGCAGTTTGTGTCATAAATTGTATAACATAAAAAAACTATGCCATGTAGGTGAGGTAGCTTTTGTTTCTTGAATATTTGTTTTGTCTAGTTCTTTAAAATAATGTTACTTTGGCCATTAAGAGCTGGTGTGACTCTGGGCTGTTACATCTCTAGACCCTTCTGTCAAGGAGAATTCAAACCACTTGTCGGTTTACAGACAGCATCACCTGCAGAGAAATTAGAGACTGAACTCAGTAGTGAAGTGGTAACTTTTAGCTATATTCACAAGTGTCTCTCAACTCTGAGATGCCACTTGAGGAAAAGCCACATTCCCAAATGCTCTGAGATGCTGCTTTTGAAGTGACAAGGGGAGAGTGACAGAAGGGAGCGCGGGCTAGAATCAGGTACAAGAGAAGCAAGGAATGGCCATGTCTGGACGAATGGATGTGCTAGCCTTTGATGAAAGACGTGAGTGATTTAGAATGTATATATAAAAGCTGCTGCAAAGCTTTTAAGGCCACAACACTGAAGACAATCAAAGTGAAAATCCATTTATTCCAAATTCAGTTGGAGAACATATTTAGCTTCCTGAAACACTCTTTTTTTTTTTTTTTTTTAAGAAATGTTGTATGACCTATGAAGAGATGACTGAGGGATATAAGAAGTAACACATTGGCCAGTGAATTCTTAATGAGAAATACATTTTCATATAAGAATTTTGAAACAGAGTGTATCTGGATAAGCTCTGCAAAAGCTGCCATTTTGGTAAACACCCACAAGAAATTCCTGGGACGTTTCTATAGCTGACATTAGAGATGTAAATTAAAAAAGAAGTTTAAATACTCTTCACACATGTAACATGATGTAGGAGGAGTATGTACCGTGCTTTTCATCCCAAGTAGCTTACTGTCCAGCAGACCCACATTTTGACACCTAAGAGAGACTTATGCCTCTGCCCTGATCATGTAAAATAGGTTGTCCCCAGCCCTGCGCAGTTGTTGTTCTCCCAACAGTGCATTGCACCCCCTGGGTTCAGCTGAACTATCTTATACTGGCAAAAGTGGGTGTTAAGGAGGCTCTGTGTGTGTTAATGTTCACAACATTGATGTGCCAAAAATGAATTTGTTATTAATTTTGGTTGAGAACAAGTCACAGTACAGAATTGTGATGAAATGACAAGAAACCAAAATATAAGTATCCAAGTATTGTACACCTACATTTAGGAGTGCTGATTCAAAATTAACAGAAATGAAAGAGGTAGCAAATCACTCCAAGAAAAGTGTTAGGACCTGTGACACAGCTTGTGGCAAATGGAGAAATAATGAAGAAAAATGTTGTGCATTTGTTTATAAAATAACAAAGGGATTGTCATAGTAGGAAGCTGTGTAATTGCTAAAGGAAGGATATTATTATTTTTTCCCATTAACCTGATGATCATGTTAGTACAGAAATCAAATCTGAAATGAAAATGTTATTGTAAAAACAAAATCTGTAAAGGTCAATAATCAACTGGAGGAACAAATAGAAACTGCTCCTGCTGTTGACAGGCATTTCTAAACAAGTTGAAATCACAAAAATCCCTAAAGATTAACTCAGTAATTTAGAAATTATAAAGGAGGGATACAGTGGCTAGTGCTTTACACTATGCTAATTTTGTGTAATTGCCAAGCCCTTAATGGGGCAGTGTATTTGTGTTGCTCAACTATAAGACCAAGTCAACTGAAACAAGGCTCAATCCAAAGAGAGAGTGGGAAGCAACGGGAGTCACTGGGATGGCTCAGCTGATTCTCATTGTTGTTCTACATAGTGATTCTGCTCTCATTAAGATTCATATAGTTAATGAAAAAAGGCATACTTGGGAGTTTGAGAATGATGCTTTTATTTTAACTGTAATCTACATTAATGTAAAGCTTTCTGTGTTTACACTGTGAAAGTGCTGACACAAGCTGAGCCACTCATAAAGCAAGTTTATTTTTCAAATACATCAAGTACAGAATGCATAAAAGAGCTTACAAAAGAAGGAAGCATATCTCAGACAGACAGAAAAAGATTTCAAAATACATTTTATTAGCCTAAAAAAGATGCTGGTTTTCATATTTTTTTTTTTCTTAAAGACTTACCCATAGTGTGTGACAGAAATTGTATAACTCTAGAGATACATCTTTTTCAGATTCATTGGGAAACATCCAATATTCCTGCTTGAACCTTTCCTATAACCTTAGCCAGAGGTTTTACTTAAGGCTAAAGCCTCTCATGAAGTATTAAGGCTGTCCCAGCTTTTCCCATTTCATTTCTTCAGCCATGCGGTTGAAGAAATGAAAGTACTAATCCTTCTCAGCATGGCTTTTAGTTCCAGGCAGAACAGGAGTTGAGGGAGCAGTGGGGCTATCAGATTGCGTCATGCCTGGAAGTCGCATCCCACGTTGCCATGGCAATGACATACAAGAGTTTCTCCGAGCTGTACCACCTCGATGGAACAGCAGCTCCCAATACGTGATATGCACAGGTTGAGCAGCGCATCTGATTTTTAAGTTTTCATAACCACATTTGCTAGAGATGGGCTGTGGAGTCTTTGTGTGTGTGTGTGTGTGTGTGTGTCCTGTGTAGTTATATCAGGAAAAATCTGAGTTAGCATGTATTTACACAGGCTCTGTATAGCAATAAAACTCACCAGCTTACCATACAAATAAGTTACACTATCCCGAGTGCATCCATCTAAACCTGGGAGTTACACTAATCCCAAATACACCAACACAGATACAGAGATTAACGTTTATGACAAAGGTGGGGTTTTTTGAGAGAAGCTCTTTGTATTGTCTCCCTCAGAGATGTGACTTGGCTGTGCTCCATTGGGCTGAGCAAGCTGTGACTTGGCTTTTTAGGGGCAAAGACAGCACTGGAGATTGGGCTGGGATTGAGACGTTCTGGGTTTGTTTGGGTTTCTTTTTGATAGTGGTCTAGTCTATAAGCCTACATAAGTCTCTAACGCCTTTGACCTTTTGCCCGTGAAATACCTATGTTGATAATGATGCCAGTCCTTCTATGCAACATGCGTAGTAATTGAAGATGAAATATATGAATACGCATTTTTCCAAAGTGACCAGATTTTTGTTAGCAATAATAAGAATTGTGGTTTCTCATAGGTAAGATTTGTTGGCTATCTTACATAAATACTGATTAGCTCATTTTTAAGGGCTTCTTGCTGAATATTCTAGTCACATCTTATTTTTGTCTACAGTTTTCAAGAGAATGCTGCCACTTCTATCAGGTGCATAGCAAGTTCCATAAATATTCACTTTTGGGGGTGCAAGGGTAGGGAGAAGAGAGCTTACTTATAACAAGATTGCACTCAGATTTCACATATGTTAACTTCTTCTGCATTATTGGAAAAGATGTGTAAAATAGAAGAAAAGGATTACACTTCTCAAATATGCTCATCTTACATGACTTTCTCTCCATTCATTTTTACTCAGGGTCTCTTTGACTCATGCTAACTTGATGACAGAAATCATTGCTCTATAGGGAGAAAAAACTTCAGCAGTGTAACTCTAAAACTGATGAAAGGTTTGTTTAAACACTGGGAGAATAATCAACTCACCTTAAAATCATCTCTCTTGTTGAGATGAGCACAGTGGTATCTCAGCTTGGGAGAATGAATGGTGCTGAAGTGTCTAGTACTTTATATAACTGCAGATACTGTTAAAAAGCAACACATCAAAGTGATTTAATGCATTAATTGTATGAAAGAAAAAAACAAGTAAGTCTCAAAATGAAGGAAACTTAATAAAGCTGGCAGATCTTTTTCAAACAGAGAAGTATTCTCTTTGTATTTTGCAGGATTTTTCTGAAAGGGATTTTTTTCTTTGATTTAGCCTTGATTAAGTGTTTCGGGGGTAAAAATCCAATTATGTCTAAACTCAATGTGTTGAAAATACCCAGAAGAGAACTTAAATCTAATTGATGTATCTGAATTCACATTCAAAGCGAGGAATTACCTAACATATGTTTGTAAAGCGTTGTACCAAGGTGTTAATTTCCTTGCAGCATCTTTCTTCTTTCAAGATATTGCCCTCAAAAATTTAAATCAAAATAACCAAATTCATTATCTCAAATGTACTGATTGCTTTTCAAACTGTCTAAAAAGTTCAAACCATGTGCTGGATTAGTGGATAAGAATTCTTTAGCACTCTTTCCCTGACTCCAGTTAACTTATTTTGTGACCTTGGGGAAAACCATTGCATGTCTTTTTCTATATATATCAGTAACACTGCGAATAATGATGCTCATTTAGTTTTTGTTGTTTGTTGAGGTTTTTTTAAATGTGTTTTTGCTTATATATAGAAATATGAAGTACTACTCTTAATAACTTTCCAATCTCTTTAAACCCAAAATCTCTAACTTAATATTACTTTTCGTGCTTCATATAAGTACTCTGTTTTCTCTGGGATTATTGGGGTGTTGTTAATGTAGCTGCACCTTATTAAGGGAAAAGGTATAATTTTATGTTTCAGTGGCCTAAGAGTACAGACACCAACAGTAAGAAGCCAGTTGGATAGTAATGAGTTCGTGATTTTTTACTTTACGGGAATGACATAGTTTGGGCCTCTCATATGAGAAAACAGTTATTTTGCCTTTTCCCTCTGAGCTGGAAGATGAACTGCTCTCAAAGCTGAGGAAGATTTAGGACTACACTAGATAAACTGGCATATTTTATTGGCAGTACTCATTTGCTTTCTTCACGCTGTGCAAGCTGACATGAATAGGTTGTAAAAAGAGGTGATAATACAATGAGAGACAGTTACAAAGAAAATTGGGGGAAACGTAACCATTTTATTTTCCCCTAAAATGTAATTTAGTTTTTCCAAACAGCAATAAAGCACAGGTTTTTAAGATGGTAAGTCGAGGTATGTATATGACGCAGCTGGACATCTAACTGGTCTGTATATTTACCAACTGGAGTGACATTCTAATGATACTGATATCTGTTGAAAAATTTCAGCACAGATCAATTATATGCTGTATGCTAAAATAGCTGGAAAATGATACTTCCTGCCAGTGTTTTTAATTTGCACGTATGGTCAAATTTCACGCTGTGCGACAGCAAAAGAGACACTGAAGTAGTTCTTTATAGAGTCAAAATTGTGCCTGGCAAGATTTACCCTAGCTAAAGTGCAGCACAAATACAGCAAATGTCTTTCCAGGGCCAGTCCAGAGCTGGACTACTTCTGGAACAACCCTAGCTAACAACTGGGCTCATAACTAGGTATGTCCCACCTGCACCAGTGCAGTGCATCTGCATCACCTTGACATGAACTCCATCCCACTCCTACCAGTACGATGCCAATGCCAGTAATAGATCCCCAGAGCCTAGAGAAGGGTTGCAGGTCAACAGGACAGCAATTGGAGTGTGGCAAGGAGGAATACCAGCCACTCCAGCCAGCAAGTCATCTTCATCAGGGACCCAACTTAAATGCCTCTATGCGAACACACGTAGCATGGGGAATAAACAGGAGGAGCTAGAGATATGCACGCCTGGAGGGCTGTGATCTTATTGACATCACAGAGATGTGGTGGGTTGGCTCCTATGACCAGAGTGTTGGAATGGAAGGATACAGGCTCTTCAGGAAGG
>RSEF01000001.1:13779162-13792442 GCA_003993805.1 Himantopus leucocephalus | reverse complement strand
GGGTAGATTTAGATTAGGTATCAGGAAGAAATTTTTCACTCTGTGGGTAGTGAGGCACTGGAACAGGTTGTCCAGAGGAGTTGTGGAGGCCCCATCCTTCAAACTGTTCAGGACCAGGCTGGATGGGGCTTTGAGCAATCTGGTCTAGTGGAAGGTGTCCCTGCCATGGCAGGGGGGTTGGAACTAGATGTTCTTTAAGGTCCTTTCCAACTCTAATCATTCTGTGATTCTATAAGACAGTGTGTACGGTTTTGCACCTCCCTTCCAGCCCCAGGTACAACATGTATTCACTAGACACAAATGTCATGTTACTTTTCAGCCTCAACTGATGCTACCAGTATGCTATGTATTTACAGTGGTCTTGTAAATATAGACAGTTCAAAGGCAGTGTGCAAACGATATAGCAAAGGCTCAGGGCACCTTTCCTTTGACGTTCTTAGTTGTGGATGAAGGTTTCTCTGCTAAAAGAATTTTTTTATGTGAGGTCTGTTCAGCTCTCAGTTTAGCACTGAAAAATGAAAACATGCTATTTTTTGACTTGGTGTTGGTATCAGTTTTTACAGAAAGCTGTAAAGTGAATAAGCTTAAGAATAATTTGAACAGTTATTTCTAGTGTGCTTAATTAGAACTGGGTTAAGTGAGGACAAATCCAGACTGTTAGACTTCAGAGTGACTGCACTTAACCACAGATCACTATTCCATGATCCTTATTTCTACTAATATAACTGTTTCTCTTGATCCTGGGGTCATATTGCTAGGGTGTCAGGTATGAAAGATCCGCACTAGCGCTCACTCAGCCTCCCTTTGGGTTTATCAATGCATTTAAAAGTGCGTAAAAGAGGATACGTATGTACAGGTAATGCACAGCAGCTCCCTATTTATCTCATTGCTTTACATTCTGATGAACACTTCTTCAATATCTCAGATAAGGGTCAAATAAACAAGCATAAGCAGACTTAAATATGACATAATTAAATATATATTTGGGGATTAGCTTTATTTGTACCACTATTAACTTCAACCATTCGGCTTTTGTTCTTGAATGATGTAAGCAAACTTTTCAGATGTTAGAGGCCCTTTCACCAGCTTTGCCAGTGACACGCATGTGCTTCTCAAAGGAAATTCATTTTAGTTTGTGGCTTACTCAACACTTCAGAGAATAAAAGGGAAGCATAGAAATTGTGAAATGCATTATACAGAGTGACTGTTAATTCCCTAACTGATATAATTGGAATTTAGTCCATGGAAATGCTACATGGCTGGTAAAAGTTTTTGAAGTGTGGTTGTGATTAAAAGTAACTAAATACTGGAATGTTTAAAAATATCTATGAACCCTGATTCAATACCATATTTAAATATTGTTCTCAGATGAGGTACATATTTCCTTAGTACCTGATGACTTCACTGACTTCAGGTCTCTTACCAATATTAAAATGACATCAGGTGATTCAGTTATAGGCCAGGTTATGTCATCTTTATGTGTAGCAGTTTATCTGTGAATACTGTATGAAAATGTGTTTCAGGTACTTCAAAAGAACAGCACCACATGAGTTAGACCATCCCCCTTTTCTGAAGGTCTTTGTCAGTGCACTGTACAAGGGTGAACTGATGAACTCTTGACTTAATTTCACTTTCCCTGTAACCTCTGGTAGCTGTTGCATCGTCTTAGACAGCAGGTGAACGAGATTGTTGTGTACTTTGGAAAACAGATTGCAACTGAGAAAAGACAATTCTGTTCCCCCGGAAATCAGTGGTAGAACTCCAGCTGATTTCTGTAGTGTTGGTGCTTATATACTCCTACACGTGCAAAACAGGACCATCAGAATCTGGACCATCAGTTAATTTTAGCAGTACTCAGAAGCAGTCGTGCTTTGCACGTACCTAATGTCTGTGGTCCAGAGAATCGCCCTGGCTTTTCCCATCAGGAGCCAGGCACGGATTCGCCTCTGTGAGGTACTGAGGTGTTAGTGTTCAGCTATGTGCATGGGGATAAAATGAAGCATAGAAGTATCCAGAAACATCAAGCAGGCAGGTCAGGGACACAGCTGCACTACAGTCCCAGGTTTTTGTCCTCACCAGTAAACATAAACTCTTTTTTTATTTTCTGTACAACTCAAGAACTGCAACAGAAACCAGGAAAAATGCTGTCTGTTCCCACTGATTTTCAAGCCCGCTGCTAATTGAGACATAACACTAACTCTGTAATGCTGGTGTATGTGACAACTCACACCCATTTACTGTCTATTAGTGTTATTCTTCTGGCTTTAGAAACTAAATTTGGCATTGCATTTTACAGCCTGGGTAAAGATCCTATGAGGAACAAAGCACTAGGATGCAGTCAGAAGTGTCTAGTCATTAATACCAGCCACTATCTCAGTTCTCAAAAGTGCCTGGATTAGTGTTTGACAGGAGCCTATTTGTTAAGAGAAGCAAAAGGTCTGTTTTAAAAGAGAATAACTTGGTAGGATGCCTATTAAAATAACAATTACAGCCTATGGAAACAGCAGGTCTGGAGGAACCCTGGAAATGTTTTGCTTGTCTTCTACCCATCCTGTGCAAAAAACTTGTATAAATAATGATGTCTTGAGTTTATTAAGGGGACTCTTGCGAGGCTGACAGACCAGAAATCTGAACTTTCCTGAAAACAAACAAGCCAACCCTACAATTTTTTCCCATATAAAAATACTACTGTGAAAGCCAACATTTCAAAGAGTAGGCATTTTAAAATTGCAGCAAGCCGGGGATCACTCGAAGCGTTGTTGATGAACCAGAGTGTCCCTTCATTTCTAGGGATGCTGCTTCCATTTGGGTAGTAATTTAGAATACATCCGTACTTCAGAGGTAAGACAGCATATCACTTCAGTGTTGCCACTGTCCAAACATGCACAAAAATTCCTAATTTGAGTGTACTGGCACGTGAAGCCTGCCCTTGCTGGCCCAATCAGCAGAGCAACGCTGCTGGGGTGAGATCAATTCTTGCTGATCGCCGTGCTGCACTACGCAGGGCTGAGCAGGGACAAGCGAGTGCTCAGCCTTCCCTCCTTGATGCTCCCAAAACCTCCTAGGCTGACTTTGGGGTCTCTAGTTGCTTATTCCCGGGGTCTGGTATGGAAATTTCCTTCAACTTTCATAAATAGTCAATAATTTTTGGCCCAGCTCTGTTCTTGTAACATTTATGTACTACTTCTAGAAAACATTTCCACCCTGCAGCCAGCTGTCTGCAAGGCAGCTCCAATCCGCTGGTCTGGTCTCGGTGATTAGGGTGCTTCTTTCCTCTCCGTAAAGTCTGCTAAGTCAGATAGTCCCATGCTCCGGGATCCACATGAGGCCCTGCCACAGTTTGCTGCTGTCTGAAATTAACATTTAAGCCTGACAACATACTTGAGGACTTGTGGTGTAGGATTAGGGAGACTCAGGCTCCAGAGCTGAATCCAAAACTTCCCAGGCATTTTCTCTCCAAAGCTAGCTGGAAAAAAAACCTCAAAGATTTCTGTATTAACCATCAAATTTGGAAAAGAGAAAATCCACAATAGCTAATGCAGCACTTCTAGAATACATGTTTTTTATAGGAAGCTGAACCTTTGCCTGAAGCTCCCGTGCCTGACTCAGAGAAGCTGCATCTGGAGTAGACAGTAGCACTCGCCACCTCAACCCACCTGTAAAAAGCTGCTTAGGGAGGAAGAAACAGCACAGATTCAGAAAAAAAAAAGGTAGAAAAGGGGGAAAAGGCATGTTTCTTAAAGGCAGGACAGTGTGAGAGCATAGAAAGGTCAATGCTGCCTGTTTAGGGCCAGTCTCTTAATTTAACGCGCTGAGGGATGCTTCATGCTGGAGGGGAGGCTTTTCATGCAGCGGCAGTTTACATTCAGCCGAGGGAAGAAGGATTACCACCTCCTTTCCAGCAATGTGGAAAGCAGACCACCATCCCACTCATCTGCAGGCATGTGGAAACAGTGGGGGAAATTAAACTCACAAACAGCTCACACTGTTTCATGTGTGCAAGTCAGAGATTATAATAACCAAAGCAAACACTAGCTCCAACACGTTGGCTGCAGTGGCTCCAACAGACTGCAGTGAGTCTCAAATCAGCACCGAACGATAGCTTTTTTACAGGTATTCAAACATTCAAAAGGGACAAATGGCTGAGGAAATAGGTCTGCAGCACTCGCAAAATCTTTCAGCAACATTTGTGAAAATCTTTGGGAGTTCAGCTCCTGCCGACTGGCCAGATATGGCTGCAAAAGCACACTGGGCCATCTGCACACTTCCCTTGTATGCCTCAAATGGAACCTACCTATCTGACAACTCCAAGCTGGTTTCCGAGCACAGCAATCTCTACACTGCCCGTCTTTGCTGCTTACTGGGACAGTCTGTCCACAGGATCGGTCCAACGGGCTTCCCACCATTGTCAGCCCATGATCCAATCTTCACACTCTGCTTCATGGCCTCACACACAGAGCACTCCCACAGCTGATGTCGATATCTCGTGGCTGCACAAAAGACTTCACTCTGAAGACGGTCTATTGATCATCATTTGTGAGCCCTGCGAGTCCCACTTTTGCTCTCCCGTGAATCGTTCCAACCTACTCTGAGAAATTTGCTGCTTTTTCTGCTCTCCCCATAAGTCACCATCTCCTTCTCATGAGCTGGCAGATGATTGAAACTGATATGAGATTCTCAAAGCATTGAAATAATATTTAGCACTCTAATTATGTTTTTGTAGGTGCTAGTAATAATAATGTAATATTGATTCATCAGATCTCAGGTTGGAAAACTCAGCAAGTCAGCAAGATTGGGGAATGCAAAATGATTTTTAAAAACACCCTGTTCTCTGAACCTGTAATAAAAAACTAATTTAAAAATTGTGGTTGTGGAGCAATAGTGAGTATTTCCACACACTCTTCCCTAAATGAAAACTTTAAATAGCAAGATATACATTTGTATATGACGGAATTATGCTACAGCAATGTTCCAGCAAGAAAAAAAACAAAAACCAAAACAAAAACAAAACAAAAGAGTGAAAACAATTCATACTAAGTTAGAACAAAAGGAGAGCTGAAAGAAGTCCCATCCCTTCTGGCCTTATGAGGTGCATGTGGGATGGTGGTGTAAACTTGGGGGTGAGCATGCAGTGGTGGAGAACAGAAGAATGAGGTCTGAATTGCTGCCTTGTTGGCTGTATTTCTTTCTTTGGAATCCTTGCTAGTGTTTAAATTAATTTATTTTCCTGTGGCTGCTCCTGTGGAATACATTAACTATTCATAGGCATTGAGATCTATCGGGCAGGAAGGCCACTGGGCTAGAGGAAATTTGCATTAGCCAGTGTGGTTGAGGGTTCACGTAAGCTCTGCAGCTGAGGACGTGACTCTGTTTAGTGAGGGACAAATTCCTGAGGCTGCAAAACCTCAGAAAGTGGTTAGTAGTCTTCCCATTGTGCACACATCTATTTCCTCTCTGCTGGAGATACTGAGGCAGTCCTTCCACTGAACATCAGCTGACAACATAAGAGGTGTTTTGGAGACATCATGAACAGCTTAGCTTTGGGTTTCAGACATAACCAAGGGAAAGAGGAGCTGGGGGACAAGATGGCCAAAAGGTCACAGAAAGAAAGGCCATTGCATCCCTGTTTTAACAGCTGCCAGCTGCACGGGCATGACGAAGAGACGCCAACAGTCTGGAGGTCCGTGTGAAGCAACACACGGGGCATGGGAAGCTCAGCTGAATGAGCACTCCTCACCTGAGGCAGCTCTGTAATTGCCATTGCCCGTCTCGTGGCTGAACAGGTCTGGCTGGCTGCGGAGTTAGTATTCCCCGGGCTTGCATGGTTCTCTTCCTTAATGCTCTCTAATGGATAAATGCCAACACAATGCAGTAGATAAATATGTGCTACCAATACTATTGACACTGAAGATCAGGCATTCATACTCCAGGCTTATTTTTCTCATTTGCTTACTTACTCAACTGCAGAATGAAAAGAAAAGGGAAAAGGTGCAAGAGGCAAAGTGCTCTTTTTGCAGGAATAGCAGCAGTAATAACAAATCAGCCTAGTTATTGAACTGTTCAAAGCTGTCAAAAGCTAATCATTTCCTGTTGTTTTTGATGGTGAATTGGGAAGGCAATCTATTCCCCCTTCTAGTCTCTTGTTCTTGAGAGAGCTGATCCTTTCAGCAGAGAATTTGAGTCATAAAACTCATATAGACTTCAAAAAGATCAAATGCAGATGCTGATGGCATCGTAGAGGTGACATGCTGAAGCTGAGGTGGGCATTGTGTCAATTTAACAGAAAATCATGCAGCCATCTGATGAGCTATAAAGAATCGCCTCGATTGCCTTTTCCTACCAGAGGGGCTGCAGTATATAAAATCCGAGAGCTGTTCAGTGGGTTCATCAGGGATCTAACAAGGAGTTTGCAGAAAGAGCATGAGCTTGCAGGGCTGATTTTTAAACAGATTTATGGTATATTTCTTTTTTTCAAGTTCTAGTTACTGCAGGAAACCATTGCTCGACTTTCTTCGTGACAGCAAGTGCACGCACATAAGCAGTTTTCCTCCCTCACTGCCCTGTGCTTTTGTTACTGCAGGCAGACAGCAAAGTGGGATATGCAAAAATCCTACTGTCTTGTTCTGTGAAGTACTCACAAAGGCAGAATGCTTATACATATCACCTCACCACTATAATAAGAAACCAGAGCAGACAAATATGGCTGGGAAAAGCATGATGTGTACATAAACCCCAGTCTAAAACATAACGGCTCGGTCAGATCTTTTGAGAGCAATGACTTCAGCTCAGTATCTCTGGTAACAGCATTCATCTCTGCACACAACTTCTAGCCTGTAGATGAGAATGGGTTTGGATGAATAAATAAGTCTTTCTCTCTTTTATACCGGATATACAAGAACAAGTCTGAATCGAATAATTATAGAGCAAACTCTGCAGCCCAGTAGTCTAACATGAAATAGCATCGCTTCAGAATCCTACATCCTGTTGGTAGATTTCGGAATTTGGCTTCTCTCATTAGACAAAATACTGCAAATGTCAGCCTGGATGTGAGGCAGCACCAACAAAAGTTTGGAGGCCTTCAACTTTGGAGTTTTATTTCAGGTGCATACTGAACTAAGAAACTTGCTGAAATTGTGGTCTGAGTTTAAAGGGGGGAGGAGCACAGATGGCTCCTGTAAAGTTGGTTGTTCTCCAGAAGTTTTGTTTCTATGCTAACTTTACAAACGTAGCTAGGATTTATAAATAGGTATCATATAAAATGCAACACGGCCTGTGAAATTTAAGCAGCTCTTGGCCTAACCTCCGAGAGACGGATTTGGTTTAGCTAAACCCTGCCAAGTCAAGAGTTGATTTGAAGGCAATTACCAAGCCATATGTTGTCCTCTTCTTCACACAAACAGGAACCTTTTTTTATAACACAGCTCCTGCGCTATCACGTGCTCCTTCCCAGGAAGACAGCCCAGTCTCACACCGGTGGCTGTTTCCCCTTTGGCTGTGCCTGCCCCTGCCCACAGACCCCGGCGTGCTGGCCGGCTCCCCCGCTCTCCTTTCAAAGCTGTTTTAAGGCTTGGCAGGCACGGCAGCCTCCACACGCGTCCAGCTCGCTGGGCAAGATGCCACGTGAGACATTGCCCGTAGCACAGGAGAGGGGAAGCAGGAAGGTGTGATTGTCAAAGGCAGCGACCACCGCATGTGTGCATACATCATGAGGTCCCAGGGTGCAGTTCACATGCGAAGCATTAAAAAAGTTACAGTGGATGGTTAAGGGGAAAGGCAAACTGGCCTATAGTCTGGAATAACCCAACAGGTGAAAATGGCTTTGCTTCTACTGTGCGCTGAGCTTTAGCGACCGTATATCGCTAGCTTCAGCTAATAAGAGAAATGACATGATAGTTTTGTTGATACTTTGTGTGCAGGGAGTTCAGTAAACTGTGGACAAGTCTCAGGAAAGAGGCAGAATGCATGTCTCATGCAAAGAAATTTTTTTTATCAGGAAACTATTTTTACCAGCTACCTGTAACCCAGGAATCTCAGATGAAGAATTACTTTTCAGAAGTGCTTTTGACAACTGTTTTCTCCCCGGTGTAGAAAAACATGCTGGAAATGGTGGCATATGTTATTTATACCTTTGGGGATTCATTACAACTCAGCTAACACTTCCTGTCGCAGATTCCTTCAGTGCTAAGCCAGTTGCTGAGAAAGGCTGTAGTAGGAACTCACGGGGCTTACAGGCATTTGCAAACCTATAGAAATTAGAGAAAGAAAGAAATAAAAAGCATGTAGTCTTTCCCTAGGGAGAAATGCAGTATTGTTGCTCTCCACTGCTTTGTGCAACTGAGATTGTATTGTTCATTCATTTGCAAACAGACACATGTACTTTCCCATGAGGCCAGAAAGAATCCACAAAGCCCCTCAATACATACACCTTTCAAAAAAGCCCATGTTATTATGCTACCACAAGACCTCAGCAGAGGTCTTTCTGAAGTCTCATATAATTCAAAATTATATTTAGCACACAAGATTGTTCAGCTACAATGTAGTTCTAGAAATCAACCTGTTGATGGTAAGGATGCAGCTGCAGAACGTGGAAGGCAGGATGATACTGCTGAATGTCCTGGAAGTGATCTGCAACCATCTTACAGGAATGGACACAAATTTGGAGCATCTCTTATTGGTTCCCATTGTATTGTACCTTATCATGTTGTATCTTTTCCGCTCCCACCCCATCCTTCAAGGCCATCTTTTCTTTTCAGATGACTGAATATATCAATGCACAGTTCACTTTCAGTCAGTATTACATGGTCTTTAGTGCTGCAGAAGGTACAATTGCTTTTAAACTTATGGTAAAAATCCCTTGGGAAGCCTATGCCATGACGGCCAAAACGGGATGTGCAGTGAAGGAGTCATTCGGCTGTCCTAGCACAGAGTCTGGGAAGTGAGTGCAAGTTTGCTGCACACTCTCCGTGTAAATACGCTTCTCGTTGCAAAGGGGGAGGAGAGGAAGACAGGACGTGATGGTAGGCATATCACTCCCTTGAAGTACCTCTAACTTCCTGCAAAACTCAGGGCGTATTAAGTCTCATGTTATAGAAAATATAAGAATACACACTGATATATGTTAACAAGTAAATAACTTGTAATGCCAGCTAAATAATTTATTCTAAATATTGTTCTATGTAGCTATAGTGTATTTTTAAATGTCTTCTCTTCTTTGAGAACTTTAAACAAGCAGTCTTCAATATCTGTTGTCTTACTGATTTTAAAACCAGATGCTTTCCAATATATGTATTATTTTTCAAAGACTAAATAATTTCCATTTGTGAAGTTTTATCAATGAATCTTAAGTTAGGAAAATGCATTATTTTGTCTATATACTCTAGACAGATGGTGAGAGATAGCTGCCTAGGTATTTAAAGCTATTCTGATCAGGTAGTCCAACTTTATGCATATCTGTAAGAACAGAATTTCGCCTGATAATCCCTAAAGCAAAGGGAATTATTTTTCCTTGCTATATTAGCAAACATTATTAGACCTAAGAACCTCTGGTAGAATTTGTGCATATCTTTATGAAAGACTTTGCATCTCAATTTAAAGACGATTTAAAGATGAGGCTTGCCTCCCCGGTGCCAGCCCACCACGCTGCTTCAGGCGAGCAGGCAGCAGCGCAGGGCACACGGTAGGATAATTAGCAGAAAATGCGATGGTGCTTTCTCTTAGGTGCCACGTCTTTAACTGGAGGAGCCTCTTCTGGAAGGTCAAAACCAGGCAGAAATATGCCATCTTTTCTTTGTCTCTCTTACCTGTTCCCTTTCTTTAAAATGCCATTGATATGAAAATGAAATTTTTCTTTCTTCGCTGTGCGTGGAATGCCCGTTGTATCATAGCCCTCTTGTCACTCCATGCACTTCACTGAGAGCCCTCCATCGTTCCTCCGGCACGGCTTCCCACAGTCCCTGTGAACCCACAGCAACAGGGGAAATACATTGGGGTAATGACAGGGTCTTCTGCCCGTCTCCGGCCTTGCTGCTGTGCAGGGAACCGGACACAGAAGCATTTTTCTGCACTGCTGATGTTGCGTTAGGCCACATCTGGAGCGCCAGCGGGAGCATGCGGCCCCCGGGGCCAGGCTGGGGGCAGCTCGCATGCCGAGGCTTGCTTAGTGGCAGATGATGAGCTAACCAAGCTTCAGTGATGCTAAATTAGACTTTGGGGCATTTAAAGTGAGGAAGTAAGGTGATGCGCAGTCATGCTCGGGGGAGGGGAGGAGAAGAAAATCATTAAGTGATTCCAGATTAGCAAAAGAAAATTGGTGAATTAGAAGCGTGGCTTTAAAATGCCACTTCGTACGCTGCATGCAGGAACCTGCGTCCTGCTCTCCCGTGCGTTTTATGGTACAGTAATCCCATTGACTTTGGCGTAGTTTTTCCTGATTTACACTCATCTGAGATAAACACAAAGTGCAGTGTCTTTCCAAGTCATCCATCTTTGTTTGTGGAGAGCTACTTGTGAGAGAAACAGCTCAGCCATGCGTAAGGGAAGTCATAATCTGAGTGTAAGATCTGCAATGGCACGTTGTATTATTAGCTCCTGAGTAGCCTGTTTTATAGCACAAATGAACCGAAACGTACCTTCTTTTTTTTTTTCCCCTCTGCTTTAGAGAAACTAGTTTTTAAAGCAGACCAAACTATGTCAATATTCTAGGTTACTAGTTTTTCTGTTTTGCTCGTATCTTCACTGTGTATGAAAACTTCTGCTGTCCTCGTATATTTTATGCAGTGAATCCAAGCTGTTCCTGTTGAAATTGGAAAATACATCCCAAAACAGTGATAGACTGTTTTTCCAGAGACCTTGGTTTTATTCCTTTCCCAAGGTCCTGAGGTAGGTTACAGCCTTTGCTGCCTGCAAGATCTACTATACAAGTTCTGACCTCTTTAAGACAGGATCTGGTTTAGTGAATCACATTTTCTGCTTTGGTGTGTTTCTGTTGCTTCCATTTGCAAAGAAAGGAATGTAGAATTATATATCTTGTGTATGTGCTATTCTAAATTGATGCTGTCTTAGGATCCACTCAAGAATAATGCTTTTCCTACTGTACACAGTGGGTGTACAAAGCTGCACCAAAAAAAAAGATATTACAATGACTTAGGTTTCTTCTTTATTATGCTAGTGTACTTTGGGTTGCGAGTAATGAGCTGAAAAAGATATTATGTATTATTTTATTTTAATTCAAATGAGTTTTCATACATTCCCCCTCAGAAAAGATAGAAAAATATAGAAATCTTCCAGCATCACCTAAACGGCCTGTGAAAAGCTTTAGATTTTCTTTTTCTTCACTTAGAAATTTCTGGTTAGAGGGGGTGATCTGCATATTGTACACTGTAACCATAGCCATTTCTAATTCCTGGGATCAGGAATTTCTCAAGTTACTCCATTCTTGCTGCATAGAGCAAAATGGAAATGGTATTGACCACATGTTTTTGCTTTCTTTCTCCTGGAGCTCTGAGCAATGTAATGTATCCTTTCCAACTTTTACTCCCTGCCGCTGACGTGGCTCTGCTTCTCCTTGCTGCAGACACCAGTGCCAGGAGTTTCCACCTTGCATGTTGAATGCCTGTGGTTTCCTATGAGTAGTAGTACATGTACTAAATTTCTTTAGATTCTGGAGTTAGAAAATGCTCGGAATTTTAGAAAATGTAGAAACACACTAAGGTGCCTTCCTTTAAGTGCTTACTTTTGAAAAATGTGGCCGTCAAACATAAATATTTGTCACAGATGTGGCACAGAAAATGTGTCACTCTCACTCTGTTTCTTTTACTGGCTCTAGATCAGGCCCTGCATTTCTCTTCGTGTGCAGCCTGACAGCAAGTTGTAATGGTAAGACTAATTATAATAATAGATGCAATAGTGGCTTTTCAGCACTGGATGGATTTTTCAGTAACTTATTGAGGTCACTAATTCCTTTCATGCAGGCTATGAATAGAAGTGATTTTCCAGCACTAACCTAGAAGAAAAAAAGTCTGTGATCTGTTATCAATTCATAAATCTATGTCTCCCAGTTCCTGCAAAGTGACTGATAGTCTATTCTAAAAAAAATTTAAAAAATGATGTACTGCATACAGAATCAAAGGTGTAGATTATATTTATACTTCATAATAGCACTTTCTGTACACTAAAAGTAGTACTAATGATTCCCCTGTTACAATTTCCAGCTACAGAAATTGCAAAGGTCTGTGTTTTGTTTTAAACATATTATACACACAAGACTCTAATCAGAGCGCATTAGCCTTTTAAAAATCAAAATTAGTGGTACTACAGAGCTCTGAAATACTCGCTTCTCCTGTCAGCTTCTCTGATGGTACAGTGTCAGCATTTGGTTTATTAGTATTTTGGTGTAGCTGGAGTTCACTGTGTCTCTTTGAGTTAGATGCTACCATTGGGCATGCGAGAGGACCAAAGTATGTATGCATGATTTTGGTATGTGTACAACTGTCAGTCTGGGAAGCATTTGGTTGCCTGAAGGGACCAGAAGAAGTCTGACATGAGGATTGCATGCAAGAACAAATGCCCGTCCCTTGTGGCCAGTGGGACTATTCCTGGAAGCACAATGCAAAGACTTAGGAGAAGCAACGGGCAGGGTGCCAGCTTGACTCCTGTGTCCTGCCATACATTGGCCAGACTTTCTGTGCTCTGCGATCTTCAAAAAAGAAATCTTAAGATGTATTTTATCTGCTTTGATGGTGATGGTGGACTGAGCAGGGCATTCCAGACTGAAGGGCTTTATGGATAAGAAAAAGGTCCTTCTTGTAAATCTAGGCAAGTGTCTCCATATGTATTTCATTTCAGAGATTTCACTGGAAGCTAGCTTAGACAGAACAGTAAAAGGGGAGACAAGAAATAAAAACATAAGCAAGCATATTTATAACATTCATACCATTGCTCTTAGGTCACTACTGTCTATGGCTAAAGGCAGGAATAAAGAGTATTGGAGTAATAGTACTACTTTTTTATAGCAGTAAGGACTACATAAAGATTATGGAGGGAAATGTTGGCTGTTAGCATGTGGGAAACAGTCAGCATATATAAACTGCTTTTTGAAGGGCATCTTAAGACCATAGTTAAGACTGGTTGTGCTGTCCATCCAGATAGCCAGGCAGGCCCTTAACGCAGGTACAGACTATCCTTAGAAGAAAATGTGCCTGGGCATCATCAGCAGGAAAATGTGGCATCAGGACACTGTTTACGGAATCACAGAATCACGGAATTTTCAGAGTTGGAAGGGA
>RSEF01000001.1:13756866-13779062 GCA_003993805.1 Himantopus leucocephalus | reverse complement strand
GTCTGCCCTCCGGAAGTCCAAGGTGGCAGTTCTGCTGGCTGCCACCAGGTGTTTAGGTGGCTTAGTGTGCTGCCAGAGCACAGTGCCATACACAGGCACTTCTCTTCATACAAGTTCTCGAAAGCCCAAGTAGTAAAGTTGCAGCATATGTTCACTGAATGCCACTTTAAATGCTATCTTTAAAAGGCAACTTGCAATTTTTTTAATATAAAGAAACCTACTGCAACTTATTTTTAATAAGAAGTAAAATTAAATTCAAGTTAACCTTTGTGATGCACATATTATTGTACTGCCTGTGTTCTGAACATACTCCTACTTCCTTTTTAACGAGACACTAAAAATAGCCGTGGCTCTAATGTATGTCATGAGTCATAAATCAATAAGAATGTTCTGCAGGACAGTCTATTGATTTAGTGCAATTAAAGTAAAACATCTATTTTGGACTTCTTGAGTGTGTGAAAAGGGTAGCGCTTTTGTCAATGGATTGTATTTTGGATGTTGGGTTTGTTCAGTGGTAGTCTCGTTATATTGAAGAAAATTATTCTTTATTTTGTACGTTTGGCTATCGTAAGAAATAAGGAGATCTAGTTAAGAAGGAGAAGCGAGGCACTAAAAAGAAGTGTTTACTCAAATACATTTTTTAAAGAGGATGACTAATAAAATCTTCATTTAAAGTGCAAACATCGCAATTTTTTAAAGCACAAGGCATCACTGATAAAAGTATTATCTGTACTAGTGTTTACAGTCTCAATGTACAACTGAAATGTGACTTAATGTCGATGAGTTTGCAAATGTATTAATCTAGATTCTTGTTTTGAAAAAAGTGAGAGGAGCCACTGACACCATGTGGAAAACTTGGAAAGTGCCTTGTTAAAAAACAGTTTCCTTTCCAACTTGATAGCTTGTTACATCCTTTTCTTTTTGATTCATCCACTGTTAATAGGACAGGGTGAAGAGGGAATGGTACTCTATAAGACTGCAGTCTTTTAAAGGTGGAAATGCTGTTCCTTGTGCTTAAGGGCATGTCTGCCACGTGGAGCAGGGATGACTGGGTTGGATTGAAAGAACTCATTTCAACAAAGTCGTACTGTCTGGTCCACAGACCTGAGAGACACGGGAGGTCATTACCAGCAGAACAGATAGTGCTTTGAGGAAAAAAAGTGGACAGAGAGATATTGAGTGTATCTGCATGTACCACATGTCTGATCATAATAGCTAACGTGTCTCTTTGTGGGCCGGGTCCCCAGCTGTGTGGCCAAAGCTCTGTAAATACAGAAAAAATATACTCCTTACCTTTTGGGGAGTGGGAAAAAAAACATCAGTATTATCATCCATTCTCAATACCTCTTTTTCTGTCTAATGATAATGTTTCTGAGAATAGATCTTCCTCCTCACCTAATTTCATGGCGATGTTTAGATCATTGCATTATGTAGAACACGATTTAGTATTACCTTCAGAAAGAGAATATAATCAGATAGCGAATGAATTGCAGGCAAGCTACAGGAGGGAAGGAGATTCCTCCAGAATTAAACCTATTTTCACTCAATATTCCTAGAGATAAAAATGTCCCCAATAATGTACTAGGTGAGGCAAGAAGCACAGATGCACAGAGAAAATGATTCAGAGACATTGTTGTCTCTAAATAGAATGGTTTTTGAAGCATGGAAACACTAACAGCTTCCTAATGGTACAGTGTCTCAAGAAAAATGCTCACCGTAGCTGTCATAAATAAAACTTTTGTTCCTTCTCTTTCTGAAGGATATGTTTAACAGATTCATGATGTATCATTCCTTTTCGTGACAAAAACATTTGAGTGGATTTTTGAAAGATTTGTTGAGACATTCAATTCAGCTGAAAAAGGAAAAGCTGCATTAAAAATTCTTTGACTTCATTCAACTTTTTCTTCAGTGAAGTGTTTCTGTTTTGCTTCAGTGTATGTGATATATGCTTTAAAACTAGATTTTCTTTCATTTTCTATGTAATTATTTAAATTGTCTGCTTTCATTATTCAACTCTTTCATAATTAAGTGCGACCCATTAGGGTCTTCTATGATGCTGTCATTAGCAAGTCTGAATTGTTTGATACCTTTAATGCAATTTTTACTTATTATATTACTATGGTGTCCTATGTTTTATTTAGAATAATTATTATTAAGTTTCTTGAAAGAAGTGTGGAGTTAATAAAATATATTATGAAGCAACAAACATACCCACAGATGTGTTGACCCATTCTCATAATTTCCAGTTTATTTTTCAATAACTTTGGTTCATAAAGGGAAATCTATTTGTTACAACACAGCATTATTGAAATGAAAATGCTACTTAATGAAGGAACCTGATAACTTTTATGAAGACAACCTGACAAATAATTTGTCATTTAGGTCAACATTTCACAAGTAGGCCAGCAGAAGCTAATGATGAAAAGTGGTTATACACTTACAATATGCAATCACACATTTAATAGTGCCACACAGATGTTCAGAATCTTATGTGAGATGAGTGAACAATCTCTGTGTAATCTTAAGGTCTAATCAATCCCAATTGATTTCAGTGCTTATTTCTATGCAATGTATCTACTGCTTATTTAATATGAGTTCTATCAGTCTGTTAGTGCTCAGGTGCCTATAGCATAAAATCATCTGTAATAGTGTCAATAAGACTGTGATTGAAGGAGCTGTGTGATAAAATATCATCTTGGAGATTAAAGTGTACTTTTGTTTAACAGCAGCGCTAGTTCTTATAGACTAATATTACAAATTGTGTGAGATTCACACTATTTTCAGTGATCCTGTTTTGTTCCCATTTGGGCTCCGGTCCTTTAAATGATGGATATTTGAAAGGACACCTACACATAATCAGATCCTTATTTAAAGACTTAAGAAGCCTTTACAGGTCCAGAAGCCCATCCATTTGTGGACAACTGTTGAACCAGGGCTGTGTTGAAAAAAACAGAGCCTTAAATGAACAAGGTCCTTTTTTTATAAAATATTGTATTCACTTTAACAAACTGAGACTTTTAAAACTGAGTGCATTTGTGGCACTCAGAGGTGAAGACGTTAAGGAGGGGATCATCTTTTTTATGCTGCACGCAATTCTTATTTATAATTATTTTGGTATATTATCTACTTTACATTCCCTTTTTTTAGCAAGCTGTTTTGTCTAGAATATTACCTGTTGTTGACCCGGCCTTCAAAAGATGATCAACTTGTCATTTTTCCAGCAGCTTTTAACTTACATTTTGTATTTATAGCTCTGTTAAAATACAAATTCAAGGTGAACTGGAAAACAATACTGCAGCAGTTGTCGAGTCCTTGTGACATTAGAAGCATTTCCTCCATAACCTGTAAGATATGGATATTCTAACAAACTATATAAGCACTTCAGTAATGCCAGCATTAAAGGACTCTGAGTTTTGTTGGTTATTGTGTGCCCAAGTTTGCCAGACAAGATCTACTTGGAGACCTACTACTTATGTCTCCTTATCACTGCTACACAAGGAGCTACTCGTCAGTCCTCATGAGTTATTTAGGGAACTCGGGCTTTTATTATAGAAAGCAACTAAAATGTGAGCAGGCAACCAAATCCTATGACTACAAAGAGAATTCCATGTGGTATTATGAAAAAATATAGGCTGGATTACTCCAGGGCCTTAACTCCTATACCTTAGCTTTATATTTAAGATATTCTGACTTGTATACTGGAGCAAGTAATGTAGCCTCAACTATTAAAAAAACCCACAGCTTTTTCCTTTTCCTACTTCAGTTGAAGCATGTTATGACACATCAAGTGACTTTAAAAAGGCTCAGGCAAAGGTTATGGAAGAGGTTCCACTTAGCACCAATATTATTTCCATCTAAAAATACCTGATTAAACAGTAGGCGGATAGGGTTTGGAGGACTGAAAAGGAAGTTTAACTCCTTTAGTTCCTTTCAGCCCACAGCTGCTTTCTCTTCAGCAGCCCTAATCATGACCTGTAGGAACGTCTGCCCCTCCACTTCTCCTTGGGTTGGGCACACCAGTTTCCAGCCTCCTTCCTCCCACGGTGTGCTCCAAGACATACATGAGAAGAGCAGATACCTACTACTGCTGGAGCAGAGTGTATCAGTACACTGAGGAAGCCAAGGTAGCCGGCCCTGCCTCTAAATCCATTACAAACCTTGAATCTTCATCTGGGAACAGCTGGGTGGTTGTTTAGGCAAGACAAAGATTTGACACTTGGTCTGGCTCTGGTCACCGAGTAGCAGGCTGTTGTGTCTTGGTGGCATGCACAGCTGCGGAGCTTGTGTTACGCAGATTCCAGTCAACTAAATTCCTCCAAAGCTTTCTGCATCTGTGTTGATGTGCGCAGTTAAGAATTATATCCTTACCCAGATTTTAGATATACCCTGGCTTTAGGTGATCCTGGGTTTTAATACATTATTCTGTATGTCAGCACTGATAGACCACTGCCAAAGATGAACAGATAGTTTCTGTAGTCCAAGTAAGTTCTTGGAAGATTGGCATTAAATGTGAAAAACAGCAAGGAAGGAAATAATTCTTTATTATGCTATTATTGGAGCTGGACATTGGTATCAAGTTGCTTTTCTTCATACTGAATCTAAAAAAGACATTTGCAAATAAAAGTAGGAAAATTGCAGTAGAAAAATATGCTGAAAAGATTTCTGCACATCTGCTTTCACTAATGACTGATTTCAATAATTAGCAGCAAACACACAGATCTATATTTGTGCCTACAGATATCATGTTTAACCAAGTATTAATTAATTAAAAGTGAATGTGATTATTCATATTGACTTTCGGCAATATTCTCCTTAATGTATTGGTACAAAATGACTAAAATCTGAAATGGGAATGGAAACTCTAAGACTTCTTTATTCTAACGAGCTTCATTTTATTATTTTGAAACCAGTGGTACCAAAATTTTGAGACATTGGAAAAACTTAGTTTGAGCAGTGATAAACACACCTGAAATCAGGGCCCAAATTAGTATTCCCACGTACAGGCTGAGGTGTCTGAAAATCACAGAATCACAGAATGGTTGGGGTTGGAAGGGACCTCTGGAGATCATCAACATGTAGGTTTATGTTTAAATACGGACAAATCTGTTATAAACTGATAAGGTTTGCAACTCCCATGTTTTGCCAATCATGTAGAAGTGGTAACTATTTTTGAAAATGATGGCTTAAAGTAATTCTTGGAAGATACTTTTTCTTTATGGGATCCTTTTAAGGCTGGCCATTGTATATGCAGTGAGACCTGAGCCTGCTGGTACTTCGTGTCAGTAGCTCAATGGAGATGAGTGGGATGCCTCAAGCGTACGGTTTGAGCTTCTCCAAGATGGGTTTCAAGAAAGGGCTGTTTGCTGCCTCCTGCCCAATTTGTGCATTCCCAGGTCATTCAGCAGCTGACGTTTGATCCAGAGCAGGTAAACAACTGCATTTCTGCTGATCTAGCAAGAGCAAGCACTACCAAGGTTATGCTGGTTTAAGACAGGTTAGACTTGCAGAGAGATACCTGGGCAGCCAACGCCTGATCTGGGGAAAAAAGCCTTCCATTAGAATTTAACCCATCAAAAACATTTCGACACATTTGAAGTGACAATGTGTGTTAATACAGGATCAGCGCTTTTTGCCTGTGGTTATGATATTTTTAATCTGGTACTAGGAACCCCAAAGCTGGATTTACTCTATCACTGAACCAGCACCTTTATAACTGTGCTGGGAGTCAGCACAACTATACGCATGGGCGTTTTCTGTTTGAAAGTCCAGACAAAAACACTGATACCTGTTTTTTTCACTTATTGTAATACCACCAACTTTTATTTTCCAATAGCTGATGGAAACACATATACACAGTAAGTAAAGAAATTTATAGAAGCTCTATTTATCTCGTATTAAGCTGAACTCCTATTTATCCAATAGACTAGAATTGTTGCAAGTCATTCCAGTCCATTGGATAAGTACATAATTACATATTTAAGAGAGCGATAAACATATAGTAGAGGTATCAGTGAGGAAGATCTTTAGCTGCTGTAAATTGTTACAGATTCATTTGGAGTACATTCATAGTAGCTTAAGTTTTAATCAATATTATGCATGTATTTATGGTCTAGACTGTTCTAATATTTACCTTAAATGAACAATAATGCTATTAAGGCAAATACTAAAGTGGAAATTATCTTTAATGTGTGAAGAGCAGCTCTTTACCTGTGCTTAATACTATTGATTTGAGTGAGAATATATACGAATTAAATTATTCTTTTCCATAAATGTTTGTTAGAAGTGGGGTTTAAACACAACCAAAGGGAAGCTTGTCTAGGCTGTGCATAAAGCAATTTTTTATCTCAAATTTTGTTGTAATTCTGACAATTTTGAGTTCCTACACTTAGAAATTAGCCTTCTTTCCTCCCCATGCATATTTATTATACAAAAATAATGGGATGCAACTAATCGTATTCATTCTCAATAGAGTTAAGAGGACTTAGTGAGACAAGTCACTCATTCTTGAATATGATACTCATTAAACATGAAATCCAGCAAAGTTAAAAGAGACATTGCTGACCATGGGTGAGATATACCCATGAGCCATAGTCTTGCAAATTCTTGTTCTCCTTCTGGATTCTTTTTCTGGGATCTTGAGGCAGCTTGTGTTACCGACCATGACATGCAGTTGTTAGAATCTGAAATGAGATGAGTTAATGGCATTGCATTATCTCCTGATGACAAATCCATTAGCATATGTCACCACCCTCACTTATAATTCAAGTCCCTGCTTGTTTGGTGCTCATTGCAAGGGAAAATCTGCAAGGTTTTATATTTCCATTTCTTTACAAATGTTTTGTACAACTTTATAAGGCTGAGCAATGCATTCAAATGAAGGACTAATTTGTGTGTTCTAATGGCTATACATAGATTTGTTGTCTTAAATTATTTAAAATCTTCTTTGTCAACTGGAATGACCTACAGTTTGTTATTTGTTATATTAATTATGAATTTCATGGATTTTTTTACTTTACTAACATGAAAAATTCAGATAACTGTTCTATACTTTTTTGAATAATTTGCTTTACAGCAAGCATATGCAGTATATACAATATACATACAAGTTCAGTATACAGTATATATACAAGTTTTCATTGTGTTCTACTCTGGGTGAAAGATTTGGGATTGCAGGAAGAAACCTTAGCAGTCCCTGATTTTACTGACCCTCCCGAGATGTGAAGGTGAGGCCAGGTGACACTGCAGAGCATGTGAACAGCATTGCATTCCTTAGGATAGCATGAGTTGGATGAAGTTGGCCCTTCAGGGTGGTGTCACTTATGGAAGTCGCTGCTCAAACACAGGGCAGCACTGAGCTGGGAAGTAGCACAATGGTTGGCAGACACCTTAACCCGTCTAGCTGCTGGGTTTTAATTCTGTTCTTTACCTCCCGAAGTCAATGCAATAGACATGAAAGATTTGTACTGAGAATTAGGAAAGAGAGATTTGTCTGACTTTGGTGAAGAGAGGGGCCAGCAGTGAGGGAGGGCAGGAAAGCTGTTCAACGCATAATAGTTGGAAAAAAGCAAAGGGAAGATAAAGTAGGAGAAATGAAGACAGAAATGGATGGATAATTGTCCTGGGTGGAGGCAATAATGAAACACTCATCTTTTGAAGTGAAGATCAGGAATTTGTAAGAAGCCATAGGTGGGGAAGAAGTTATTATGGTCAGAGAGTCAGTTAAAGAAGGGGACATAACTGTAACAACTTAAGAGCAGGGTATAATTGACTTGTCAGAATATCAGTCGGTGGAAATGACTATATAAAACTGCATTTAATTTATATTAAAAAAAAAGAATAGCACACTTAGCAAAGAACACCTTAAAATCAATGGTCTCTTCATAACAAGATATTTATTTTTTAACTTAACCTGCTTTAGAGTCTACAAATGAAATAGTAGCCTATATTCACCCTACCTGGCTGTTAAGCATTTAACTGATGCATTAAGTTAGATCAAATACCAAATTTAGGTAATTAATTGATATTTAGTAAAGCAGTCATCTTCCAGGAAGCGCCTAAATGCCTTAAGCGTATCCAAGAAATAAAAGCCTTAGCAGGAAAAAATGGCCCTCCCAGCATATGTGCTTCATTTTATTGTCTTCATAGGTATTCATATTGTATAAACTTGTGTTTTCATTATACGAACTCTTACAGAGCGTTTCCTATTTACTAAGATTTATTGCTAAAGCTACGGCCCCATCTATGTTAAATGTATACCAGCATAGAACATATTCAGCTAATTTAGCCATCATCAGCTGCCAAATTCCAATTTACACAACTTCAAAATTTAACACATCCAATTCAAGTTCTTTCCCTCCCCAGTGAAGGCCTTCAGGCAGAGAGAATATAGCATTGGTGACATTTCATTCATTATTATTCACCCATCATTCCTTATGTAATTCTTTTATGCTTTTCTGTTTCCCTCTAGTTCTCTTTCTCTCGTTTTACAATAGGAACTGATGAGGACTATCCATTATAGGGAATCATGGCACAATTTTTTCAGGGCTGACCATGCAGTATTTAAATTAATTGGCAATTGTTAATGATCTGCCTTTTCTCACTTGGGTTAAAGCAATCTGCACTGCTCAGGGTTATTATATAGGGCAAACACAGCATCATAATTGCAAAACGAAATACAAAAAATGCAGGGTGGCTTTATACTGCAGACATAAAGAAAGGCAGATTTCTAAGTCTCCACTCTGATATCTTCAGACATTTAAATCTATGTTTTATTTTGACCCTTGGACTATAGTTTTTTGTTGTTTTTTTTAAACTTGTTCTTTGTATGTTAAGTTTTGACTAAATTTACAATTTTGTTCTTAGAAGTGCAAGATATTAGCTGCTTAGGAAATAACTTGTTATTTAATATTATACAGATAGAAAATGACTAATTAGGCTTCCTCGGAGGTACTTAAAAAAGGAAGAAAACCCTCACTGCTACCATTTTATGTATGGGTTGACCAAGGCAGAAAGGTGAATGATTTCCAGCTGCCTCCATACTTCCAGGCTGGGAACACATACACAGGACCTAAGTAACATTTAACTGCTTTAAACTTTGAAAATTTTCTGTAGAAATCTGGTATTCTTCTAATTCCATGTAAAATAGGTTTACGTACCTTTGGCCTTGCATGGTGCTGAGCAAACTCTTCATTCACTGACTTTGGTAGCTGAGAGCACTCAGCATTTATTAGGTGAAATCCTTTCTAATTATAAATGGGGAATGAGTCAGGCTGTTCCAGTCATGATAAATGAACTTGATTAAACATTTTGTGTCAAATATAGCATAGTGGAAAGGAAAGTTAAGAGTAAGTGGATTGAAGGGCTGCATAATTACCAGGAATGCTGCTCATTCACTTCAGGGAGGTAGCGCTGTGCAGCAGCATCAACGCTCTGAGGTTAGGAAGAGAATTACAAAAACGGTACCAGCTCTGCTCTCCACTGGAAATCAGCCTGGCAGCATGTGTATTTAGCTTTCTGGCCTCCAGATACCCTCTGAGCTTTGTGTGGTTGTGCTGTACATGCCTCAAACTTTAAAGGCAAAGTGAATGACTCCTGGTGACACGCTCAACCTCAACTGGAGGGCTCTTGAATCTTCTGTTAGAGTTGCCAACAAGGTGCTAACACAGGCTTCTGAGCAAAAGCCAGCTGGGGCGGATAAATAAAAAAGCAAATTATTAATAATTGAAAGAATTTGAATCTGTTCTCTATAATGCCATATTTAAAATATATTTTAATTGATTCTGAATCTTAAGTGTCTGATTTTATTATTGTGAATGGTTATTAAAGCAATTTTTTAATATGATAAATTTCTACTTACATTTCTATCTGTGAATGGCATTTTTATAGCATTTCTCTTGATTAGAAAGTCACATTGTTTGCTTTTAAGCTTTCCAGGGTGTTCTGATAAATACTGGCAAATAAGGGGAAGAGGAAAAGGAAGACAGATGAGTATGTTTTACTGTTTTGTAAAGATTTAATAAATATATGATTTTACTGTTGCATAGACCAAAATTTATAGAGCTGTTGGAAAATGTTTGCTGCACAGGACTGGAATTTTTATTCCTTGCTGGGATTGTTTGCTGTAAGATTTTTTGCCATAGTTACATTGTGAGTTTCAATATGCAACATATTTTTAGTATGGCCACCAGGGGAAAACTGCAAAGCTGGCAATTAACATCTCCCATGTTTCAGATGAAATATCAATAGCGCAAAAATCTGCAATCCCACAAGGACCCATCCATGAACTTGACTCTGCATACACCGTTAAAGTATTGAGGCTGTGCAAGGGCTGCAGAATTAAGCATTTGTGTCAGGATCAGGCATGGGAGAATGCAATGAATATGTGAGAGCCTTTGACATTTAGCCAGTCTCTAGCATTTTTTTGGCCTGACTGCTTGAGAAACCAGTATACATTGAGATGCATGATGAAGGAGAAAATGCAGACCATGCTGTGCTCTGTGACGGCATGCTTTTCAGTGGGGCTTGATTTTGGAGAGCAGGTAATGCTGCAGGGCAGCCTCCACCAGCAGTGCCATCCTCTAGCCTTGTCTGCCTCCATGGCCTCACATCCCTGCGCAGCTCATCAGCAGGCCGGTGCGATCTCATAATAGCAGAGGGGCCATACAACTGCACAGCAAGCCTGGGAGATGCCAAATGATGGGATGTGTCATAAATACTGCCTGTGTTTTGACAGTATTGGAATATGAGTACAGGAATAATGGTTTTCTTCACTCATCACTCCTCACCTTCCAACATGAGCTTCATGGCACATCTGAGTGCATTGAGCCATAAATATTATCTGTGGCCATTAAAACATTCAGTCTTATTTCTAAGGTAGCCACAGTGCTCCTCTGTTATCTGTTGTGGTTGCTCCAGGCATCAGTGGAAAACTTGTGTTCCAAAGCACAGCTGCATTCCTCAGAACAAATACAAACTTCTCATCAAAATTTTATCACAAAAACTAGGATATGGCAAATCTCACTCTGGTTTTCAGTTTTAAAAAATATCTTATTTATTAGTTCTTTTGTTTTGCATATTGAGTTGTTGGAGTGCCCAGTAAAAACATTTCTCTTGGGATTTATTAAAATCTCTCGAAATCAGTAAGCTGAGAACAAATAGGACAGAAAATATCAAGCATGGTTTGTACTGCAGATCTAATCCAGTCTTAATTTTGATGAGAAGCAATGTGAAAGATTAGAATCTTTGATTCCTTTTTAAAATATTCCATTTCTACTTCCTGATCACATTTTAAGGACACATTTTTTTAATGATGCCCATTCCACTAAGGAATTTCAAAGACTTTGTGTAATCTGCAAATTTATCATATAACATAGACGAATATATTCTTAGAAGGATAAAATATATACCAGATCAATTAAGGATTGTTCAGTTTACTATAGAATGCAACAAAATGAGCTTGCTTGTTTCTCCGTCTCCAAGGATGATGCTTTAAGGAAATTAAATAATCCAGTTCCATATCTCTTTGGACATGCATGAATATTCTGAGTTCAGAAAATAGAAACAATAATCAATATAACAAATTTGATATTCTGCTTTCTTCAAAGCTTTATGATTCTAACAGTGATCTTTTTTTAAGTTCTATTCACAAAACATCTTGGATGAATAGAATGTCAGTGTGCTGTGGATGTAGACTTTTACACAAGAGGTACTGCCATCACATGCTATTTAACTACTGAATGTTATTAAAAACTAATTATTTCTTCTTTATTAGTTTTTGAGGATTTTTTTGTTTGATTTAATGTAGATAAAGTCACCTAGAGGTTGAAAATTTAAAGATTGCATGTCTTTGTAAACGTAACTCAATCAAGATCTTTTCAGTTGCCTTTGCTATCTTATCATTGTTTGTCTAAAACAATGAGAATGATCTTGTTTCCATTGCAGTCTAATGTAATTCAAGACCCTGATCACCTTTGCCATATGTTTCTCCCATGAAAACGGCTAGGCAATTCTAAGCTTTTTTTTCCCTGCACTGCTTTGTCTTTGTCTCAGATTAATGCCTTCCTGGATTTAGCTCCTAAATTCTCCAAAAAGTGAGAGTTAGTTAATAATAGGTGTTCAGGGCATACTTTTCAGAATTGCCTGAACCGTGGTGGTAAACTACGGTGCCATCTGAAAAAAAAAACCAACAAACCCAAACCAAAAAAAGAGATCAAACTTCCAGTTTATTGACAGGAGTCTATTAATAAAATCGTGCCTAAGTTTAACAGACTGTAAAGGAGAAGACTCAGTGAGTTAGGAAAGACTGGTCTTACAAGAGGCAGAGAATGGACCAAGGAGTTAGATGCATAGTATAAAGTATTATTCTGTAAACACCTGTGGCATAGGTTATCCCAAACTAATGATTATGTCCTTAAAGCAGAGGAAATACTTTAGCTTTGCTCTCATCAGCATTTTTTTCTCACATAATTCGTTGGAAAGCATCATGTTCCTTGAATTCTTGGCTCATCTAAGGACTGAGCAGGAGTTGCTGCAGACACTTACAAAGAATAAAATTTAGTCAGAGGATTAGAAGGATTTTTGTAATTATTCAAAGAATGAGGATCTGAAATGAACTTCCAATATAACAGTCAAGAACTTGCTGGCTTCCATCTGAACGCTTGATCAGTTGATGTTCAGGGTCATTTGGCATGGTGAACTCCAGCAGAAGGCAACTGGATTTGAGAACCTAAGCAACTCCTCCTAGGCTTCCTTCTCTTCTGGTGGGAGTTGGTCTGCCTGAAGGCCTTTTTCTCTTGAACAAACTCTGGAGTCCTTGCATCATGGAAGATCCAGTAAAACAATGCTGTCAGGATGCTTTTGCCTGTGACTGCCTAAGAAGGCCTTCCCAGAGGTAGTTACACTGGCAACATAAAGCCTCAGGCTGTCGGCCCGTTTCAGTATAAAAATCCTGCTTACCTCCTGGAGTTATATTTCTGTCACCAAATCAACAAAAGGCTCTGAATGACTGTGGTTTATCTCTCTCAAGCATGTACCATGACTGATTTTGGACACCTCCAAATCTTTCCTGGGTTTCACAATGCTCTTTTGTAGTAGCAAACATTTTGTTGTTTTACAGTGGAGGAAATGAGGCAAAGAGATTTTTTTTTGTAGAATTTAATGCACTGCCCTTTGTCCTAGTAACAAAGGATTTTCACATGGACAAATAAACTCTGCCTCCGAGAACAGACAGGCAGAGTGGCAGAGCTCTCTGCTCTGTGCTAGCTACTACCACAGCAGCTTGTTTCAGAGCTCAGGTAGTTTTGCAGAACAGTACATTTTTTTGGTGGACATATCTGGGAAGTCCACCTGATTTCTTGCCCGCATGGGGGAAGACAACTGACACTGACTTTTTTGAGTCCTCAAGCCACTGCCTTGTTTCAGATTTGTATGTTTGCTTTGACTGTATTGAGGCCACTTTGCAAACATAGGCCCTGAAAGCAGTGGAGAAACTGCCAGTAATTACATGCCTTCCTTGGTTAGTGAAAAAAATGGTGAAAAGTAACTGTGACTCCAATCAGCTGTGATTGTCAACACCTCCCTCAGTGCTGGCAATCTACTAGCAATGCTAAAATAGTCTATAATCTGGCCCTGGCTCAAGAAAATATCACTCTAAACTAGTAGTCTTGCCAACAGCTATCCTATTTCTAATCTTTTCTACTTAAGTAATGTAATTACCTTACTTTTACTTCCCAAACCCAAGAACCTTTTGAATACGTTTTAGTTAGACTGATGCATGTTCTTATAACAACTAAGGACAAATACACACACTTCTAGGTCTATCAGCAGAATTCAACCTAATTCAGGAGATGTTAATACGCTTAAACAATCTGGCAAACAAAGCTAAATTGAGCTGATTCTCTTCTCTTTTCTCAAATGGGTTCTGCAAAAGTTGGGATGAGTGGTTGCTTCCTCTTACCACACATTCTCATTTTAGCATCCCTTCACTCAGTCCTGTTTTTTTGAAGTTTTTGTGGTATTGTCATAACAGTTTTCCCCCTTGAAATATAAGACAAGCCGTTACTACTAGACAAAGGTCTTTCTTCTTAAGCATTGTTCCCCATGAGACCTTGGAACCCTGCTTCTTTACCATTTTATATATAAATATCTGTACAAAAGTGTGTGTGTATGTGTTTGTACACATTATCTCTGTGTGTCTAAATAATGGGGTTTTCTCTGTTTCTCTGTGTCAGATGATGGACAGAACTTCTGATTGTTTTCCTCTTTTCTCCTTAGTTGTCATCCCCCTCTATCCTCATCCCAATTCTTAACTAATGTTTGCATCCTCCGAAAAACATAAAATCCAGTTCTGTCATCATAATTAAAATATCTCACCATGAAATACTTTGTGTTTGTCTTCACTGATTGAAATACAATTATTTTTGCCCAGTCTATTAAAAATCTGTGACTTCCGTTTCCTCCTGGAATCTCTCCATGGGAAAGCATGGAGAAGGATAGCTTCATTACCTCTTTTTCCCTGCCATGCACTGTCCTGCTGTTCTAATTTAAGTGTGAAGGCACCATAAAGATCTGTAAACATTCTTGATCATAGACAATTTAGGAACAATGAGATTAGCACACCCAAATGTGTTGGAATTTTATGGGAAATGTCAGCAAAATCAGGAAACTTGCTATCTGCTGAAAAATGCTGAGGAAGTGAGGAAACTGAGCTCTGACAGTTTTTCTTTAAATTTAGCAGACACAAATTAAGATGTTACCATCTTTGCTTTCTGCCCACAACTTTGTTAAAGGTTATTATCCCGACAGCAATGGAAGCAAGAGCAATATTCCTGTGCCAATTTCTCAGCCACTGCTGTTCACAGTCCTAAAGCACCTTAAGCAGAGGTTTATGTTAATACCACCCTGTGAATGGCAGTGCCTGAGAAACTGGTATGTGTTTTACTTCGGATGTGTCAGTTTTGTCTTGAAAGCACAAAGGGGACTGCAAGTATCGGTATCACATGCACCCTGTATCCAAGATAGACTGTCAGTCTCCAACTGCACTCTTTAAAAGTGAAAAACAGAGTTAATGGGAAATTAGGAAGCTTTCAGCTTGTCTTGCATATTTTAAACTAGTTTTATTAGTCCCAGCAGGGACTAATGTGTTGTTCTCCATAAAGGGGCTTTCAGTATACGTGGCCATGCTGCCTCCATACCATCAAAAAGATCACTTTACATCTCCATGATGCACAGTATAAATGTCTCCAAGATTGTTCCCGCAGCTTGCTTTATTATTATGACCATTAAGAGATTTTATACACAGATTAAGCGGTTTAGATGCTGGGATTTTTCTTTTGTTCTTATTCGAATTGTACCAATTGATTTTACCAGCCTGGTGTGTCACTGGCAGTGTTCTCCTTCATTACCTTGCCTGGTAAATTTGAATCACGTGCTGAAGGTCTGGTGCCTTATTGTTGCATATGTGTGAACAGCTTTAAATGAATACAAGTACTAAAAGATTTCACGTAGCTCCTGTTTCCAGAGAAACCAGTTTCCTCTTGTCTGGGCATGTTCAAAGAGGGTAGGTCAATTGTAAACTAAGCATAAACCTTGCTGTGGCTTTGCACTGAGAAAACAAACAAGAAAAAAACAGGTTATGATGGAAAAGCTGATTGTGGTAACAAAGTATTAGAGCAAATTCTTTTAACGCTTGGGTTGGTGAATGGGTGAGAAGGTGTCTCCAGGGATAAAAGCAGAAGCTGATGGGAATGTTCTCACTTTTCTGAGTTTCTTTGATTCATTCTCTCCCTTCTTTTTTTCTTCATTTCTGCTCTACACAGCTATTTGAAGTGGACCAAGGGAAGGGGGGGTGGGGCGGGGTGACATACACCTTGGGAACCTTAATATTTAGCAATTGCTCCTTTTTCCATTCTTTCAATACGGCAGACAGCATTTTAAAAACCTTTTCTGGCATGTGCCTTTTTCTCTGGGATTTAGATTTCCATTTATCAACATTGTCTTGCTTTATCCGCCTATGAACATAACCATAACCACCTAAAATCCTAGGGTTTAGATCCCTAGTTCCTGCCATACTCCCCAAAATAAGCTGGACATTTTATCCTGTGCAATGATCCCATGATACCTCATGCTAACAAGGACAATAGTGACCAAGGCCACATTTGAGTTGCACGTTAAAAGAGGAGGACTGGATTTGCTCGACCTTTTCCCATCACCCCAAATGTCTCAACTCATTGTAATGCTTAAATGTACATGATCTGCAGCAAAGAGCTTCTGGGCTAAACGGCAGGAGGAAAGCAAGGGGAAGTAAGTGTTAAGGAAATGAATGGTATCCAAAATCTCCCATTTTCTTCAGTTGGTTCAATACAGCAGCCTGTACTGCAGTATTGGCTAACAGGCACTGTTGTTAGGAGCTATCCTTCATTTTAAGGCACAACATTTAGAAAATATTGGCTCCTCATGAGGAATAAGCATGGATTAGTACACACCTGTGCAGCCTGGGAGATAAGAAGTAAACAAGTCGTTCCTCAGAGCAATAGAGTATAAAAAGTCTGATTTGCTCTGGATGTGTGTCTTGCATTCCCGCTCTGTCTACCCCCAGTGCAGACACCCCTGTCCCCCTTATTCCATATTTTCTCTTCCAATGCCATTAGTTCTTCCAGGCCCTGGACGTGACTCCCAGCACGCTCAGATACATGGATGAAAAATGCCTGGTGCTGGGGCTGTTTAGGGGCAGCTGTGCACCAGAAAGTAAGTGGAGCTGATGGACCAGCAAGAAGGCCAAAGGGATGGCAAATGTTGACCTCTCACTTTAGCCCTACCTGTTCGGTCTGGCTGCCCAGCTGCCAGTGTTGAAAAGTTATTTTTGACATCTATGTCCATTTAGCATTGGTAAAATTAGAAATGGCGGTAAAAGCTATTTGTTGGGTGAGAAGGGGATAGCAGGCAGATGGCACAAACCTCACTTCCTAAGGAAACCGGGCTAAACACCTTGCATTCACAGGTGGCAGCCCCACAGCAGAAGGACAAAAAAGAAACAAAATATTTGCCTGTGGGGTTTTTTTGCCCTTGGAAGTGAAAAGCCCTTATTTTGACTGATGGGTTAACATCACCAGCTAGAATAGTGACTCAAGAAAGACTTGACAGGGATTGTAGGGGTGGAGGTCTCTTCACTTTCCCAGTGATGGGAAACCAATATGAGGCTTTCCCTTTGCAGCATTTCCTTAGTTATTTGGGCTAAGAAGTGGAATCTCTTTAGGTCTGTCTGTAATGACAGGATAGCACTGACTGTGCAGAAAATCCATAAGCAGTCGTCACAGAATTACAGAATGGTTGAGTTTGGAAGGGACACCTGAAGGTCATCGGGTCCAATCCCCATGCTCAAGCAGGTCCACCCAGGTTGCCTAGGACGATGTCCAGATGGCTTTGAGTATCTCGAAGGATGGAGACTCCCCTTCTCTGTCAGCAACCTGTGCCAGTGCTCAAACATTGTCTGTATGGAGAACTGCAGCATCTGGCTGGTCATCCCAGCCCAAGCCAGAAGTGCTTTAGGTCTTATTCTGATCTCAGTTAACAGAAAATCTGCTGAAGTCAAGAAAGTGAGACATCACTTATACTGGTGTTAGTAAGATCAAAATCTGCCCTGAGGCTTTTATTCTTACATAGTTGTCTTGCAGGGAAAGATGTTTTGTTCTTTAAGCAGCCAAAATTTTGATTTAGGGAATTTTTGTTTGGTTGTGGTTTGGGGGTTTGGGTTTAGGGGGGAAAGGGATGGGTGGGTGGGGGAGTGCAGAGGAGGTTATTGTTTAGAATATAATATACCAATAATGTAGCTGTGTGATATTTCTAGTGTTTTGGGGTTTTGGTTGGTTTTGGTTTTTGGGTTTTTTTATAGCAAATATTTCTTTTCCTGATATAAAGTAATGTTAGCAATAGGTTTCAAATGCAGGACTAATGTATTCCTGACCTATTTTTCTTCTACTGAGAAGGATGACTCCCTGAAGAAAATACTTCAATTAATTTACCTAAATAAGAGTTTATAAGCGGTTTTCAAGTAACCTTTTATTATTCTTAATTTTGCTGGGAAAAAAAACCACAAACCGACAAAACCCAAAGTAGTTGCAATAACTGAGTGGAAACTGTTTTACTGAAACAAGAAGTAACTGTATTTGGGGAAGAATATTTTTTGCTGATCTGTTCTGATCACCTAGATAAATGGCCTAGAAATTATGAAATTGTTGTGCTGGTAATCAATTACTTACCGATACAGACTTTTCTCGTGAGAATAATCTGGTGTCCTTGGTGACATTTACAACATACGAGGGAGTAACTGAAGACAAGACTAACACATAGTACAAATATGAAGATTATTATATGCTAAGTAATACCAATTATTTATTTTACTTGGTGCAGGTAGTATTTCAGACCTTGATGCTTCAGGTTGTTGGTAAATTCTCAGAATTTTTTACAAGGTATTTGTTCTGTATCTGACTACTTTATAAACACTAACTTACACTTTAAATAATCTAATTATCTTAAATAAAATACAGAATTATGGTAGCCACATGAAAGTTTATCTCACTCATACCATCTTCCATGCTGTACTCTGCTTACTTCTCCTATCCACTACTCTGTTATTTCTGTTACTGTTTTGCATATTTTCCCCTTATTTTACCACTCAGCTCTTTATCAAGCTGTGGTTTTTGTCAATATTCTAAGCAATTGCTCCAAGAAAAGCTGTATTCAGAAGTAGGCATCTTCTGAAAAATGGTTGGGCACTTCCATGTTACGTATCCACATCAAAAGAAATATATTTCTTATTTGTAAGGTATATTGGAATTCTTTTGTGTTTTTAATAATAGCAATATACTTTTCCAAAATATTTTAATAGATCATGCTAAGAATTTACCAGTTTGTTAACACACTCAGATCAGTCATCCTAATGCAGTACTTTTCAGCTATTTTTGGATTTGTTTCTTAAATGTTCTCCAGTAAGGCTTTCTGAAGTCTGTTTAAAGTAGACATTATCCCTATTTTATAAGCTTGGATCCTTGCCAAGTCCACACAGTTAATCGGTCCTGTGCCTGGTAACAAATAACATACTATTTGCAATTCACATTGCAAAGCTGAAGGATGTGAACGCGTAGATTCATTTTTATCCCCTTGCGTTTGCACTGCCTGAAACAATGCAAGACGTTATGAATACATTTGCTGTGTGAAAATTCCCAAAATGAACCTTAGCTGCCCCAAGAAATGCTCCTGAAAACCTGCCATTGCTCAGGCGTCCTTATCATCTTTAAAATTGAGATTCTGTACTCCACTTATTTGGATTTAATAATGAAACCACTGCATGGTGAACAGGGAAACTGTACCCAAGCCTCTCTGGAAAAGCTGAAGTACTAAATACAGTAATAGGCACTGGTGCAGTCTGCACAGGGCCTTTTTTGAAAGTGGGAAAATGGGAACAGGAAGCTTCGTCTGTGATGATCTTTCTAATGGGGTTGAAGACTGGCGTGAAAAGCCTGCATGGGAGTGTTACTTCTTCCTAGAAAATTTAGAAGTGATAGACTAAACATTCTCAGGCACATTATGTTCCAGGACCCTTCCCTTCCTTGCAGGTTTCCCTTCATTTCTCTACATTGTGGATCAGTAAAGCCACAGGATTTCCAAGGGTAGGTTTTGGAACAGAGTATTGTCCACCGCTCTGGAGTGGTGGGCAGGAGGACATGTCCTTGGGATTTACAGCACTGAGGGCACTAGGCCCCCTGTCAGATTGCCACAGGAGAAAGCCTGAAACTGAATCTTTTCCTGGCTGAAGCATTTTTCAAAAAGACATGCTGATTCCTGGCACCAGGGTGCTGCGGTTCACCACTGCCTTTCTTCAGGAAGTGCTCCTTCATCCTCCATAGGCAAAGCTGGAGCCACAGCTGGCAGTGTACTTTCCTAGACCTGCTGCTTGCACGGCAGTGTGGCAGAAACATCGCACCCCAATGCTCTTACAGAAGGCCATCATCAAGGGCATAATGTTAAGGGCCCTTCAAAAGAGCAGAGATTAAACATGATGTTTCATGACTATTCTGGGGGAGACTAGCTCTTGCTGATAGACTGTGTAAACAGCACAGCTGGGAGGAAATTACAGACACAAGCACCTTTCCCTCCTTCATAACTTCCTTTCTCAGCTCATTTACCTGCCAAAGATTCAATATATATTTCTGTATAGTTTTAAGGTTCAGCAGCACTACAAGAACAATCTCATGTTTGTTTTTCACTATACTCTATAATAAGTCCTATCCAATTTAGGAAAGTTTGGGGTTTTTTTTTGTTAAGAACCAACTTCTAAAATATCTTTGAAGGAAACCTGTGGAAAGTCAGGATAGCTTTTTGTTGAAACCAAGGATGTCTTGGAGTCATATTGACTAGATGGCTCACTTTCAGGTGGAGATGTTGTGGGATACATCATGGGTCAGTATGACTGATGAAAATTTGGGGCATAGAAGGATTTCTAAGCATAAAAAAAGCAGCTTATTTGCAGTGACTATCTATTTTTTCCGAAAATACATTCGTTGAAAGTGAAGTGATGGAGTAAGACTATGATTCAAAACAGTAATTTAGTATGCTCACTTAAAACAGTCCACACTTTAATGTATTTTGTATGAGAAGAATCTAGTGAAATGACACTACATTATCAATAAAAATAAGATCAAAGTCTAAGTGTCACATGCTGTCGTGGTTTGGGCTGGGCTGGGCTGTCCACAAAATGAACTCCTTCAGTTGAAATGATCAGCAAGGATAAGTTATCCTTATCAAACAGCAACATTCACTGACTTCAACAATTGTTTAATAAGAAATCATGTTTTTTGAGAAAAAGAAAAAAGTCAGGTTTTGTGTGAAGCCCCTGGTACTTTTTAGTCAAAGACTGTACCATTAATATCATATTTCTTAATAACATTATTTGAAAAATACAGTTATTTCACAAATTGTCTGTTTCCTTCTACATCAGTATTGTTTAGAGATACCCACACATGTCAGAATATTGTTACATTGATAGTAATTGCCCTGAAATGTACATATACTTGTTGAGAAAATTCCTACCTTGTTTTAGGAGACAAAATGAGCACAGTCAGACAGACAAAAATCAAGAAAAAACAAAGTTAGCTCTGTCTTATGTAGAGAATAAAAGACATAATATATGATGTAAACACCACATATTGTGCCATGTATTTATCTATATTATTGATGGAAAAGATCTGTTGTGGACATGAACTATAATTCCTGTTTAGTAAGATTCTTCTTTGCGCCTAAGGAATAAGTTTTAAGTTAGACATTTTTCAGTGCCTGCTATTAACCATGCCTTATTTTAAAGAACACCTCATCTGTAGTTCTGCAAGAAATGAATACTTTTGATACAAAAGGGTACAAATTGATCATAAAACCATGACTGTTAGATAAGAAAGGGATTTGTGACTCTTAACAAATATACACTTTAGATTTACCGTGCTATTTTCTTTGGTACCTCATTTACTTCGATATAAATGATGTAACAATGCCCTTGCACTACAAGAAAACAACACTTTACCATGCTGGGGTAAGAAAAACAGCAATGGAAACCTCATTTTTTTTTCAGTCTGTTAAATTCCTCTAGCTTATGGGGAAGAATGTTGAAAGCATGATAAGCGCATGAAAATAAACAGAGGGCTCAGAATTTGTTGCTTCATATCAGGACATAAGTTAGAAGAAAAAAAATCATGCCATTTTCAGGGCTGATTTTAATGTAATATATAAGACATGTTATTAATGGATAAAGAAATACCAGAAAATGACAGAATGGGTATGGAAAGACATTACTAACACCAAATGAGATCAGTAGACATAAAAGGACAAAGGCTGTGCAATAGCATGACACGTCAGACAAATTATAGAAAAGAGGATGGAGAATATGATTCTGTTAAAAACTATTGCTGGAAGTATGATAAGAGGTCCTCTTTGGATTATATTGTGACTCTTCTGTAGGTTTTTCTGGTCAGACTGGGACATAGAGCAGAAGCTCTACCGTACACAGGTACTGTTCAACATCATTGTTGGCAACATGGACAGTGGGATTGAGTGCACCCTCAGCCAGTATGCTGATGACACCGAGCTGTGTGGAGTAGTTGACATGCTTGGCAATCCCAAGCACAAATACAGACTGGGAGGAGAATGGATTG
>RSEF01000001.1:13713434-13732617 GCA_003993805.1 Himantopus leucocephalus | reverse complement strand
AATACTGATGAACTGGAATTAGGGGACACTTGCATGGTCATACAAACCCAACCCAAAATCACCACGGAAAGCCATGCAACACTCTGCCCCATGCAGGACTCTTGACGTGATACAAAAATCCTGCTGAACAAAATTAATTGTAAACCTGCAATAATTGAGGTTTAGTTACCGCACTGTTCTCTCAGTAGAATATTTGATAGCTGTCCACAAATGAGGTTTGCTGTCCAACAATCCCCATTTATTTATGGCAAATTATTTAAACTACCTGCCAGCTTCTTTTCCATGGGTGAGGACTGCAGCACCTTACTTGGATATGCACGCTGGACATGCCTGTAATGAGAGGGTAACAGTTCAGCATAGCAAACTGCATCTAGCTTGGGGCATGGAGGGGATCTCAGACCTTTAACTGTATGGGCTGCAGTTTATAGAAAAAAAAGTTGAAAAATACTAATTTACCTAATTAAGCTCTTGATCTGCCCTTGCCTTCTGCCTCTTTGGGCCCTCCCTGCCCATATGCTCTGGCCTGGAAGCAGAAGGCTGAGGAGCTGCCAGATCCTGGGGGAGCTGGGCTCTGGGACCCACACGTCCCCTTTTCCCCCGGCGGTCTGCCAGGGCCCGGTGCACAGCCAGCCCCGGGGTTTGCCGACACCGCTGCCTGGGCATATTGCACGGGTGAATGTTTAAAGCCTCCGCTGGCAGGCTGCAACACAACCGTCGCCCACGTCCCAGCTAGTGGAAGCATTGGAGCAGCACAGGGCTTGCTATGAGAGCCCCTCAGCTCGTCCATCCGGCTGCAAGCACTGGAGGCCTATGTCAACAAATCTGGGGGCTGTGCCCTCCATAAAGGAGTGTCCAAACACATATTTTTGGGGGCTAAAATGCTGCCATTGTGCCAGCAGCTGGGGAAAAAAAAAGTTGGAAAAAAAACCCCAAAACCCTACAAACAAACAAACAAACAATCCTTGTTCAGATCACACCTTGATTACCTCTGCTTAATTCTGACCTTCACGTTAAATATCACAAGTTGGAGACAACACAGATAAAGATACAACAGGAACTGTTTCTATTGTGGTAATACACTATGGCATCCACATAAAAATCAACCGTCTCAATTTTACATACTGTAGAGGAAAGAAGGAAAAAACTGCAGAGAGGCCAGAAAAGAACCACAGGAGAGCCACAAGATGACCTGGGAAGTAAAAGAAATAGCTAGAAAGACAGTTTAAAATACATATGCAATTCAGCTAAACAACAGTTCATGAAGCGACTCGGAAACAGTTTTGCAAGGGACAAAAGCTAATACTAAAAGAGTTGCTTTACATTAGCCCATGGATGTGCAATTAACTGAGTAAAAGACAAAGACTGAAGCTGAGCTCAGAAGTTATCTTCACAGCTTTCTTAAACTGTGAAATAATTGCTCGAGGGAAGTTGTAGGAACTTTACCAGTTTTGGGATATTTAAAAAACTACAGGGGACATAATGCTAGCAACAGCATTTTAAGAGGAATTTTTACCAGCAAGTACTTAACAAAGCATTTCCATTAATTGCTTTTAGTCTTTTATTTATTAAAAGTCAAAATTACTGGGGTTGTCCAGAAAGTTAAGTTTTTGTGGTGCCTTCCCCGAAAGCAAAAATTCTTTCAAGCTTAAGTTATATTAGTGCCACATGATTATCAATTTATTTGAGGAAATTTACATACAATGTTCAACATTTCTTAAACATCNCTCAAAATTACTGGGGTTGTCCAGAAATTTAAGTTTTTGTGGTGCCTTCCCTGAAAGCAAAAATTTTTCCAAGCTTACGTGATATTAGTGCCACACGATTATCAATTTGAGGAAATTTACATACAATGTTCAACATTTCTTAAACATCAACTGCCAAAGACACCAGTTTACCCCAGGTCTGGATTTTATTTTCTTATTGCTTGACTTCCCCATTTAGCCTTTTAAAGCTCAATTTTGTTTCAAGTCTTGTTTTTTCTTCTTCCTTCTGTTGCTTTTTTATTCCAGTTTTCCTATCATTCCCTTTATCTCTGACTATTACTTTCTCTCTTCTTGTCCTCTCCTGCACATACTGCTCCATTTCATGTTTTTTCATCATTGTTGTCACACATGCCCCACCAGAATCCCCCTTTTAGATTCTCTGCTGGTTTTTTACCGATCTACCCTTTCTTTTTTCAGTTATTCTCCAGCCTTCATGGTTCCCTTTAGCATTTTTCTTTAAATGCAATATTTGCATTTGGTTATGCAATGCAAAGCAATATCGTGTCTCAAACAATTTTACACAAACACATTTCTCCTTATGACTGTCCTTTCTTGTAGCTTCTGTTCAGATAGTATACACATTTTGTTCAATTTTGTTTAAATGCCACAAGGACAGGACTAGGAATAGCTTTGTCATTTTAAGACTCCGGAAAGCAAACCGAAAGGGAATAAAATGTTTCAGTAGGAAATAAGATGGCTTTTTAACTGTCACCTGTCAGAAAATAAAAATGAATAAAAATAGAGTCTAAAAATAGGCTGAGAGGTCAGCTACCAAGGATACTTTTTTAAAAAATAGTTATCTTTTTACTTCTAGCAGATGTTATGAACAGAAGACATTTACCCTCACCCATTCCACCCTTCCACTGCACATTTTATTTTTTATCTAGACTTGAGATGTATTGACAGAACACCCCAGAACACCCTTTCTTCAAAAAGGAGTTTCTTTCTCTAAACATTTTGGTCATCAATCCTCCATAAACAGAGAGTTCAGAGGTATCACGCATTTCACTCCCCTACTCAGCTGTTCAACATTGCCTCTTAACTCACGAGATTTTTTTGTTGTCTCGCAGTCATTGTGGGTACCTAAGAATTTAATACAGATGACAAGCAAAAAACTTAGTCCACTTTTTGGGAGGTTTCTTTTTCCCCAGAATGGGATTACGACATTCCTGGCTCTTTTTGAGCACCAAAATGATATTGAGCACCAAAATGCTTGCAACAGAGGGAGGTTAGAATATCACCAAAATACAAAATAATTTAACCTCTCCTTGGCACACGGTGCAACTCTTCCTATTTCAGTGACTTTAGCTGTATCTGCACAAAGAGATGCTGAGAGAAGCTTGGGTGGCCCTGGCTGGATGCAAGAGGCAGCCGGGAGTTGGACTCAGTGTGCCACCATGCTGTCCTTCAGCTGCTCCACCCTTCGCTTCTCTTACTTTTGCACTCTTGAGCACCAGTTCAGCTTTCTCCTTTCATTTCCCTCCTCGGGATAAAGATGATGAGAGGAGAAGCTGCTGGTTCCTCTTTCTTTCAAATGCTCGACCAGGATCGCTCCCCATCTCTGATTAACCGGAACAGCGAAAACTGCGCAACTTTTAAAATCATAGCCCATTACAAACACTTGACATTTTTAATGCATACAGAGATAGCTAAAATAATAGCATCCTAAAAGGATAAGAGATATAATAAAAGGAGGAAACAACAAAAACTAGTTACTTTCTCTTCAAAAGAAAACAGAAGAAAACAAGAATCCCATATTAACACTGCTTTTCACACACTGATTATTAGTCTAATTTTTATGCCATTCTCTGATTAGTTACAGAGACGGGCATAACACTTCCAACACACCCAGGTACCTTTACTTAGCTGCTGTGCTTTAGAGGGCTCTTCATTTAAATACGAAACTAGCCTCAGGCAAGTGCCTCACAAGAAATACTTTCTAATAGATGCTCAGCCTTATATCTTAGCTCATAAAATTAAGTAGCTGTCGAAACAGATTAACCAACTGTCATGCAGAAAATACATACACGCACAGTGGCACTGTGAAGACAAATTACTAAACAAATTTGATGCCTAGATAACTCTCCATTTTTAATTCAATTATTTATTCAATTCAGTGCCTTTATTTAAATGGCAAATACCAGGTTCTACTTTCTTAACACTAGCCACAAATAAGTAATTAAAAACATTTTGTGTAAAACCCATCTTCTCCAGAAAAGCCAAAGGTAGAAGATATGGAAGGAGTATGTCTCAAAGAAAAATACGATAAGCGTTTATAGTCCCTGGAATAAAAATAGACAACTACTATAACAGATTACTTAAAAGCATCTTTGTACAAGATCCAAGCACTTAGAACAGACCTGAATTTTTACTGTTGTCCTTGCCCATTGTATCTAGCAAGCAGCAGTGATTATAGCATGGCAGAGGTAGCAAAACATTTTCCTGCTATAACCCTGAGAGCTCAATGGTCCTGAGCTGTGACACGAGTGTTGCTACGCCTATGTGTATGAGAAGGCAATTTTTCATTCACTGCTTTCTGTAAGCTACAATATTGTGTGATAATCACATCTTGCACCATTCTTGATGGATTTGCAGACCAGAGCTGAATTAGATGTTTGTTTGAACTGGAACAGTGGAAGAAAAGATGTCTCTCGTGTTCAGTGAAGCTAGGGACCTAGTATGTAACATTTTTGCACACATAATTACATCAAAGCTGTGTAAAATTAAGAACTAAAGCCTTTAAATAGAGCTTCTAAGGCTCTAAAAGTCCTATTAATGGCTTGCTCAGGTGTTTTTTTTAAACAAGTTCTTTAGAAAATGCATACAAAGTTTTCAGCAAAATCTGAAAATAGGACATGTTTTTACAAAGGAATAGAATTTTCTGAAATGACCATTTAGTTTTAAAACCAGACTAAGGTGACCTAAGTCATAAGGCAACATACTTCTGGAATCATAAGACAGACACTACCACCACTGCTCCCCCCCTCCCCTTATTTTTATGAAATTTTGATTCTGTCCTCCAAATCCGTGCCCCAAATAATGCATTTCTGTCTTTTATGCAAGGAAGAGTCACTGATTCTTCTCATGTCCAGCAGGTTTCAGAATGTTTTCTTCTAAGTTTCTTGTAAATTTGAAGTGGCCAAATGATGAAGCTGGACGTGTCACTGATTCGATCTTGAGAAACGTATTCAAAGTGAAAGAGAAGCTGGTGGAGACTGTGCTGCTTTCTGCATGGACTTATCAGCCTTGTATGTTATCAAGGAAATATATGCTGCAAAAATTCCCTTGTTTAATATCTTTAATATGAGAGCATTGTGATGGATTCTGAAAATACATTCCAGGTTGAGATCAAAGCAGTCCCAGAAGAAATCAATATTAAAATCCAATAAAATTACTCTAGGTAGCAATATATGACTGGCTGGCTCTGTGCTTATTTACCTATATATTTGAGCTGTTTCTACATTTAAAGAATAGAGACAGAACTGGTAAAGACTTTTTTTGTTTGCGTTCTGCTGAACTAGTGAAATCACTCAAGGTTAATACAATTAAATGATGGATAAAGTTCTTGATGGATGGGGCTGCAGTGACACTGAAAAATCTGGTGCTCATTCTATTAAGAGATATTTCTGCATCCAACACAATTAAGGGAGGTACAGATGTGCATATGGTAGTAGCTGCAAGAAGAAGAAATGGCTTCATACATTTGTAAGCCACTATGAAAGACATTTGAATGGAGACAAATACTGGTAGAGAGATCTTTCTTCTTATGATGAAGGTCAACTCAAGGGACAGCATTCATAGACTGTCTGTATTGGGTTTGTGTGGCAAGGCTGTGGTAGCGGGGGTGCTGCAGGGGTGGCTTCTGTGGGAAGCTGCTAGAAGCTTCCCAGTGTCCAATAGAGCCAACGCCAGCTGGCTCCAAGAGGGACCTGCCGCTGGCCAACGCCAAGCCCATCAGTGATGGTGGTAGCACCTCTGTGATAACGTATTTAAGAAGGGGAAAAAAAACTGCATGGCAGCAGCCAGAAGAAAGAATGAGAATATGTGAAAGCAACAACTCTGCAGACACTGAGGTCAGTGAAGAAGGAAAGGGAGGAGGTGCTCCAGGCGCGGAGCAGAGATTCCCCTGTAGCCTGTGGTGAAGACCATGGTGAGGCAGGCTGGCCCTCTGCAGTCCATGGAGGTCCATGGTGGAGCAGATATCCACCTGCAGCCATGGAGAACTCCACTCGGGAGCAGATGGATTTGCCCGATGGAGGCTGTGACCCCGAGGGAAGCCTGTGCTGGAGCAAGCTCCTGGCAGGACCTGTGACCCTGTGGAGGACCCACACTGGAGCAGTCTGTTCCTGAAGGACTGCACCCCATGGAAGGACTCACGTTGGAGAAGTTTGCGGAGGACTGTCTCCTGTGGGAGGGTCCCCATGCTGGAGCGGGGGAAGAGTGTGAGGAGGAAGGAGCAGCAGAGACAAAGTGTGAGGAACTGACCACAACCTCCATTCCCCTTCCCCCTGTGCTACTTGGGAGGAGGAGGGAGAGAAAATCAGGAGTGAAGTTGAGCCTGGGAAGAAGGGAGGGGTGGGGGGAAGGTGTTTTAAGATTTAGTTTTTCATTTCTTATTACCCTACTCTGACTGGATTGGTAATAAATTAAATTAATTTCACCGAGTTGAGTCTGTTTTGCCCATGATGGTAACTGGCGAGTGATCTCCCTGTCCTTATCTCGACCCATGAGCCTTTCATTATATTTTCACTCCCCTCCTCAACTGGACAGGGTAGAGATAGAGGGGCTTTGGTGGGCACCTTGTGTCCAGCCAGGGTCAACCCACCACAATGTCAGAGCTGTGAAATCCAGGAATGTCCCTGGGGTGGCATTTGCCTGTGTATTTCCTCCCTGTTGAAAGCAACTTGAAAGATGGCATGGAGGACGGGGCAGTGCGGGCTGCAGGGACCAGTGCATACCATGGAATGAACCTACCCACAGGCTGGAACAAGACTCCTGGGATGCTGCGGGCACACCTCTTTAAGAACTTTTAAAGACAATGTAAAGGTAAAAGGTGCCTTTTGGCTTGACTTTATTACTTGAGCTGTAAGTCAAATAAGCATTTTAAAAAAGAAGGTTTTATCTTTTTTCCAGAAAAATCTACAAGCCATAGGAGTAATGTTTACAAACACCAGGAGCAACCTTAGAAACATTCCAAAAGAATGCAAACCATTTCACTATGCTGCTTGCAGCTCTATTACTGGCTCCCCGTGCCAGCGTGAATTTTCCTAGAACCAGATCAGACACAGAAACAAACAGAAGTTGTTGATGGTGTTGTTTGGTTTTCCTCTACATTTGCTACCCTTTTATTTACAAAAGTCAGAACAAGAACCATATTGGTAAACGTACCAGCCCAGCATGGGGCATTACACCAGCTCTTCCTCCCATGAATTCTCCAATGTCTTAATATTACTGTGTTCAAACTGAAGTTTGCGTTTGACTCCCCCTTCTCCCAAAGCCTGCAGTGTCACAATCGCTGGAAACTCATCTTTCCATCAAACCTGGCTTAAGTCGGACAACTGCTTCTGAAGTTATATCACCTGCATGCCACCACCTGCATTCAGAGACAGTGTCACTGCAAAAGTCTCATTTCCCCAGGGGAGATGACTGGAAATGAGCTACTAATGCTCATTAACATTTTAGCACAAAAAATGCTGAATTTTCAGAAAACCTCTGCAGGCTTGAGGGAAAAAAATGTTTTTTTCTCATGCAAATAGCATTGGCAAATCCACAGTACTACATACTTTCTGCCTGGAAGTCTTTGTCAGCAATTGTAGCTTCACAAAACAACAGACTAAGATGCCTACCCCACCACAATTGTGAACTACATATACTGTTACTGATTTTGTTTGTTTGTTTGCTTTTCTTTCTATGCCCTTTAATAATGTGTGGGGAGCCATTAAAATGGATGGCAGCTTTCTGTCATAACAGTAATTGTTGCATTCTTCTGCTAATATCAAGCACTCCTGGAAATTAACCTGTTGATACAACTTTTATAACCAGAACTCCACCCTGCTTTCCTAAATTACAGAAGAGTTATGCCTACTTGGCGTTTTTTCCTTAGTGTCTCTTATCACAGGTCTTCAGTGTAATACAATGGCAACTTCTGATAGAAATTTACATTTATAAACCTGTAAATACTGTCTAGGTTGACCAAGCAAACATATTTTGCTATATGAAAGGGAAAAGGCAAAAAAGAAATTTTCAATTAAGCAGAGTTTTCTTATTCTTTACTGTAATGATACAAGGAGAATTATCAAGAGGATTTTCATAGCATCATCAACTCCAGTATGCGAAACATAATTACTCTTTAAATATGAACAGCTCAGAATTAAGAATTATGTGTTCTTATTTACCTCTGGCCATTGAAAAAGACACCTGCTCAAATCTGTCATCAGGTGACCATTATAAGTAATTTGGCAAATGCACATGTTGAAGTTTTCGGAACACTATGGCATTTTAACAAGCAGATCCCATTACAGAACATATTATTTCCCCACTTTCATTTTGTATGAGCACTGATAATCTTAATGTTCATCCTTGAAAGAAAAAACAAATATTTATTACAGTTACTGAGGAAATTTGTGGTTATGGCCATAAGGAGGACTTTTCCAAAGTACAAGTATCATTCTGGGTCTCATCCAAGAAGGCTTCCAACTCAACAAATGATCATAATAATCAATGCTTTACTTTCAGACAAAGTATGCGTCAGCTATAAATCCATGTAGGTAACACTGGCAGAAGGGTTTCCAAGGGGATGTATTAACTTTTAAAGCAGATTCTATTCCTTTAATGGGCTAAACATAGGCCTATTTAAAGGGACTGTTTAACAAACAGAGGAAAAAATGCATTTAATGCAGCAATAGGACCAAGACATCCAAGTACAGAGATACTAGACACAATATATTCACATTATTGCTTTGCCTCCAATGGGAGAATAAGCCAGGTTTGCTAGCTTCACTATAGAGTTTGTGAAAGATACCACCGTTTCATGCAGGTATCTATTTTGAGTTGCTATGAACTGAGAGCTGAATTTTATTACTTAAATCTCCCTAATGATGAAAGAAGTATGTTGAAAATCCTGCTCTCATGGTAATCAGCACTGTGAGCCAGAGCCTTCTCAGCAAAAAGGCATGAATATTACTGCTGCTGAGTCTTTCCTGTATTTTATCTGGCTCTAGAGAGAGAGAGCTACGTAAAGATATATAGCAGCAACCTTTCCAATCTGTGAGACACCATTTATCACCCGTTCAGATGAGTTCCAACACTTGAAGAGACCACAAGGTGTTTTATAACTGGTGGTACCAAGTACAAAAAAAAAAAAAAAGGAGAAAAAAAAGAAATTAAAAAAAAGGACATCAAGTTGACTTTCAACGCATGAGGATATTCCAGGGGCAGGCTTTTCTCTGTAAGCCTTGGTGAGAGTTTTCTCCTTGGTACTGCTATCTAGTCCAAGAAAGATGCTGATTTTTCTCAGCTGCAATGGGCTAATATATATCTTCCAATTTCCTCATGCAAAGCCTGCCAGGCACACTGGCTATCATAGCGGGAACAAAGCAGTTATTCATGAGAGATGACAATGGTCTTTTGAGATTCAGGGGATATTACACCTTCTCTGTTAGATACCCAGTTCCCAAATTATTTCATTTCACTATTCCTGATAACACGTGGCTAAGGATCATTTGTCAGCTAAATAGGTAAATCCCTTAAAAATGGATGAAATTTAGGATCTTGATTTCTGCCAGTAGGGTAATATGATGCAGTATGGAAGAATTACTGGAGAGGATTAACATGAACACCAATTCACTGAAGCATACTTGAAAATGAAATTACGATTCCCATATGGTTTCCCTAAGAGCTATAGTTTTGTTTCTGACATAGACACGTCGTTAATGACCAGCTTCAGTTAACATCCTTCCAAGATCAGCTTCTACTAAAACAGACTGCAAATTCCATCCCGGCTTCCTAGTACTTAACTACAGCACTTACTACACCAGGTCTGGTTTTTACCACAAATCATGACATTGCATAAAAGAGCATACAGTTATTTTTCTGTGTCTGGAGGGAATGATCAGCAGCAGCACACATTTCCACCTCCTGTATTTTTAAACATTGATTTTGATATTTCTATAACGTGAAGAGATTTTTGCCTATTTAGAAATATTTTTTCAGATCAAATGAAAATTATTTAGATTGGGCAAAGAAAAGCTAACACCCTAAATTAATAACACCACCTGTGTACCGCAGGAGATGTGGACAGTGAGTGGGGATTTAACAACAGCACCTCCTTTGGAGGTATTTAGAGATGGAATCCTGGTTTGGTTTTCATGGCTTTATTCAAAGACTCTCAAAGGTCCTATGTTGTTGTGATCCGACATCCCTGTTGCATGGCTTCTACTCCCCTGGCATCTTTGTAGCAAGATTCTTGTACAGCTCCACAAGTTTCCCCCTCTGGACAATGCCTATTTCCCTGCTTTTGTCCGAAGCTATAGTCAGCTGTCTGTTCCCACACCGAAAGCTCCTGGCTAACTGCAAGGACTAACTCCAGGAAGGGCGGGTTAGGAGCCATACAGCTTGCTCTAAGGTCTGGAGTTATTCCAGAAACCGCTTGCAAAGTGATACTCCCCCTTGGTTTGCTTCGGGGACTGCTTCAAACTTGCCACTCAACACATATTCCCTTCTGTGGATTCTGACACAAACAAAAAAAAAAGGGAAAAAAAAAAAGGCTCACAAACAACTATGATCGATTCTGGTTAGCCTCAAGCCTTCTGCGAAATTTTTTGCTCTGGCACTAAGAGCTGGGATTTGCCAGAGCATCTAATTTCAGTGCCTATATATCACTTTCAAAGATAAACCTCTGCAACGGAAGAGGGGACGTGGAAGACTATGCACAACATGCCGACACAGCTGTGTCTCGCTCCTACTAAAGTGGTTTGGTTTCTTTATTTAAAAAGAGTAGAAATCATAAATTGAGTACCAGTGTTGGATCACTTGTGAAAGCAAGGGCACAATGGTACATGACATTTCAGGCTTTTATCTTCATTGGTATTAGGCTGATGACAAAAGTTTGGTTTTGAAGGGGTTTTTTAGTGTACAGACACAGAAGCTGAAGTTACAGCTTTGATTTGCAGTCTGGGAAGGGTTAACATGAAAGAGAACACACACCTCCAAGTTAAAAACAAGGAAGAAACCCTTTTCAGACAGTTGTGTAAATCATGAGTACAGATACTAGGACTGATAAATTTCGTAGCCTAACAAAATATAGGGAAGAGTATGTGTGTCTGGGAGATGGGAGCAGAGAGGAGGGTAAACTAGTAAATATGTTGTAACCAAGGGGCCACTTCTTTTTCTATATCGGGTCTTCCCCCTTTAGCCATGGGAAGAGAAGAGCAGGAATAAAAAAATTGTAATCTGCAGCAGCTATGCTACTGATAGAGATACAAGGGCACAGAAACTCACAGTGGTACTGGTACTTTGTGGAAACAGCCAGATACTATTTTAGTTTTTCATGAGTGACAAGAAAGCCTTTTTCTTCCAGTTTCAGCAACATGAACAGAAGTGGCTATAGCTTTTCTGGGGCAGCTATACTCATAGTCCTCTTAAGGACACATTCACAGTACTTGAAATTCCGCCCGGAGGAATAACTACTCATACATAAATGTTGCCATTTAATCTCCCAGTTCAGATAGGTGGCTTTTCTCCCTGAAGAAGAAAACAAACAAAAAAAAAAAGAAAAAGAAAAAAAAAATCTTTGAGTATGTACCTCTTGGGAAATCAGCTTAGATGTGTGCCTTGTTCTTTCTTTAGTCTCCATCATTCATTGGGAGGGCAGAAGGGTAACTGAAGGCCAAAAGATTATCCCTCCCTACCGGACTGCAAAAGTAAGAAAAATCAGGGCCAAGAGATTATCTTTTAGACCACGTGCCCTCTTTATATACTTTGGGGAATCCATCCCTATGATTCTCTTGTGGAAAAATGACCAAAATGGAACTCAGACATTTCCAGGTATCTACAGATGTCTCAGCTTTCCAACAAACAGGACTTCCTCTTCCTCTGAACTCCCTTTGGTCCCAGGAAATGGTTCAAAATCAAGACCTGAAACCTCTGATCAGCGTTGGCCCTGAAGGGCTGAGAGAGCAGGACAGATCTCCTGAGAAGCCTGGTGTGAAGAAGGAAGGCAGCCCTAAACTCTGTGAGTGCATGCTCAAGCTTCAGTACAGAAAGTTGAGGTTATCAACCAGATGAATGACTGCCATGACAGCTGTAAGGACACAGGTGTCTCTTCACTGTCCCACTGGCAGTGATCTGTTCAGGGAAAGGAAGCAGGGGATGCCAAACCTCTCACACCTGGACCAACAACTACAATTTTGTGTGTGGTTTCTTCTGGCCAAAGCAACTCTGTGTGGTATGAAAAGCTACTCAGCGACACAAGGAAGAATGACTGAAGTAGGTATTTTTGCTTTTTCTTCTGGCTTTCTCCTCCATTTGAAACCAGTGCTGCCAGCATGAAGGCAGAAAGACTCAGCAAAAAGCAAAAGCTAGACTTGGATGACTACTCTAAATTATTATTCAAAAGTATTAAATGAGAAGCTTTTGGAGATGTTCCACTGAGTGTTTACAAAGCATGGAGAGAGCCTTCATCAACACTTTCCTAATGGCAGTGATTGATGGTTCTGATCCATCTTTGTCTCTGCTGTCACTGCTCACACTGCATCACTCCAACCATGAAGTATGGCAAATAGTTCCTTTTAAACAGACTGTAAACCTTCGTCCACCAAAGAACAGCATGCGTTACTTAAGATTACAGGTTTTGTACAAATACTAAGCAAAATATACACTATACGCATCAAGCTATGCTGAAAGGAACCAGGGCGGTTCAACTACAGTAATTACCTCTCCAATGGCTCTGAGGCCAAAAGGTCCCCTACTTTTACACTACTTGAACACTCTCTAAGCTTCCACAAAAGCTCTACTATTGACCTTTAATGAATTCAAATATCATAGGAAAGAATGCCTGCTTCACTGTGAGATGATTTTACAGGAAGCTTTGTTAACTTATTCAGAATTGGGAATAGAATTTTGTCTATCATATACCTTTATCCTGAATATCATAAGAACATAAGAAGTGCTCTGGCTCAGTACAGATGGTCTTACAAAAGTCCACCTAGCCCAAGGTCCTGTCTCCAACAGGCACCAAGACGGGATACAGAAATAACGATGTGAAAATAGTGTAACACTGTATTTGTTTAGCACACTCTATATTTCAAAACAGTTTGCAGCTGAGGGAATTCCTGACCCACAGCTCATTTCCCTTTTAACCCTTGTAAATTAGTACCCACAACATCCTGTGATAAGAGTGGTATCTCTTAGCAAACATGCACTATGAATAGCGACTTAAAAAAAAAAAACCCGAACCAAAACCCAAGTCTGCCACCAGCTAATATGTGATGTCAATGCACAGAATACTTATATCAGGCTTTCTGGAGCCCCATAAATGCTTTGTCATTGTGTTCCTCAGTGGTCCTTGCCTTTGTAAGGTGAAAGACAGGAACAGCACGTTACTACCTAGCACAACTATTTCAACATGTTAAATTTTTGAACACATCTTGTACATATCACATTCCCAGAGCCAAAACAAAAATAGTTAAGAGGAGTGATGCAATTTTATCTACCAACTCATAAAAAGAAAATTAGAATATCAAATTACGTTACCCAAGCTTGGAACAAATGACTTATCTCTTTCCCAAGAACTGCCATGTGTTACAACAACGAAGGCTGACAAACTACAGTGATGAAAAAGCAGAAGAGAGCTGTGGGTGTGCACAAACTAGGATCCATCCACTGCCATGCTGGAAATGCTCATTCTAATATCTGCACCGAAGACTGGAACTGTAAAAGTCAATCATCCTGCTCATGATACAGACTCCTCTGGAAAAAAAACACTACCCTTAGGGCTCTCAGCCGTATTATGCAGCTTTTGTATAGTCTGCTCTAAGCAATAAAGCAGATCATGGTCTCAGTGCAGCACAACATCCCTGTCCTGAGGGCTGAGAGGGGTTCTGCAGGGGCAAAAAGCCCTTGAACAAGAAGCAGAGTAGGCAGCTGAAATGCTACCTTCCTCCCCAGCCCACCATATAATCTCTTCATGGGCTTTTATAATCTGATATGGTTTCCTCTGAGGTATAAAATCTCCCTAGGATGAAAGGAGTGAGGGCTGAGAACTCCAGGAACAAGCAGAGGCCATCTGGGGCAACTGTCTCAAAACGAGAGAAGGGGATTTGGGCACCTGACTGCCTGCTAGGGAGCAGCAAGAGCAGGGCTGCTCCAGGAGGGCAGGGGAGCCAGGAGCCATGGTGGCCAGCATCTCCCTGGGCCCATGAGCCCAGGGTGCAGGTAGGGGTCCCCTGTGAGCCTGCCCAGGGCCACTCAGGGCCATCGTGCAGGCAGTGCTCCGACACTGTGTTCATTTTGAGGCAAGAACAGGGAACTTGAGCCATTCCACAAGACAAACTCATCCTCAAGTGCTCTTCTTCCATGTGAGGGAGAAACTGGGCTTGAGCTCCCGAGGACCAGGAAATTAGCTGAATGGTCTCTGAACGAGCACGAGACCAAAGGAACTCACAGCCAGCAGGACAGCCCCCTGTCAGAGCTACCAACGCAAAAGGACTGCACACAGCCAAGTCTCACATCAGTCACCATTCTGTAATTAGAATATTTTAGCCAAACGATGCAGTTCTTAAACTCTGTTCCCAGTGGGATTCAAAAGGAAGTCACGGCCATCAGCGCAGTGTGCCAGCAAGGAGACAACTGCCAAACTTTACTATCACACACACAGTTTAGGGCCACAATACAGTGGAGTGAGATGGGATAAAGAATTAAATAGATGAAAAAGGACACATCAGAGAGTAACACCACATCATAGAGTGACAGATCTCTCCAGTGATGAGAAGGACATCAGTAAGAGAATAACAATTAAAAAGTTATTCTCTTTGCAAGTCAAACTAGTGACAAAATATATTTGGAATACATTTAGAACTGGAAAGGTCAGTTTGGATATCTTTTTGAACCAGCTGTTGCCATTATTATATTGGAACTATTAGACTACATAATTGTCATGGTTTAGGCAGGTTTATTTTTTTTAATCTAGTCAATTTATTTTCACTACTGTTGTCTTACATTTTGCACAATAATGTGATTTATGGACTGGGGTTTTTTTTGGTAGACAACCTGAGAGATGTAAAGCAGACTTCCATTAAGTGACCCTTGGGATGCTCGTGCTCTGAAGAGCACAGATTTTCATCGCTCAGATCAAATCCCCCCAGGCAGTTTCTGCCTTGTAGTCCAGTGAGGCCTGACAACTTTCCTAAACCAGGTTTTCAGACACTGTTGGTTTGTTTTCCTGTTGCTCAGGAAGAATGCATAGAGTGTATCTGATGGCCTCTTCTGGGCAATAAATGCCAGACAAGATACCATTCTACTTAAGCACAGCAATATTAAGGAAGAGGCTAACCAGGGCTTTTGATAATACAAGCTCTTTGAGTCTATGAGATGAATCACCGAGTTCAATAAAGCCAGACAGAATGCTTCCAGTAATTCCATATCTTAGGTTTTCAGAGACACTATGGAGCTCCTAACAGGAACAGGTCCTAATTTAAAATGGCTAGATTAAGGGTTTTTTTCCCCTGTTGTTTTAGTCAGTGTTTTTACATTTAGAAATTAGTGATGTACACAGACTAGAATGATGCTGTTAAGACAAATATGCAGTTTAAGGAGACAGCAGAAACTATCTAAAGGTTGCAATTAAACCTTTTGCAAATAAGCATTCATACCTGAAAAGGCACCATAACGCATTCTTCAACTTGCAGTATAACATGAAGTGAATAGGCTTAGCAGCCAGCTCTTCTGAGAGAGCAAGAGCACATAAACCACTTCTATCCAAACTCAGCACATCTGGAATCCAGCTGTGCGCTCTCTTACTTGAGCAGCAAAAAGCAAATCTCCAGTCCACCTACAGCACAGCCATTGCCAGAGCTACCGAAGGGACTACAGCCATGTATCTACACAAGATGGCTCATTTAGATGTCTTCTAAAGCCTGCTCTTCTCTGAAATGTTACTGTACAACGTTAGGAGAGTCTATAATTGCTTTGGAGAGAAGAGACAGTTATAAGACTGTGCTTATTTGTAAGCCAGCGGGCGTGTTTACTGTCAATAATTTCCGTAACGGGTAAAATGATGTTGTACAGAATTGGCTTCAGTTCCGAAAACTCATCTTAAGCTTTTGTGGTGCACGGTTTGCAAGCGTTGGGACAGCTAATGGCTCTGTTTTTCCCAGCGTTAATGCTGCCCGTTATGTTACATTTCTGGTAGCGCTGGCAGAAATTAGGTTGTCAGTTAGCAAATGTAGCACCTGAGTGCACTCAGGGACCTTAATGCCCCTGCCTGCCCTGGGGCTCCCCCCACCCTGCCCACAGCCCAGGGCCCCATTCCAGACCCCACGGTCATCACTCCCTGCCCCAGAGGGGCTGTAGGACATATCTCCAGCCCTGCCTGACCATGAGCCCCGTCAAGCCAGGCACCCCTGTCCTGGCCCGCCCCTGTCCCCACAACCTTGCCCATTCACCCCGGGCTGGGTCTGACCCCGGCTCCCCTCACCAGACCTGATCCTGACCCCCACCCACAGCTCCCGGGTCCCTGACCCCAGGGAACAGGGGGACAGTAAGTGCTGCAGCTCTTCTATATACTACATTTTGAAATTTGTAATTCACACGTGAAGAACATCATGTTTGAACATGGCAGCCCAGAACTAGAAGTTCACATCTAAAACGGAGACCATCTGATTTCTCTCATCTTTGGTTACCCCATGGGTGAAAAAGAAACGGCAACAGCTTCCTACTAGCCAAAAAGAGCCTCGGGAAATGACCTGATCTGCTTCCAAACACTTTTGTTTGCCAACAAGCAAGAATGCTCCAAACCAACTGCTAAATTTAGGAGTTATATGTTGTAGGATGCTGTGACTGATTATTTGACGTTTTCTCTGTTCACCTCACCAACAAGCAACCCCTGTGTTGTGTATTATTTTACTGTTTTAGTATAGTATTCTACTTTGTAAAAAAAAAAAAAAAAAATTAAAAAAATTCAGTAGCTGATTGTTTTTCATCAATACTTTTAAAATAATAAATCTTACAACACGTACTAAAAAGAGCATTGATGAGAGCTCACCAGCAAGGCAGAAACTGCCCAGACTCTTTACCAACGTGACTCTAGAAACAGCTACTCATAAAAGAAAGTTTTTAAGTGAAGAGGGTCATTGGTATCATAGAGTAACGAGTTTTACTCATTCCTTTAATCCTAAAGGAATTTTAATTACATTTGAATAAAACATTTTCTAGACCAAAACAATTACTCGCAGTATCACCTCCTTCTTTTACACACCATGCAGACAGTTATGGTGGGAACAGCTCTACTATTATTCTGGCAGAGAAGAGTTAGGAAATCTTGAGTCTAAGAAAAGATTAACATGCTTAATTTCATTCTTTGCATTTAAAGTAATATTTTTAAAATGAGGTGTCCAACAGATATCTCTTTTATCTACCTTCTTCATTTACATTTTCCCTTTTAAAAATGCAGCATTAGGCTCCCAAAGGGGGGGAGAAAAAAGTAATTACTAACCTGAGCACGATCACAGAAAGGGAAGGATCTGAACAGGAGTCCTCAAATACCGCTCAAGAAATTTTTCTGCACTGGCAAGGTCATTGCTGTTTCATGGCCGGGACTCTGCTGACTGGACATTGCTAAAACCATCCAGTAGCAGGCTGGTCTTCTGAGGAAAACAAACACTTAAAAAATACCAGGTCCACTGAGCACATCTTCTCTTTTGATCTGTTTAGGATTTTAGCTTAAGTTCTCATAAACGAAGTGTAATGCAGTCTCTTCTGCTTTATCTCTCCCCCCAGATTTTTTTTTTCCAGTGAAAATCAATGCTCGTGACAGCTGCAGGATGAGAACTTCAGAGACTAAAGGCCTCTAATTATCTAGAAAAGCATAAAAATCTATCCTCCCCCATTCAACCCCAGGAACGTTTCAACTCCTCAGTGCAAGGATCACCTCCCTAGGAAAGGAAAAAAGAAATCAGTTTGACCTCAAGCTTTCTGCTAAGCCTCTCCCAGTGATGCTAATTATTGCCAAACCTGACAAATCTTCTCATGGCAGTGTCACCTTGCTCTCAGAAAATACACTGAGAGTCAAGTCACAGGAAAGTGGTCATTGCAATGAACAGCTCATTCAGCAAGGGTCTGGGTACAATATAGTCTAAAATCACTTTGGCCTGAACTAAAACCAACAACAGAGTATTTTAAAGCTCAGATTGATCTTTTCTTCCCCCACCCCACCAGCACAAAGGATTGCTACTGATTGAGAGAGAAAAATTGCATAACAAAAAGCAAGGAAGCATCCTACAACAAAAGACTCCCCAAACCATAAGTCCAGAAATGTTATCAAGTTTTATCCTCCGGTGGGATCTGAAACTCAAATGCAGAACTTTAAAAATACATATTGACTATACTAAAATGAAATACCAAACCTAGGCATTTTGATTTTAAATTATTTCACTCAAGTTAGACCAGAATAGAAATCATCTGAGAAAGCTACATTGAAAAAGCACATGCATTGACTTCAGCTGCTGCTAACTCAATTCCAAAGTTTTAAATATGCATATCTACTATAATAACTTAAAATTGACAGTTTCCAGGAATTTCTCACACTTCAGACAAATGCCTGCTATTTAAACGTGTAGCCAGATGCAGTCACCAGGACTGCTACGAAACCTTCTCAGGACAGGGGGAGAAGGGAGGTAAATTTACTGTATTGATATTTAGATGAGCCAAACGTATTATAGATTTCTACCAGTGTTATAATATAATAAAGCTGTAATTTAGATGCACAAACTGATGCAAACTCATACATTGCTGTGATATACTTTGTTAGTGTACCTGTTGGCAAAGTACCTTCAACTTAATTAGGGTAATGACAACTCAAGTTTCCAGTTCTACCCGCCTAGCTTATATATCATTATGAAAACAAAACCCAGAACTTTGTATGGAAACACACCAAAAGAAAAGTGATAACATGGCATGTATGAGGCTTTTCATTACCAACAGGGAATGGTTAAAGNGTACCAACAGGGAATGGTTAAAGCCTGAATCACTAAACAATTCAAAATGTGGTTTTTTGTTTGTTTTTTTTGTTTTAAATGAAGGGGTAAACCTGAACTTTGATCAGAGGCAAAGCAGTGCTATTAGATTAGCAACTGATGAGTTGCACCTTCAGTTTTACCACTCATTTAACAATACTTCACTGAAGATTTTAACCTGGATTTGTGTCA
>RSEF01000001.1:13693514-13713424 GCA_003993805.1 Himantopus leucocephalus | reverse complement strand
ATGTGTAATTCTCTCTGAATACTTGGTATTCTTTGTTACTGACATGATGGTAACTGGTTAGACAAATCATACAGTAACATGTATTAAATGTCTTCTCACCTGCTAAAAATAAAACCTAATTGTTGGTTTGAATTCAAACTGTGTTTTTGTGAATATTCATGATGATAACGAATACCTTGGATATTACTTTTCCCCTTTGTGTAAAAGGCCTATAATGTGCTTATAAGCAATTTGTCATTTTGAGGCCCTGTTTGGTACAAAAATTGTGTATGGTGCCAGACATGATAATTCTGCATGCAAATTGCTGCAGAATCTCTTTACCATAGCAAAGGAGTCATATGAAATTTCACACCCAGAACAAGAAGATGAGAATTCTACCTTCCTTGAGCAATTTGGTTACCAGAAATTAAACCTTAGTTCCACAAAAAATCTGTGTAGGTAGATTTTTATACAGTTTAGTATGACTGCTGACATGATTAAAGTTTAGGAATGTGCCTTAGTATATTGCTGAACCAGGGCCACAGAGGATGCGATGGGACTTCCTTGCTTATCTGTCTTTGTATATGTATATATAGTAGGCTGTTCATGACTTGTTTGCCCTGCTTAACAAGAAAGAGAGGTTAAATTCCCAGACTACAGATATTTTGTTTTGATGTAAACCAAACTTTATTACCTGAGATCTCGCAATAATTAAAATGTGTATCAAATGTGCAAACAGGTTTTTTTTTTCCCTTTCCCTCCAAATGCCTGAATTGGTTAAGCAATGTTTCTGTACTTTAATTAGACAGTAGAAATCTATGAAACTGCCTTCATTTGGCTTTCAGCTGTTTACTTTGCGTCAGTAAAATCCATACACTTTAAAGGAGATCTCAACTATAATTAAAAGTGTTATTGAACTAAACACAATTACCAATGTTTATCTCATTATGTAACGCTGCTGGCACAAAAAGTGGAATTCAAACTTGCTTTCTTTCTGGCATTATTATTATGTAGAGTTTAAAACAATGCCTGTAATTCAATCAGGTAACGACAATTACTGCTGTCAATCCTTAGGAAAACTTGATATTCCTGAAGTTCGTATGTTTCAGCCAAACTCTAGCTATTACAGCATGTTGAATTCCAAAAAGCACAGACCTGGGAAACTGCAGCCATTGTTTTTTTTTCCCCAGTACATCTTCCACTGGAATTTGACATACTGCATTCTTATTTATTTGTACCAAAAGACAAATACAGGTAATTTTCTGTCTGCTAGAAATGCTTCACTGAATTTTGCAATGTGATATGATATATATAATATTGTATGATGGATGAAGTCCTTTTGAGCTCTAGATATCCTTAAAAAAACTTAAATGACAAATTGCATAGGAACAAACAGTGAGTGGAAGTCACTATGCAAGTGACTGCAAGACTATGCCTATGCACGACTTTTCTCTTTCCTCTTTTATTTATAATGCCAAGAATTATAACAGATATTAGATATAGGTAAAATCCATAAAGCGTTCCTCTAAATAGACAATGCTTGATTTTCAAGCTAGCTTATTGTATCTTCAATCTCAAGTGACTGAAAAGGATAAAGTCCAGTGACACCTGTCCAGCCAAGAATTTCTGTGGAGATGCCTTTTGCAGACTGCCATCCTGATGGGGACCAGTGAGCTTTAGTGACCAGCAATCTCTTCTCCCCACTCCACTCCAGTGCTCAGTGCTGTCCTGCCTCACCCCGGCTTTCCTACTCCATGAGTATACCTCCCCTGTGCAACTGGGATGTTACAGCAGGGCTCTGCAGCCAGCACAGCCTTTCCCATGCAAAAGGTGCATTATACAACAGTGTTAGGTATAGGGCAGATTAGGACTTAGGTGGACCAAAGGTATTGCCCATAAACAAGCATTTCAGTTGCCTTTCTGTCTTGTCATTTGGCAGGTGAACCAAATGCACTTCAAGTTGTGAGATCTTGAGTCAAACTTAAATCTCGCAGTCTTGAGCCTTATGTCATGGGAACCCTGGATTGCATTGCACATGAGCACAAATACTGGCAACTAGTAAACTTTGTCCCTATGTGAGAAAGTAACTGACAAATTACGTCTTCCATATTTCTCAAAATTTTTACTTTTTCTCAAGGAGGTGCTAATTTTTTGACGCTGGGATTCTCAGTCCTGAAGGTGGTATGTACATCTTCACTGCCCTAACAGACCTAAAAGGTGGCTCCTACAGAGTGGCCCTTATGAAAGAAATAAGCAGTTCTTATCTAGTTGTGCACGGTGCAGTAAGGACTCGGGTTGAGACAGTGTGCTTTCTCTAACAATGAATATCACAATTTTCTTTTTATGAAAGAGATACCTTTAGATAACCATTATATAAAAAAGTACTTGCAACTATTATGAACTCAGGCAGTAGGTTTCATGGACCAACCACTGCATAAGAAAATAACTTTTAAGAGAGAAACTGTTCTCAGCTCAAAGTCAGTAATAGCCTTGAACTGGAGCAGCTGTAAGATAGATAGGTCATTCTATTTTTATGACTAATGTATCCCCAGAGCTGTGCAGACATGGGGAACCTTATTAAAGGACCTTTGTTAACATGTCTCAACTGGCTTTATTAGTTGCTATATATTGTGTAAAGGGTGGACAATCACTGTGAGCTGAAATCCTTCAGAAATGCCTGCATCATTTCTCACTGGTATCTTCTTATTTTCTCCATGTTCAAGCAGTACAACAGGCCTGCAAATGAGGAAAAGATAAATCTGCAACTTGTGGTGAGGGACAGCCTTGAATGGCAGATCTGAGCTGCAGATCTCTGTGAGAAGCTGCCATATCTTACTCTCTGTGCTTCATCATCATCACCAAAACTGAAGCAATCTCAGCAGCTTCTGATGCCATGAATATTTGTACGCGTAGTTTCAAAATCATTTTTATCGTGAAATGCTGTAGTGGCAGTTCTTATACTGGGAGTGTGTAGACACTATCATCATGATCCATCAAACCATCTTCAGATATATTCTGTTTCCAGGCTCCTGAAAAAATGTGGAAAGGCTATTTTAGGGATTTCTGTAGATATCAAAACAGTATGTCACAACTGGAAATGCTTCTTGCTGGAGCATCAATTCTATGTATTTACATTCGTGTGTGGAATTGGGAGTTGATTTTTTTTTTTTTTTTTACATAGGATTTCCCAAGCAACTCTTGTGTCCACTTAAACTTTTATTTTTCCATTTTCAAATGTCTGTGTATTATGTAGTGCTCATTGAACCCTTCTGCACAGTCAATTTGAGAAACTATACAAAGCATTTAATGTGAGGGAACGCACATGCAGCATGGGCAACAAACAGGAGGAGCTGGAAGCCATTGGGGAGCAGGAAAACGACGATGTAGTCACCATCACAGAAATGTGGTGGGATGACTCACGTGACTGGAGGGCTACCATGAATGGCTATAGGCTCTTCTGGAAGGATAGGCAGGCAAGGAGAGGCGGTGGGGTGGCCCTGTATGTCAGGGAGTGTTATGAACATCTAGAACTAAATGATGGTGAAAACAGGGTTGAGTGTTTATGGGTAAGAATCAGGGGAAGGGCCAACAAGGCGGATATCATGGCGGGTGTCTGTTATAGACCGCCCAACCAGGATGAAGAGGCAGATGAAATATTCTATAAACATCTGGGAGAAGTCTCAAGATCACTAGCCCTTGTCCTCATGGGGGACGTCAACTTACCAGGTATCTGCTGGGAATACAATACAGCAGAGAGGGAACAGTCTAGGAGGTTCCTAGAGTGTGTTGAGGATAACTCCCTGACATAGCTGGTGAGGGAGCTGACTAGGAAAGGTGCCCTGATGGATCTGTTGTTTGTAAACAGAGAAGGATTTGTGGGGGGTGTGATGGTTGGAGGTCGTCTTGGGCACAGTGATCATGAAACGATAGTTTTTGATTCATGGAGAAGCAAGGAGGGGGGTCAGCAGAACTGCTACCTTGGACTTCCAGAGGGCGGAGTTTGGTCTTTTCAGGAGCCTGAATATTCTGTGTTCAGTTTTGGGCTCCTCACTACAAGAAAGACATTGAGATTCTGGAGTGTGTCCAGAGAAAGGCAATGAAGCTGGTGAGGGGTCTAGAGCTGAAGGAGCTCTAGGGAGCTTATGAGGAGCAGCTGAGGGAACTGTGGTTGTTTAGTCTGGAGAAAAGGAGGCTGAAGAGAGACCTTATCACTCTCTACAACTACCTGAATGGAGATTGTAGCCAGGTGGGGGTCGGTTTCTTCTCCGAAGTAACAAGTGATAGGACAAGAGAAAATGGCCTCAGGTTGTGCCAGGGGAGGTTTGTGATGGATATTAGGAAAAATTTCTTCTGCAAAAGGGTTATCAAACATTGGAACAGGCTGCCCAGGGAAGCGGTTGAGTCACCATCCCTGGAGGTATTTAAAAGATGGGTAGACGCAGTGCTGAGGGACATGGTTTAGTGGTGATTTTGGCAGTATTAGGTTAATTGTTGGACTCAGCAATTTTCAAGGTCCGTTCCAACTTACATGATTTTATGATTCTATGATATTTCTCATATGTAATTGCACATTAATCATACTAATTTGCAGGTAGATTCTGACCATCCCTTTTTCAGATCCCATTTAGATACGCTATTATTCAAAACATGACAAAGGCTCTGCTTTATTTGGGAATCACTAGCCTGCCTGGTTTACATCCCTGCAGTTGCTATTTAGTTGTTTATGAAATATGCCATTACTGTCACATAAGATTTTGGGGTCTCAGAGGTTATTCATACAGCAATCACTCACTCCCTGTGAAAAAGACATGTAAATAAATAGTCATTCAAGAAGTTTAGAATGGTGTACCTCTTTGGGGAGAAGTCGATTTTAATGGTAGTTTTATTTGCAACAAAATTGTCACTTTAAAAGGGGGAATATTCCATAACGAAAGCACTACAATTAGTTGGTATTCAGAATGATTCCTTTTGAAATTCAGTAGAAGGAATGTTAAAATATCAGGAGAAAGCAAATGCAAACCATTAAAAATGTGTTTAAAACAGCCCAGTTCTTACCAGTTGTAGCCAGTTCTTTTGATATGGGAGGACACATCAAAAGCTGTAAGTTCTTTTTTACTTTCAGTTGCAATATTTGTTGCAATACTCTCAGAAGTTTAACACTGGACGCAGAAAACAACTTGATAGCCTCAGTACATTGAACAAAATAGCATTTGAAACCCTTCTCCCACGCCATTTCCATAGGTTTCTTAGCCTAAGCCTCTCATTATTCTCTTTTCAGTTAAGGGTATTTGAGGAGGTTAAAAATTTTTACATTTTGTCTTTAGGACTTTTTTTTTTTAAATATATACTGCTGGTTTGTGCATCTGCAGGATACCTGGAGAGTTGAAATGAAACACTTTACTGTGAGAAGATATTGATATCTGAATATCAAGAATAGTCCCTCTTTGTTTAATGATTGTTTATTTTGAATCTCAGGAAATAATAAGGAAAAAAGAAAGACAGGATAATGTATGGGTTTTTTTTTTTTTTNACTCTACAAGTCCTTTCTCAATGACAGAATAAGTACAATAGTATATGCAACAGGGAAGTTGTCACTTGTTACATTGATATACACCTTTATTATTTTACTTTTTGCATTTAAACATGTTAACGTTTTAAAATGGTGTACTGCATTAACAGGCATTTGTCTAGGTTTGATTTAGAAAAGCAATTGGCTTTGGTTTTCTATATCAAGTTGCTCAGAAATAAAACTAGCAATTCAGCACTGTTTTCCAAAAGAGAAAGAAACATTTTTCATTTTTTATTTTCCTTTTGTTTTTGTAAAAAAAAAAAAATAAAAGAAAGAAATAGTTTGAGTTTGATAATCATATTTAAAGCTGGCTTTTCATAACTTTTTCCTTTTGCTGTCACAACTTATTACAGTTAAATGTGTTGCTTTTCATTTTTCTTATTTATATTTTTTTTGAGTCTGCTCTATTAATTCAAGATGAAAATCCTTTCTGAGCCTGGTGAGAAATTGTGAATTCATTGCACTAATTGATGCATTGATTAAAAAGTTCTTGCTGGAAAATGAAGGCTCATTTGAGGTATGCTGTACAATTTGGGACTGTTTGGGGACTGAAAGCTTCATTAAGAGAGAACTGTATTAGCTCTGCCTTATGGAGGCAAAGTGTCAAAATAAGAAAAAAAATCAACTTTTGCAATAAATTTTGGGACTTGAAGACACATATAATTATACATCCATAAACCTGACAATTTTAAGACATGAAACTGAAAAATTTAATGAATTAATTGTTGGAGGTTTTAAAATAGACTAACAATATTGCTTGAATTTCTTGTGCAAGCAATCTTTGCCACTTATGTTAGATTTTCTAGATCTTTTCACTTCTGCTGTTTTTGTTCTGTTGTTCCCCCCCCCCCCCCCCCCCCCCNTATATTGTGCTGTTACTCACATTTCTTCTTTGGCAGGCAGTAGCTGGAAGTGATCGGAGATTTTATGCATTAAGGTGAGAGGACAGCTTGTCAGGATGGTCACATGCAGATGCCATTAAACCATGGCGATGTGGTAGAAGGTGAGGAAAAGAAAGTGATAAATAAAAGCATAAAAACTATTTTATTTAACTATTTTTATTTAATGTTTTTATTTCAAAAATGAAGAAGTCTTTATTTACAATTAAGGTAATTGCAATAACATAGCCACAGACTCTTAGCACTGACTCCAAACAAAGCTCAGAATTTCTGGTTTAAAGCGTCTGGGCCAACCTGATTGTATTTGCTATTTTTCCTTGGAAGAAAGACTTTTTTTTCTCCCTTGGAGTTGGAGGGTGGCAGTTATACCTGTGGGGTCACAGATAGGGGTTAAGAAGAAACTGAAGATTCACAGCACATAGTGGTGTGGAAGCAATAGCCATTTAATAGAGGCATGGAGATGGATGAGCAGCTTGTTGCTCACAGACATTGTGTCCTGTCAGACATGGGCTTCTTCCTCACTCCCATGCCCTGAAGTTGCACAGCCTAGGAGCCATTAAGGAAGGCAGACCCTGGCTTCAGTGTCACCAAGTAACAAAGTCCTGTAAAGGCAGGATTTGGAGCAGGCAGAATATAGAATTGCTTTCACTTCTGGGGGACAAAAAGCCCTGTGCACTTGCTGTTAAGGAGAAATTGTTCCTGAAATGAGGTCGCATAGCAGGCTGGTTCCTTCCACAATTTGCTGACTGCTTTCAGCTTTCATGCAGCAGTGACAGTAAAACACGAGTGGTTTTGGAATATAGGTTCAGAACAGGACCATGATATGTTTTTCAGGAACAGGACTAGCAGAAAAGCAATAAAAGGTTTGGATAAGGGATGGCTGCTGCTAGGGACTGTGTTACACAATTATAAACATGGATTAAAAACTGCAGTGAAGATCAGGAACTTCTTCACAAAATAACAGCCTGGGGAAAGGAGCTTTTCCCCTTCACATATATATATAACCCTATGATATATATATACACCACAATTTTCATAAAAGACTGTCTTCAGACCCCTCTATGCATTTATCTCCTGCTATGCCAGATGCAGAGCAACGTACATTTAGTCTCAAATGGTGGTGGCAATAAAGGGCAAGCAGAGCCACTCAGGATGAAGAGGGCAAGGAAAAATTACCACCCTCAAGACAGATGTCGGCTAAGCTATAGCCACTTCCCTAGCCAGTTTGACCTTGGGAACCAAAGATAAGTCTTCCATAGGACACAGGGTGCAACATGTTTATTAGTAATTTTTTTTAACATATCCTCAGTTTACTCACAAAGCATTAAAAACCTCAGTTTGCTGTGCAGAAACAAAAAGCAGTATCAAGTCTGGAGGAAAAAGCACATCAAAAATTAATGAGCAAGTTGGCTACATGGTCCATTCAGGGTGCTACCAACTGAGGGGTTGTGAGTCTCCTAGTTGGAACCGTGGCCTGAAAAAGAGCACAGGGAATTTAGGATGTTTATCCACCTTTCCTGCCCAAAGGGAACTTCAGTAAATTACAAATTGACTCACAGCTGTGTTCTACGAGATATTTGTTTCACTCAGCTGTGTTAATGTTTCAGACCTATGGTCCAGGAGCACGGCTCACAAAATGCAGCAATAGATTGGTGTTTAGCCTGCTGGTTCTATGATTATGAATGTATTAGGATTTAAGTTTATTTCTTCAATAAGACCCAGGCCCAAAGGCTGCTCAGTTGCCTGTATAGAATTCAAGCAGAGTAGCCCAATGCTGGAATGGGCAATAATACACTGCTGTAGAAAACTCGCCTCTGTAACTTAGTATTTTCCATCAGAGTGGGAACAGCAGAGCAGGAGCAACTTGGGGTAACATTTGTGCCACAGCTAGGAGATTCGAGGCCTGTTGGCAGAAGAGGAAGACAGAGTGTCAGCTGACTCACCTGGAAATTAAGCTGGGCACAGGGCTAGACATGTACAGGGATAGACACAGGTATAGATATTTAGGTCATTGATTATAACAGAAGAAAAAGAAATCCTCAAGCAGAAATAGGTACCCATTTACATGCCTAAGAGGTATGTAAATTTTGTACGCAGGATGGTGACATTGACAAGGAAGTCTTTTTCCAGACTGTCAAGTCCTGTCAGACACATCAATGGGACTCAGTAAAAGAGCTGTGGTTGCAAGGATTGTTAGGGTAGGATGGAAATTTTCTTTTCTTGTTTTTCCCTGTCTTGGTATCACTAACAATATTACAGGTGATGTAAAATGGACATTCATTTTTACTCGCATAACAAGACTATGGCAAACACAGACATACTACAGTTGTTGACAATGTTGATAATGTGTGCTTCATACTGAAAGTACATCATCATAATCCATCCAGAGCATGCCATAGACCCTGGTAATGGTCAGAGTGGAGTTTTACTTTGTTATTAGAACAGCAGGTACGAGAAGTGCACTGCACAAGCCAGGAAGGACCCCAAGGTAGCACCTCTGCCAATTGGGAACCTTTGGTACAGGTGCAGGTCTTCCTTACTAGTCAATAAATTTTGTATATGTGTCTACCTTGTCTCTTCAGATTTCAGAAGCAGCAAGAATTACCAGGAAAATGTTCACCTACAAGTCAGTATATGGACACATACTGATAGCATTGGCCACATCTGGCCACTTAACTGTGTTGTTTTTTATCTCTTCTTACAACTCAAATTAGATTCATGCTATACCATTCACCAGCATATTCTCAACCTAATTCACCTGGCTAATTGCTAAGGGCTGTGACTTAAGTGGAAAAGCGTGATTAAGAGTGTTTTCAAATGTTGAAAGTTGTCCACAGGTCTCAGCAGAAGTTTAGAAAGCAGACGAAAGAATCCATAGCATAGGAAAAACACATTTATACAATTGAACCATGAAACCTCTTCATATGTAATACACATCTGATCAGTAATATTAGTAGAAGCACTCACCCCACTGGGATATCTATTAGATTTTTCCCTAGAACACTTAAACGAGCCTTGTACTGTCTGACCATTCATCTAGGATCTGAAAGGTGACAGATTTTTATTCAACAAATAATTTCACATTCAACATACTAGAATTACATGTTTTTAAAAATTTGGAATGATATGGGTTTCTGTGTTTATTCATAGCAGCTCTGTATTACTTCATTTTTGTTTTACATGGTAAAATTGATTTGTTACACTTTTAAAAGATAAACAGTTATATATATTAATAACTTGTTTCTAATGATAAGCCATTGTTAAAGAGTTGCTTTATTTTTAAAAATATTGTCTTGGCTCTGATTTACAAATAAGCCATACATAATCTAGCATATTTTAATCATCTATTGGAATTCCTACAGAATGTACCTGTCGTAGAGTATTTTATATTTAATGGGCATTGTAAGATGTACCATGCATGGCTATTAGCCATGTTCAGATCTTTTGTTCCTTTGTTATATTTTGCTCTGATTACTATTGTTTGTGAGAAATGTGCATTTTTTTTTGCTTTTTCAGTTCTTAAAGTAACGGTTTCTTCTAAAAATACCATTTCATTCTACAATTATGTTGTGGTAATTTTGATCACATTCTCAGCCTTTTAACTCTTTACAGGTTTATATGGCACTAGTCAAGATTACCAATGAAAAGACAGTAGATAATTTCTAATTGTCTTTTCTCTCCCTCTTGATGGGTTCATTAATGACACTTTCTACATAGTTTATTACAGTAAACATAATACAACGTTTAAAAAGTTCAGCTCTGTACCTCAGCCATCCTTTTCTATAATGGTTTGTTTTACACAAGCACCTGGAATTCAGGTTGAGTTCCACTAAGTACTCTGCAAATAAAAACTGTTCTTGCTCTCAGTTTCAACAAGGTAGGAATAAACAGATAACAATTTTCAAGCAACCCAAACATTATGTACCAAACAAGTGACTGTATTACATTATGTTTGACTACCAAGTCTCCTTTTATGTGACTTTTGCTGGAATGGGTACATTTTTGTCTTCCTCCCTTCCTCCCTTCCCCTTCCCCTGCCCCTTCCCCTTCTCCTTCCCCTTCCTCATTTTTTCTTTACCTCTCTTTCTTCCTTCCCTGTCACTTAAAATTTCATATTTCAGTAAAAAGATAAGGAAAAATATAATCTGGTTGAGTGATTTAAAGTAGTCTGTTGTAATATCTTCCTAAGTCTGTGTGGCCAGAGCAAAAAAGGTCAAAAGAATTAGCTCCTTTCAGGACTAAGTAATGGCAATGATGAGACTATAACGCTGAAATCTTCAGATGTCACTTTCTGATACTTGCTCTACGCCAAATCCAAAATTAACTGTAAGAGCTTGGACAGGCCATCTGCACCATCTCTCGTTGGATGTGGGCCTGTGGGTGGTCCTAGCTGGGGAGGCCCATGGCCAGGCAGGGCAGGGCTGTGGGGAAATGGAGACTGGCCCTGCCGTGGTGTCACTGGGGCAGGGACTGATGTCTCCAAGGGGCTGAAATGGGGTCCTGGGCTGTGGACAGGGTGGGGGAGCCCTACGGATGTGGGATAGGGACAGTAGGGTCTACAGTGCTCTCAGGGCCCTGACAATATCTTCCATTATGTCTTAGATAACTCTGTATTTATAGCTACCATTGCAACCTTATGGACTAAACTTGAATTTGTTCTTGAAAATTTGCAGAGGCTGCTTGTGTTTGAATCATTTTTGTTGTTTCTGTCTTCTCCATTACAAAACCCAAATGGGTGTCATGCTGTGTTCTAGAGTCAGTAAGGAGGACTGACCTAGAAGACAATGGCTTTTTCTTTTTCACGTGGGTCCTTTTGGGTTGCTTTTCATGTGAAGAGCGAGTGGCCACTGAAGATCCCTGGGTGAGACTCTCAGGTGGGGATGTTGGCAGCCATGCCTGTAAGTAAGGAAAGCAGATGAGACATCACCATCTGCCTCTTCAGAGCAGGGAAGTTCATCAGCCCGTAGCCAGAAATGACGTGGCAGAGGAGCATGACAGCTCTAGGCCATGGATGATAGTGGAGCCTTGGGTGTCCCAGTGGCCCCACAGTGCCACAGTGGCAGGAAGGTCTTCTGCAGCTGCTCTGCAAGGGACATCCATGTCTTCCAGTGGATGGGACAAACAAGTGGTTGCCGGAGAGCTCGTTGCTCTTTGGGGTGTGGCAATACCGTAGTGTTTAATGGCAAAAGTTCTGTTTTCACCAAGTAAAAGGCTGTTTAGGTGGATCTACAGAAAAACTGAAGCAGATCGATCCTGGACACAGGCTCCTTTGTGCTGGTTAGACAACACATAGACACTGATTAATAGCTGTAACATCCTAACGTGTTACAGGACCTGCAAAAAACCTGAGGTTTGAGTAAAGATAACTAAATGCTATTAATTTAACTCATTGTTTTTCTTCTTATTATTATTTTTAATACCATTCCAGTCTATTTTAGAGAAGGGTACTTGGGTTTTTTACTCTTGAGGGAACTGATCTTGTCTCAGTGTAGAAATAATTGAAATTCTTTCATAGGCCAGGAAACATCATTTTCAATACCTATATGAAAAGTTTGGTTGACATACGACATAACCAGCGCCAAGTATTCAGCATTTGTGAGCCAGATCTCCTAAACAACAAAGTGAGTTGACAAAAGGAGAGTAATTTTTTTACAGCTTATGTATATTTGCCTTCTTGCTTTTCAATCTTTAGTGTAAATTGATTCATATTTACAAAATTTTCTCTAAAACTAGGCTTCGAGGGGGTTGAGTATTATTTTATTTTAAATAAACCAAGATTCTCGGATATGAAATTGTTCTTAAGGATACTGTCTATTCAATTGCATGATCTGCTGTCTTATCTGACCTGGGGAAGCAATTGCTGTTTTCAATGTGAATCCAGCTTCTTAATGTAGGCAGGAGTTTTTTCCTATTCATGTTTCAGTAGTTGCCAGAAACATGATAGATATTGTACAATCACAAAAAGGAACAATTCCTAAACTGAAAATCTTATAGTATTGCTCATTTCTTTTTCCCAGTGGCATGGCAGTGAAGGCAGTTCTTATTAGCTGTAACATCTGTTCTTCCTCTAGCATATGTGGCTATCCCTCCTTCAACCTTACATGAACCTTGCTGATATACATTGTCTCATAAACAGGTCAATTTTTTGCAAGTCCTGTAATTGCATCCATGTGATGCTTTCTTTTGGGAGATTTCTGTTGTCTCTCTTTAGTGCTGATATCTAACAATTCTTGGAATATTACTAACGAATGCAGCTCTGTTAAGACTCGATAAAGAAGATGGCAAATGGTGGTTATCCACATCAGCTGCACACACGTCCATCATCCTGCAGAGTTCAACTCATTTCTAACTACCGAGCCAGCGCCAGACCTTTTTATCCCTAATGCAGTTGACACTCCATACTCTTCCATTAATTTCTCAGGCTTAGATATACTTAGCTTTGTTCATAAACTTGGACAGAAAAATAGTGCTTATTTTTTAAAGATATTTTTAAGAGCGTCTTTTAGTGTCATGCCAAATTCTACATCTACAAAGGAATTTACATAAATATATAAGGTAAGTTGAAGGGCCTGGACCATAACTCAGTAAATGTTTCATCTCAAATAACCAATTAGATGGATTTAGAGCAGACTCATTTCTCAAAATTATTTAGTGGAACTATTCATAAATGGTATTTAAAATGATTAGTTACTTAAGGGGAAAGATTGTCTAAGTCTGTTTTCAGTAAGGATAGGAATGTATAATAATACAGATAGATACCTTGCCTGTGCCAAGTTGAAAATGACTGTGGGCAAGTTAAAAAAAGCCAGATTTCTTTTGTTGCTGTTGAATGGTTATATAAAAATGGAATTTAATGTTTGTTTCTCTTTTTCCCCTTTGTTTGAATATGCACATAAAAATTATGTAAGATATAAGAGCATATCTACAGTAAATTGAAAATATTTAACAGTACTATGCCCAAGTTATATTGTCATGCTAAGTCATAGAGCCTAAACTTAAAAAAAAATTGTCAAAAAAACACCCTGTACTTGATGTTTTTTATTAATCAAAACATATTTTCATCTTATTTCAGGACTCTGCTTCTGAAGATGGATCTGAATAGGTCTGTGAGGAGACAATCATCAGTCTCTATATTGCTTTTTTTTCCTCTACTGAGCTATACACTTTACATCTTAAAGTCACAACCAAATGTAACAGGTCAAATTCTTTGTCTTCAGTAGTCACTGAAATTTAAAAGAAAAACTAAATGAGGCTAAAATTTCACTTGATGAGTCCCTATGAAACGATCACACAATCAAATGAAAGTGCTTCCACTAACGTATATCACAGTTCACAGCTGGTAGGAAGAATCCCCTATGAGAGCATGTGTTTTATCTTTTTTCCTTGCACCATTATCAAAGTGTTGTCTTGATCACTTCCTATGGGCCCAAGCTTGATATAAGTAAATAAAAATCTAAAGTGGACTTCATGTAAGGTCCTGAATGCACCCTGAGGACATATAGAGAAGGGCCCCCTGCCTGAGGCATGTTCCCTGTATGCTGGCCGTCCTCTTGCTTGCAAATTCTTGGACATTCTTGCATATTGCCAGGGCTTGATTCAGGGAAAGGACACCTGAATAAGTGACTGTGAGGGAGCATCTCAGGCCCAGCATTTATGGGGCAAGATATAACCATGAGTAACCTTACCAGAAGCAAAAGAGTGCTGCTGAGTTATGAGGAGGCAAACAGTGAAATTAGTGGAAAATCTGAACAATTTGACTGTACATGACAAAGAAGAAAACAAGACAGAGCCTAGAAACACTGGCAGGATTGCTGTATTGCTTTCTAAATTCAAAATGAGCAGGTCTGTGCCAGAAATTCTCAGGAGTATCTTATGGAAAATAACACTATTTGCTTTTATATGACATATTTTGGTCTAAAATGCTGTAGTTCATTTCTTCTTTTAGGTGGATGCATTTGGGATTTTGAATATGATTAAACCTTAAATATCTCAAAATGAGAGGAGAGGGGAAAAATCCAGTTGAACAGTTATGAAAATTATGCATTTTTGTTATTAATTGTCAATTAATGGTATTTAGAAACTTTTCATTTATTTTTTAAATTATTTTTAATGCAAATACTAATATGAAAGTCAAGAACAAATGCAAGACATTTCCCACTAGTACATGTGGTAAGCAGAACCATGGGAACTTATTTAAATATTAAACAGTGTTTCATTAGATTTTTTTTTAATAAATGAACATATTTTGGTCTAATTGACTGCATTTTCACTTGGAATATTACTGCTGCTGGTTTCATATTATGGTTTTGAAACAATCACTAGCTAGTGGCTCCCATTTCTTTTGATGAGTTATACTGAGGATTCCCCAGCCTTTCGTACATGTCTCCACTTCTTTTGAAGTTCTGATCATTTATAAATAATTATGAGCTAGCTTGAGATTGTGTTATAAATTAATGTAGTAAAGTTTGCCTTATGAAATGTGTTCCAAATTAGATAAAACCACTTGAGTTTACAGACAAAAAATAGTCCCATCAACCTAAAACTTTCTATGTCAAAACCCAACCATTGCTACAGAACTTGTAGGGGAAAATTCTATTGTGAGCACCTCTTTCTGACAGGTTGTGCTGCACTAACCATTTTCTTGATTAAAAATCATGGCACAGGAAGAATGGACATAATATGCAAAGAAAAACAAAACATCTCTTTATTAGCTGTTCCTGGGGGGGATTTCAATTGTACTTTTTTTTTTTTTTAATAAATATTACATGAAGTAAGCCTCTTCTATCAAAATCAAAAAGCCTTTTTGTAATGGTTTTATTTAATCTTGACCCAATATGATTTCTAAAGTCATTTACTATCAAAGAGTTTTATTCCAAGTACCTGGATCCAGTTACAATTTGCATTTGGCTCATTGTCAGTAAATCCTCTGCTCAGCCTTTTCATGCCAATTGAAAAATGAGATGCTGATCTCAAGCAAGACTTCATACTGGTCAATAAGTTTTGGAAAGTGTGTGAAAACACAATTCCCATTCTCTAAGAGTTTCATCAATAACTGTTTGAAGAGAAAGGTGGGAAGAAGACTGGGAATGCAGATTTTCTAGCTAATTATCTTTATTGACTAAGCAGTAGGGCAACAAGGTTTTCAGTAAACATGAGGGCTTTGAAGTCTGTTGTTTTGCAAAGCTTTTTTATCTTCTTCCTTTTAATTGCCTTTTCTTCCTTATTTTTAATTTTATTTTTTCCAGATGAATAATAATCATAAAACCTGATAAATTAGATCCATATTTTCAATGCATTTTTCTGAGTTGGGGAATATATCTATGTTTCCTGTAACAGGATTCCTATGTCAAGAGAACTGTCCTATCAATATCAGAGGTAAAGATAAAGACAATGCCATGGAACAATTTCAGGTTGTTAAAAAGATCTCTTTAACACATTTAAAGAATTTATTCAAAAGAATTATGGTCAAATGACATGCTTAAACACTGCAGCCAGGAGTTAGTAGATTGCCTTCCCTAGTTAAGGGAAAAGGCCAGTAGGAGGCGTATCAAAAGTCATTGGTCACTGCATATCATCAGTAGTGCCCTTGCCCTTTGGAGGAGGTGGGAGGCAGATGAGATAAGATTTAAGTGAATCATGAAGGTAGACTTTTCTTTTTTTTTTTTTAACTTGAAATCTGTAGGATTCCTAAGCAAGGAATCAAAGGCCCGGATCAGTCTTTATGTCCTGAAACGTGCAGGGAGGTAAAGGAGAGAAGGTCACCATCAAGGGTCTAGGAGCTGAGAGCTTAATGCCAAGATGAAGAAATACCCCTAGAGAGCAGTGGGAGCGGATGTGAGTCTTGTGGGCCAGGGCAGCTCAGTATGGTATGTGCTGCTCAGTGCAACCTTTGCAGGAAGTCTGAGAAAAGCAGAACTGTGCTATCAACTGAAGGTCCCACAGCTGTCTAGAAGTTTGCAATTGTCCTTCCAGACAGGCCAGGGATGGTGAGTGGGAGAACAAGGGAGAGCAAGCAGCATGTTTGACACTTCTGTACAAGAACTCATGGAAAGCACAGTATCACAGGGTTTGCCCTGAAAAGTCAAGTGTTTTTTACAAGCTATTGCCAGGAGGGAGAGATACTAGAGGAGCTTCTAGCAAGAGAGAAGAATTTACCTTGTGATAGCTTTATTGGACAATGACATTCCAGAATAGGAAGGAAGAAATAGCTTGGACAGGGAAACCGTAATTGATCAATATTTACTAGAATATAAATAGAAGTCCCATCCACAATATCTTGCAGTTATCTGATTAAATAGTTCCTCCAAATAAACAGTCCTTCCATGTTGTTAGGGCTGGGAGCTGTATCATGTTGAAGGAAACTTAATAGTGATAGACTTTTTTTTTTTTTTAATAGTCTGGACTCCTGAATACAAATGCATTGCCTCAAACTGTGATTTTTCTAAGGTCCAGACACAAGGTTTACAGATGATGACGTTGACGATTACTACTATTACCATCCTCAAAATGCACTAAAAGTTGCACAGAGTAGGGCTCATTATGATATATATCCATTAGCCCTGTGGTGTCTGACTGTGGGTCAGAGATCTTGTGTGTAGTAAGAGCAACATATCATTCAGAAGCCTGGGGCAAAGTCTTCTGTTGTATTTCTCTGGCTGTTTTCTGTGGTTAAAAAAGAATAGCCTCATGATCTTCCTCCTAACATGAAAGCTCTGATGGCACGTTTTACACAACACTTTATCTTCATTGCTCTTCAAGAATCTAGAGTGGGAATCTTTGATTGTCTGTAATCACATGGAAATTTGAGTTTGACTTCCCTCACTTACCTGAAGAAATTCATTATATATTTTAAATTGAACTTTATAGTTTCCCAAAAAGAAATGGATTGAATTTATTAATGGTTTGGTGTCTTCAGAGGATCTAAATTGTTGTTTTAAATATATTCTAGGAGCTGGCTGAGAAAATAAATCTCCTCTTGCCCTTCTCTTATCAAAAGCCTTCATAAGAGAAACAACAGAATGGCATGAAATGCCATTATTAACGTCAGTTGACAGTTTAGCATTAAGAGTAGAAAAAGATATCTGTTCCCAAGCGTGAACTGTAGGATGCAGAAAATTAAATGCTAAATTAATTACCTATATATAAAGGGTTGGCATCAAACCACTCATCCCTATATAATTCTGGGATGCTGTAAATGACTAAGAAGTTCCTGTAGGTTGTAAATAAAGGTCTCATTCAAAACTGTAATTTTGCTCAAATGTGATAATGATATCTTTGAAGGGAGAAAGTTTCATTTCCCTTCAGAAATGCGAATAAAAATACAGATAAGCATATTAATGAATTTTGTCATACCCCTCTGACTTATAATTAGGTTCATATATGTTTTTATATATGATACACAATATCACTTTTTATACATACCATTTTTATACATATTTTACTCTCTCAAGATAAAAGAGAACCTAGACCTTCAGGGGAGGTTGTCTGAGTGAATATATAATGCAGAAATCTGGGGAGATATCCTACCTTCTCAGACAATTTAGGAGCTTGTAACAAATTTGATCAAAATGAGTAGTTAGAGCATAGTAGTTATTTGCATTCCCTGAACCTTAAAAATATTTCCTTTCTGAAGGTGTTTGCATTCTGCATAGCAAATTCCATGGACTAAAACAGCTCTGGAAAAATTCTTTGGGCTCTTGGCCATTCTGGTTAGCTTCAGAAAGTTCTTAATATGCAGTCCTATTCTCTACCCCACATCGTTTTTTTTGGTTTTGTTTTGTTTTGTTTTTTTAATGGGTTGATATGCTTTAGGTATGATAACTATGAAAGAAAAAAAAAGTAATTCTCATTTCAAATGAGTATTCCTTATACAACCTAGTCTGCATTTTCTCTAAATTATTGTTTTGAGCCTTAGTTTTGAAATACCTTACTTCAGACATAGCTGTATTTTTTTATATTAAAAAAGAGTTACAAAAAAGATTCTAAGTATCTGCCCCCTAAAAACAGGCCTGCTTACACAAATTCAGATTGCATGCGAAAGAACCAGGCGATTCAAATGTAAGTTACATGTGAAAATTCAAACCCCATCGGTTTTGAAAGTGTTCTCTCTTACCTAGTGCATTTCTACCCTACAGAAATGCTGTTTACCTCCTAGGTCAGAAATCTTCATGGATGAGAATAACAAAGAAGGTTGTTATATAACATGGTATAAAGTTATCCTTGCCAGACACTGCAAATGCAGTATGCAAATTTTACTATGTACCAACTGAAGAAAAATCGTTAACACTATAATGTTTTCCAGCTAAGTAATCAGACCATGATAGAAGTGAAGTGAACATGCTGATGCCTGAATGTAGAAATTAGGATCCGTGGCCTCTGGGCATGCCTGGTGTTCTGCTTTTTGTCAAATAAACTCCAACATCTAGTGTTGAGCTGCATCACATCACCAGCTGTCTCCGTCTCCCTTTCTTTCTTTCTCTCTCTCCTACCTCCCTCTCCCTCTGTCTCCCTCTCCCCCTCCCCTTCTTCCTGTCTTTCTCATTTTTTTTCCCTTAGGAAGACTTCATGCATTCACATTTTGCGTACATAAATTGCATAACACACTTGTAATTAGCAACGGGAGGGCTAAAAATTACTTATAGGGATTTGAGTAAAAAAAGTATACAAATAATTGGGTAATTTGTGACATTAAGATGTTTAATACCTATACACAGCTGCACTTTTTTTTTTTCACACAAGGGTTAAAAGAGACATTATTCAGAATAGTGGGGAGCAAAAGCAAAGAATTACAGGGAAAAAATCTTAAGATATTATGAGAGAGATTCATATTGCCTGGCTTAAAGTACTTTTGTCAGTATGTCATACTGCTGTTATGACAAAAAGGGAAACAGAGAGAGGGAGATATTTTCCTCCAGAGGGCAAATAAGCACCACAGTCAGGTGTGTGCTCTGAGCTGTTCTCTGCAGGACCTGTTCTCTTTCCACTGGTTCCACAGAGCACCTCATGAGTTGCATTCAGTGTCTGATTTTGGTGCCTAAATTGGTGGTGGTGTGATTTCATCCTAACTGCAACCAGGATCACACAGCTGCTCACTCACTCTTTCCTCCCCTGCTGGGATGGGGGAGAGAATCAGAAGAGTAAAAGTGAGAAAACTTGTGAATTGAGATAAAGACAGTTTAATAAGTGAAGCAAAAGCCACGCACACAGGCAAAGCAAAACAAGGAATTCATTCACTACTTCCCATCTGCAGGCAGATGTTCAGCCGTCTCCAGGAAAGCAGGGCTTCATCACATGTAACGGTTACTTGGGAACACAAACACCGTAACNCATGTTCTGGAATATCCCTTTGGTCAGTTGGGGTCAGCGGTCCACTTTTTGTGCACTCCCAGCCTACTCACTGGCGGGGAGCTGTGGGGAGCAGAAAAGGCCTTGACTGCTTAGCAAAAACCAAAAACATCTGTGTG
>RSEF01000001.1:13639850-13657238 GCA_003993805.1 Himantopus leucocephalus | reverse complement strand
TCCCTCCTCTGCCTCTCTCTTTGAAGAGAGGTGGGAGGGAGCACCTGTCAGTCCCATCTGGGGCGCCCCACATCCCCAGTAGCAAGTTTGGCCTAAACCATGACAGGACTATGGAAACTATGCAAAAGACACCAGTTCACCTTTACAGCCATCTCCAAAGACAGTCTCTGAAGTAGACTCCCAGGAGAGAGACCCTTCCGAGTCAGCGTGTCTTTTCCTGTAGCCAGATGACACATGTGGACAAACCTTGTTCACATGATTTCCCCCATGTTTCAGACAGGGACATTTTCTTTTAAATCAGAAGCCAAATCAACCTTGCCTCTATATTCACCGTATGGGAGGAAGGCTGCCTACAATGAATAAATCGCATCCATCCACATAAAAAAGGTACTTTCTTCCAGGATGAGATTTATTCATCTAATTTCTTTAAGCCCTCGAAAAGATTAGCTCCTGAGCTTACAGCTCCACAATGGTGCCTCAGCCTTGATTGTGTGATAATGATGGCTTTAGCATTCAGTATGTTCATGTTTCATATAAGCAGAGAAAACTGCAGGCAGTTTACCAACTTATCCTACTGGCTTCAATCTCCTTAAATATATATCTAGATAAATAAATCTAAATTCATATATGTGAATACTCAAAGAAATGAAAAGAGTTATGAATCAAATAATTCCTCAACTCTATCTATTACATTATGGACATTGCCAAAGTTCAGACCCTAAAAAAAATTTAATATAGATAGGATACTTGTAATATTTCAAAGCTTACACAAACTGAGGAAAATGAAGTGAAAAATAATGCTGACTGAGCTCTTCCTCTGCTGAAGCCTCTTTTTTTCATACTGGTGCAGCTGCATCCCCTTCGACTCCTTAGCACCACCTCCCTGACTGAGTTTCAGTCATGGATCAACTCATCTATTTACCACTTGTTCAACCTTGTCATCAGTCTGCTTTGTTTCTTTTTCAATGTTTCACTGGATGCATTTGGTCTCCTTCAGAATCATTCATCTTCTCCATGTCTTTCTGTTCAGTACCTTGTAAACCCATGATCTATCAGTGTCCATTACTCCTTTACTACTTCCAACCTCATTTCTGCCCATTTTGTCCTTTAGCAGCTCAGGTTTCTTTGTCCACCTATCACAAAACAACCTTTGCTTCATTATCCTCTACTATGACTCTTTCACATTCAAATTATCTTTCCTGATCTTTCTAAAATTAGAACACTGTTAAAACTCTTGTAGTCTTGTGAAACAAGACCACAAACAACCCAAAATATAATGTTTTAGGCTGGTTTTGTTGCAGGTGATTGAAGAATGATGTTTGAACGCTATGCACACACAAACTGTAGGTAAGTCTAAAAACTCGGATTATGGAGAGATATATTAGAAGTAGGTACACTCTCCAGCCTCCTTATCCAGTCTATGCAGTTGTTGTTCGACTGAGGCATTTAATCATTGAGAAGGATTTTTTTCTTTTAGAGAATGTCTAATAAAGTGAGAACACAAAACTGCACAGCCTGAAGGTTGTATTACTGGTAAGCCTGTGCTTGTCCAGGATTACTCATTCCTGTCTGCCACATGAAACTCTTTACTTCATGTTTTGGTCCATAGTATAAAGCACCATATTTGTGCAACGTGAATCAGTCAACCTTAATATCAGCATTTGTAACCAAGGATAATGAAAAATGCAGAATCTGGCATTTACCGTAATTGTACCTTTTTCTAAGAAGGCAAGAAATACGTGGTATCTAAAGTTAAAAAAAAGGACTATAAACCACATTGACACAAATCCTTTTTTTTTTCCTTTTCAAATCACATTAACATTTGCAAGATTAAATACAGTCCATTTGTTTACGCTAAATCTAAATCTTGTCACATTAAGATTTCATTATCTCAGTGCATTCTGGAGTAGCATTCTGTTACATGTCATAGAATCATAGAATCGTTAAGGTTGGAAGGGACCTTTCAGATCATCTAGTCCAACCATTAACCTAACCTGACAAAACCACATCTAAACCATATCCCCAAGTACCACGTCTATCCTTTTTTTAAACACCTCCAGGGATGGCGAATCCACCACCTCCCTGGGCAGTCTATTCCAATGTTGAATAACCCTTTCAGTGAAAAATTTTTTCCTAATATCCAATCTAAACCTCACCTGGCTTATACCAGATTTTTAACATTTATATATGGTTTTCAACTTGCATGACTCAGACACAAAATGTATGTATATACCTATATGTAAAATAGGTATGTAATTCAGTCTATGCATGAAATGTAATGATTGATTTCCCCAATGGGTCTTAGCTGATGTATGCACCACCTCTGCACCAGGACACATAGAGGGGTCTGTGGAACTACCACATTTGACATACTCATTCGTGTGGAAAGTAGAGGCTCATCTGGCTGCTGCACGGGGCAGGCTGTGATACTAACCTGTGTACAAAGTACGTACTCTTAAGTAGTGCACCTCTGCATTGCAATTTTCTCTTCCGTGAATACGTGCCAGGCACAGCTGGTCACCCACGCAAGATCAGCCAACCAGCTGCTTCTCCCACGTGGGACCACAAAATGAGAAAAAGGCTACAGTCCTGAGCTATAAATGCATGAGAAAGGACTTAATTACGGAACTGTGGAAATCAGTTGTTTGCTCAGTGCTTGACATTTGAATATGGCACTTTCAACTGAGCTGAGCAGCCTCCCATACCATCACAGTTCTTGGTCAGAGCTTCCCAGAAAAATTCAGGCACTACGTGGAAGAATATGGGCAAGTCAGTGGGAGGATTTTGTTTCTATCACTAGGCCTCTGATGTCAGATAATACTAAAAATAAAAGCATTGACAAATGAGTGCATTAAGCAATCCCATGATAAGTCTAAAAAATCATCTTGATTCCTGGCTAAAGCACTGTCCTTTGCCCTCCAAAATACCTATTTGTACGGAGCTACTGGTATATTCCATACATATCAGTACATATATTTCTCCTTGGAACTGGCTGTATTTTGAGTATGGGAAAATAATTCCAGACAAGCTACAGCTTGAGCCAGGCAAAGCAGAACTCTACCATTTTCTTGCTTACACGACTTATTACCATTTTATACTTTGTAAGTACTCTATCTACCTAAAGATATAACACAACAAACAACTAACGAAAGTGCTAGGATAACAAAAAAAAGCTGAGATTACATAAAAAGATGGAAAGCCAATGCATGAAATTTATTCCATCACTCATGTGTGCCATGTACTATTCTCAGACTTAGGCTATTCATCCAGTACAAGAGAATTCATCTAATGTGTTCCTGATTTCACTGGTCACCCCCTAAGGGCTGTTACTGGTCACCTGACCAATGAAGAGCTGATTCAGTGGACCCTGTCTGACAGCCTGGAAGACTTGTACAGCTTAGATGAGGTCTAAAGATGCCCCAGGTGCCCCCATGGCCCCAAGAAGCATAAGGCTGTAGAGGCCATCGTACAGCTATCTACAGAAATGCACATAAGAAATATAGGACTTGCTCAAGATCTCACTACGTGTCTGGCATTAGAGATTAGGAGCTAAGTGCTGCTCTAAATGCTACCGCTGTAAATCTAGGGTGGCCAAGACCATTTGACCTCATATTTCTACACTCTCACCCCTCTCCTTTTGCCGCTTGACAAGCAGTCTATCAAGAAAATGCTGTTTTTCTGGTTTTTTCCATAACGGCTTTTACTAACTGAATTATACTGGGATTTTTATAAGTGGTCTAAAGTAGGTAGCCAACTCTATCAAAAGGGAACACTAGAGGAGTGCAGAACTTGGTGTTGCAGGATCCACACAATATTAGTCATTACAAAAAAATATGAGATACATTGTTCTGAGAATAATGAATCTTGGCATTTTCCTTTTTTATCGATATATTCTTTTTCCTCCCAGAAACATTGTATCTTTTTCTGTCTCTAAGCTTCCCTTCATCTTGTGATCAGCATTTTGTCCTTCCAGTAATCACAGCTGTGCAAAACAGGGCAAAAACAGAGACAAAAAAGCAACAAAACATGGATGAAAAACAGAATGTTCTCTGTGTCCTGATGTACTTGTTAAGCAGTAGAGATTGCACAGAAGAAAAGTTTATTGTTGCATTCGTTAAATATAACCCAGGGCTGTTCGTGAATACTCTCCTTGAAAGCCAAAAGCAAGCCAAGAAGGAAGGAAAGGACTCTTCTTTCTTTCAAGCACCCTTCAGAATAAAAAGAACTGCTCCTGCTATTTCTCTAATGAACTGATGACTTCATTATACAGACCTGGTAATCATGTAGATGTTGAAAGGTAGCTACATCTGTTTTTATCTTCTTTGTCAATCTAATGGACCGAAAAAGCTTAAAATGTCTATAACCAGTCTAAGTGGCTGACAAACTCACTACTGGATGTTTGTTCCAGAAGGATAAGTACATACAGCAGAATATGGTATTACGCATATATTTAACTGGTCAAACGTAAACTTGCTCAGATATCAGAATGAACATCACCATACCTACTGATGCATTTTCCCTGGGTGAACGAGGCTTGCATCACAGCAGTGTATTAGCACAGGCAAAAGCCATGCTCATACAGCTTTAGACCTTTTCCAGCACTTAAATTTGCACAGCTACTTCTACAATGAATTGCATTTTGGCACAATCTCTGGAAATCCTCACTTTAGGATTATTTAGGTGTAGCAGAAATGCTTGCAAGAATTAGCCTCCCTAAAAAAATCCCACCACACTAGACAGTTGCTTTCATCTTCAGCAAAATGTATGAGCTTGATTTTCTTCCCCTTTACTTTGATTTGATACAGAATTATTTGAGCTGTCATAAGGAATCAGAGCAATTATCCATCTAATCCACTATCGTATCTTTGACAGAGGCCACCACCCCACACTTCAAATGAAGGTGAAAGGAACTCTCCAGCTGACAATTCTGAAACAATCAACCCATAGGCAAAAAAAAAAGGCATTAGTTAATGATTTGCCCTAAACTCAAAAATATATGGGTTTTCATCCCTTCTAAGAAGGACATGCTTTATCTGGTGTAACTGTGGGTATTCTTCATAGTCACGTATATCTCTTGGTGTTTCTTTTTAATACTTTCAAACTCTGAGTCTCAATTTATTCACAGACAAATTCCACATGATGCAAAGGAAAGGACAATAGAAAATAATTAAGCACATTGTCATTCAATATTAGTGACCATTTTCAATTTTAGTGACTATTCCTTTTGTTTGGTATAAAGATAAAAGATACAATAGGGGCCATGATTACACTACCAGTACTTCTAATGTATTACATTTTACTATTACATCTTACTTGTCTTGCATACAAGTTACCTTCAGACTTCTCAAGCTCTCTTTGTGCCTTTCAAAGTGTCTTCCACCCCTATTTATTTTGCTGTCCAAATTCTGTCTATTTTTCTTAAATGAGGTGATTAAAACTTAGCACATGAAATTTAAACTGATAAGATGATAGTGAATACTCTCCACATTATTTTCTACTTGGTCTTTGATCTCATTGTCTCTTTGAAAGCTCCTGTGCACTGAACAGTGTTATTAAAAAAACTTTCTGAAATGGTACCCTGGTCCTCAGCAGGAACAATTCCAATATCTTTAGGTCCAGTGAGGTATATGCATAATTCAAGTATATATTTTAATATTCTTTATTTTGCATCTGCCATCTTCAATTTTCTTCTGCTATCATGCTAACTATGTAATGAAGGTTCATTAAGTCTCTCAGAAGCTAAGTATGCCTACCCTTTAACTATCATGATTTAATTTGCAAACCCCTCTACTCTGCTGCTCTTCACCTTTCCTGGAGAGTTTTTGAAAAATTCTGCTGAAAGAGTATGACAGACAGTGTCAAATAAAACAAAAGAATTGTCAAATAAAAAAAATAAAATCACTGTTTCTATAACCACCTGATCCTGAAGCTGTGTGGTTTTGAAATAGGTATATAACCTCAGGCTCATCACTCTAACATAGCTCCTTGCCATGTGGACCACAGCTGACCACAGGTGGTCAGGATCATGAGCAGAGATCACTGATTGTGTCTACTCATGCAAAGATATCCAAATCAGCATGATTTTAGTGGAATTTTTCCTGATTTATAGTATATGAATGTAAGTATCAGGGTCAAGTACCTAATAGAATTTAAGCATCTGATTGTAGAGCTTGTATTTTTTGATTAAAAAAATAATACATACATTTGTGTCAATCAGATTTCTGTCACCAAAGGTCAGTGAACTTCTTTCAGCTTGAAAGGCCTCATAGGAAGGAGAAACTCAAGGCTTATGAAAATTGCAAACTAAATGAAAACAGTAACACACTTCTGGATATATATTGTGATTTCAGGAGCATGGGGCTGATCCAAAGTTCACTGATGTTGTGAACAGTCTCCCTTTGACTCTCGTGAGTTTTGTGCCAACTTCCAGCCTTGTATCTTACCGGGCATGTTACATTTCTCTTTTTTTTGTCATATTTTTGCAACATTGAACATATATCACTATCTGTAGTTATTTAAAGATGGGTACGTTTGCATTTGCTTGGCAGAATACAAGGATTCAAACATATTCTACCACCCTTTAAGACTGATACATTAACTTCAATAATAACCTTTCAATATTAGAAATTTACATTAAGGCTACTTAAAGTTACAGTCGCAAAAAATGAGAAAAAAACCAGGGAAAAATACCACCTCTGAGTTGTCAGCTCCAGTGTGACTTCCGTTTGCAAAGCAGTCTCTGATGTAATTCCTAGGCAATAAGGTCTATTGAAATGTAAAGGCAGAGAACTTCGAGAAGAAAAGTAAAGCTTTCTTTTGCTTGAAAAGACAGCTGGTGCAGAAATTTAGAGAGCAGTTAAGAAATACTGAACAAACACTACTTTCTTATAATGGCCAAAATGTATTTTCATTTCCAATTCATTTTGTATGTTTCATACAGTATGATTTTTAATCTACTGCTTACGCGCTGTAATCATGTCAGATGTGTGGGCGTCCTGTAATTCTTTATGAATAATAAGGAATGCAAATAGTGCTATCTTCACACTCACAGTTGACTGCACTCTGTTGGCTCCCCATCAGCACCTAATTTATCAGCTACTAATTTTCAGAGAGATAATGTTTGATGCTAGAGGAATATCCTTGTGCACATAAGATTACATTGCTGAGCGAGAATGTTAGAAGCATCTGACCAATTACATGTGCTCCAAGACAGTCTTATTTGGTGGAGTTAATTTTCTAAACTTCACTCACCTTATTTATTAAGACTGCTTATTATTATAGTCAACTGAAACTAATAATGATTTTTGCATTCTCACAAAATATTCAGTTCTCTCTCAGTTAATACAGAAATTCCTCCATTGAAGCAATTATATATTAAAGTGGCAACAGACCACTGTAAATGAAGATTGCAAAAATAAATGCTTGATATAATCTGAAAATATTTTTAACCTGTGCATCCATCTCATATGAAAACAATTCATAAAACTATTAGTAGCATCATCAAGCAAGTTAGATGACTGAGATGTATTGCGTATGTCACTATTATCAATTTTCTTCCTTCCCTACATCACATAGACATTTCTGCAGAATTAAATTGGAATCTGTTTACCTTTTTTCAGAAAATTGATTTTAAAATTTTAGTGCAATAAACAAATGTTTATGTTTGCAGTTTTTTAGATTTTAGAATGGATGTAGAGTAACATAATTAAATACAAGTTTCATATTGTCAATAAACTTCCACCTTTGTTCATAAGGATCTTGCTATCCAACTTGCTTCATATATAAATACCACTTCCTCACAGAAAATACATTTCGAAATAACTTGGGGAGTTACACAACCTAATCATTCAGGTTGCATTAGCAAGTTTCCGTGTTCATAGAGGTGGGCCCTGGAGGAAATTTGACGTACAATTCAGCTCTACATTTATTAGTTTGGATGTCATATTCTAAGTCACTACTCTCATTTTCTTATATGTCTTACTAGAAATTGACTTTTCAGGTTAGGAATTTTCTGTGCTTGGAGAGCAAACAGCAAAATAGATCTTCAAATCTTACTGGAACTTTGAAATAACTATCACTTTTCAAATGTACAGTTATTAATACTTCTGCTGCCACTAACTGTAGTATCAAAAATAAACCCTAAAATTTGTCAGTCCATGAACCATAGAGAGTCTTGTCTAATACTTAGATGCTTTTAAACTCCTGGTAGAGGCATATGCAAACTCTTTCCACCTTGACATTATAAGATCCAAGCCTTTCACTAGTGTGGCAAAATTTTTCACGTCTTACAAAAAAAGCATGAAACTTCTGGAAAGCCATAAATTACATTGAAATTGTTTTCCCATATACACAGGAAATCTTTTCTGTCACAAGCATTGGGAAAAATCCTACATTTAATGAATTTAGAGTCAATTTCAAGGGGCAAGGGGCGTTACAGGATGACCGAAATGCCTGGTCTGTTCCTAAGTCTTCCATTTGCTTTGTGTGTGACCTCAGGAAATTTATGTGACATTTTACATTGTCAGGTTCACAGCCCCACAAAGACATATTGATTTACATTTTTCACAGTATTTTGATTTCTGCAGAAGAAAATATTCTGTAAATATTAACAAAAATATTATTTAATCCTTATCTGTAAAGATGAAGAAACTCTTAGGTAAAAGTGAAAACTCTGATACTAAGAATGGCTACCAATTTTTGCTTTTTTTGTTCCTATAGCAGTTTTGTGGGTGGTTTTTATGTTTGGTTTTTGGTTTTTTTTTTAATAGAACAGTAGTTTTTAGGGAATTGAAACATACTAGAAGAAAATAGGACCTCAGAAATAATTATTAATATGTACAGCATATTATTTGAAGATTCATTCTAGCCTTCTTATGAATAGATAGCAAAAGAAAAATGAATTAAACAGTATTCAGGGAAAACATACAATAGTATTCTGTGATGTGATTTATCTTTCCCATTATTGGAAAGCATGGCAGTGATGTTTTGCACTCTAGCAAAAATTGTTGGCTAAAAGTTTGTTTTGACATAAGAATCTTTTATCGAACCCAGCTTGTTCATCATGGCATCTTTTCTATTATGGTCAAAGAGAGCATGATATTTCCCATATTCTGTTTGATGTCAGTACTCAATTATGCACTTGTCTAAACCCTGCCTGGATGCTGCCAATCCATGGACTGTCAGTCTGGAGGTTTCTGCAAGAATCACATACTATATAAGGCCCATCCTTCATGTAACTTATCTGCAGATAAATTATGCAATGCCTACAGTACCTTTTTTTCTAGGCTTTTCCTGAGTAAAGCATGCCATTTCTGTCTAGTCTGTAATGGTTTTGTTACATAAACCAAGTCACTGACAAAATTTGATGTCAAATTCTATTCACTGGGGATTGTTTATAGCCGAAAGATCAGAATGACTTTCAACCAGTTTTGTCAGGACTGAGTGTCTGACCTCCCTTACAGAGTTATGCTAGGTTCACTACCACTTTTTCATGCTATTATCATTCCAAAAGATTTACTGTTAAGCTTTCTTTCCAAAAAGTATGAACAGCACTGGCATTTTAATTTCATTCTGTGTACTACAAACATAAACAGATACTTTAATACGTGATCACTAAAATGAATTTGTGTTGTTCCATATTTCAGTTGATTTTAAATGCTACACTTGCAAGTATTTTTAATTCTGTATTTAGTCATGATAGAAAGCCAGAAAATTGGGTTTTTTTTTCTGACTGTCTTCAAGTTTATAGTACTGAAGTGATATTGCATCAATTTACATCATTTCTTGTTAATTTGTAACAGCCTCTTATGCCAAGGAATACATTATAGAATAATTAAATTACAAGACAGACTGAAGAGAGAGGTTTTGGGGGGTATTTTCTGTCTGCGTACCTTGTCTGTAGAACAAATTAATTAAACAGATCAAACTACTGGGCAGAATGTCATTAATCTTGGAAATAAAAGCTATTGTTTACTCCTCACTGAGAAAAACAGATATAATAAAATGCGAACAGTAAAAACTCTGCTGTTACAATTTAATGATGCATACAGATATTCTTAAAACATCATTGTCTTGGCTTTTCAGCTTCACTTCTTTGTTTACCTGGTTTTGCTTCAGTGGAAGACACTGAATGGATTATTCAAGTATTAGAGACACAAATTCACTACTTCAGGGATGAATAGAAATGTTAAATTTCAATGGATCAACTTGGACTTTTTTTAAAGTGTAATTTTTTAGGTATTTTTAAATGCATACTCAACCTTCAGTAACTAAAAAGTCTTTTTCCTTATAACTGCGGGGAAAAAAAGATTTTGATTGTATAAAACAGATCTTGGACTATTTTAAGGCCTTTTTGTTTCTTCTCACAGGTGTGTTTTCACAGTGTCATGTTAATCTGAAAGCTACTTTAAAAAGTTGCAACTCCTTCTATACCAAGTGACGGAACCCATGCATACTGGGAATTTTACCTGATTTTCTAAGTGACTGACATAGATATTTGGTCATTGTGTTTCTATTAACAACAAACAGCTGATTTAGTTACAGAAGACACAGACGAATTGTGCTCGACCAATGGAATTTTCACCTAACCAAAGATTAGTTGGATGAGGCTGTAAGCGTACAGAGTGGATAATTATGACAAAAAAAAAAAAGTATAAATTTAGCCCTGATCTTTAAGTTATATATAAGCCATCCCAAATTGCCATCTTTAGAATTACCTTAAAAATGGATATACCAGTCTCATTTCTGAGATTGCTAGAAGGTATGAAATTTGGTTATATAGAACGATAAATTAATGACAATTTAGGCAGAAGTGGAATAGTCAGGAGGTCTGTAGCAGACCTACTTCAGAAGAGATTTTGAGTGAGCAGGTATCTGCCACTTTCATTTTGGTATCATTTCACATGGGCATGGCTCCACAGAGCAAACTCCAGGTGGATCCCCTTGGACACTAACACAGGTACAGACACTGGTGTTTTGGCGGCCAGTGGTTTTGCTCTCCTCCAGTGTGTTTTGTTACTCAGTATGCCATAGCTAAGGGTCAGAATTTACACTGGTTTCAGAGACACTGCCAAAAACCATGGCTAACAATTTCATCCAGTTTTGATGTTACATTAATGAGTGGAAGAGTAATTTCACCCAGCTGGCTTTTTATGGAGCACATGCACACATCTGCACATGCAAAGATAAATATATGTGAATATCTGCACAAACAGCCTGATGGAATCTAGTCCTTCAAGGAAAATTGTGAATTTTGAATACAGTTATTCTTACATATACTAGAGTTTTGCAAGACTTACAGAAGTAGAAGTTATACTTCACATGGACTTTTCTGGTCTTTACTGGACGAAAAACTGAGTTATGAATACACAACNGACTTTTCTGGTCTTTACTGAACGAAAAACTGAGTTATGAATACGCAAGTCTAATGGAATGTACTCATCCATTTTAAAGTGTTTTAAAAATTTTATTCTAAAATGTTGGAATACCTAATGAAAAACTTATGGGAAATAGATGGTTCCTTCCTGTTAGGTTCCATATTAGAGTCCACACTTCTTCACAACCTAATTAATTAATAATGATAATGAGAAATTATATTTCTTATTGACTCCCAATTCAGTTACTCAATATTCTTCAGCAGTAATTTTCTGCTTGGAAAATTTACTGCTTTCTGTGTACCTTGGCTAGTGAAAGACCTTGAATTTTAGCAAAGAACAGAGTTCATATTCTTTATTAATACTAAGAAATATGGAAGTATATAAACTTATATCATATAAGTGGGAAATCTATTTTCATTTCTATTCATATTGCAACTAAATTAATTCTGGGAGATAAAAAATGTAAGTTTTCATACTCTCTTACACTTAGAAATGTGTAAGTAAGAAAATGGAAAACATTTTCAGGTGATGTACTTGCATATCCTAACAATGGAGAGTAATTCTTTTCGCACAACTATCTATGGCTGAGTCAAAAACTGCTGAAATTCAAGGGACAGGCTTCTGATGACTTCAAAAGGTTTCAAAGGTTTTTGAACAGGCCCCCTAGTGTCTCATCCACTCTAATTTTTAACACCCTAAGCAATAGAACTCCCTCTAGTCTTCTTTAATTAGCTCACACACTAATTTTGTGAATTATTTTAAATACAGGATCTATTTTACATCCTTGCTGATTTCACAGTTACTTGTCTAGAGCTCTCCTATTAGTGCATTCTCAGAGAATTTCATCTTTTTTTTAATCAGTTCAAAATGCCTTTTCTTCCAGATGTAATCTCACTTTCTATAATCACAAGGATTGCTCTTTTATAACATAGGAAACCCTTTGATGCATGTTTGTGTGACTGTGTTATACCAGCAGATATCTAGACCATTAATATTTAATTTGGCTTGGATATATTGTATTTTAAAGCATATTGGAAATATTTTTTCCCTCTTTTTCCAGCTGAGCTAATGGTTTGCAGTAGATGTCTCTAGTGCTTCTACTCAAAACTAAACCAAACCAAACCAAACCAAACCAAACCAAACCAAACCCACCTTGTTTGTCAAAACACAGTTTGCTGGAGTTGTGATCACTTTTGATATACTGTTGACATATCATTGCTACTTCCTTGTGTAGAATATTGTAATCTATTGACAATATATTCTCATTGACATTCCAGCAATAACAGACATCACCCAAAACTTGTATTTGGTCATTCGCTCTTCCTACAGTGTAATCTGCATTATCTTTGAATTCATATTCAGAGGCACTGATTAAAACAGTATATCGCCAACATCTTAACCTCCCTAGCACTTTGCACTTTTGGTAATGAGTCCTATAGTATGCACTTTTTATATTGAGTCCTACAAATATGTCAAACTGTTCAAAATAAATTTCTCAGTACAAATTCAGACATGAGAAATATATTTAATTAGTTTCCTGGGTGCATTACTAAGTATGTTAATCAAAACACTGGAAAGGCATTTTATCACCTTAGACTGATAGGAAGGATGACTCTTTTATGGCCATTCAATGACAATGTCTTTACTACAGTCAATCACAACTTCAACACCAACTAAACTGAACTGACAATCTGTGCTTTAAAGATGACTAGATTGTTCCTGACTATGAATGACAATTTTTCTCACACAAATAAGCAGTGTTTCTTTAACACCCATGTTCAAAGCTATTGTTTGGGGTGATGGAGAAAAAAATGCTAGAAGGAGTTCTGCCTCCCATAGTCTCACACCCTTAGTGGACCAATATGAAGGGTGGTTCACAGAGGCACATCTTCTCATGTTTGGTATATTTAATCCTACACTCATGTCATGATTTGTGTTAAGATCTTAGACACATGACACCCATCACACGTAATATCACACCAAGATTTAGTAAGGCTCCTGTGGTGTAGCTGTTGGTGTTCAAGAGTCATAGTTTTCTTATTGTAATATCTGACTTTCAGAGCCGCATTTGATTTACTTAAAAAGCATGGGCATGACTTAAAATCTTCAGTGGTGTCTATTCAAGAACAAAATTATAATTTCATTGCACAAAATAAGTTAGAAATCACAGGATTTTTTTTCTAGACGTCCTTAAGAAAAATAAGTCATAGTTCGAGAATATATGGAAACATATTATTATCCTTTTTGTATCTTATTTTTTAAAACAATGATTTATTTCTTAAGAAACTTAAACCCCCAAAATGTTAATATGCTGTCTCAAACTGTTATTTGCTTTGTACTGATTTAATGGGTAAAGCTTTAATGGCCTTACTGGATTCTTAGTTTCAAACAGATAAATCTATTTCTGGGAAAGAATCCTCAACCCTCTTCTCATTCCTATATAACTGAGATATGACTGAGATAGCTTCTCCATCTTCCAGTAGCTCTGGTAATATTTACACATCTATACCATGCAATATACATAAGAATACTTTACCCTGAACTGGAGATTTTTCTTTTGACACTCCTTTCCTCACTCACTTAAAAAAGTCTCTAAGATTATTCAAAGTCCCATCAAGTCTGGAGGAAGCTTGTGGTGATTCAAAAAAGATCCTTTCACTTCATGAACAGAAATACCACCTTTTCATTCCTCTTCATTAAAATAACATTGAAATATCTGATATAAACTCACTGCTTAGAAAGAAAGAAATCACAGTTGCTTTCACAGTTGAATACAGAAGCTAGAAGATATGTGACATATAATTGATGGTGTTTTACAGAAAAAGATTCACTTTTTAGCCATCAAAACTTCTTGAGAAACTTCCTGACTGCCACCTTTTTGACACTATTGACTTTCCCCTAGATGACTGACACACAGAGTCCAATGAGAGGCTGAGAAGATACGCTCTTAATCAGTGCTCTTAATGAGTGCCGAAAACTGAAGTTGTTCATGTGTTCCTTAATAACAGATCTCTTAGGTGAGATGTTCCATTTACATATCTATTTTAAATACAAGTCAGGTTAAACTTCAGAAGAAAATCAAGTTTAAAACAAAACAGCTAAAAATATAAGTTCAAACCAGCTGTAATATCAGATGTTCTAGACAAACTATGACTGCCTTCAGAGTAAAATGATCAACATGCTGTTGTACTGTTCTCTGGATAGAGAAGGACAGGGAAGTAGCCTTTCCTCATTTCCTATCCTCATCATGGGGAGTTTGGTTTGGACAAACTCACAGGCGTACACCACCNTGCCAATACACATGCTGGTACACCCTGCCTCCACACCAGCCACTCAGGATTCCCCAGTTATCTTTGGAGATTGCAGTGTATATGGCACAAACCTATCCGCCTGGTCCTTAACATCTCATTAAAATCCAGTGCTCTGCTTACGCTGGGTCTAGTACAAGAGGGCAGCCAGTCCCAGGATACTTGAGCACTGTGAACGCTTCTCCAAGAAGATGGCTCCTCTCCATGGCCTAGCCTACTTTGAGAAAGTTTAACCTACTTTGGAAAAGGTAGGAGTATTACTTTGGTGGTGTTGTTTTAATAAGGAAGAGATTGGAGTCTGGGGACCCAAAATAAACATGGTTGCTTACCTAGAAGCAAACCTTTTGAGAAGCTATGTTCTGCAAAAAACAACACTTGTGAGGATATAGCTAAACATTACGTGACTGCCAATCCACTATATGGTCTTTTACTGAAAGCCATGTAGCTAATGAGTTACCTCTACTGACACTTGGCTTGCAAACCACAATCTCAAAACTACAGCACAGTCACTTGTACTCAGTCAAAATGTTATGATGCTATTTCGTGTCCTTGACAGCTTTAACATCACAATGATACACTACAGTAGCTCTGCTAAGAGTGGCTCCTATTTTTAAAGCACTTATAGTAAACAGTAAAATAAAATCCAACAAACAAACAAAAAAGCAAAAAGTCTACTTAGCAGGAATCTCAAAAATTTCAAAATAGTACAAAATGAGATTAATATCATAAGACAAACTGACAACACGCAAATGAAAAAAGCAGGTCTTCAATATCTGCAGTGAATTACATGCAGCTGCATGTATTCAAACCACAACTGTATATGCCCCGCACCGCATCTTATTGGCAGTCTATAACAAGGCCATTTGCCACACAGGAAGAGATCTGCTCAGACGGAACCCCAAATATTTACTTAAAACAACTGGGCTGATGACAATAAGCGTTTCACAACAGCAAGCTCCAAACATTCAAAGGAAAACAGATCGTTGTGTATATTTTATGGAAATACCATATTTTGATCCACGTACAAGAACTCTCCCACATAACACTGGGAAAATGTCCAGAAGATGAGCATGACATCATCTATAGTGTGGTACTGTGAGAAGTACACAACTCGAATGCGGATACAAAGGCTCAGGACAGCTTTTGGGCAAGTGCTGCTAACATACTCAAAACTAGTCATCAGGTGAAAGCAAAGAATAAGCAATCTGTAGTTACCTATCAAAATAAGATGCACTCTTATGTGCTGTTCTACATTTGAATTTTTTTGTTCTATTTTCATACAATTTTCAAAAACATCTAAAGACTTTTTGTTTGTTAAAAAATTCATACCGGAAGATATTTTTATCTTTACTATGCTATTCAGTGGAGCATGTAAAATATGGAAATATAAAGCCTCCACAAAATATTCCTGTAATTTAAAAATAATACATCATATTAAGACTTTTCATAAACTTCTGCTAATTAGCCTTTGAAACGTAGACCAGCAAGAGCTGTAGGTAAGAGAAAACAAAGGCAGAACAAAGCAGATGATTCCTGAATTACTCCATGTCTGAATTACTAACAAGCAACAACGCTTGTTTTCTGAAAAAAAATGAAAACAGTACTTGTTGGCAGAAGAGTGTTTTACACTTTGACCCTCCTTCATGTAACAAAGGATGCAACTGATTTGCTATAATTTAGGGGTCTAAAAGTTAAATCTATTACTCTGAGCTAGTCACTGTAGGTTCTCTTCATTGTGTCAAAGGGAAACAAGCACCTCCAAAAGATAATACGTTTCATCCTAAAATAGCTTCTAAAGTAGGCCAGATTATTTATCTTTCTGCTATGCCTATTTATTCCATTTACTGGAAAGGAAGCCTGTGTGACTAGCATGAAATTAGACAACTCGCTTTAAGAGGACTGAAGTTACATGAAATTAAACCTGTTCAAATGATCTGTCTTTCATTTTAGGATTGGCATGGGAATACATGTATTTAATACTGTCTTTGTTTTTATATCTGTAAGGACTTTTAGACAGTAGTTTAACATTAATGCTATACCCCACTGCACTCTATACAGTAATGCACAGAATCCTTACCCGGGTTAAATACATAGATCAAGTTAATGTTGGGCCTGCACACAAGGCCTATTAAAAGAACTTTTCATTGGATCAAAGTCCATTACTTTCAGTTAAATTCATTCGCCATTGTGTTGGTTATTCACCTAGCTTAAGTTTTTCCTCATCTCTCAGCAAGGAAAATTTTGAAGTATCTGCACTAAAAGAGTGCTCTACAGCTGTTATTTCTCAAGGACCCTTGGGAAGAGAGATCAAACTCCATCTAAAGAAAAATCTACGGCAGACTAATTGAGTCTGGGCTACCAGGTGAACATTGTCTTCATAGCATGGCTCTGCAAAAGTGGTCGTAAAACCCAAATACATTGACTGATGTCAGGTACCATAGTTTTCTGTGCTATGTCAAACAATTGATTCGATTTTTTTTAAGCTAACATTTCTATATTGATTTTCTGCAAAACCCAAACTCTCTTCATTATTTTTCTCCATCTACCTTTTCCTTCTTTCTGTAATTTCTCTATAAAATTTTTCTTCTTTCCCTTGTATTTAATCATATTTTTTTTTCTGGAATTGTCTTCAGACTTTCTGCTTGTTCTCTTTGTCTAGTCTGAGGGCTGGAGCACCTCTCCTGTGAGGACAGGCTGAGAAAGTT
>RSEF01000001.1:13570333-13639750 GCA_003993805.1 Himantopus leucocephalus | reverse complement strand
TTTAAGGTCCCTTCCAACTCTGACCATGCTATGATTCTATGATGCCCATAATTCTTAATACAGTATATAACCTACACACCACCCAAGACAACACCACCAGGCAGAAACCAGCCGTATGTTTTTCAGGTCCTGGAGGTTACCTACAATGCTGTCCCCAGTGCTTCTCTTCTTCTCTCCCCTTTTTGCAATGCAGCCCATATTTTATATTAATAGATTAACTATCCTGTATCTGGGAGTTTTCCACACCATAACTGCATTTACTGACTACTTAAGCTGTATTTCAATAGTCTATTCAGGCACCCATCATCTTCAGTACAACCCAATGTCAGGGTGTAATTTCTGAAGATTTATTCCAGTGATATATTCTGCAGCAGCAGTCTTGTAGGAGCAGAGAAACAGGCCTGGGAAGCATTTATAAGGCTTGGCAGTTTCCAAAGGACAACCAAATACACATCTAAAGCAGCTTTCAACCCCCTGAGCTTGGCCAGTCATACAGGATTTTCATCTCTCTCCATTTCCACCCACGATTAAGTTTTCTATGGGCAGAATAATTTCTGCAATGAATGGATGTATTTAACTGATTTTCATCTGATGTTCCTGTCTTCCAGCCTGATAGGGTCTTTTGCCTCTCATGTGAAAAATGTAAGCCCACATGGATTGGAAGAAAATGGCACAGGCAGTTGGATTTCAGTTGTTCCAAGTGTACGATGCACTCCGGGTATTTGTGAAGGCAAAACACTTTCTGATGCTCAAAATGATTTTCATTTATGGTCAAATAAAGAAAATGGCCTTAGGCGAGAAGTGATTTCATTCAACCTGGCTTTGAAAAGGGCAAAACCCCTTAGTTTTCTAAGTTTTCCTGCAGGAGAAAACAAGCTGCTTTTTTAAGTCTGTTGTGCAACATTTCAAGGGGAGATGCTGTTTATTGTATTGGTATTAATCATTTAAGGCTAATTGTACCTTTAAAATGTACAGCACAAGGCTAGATTGACATCTAAATGAAAACATAGATCACTGGTCTTGCAGCAAGACAATTCCTCTGGTGAATGGGTTAAACTGTCGCTGTCAGTTTGAATACAATTAGTACAACTGATATGCAAAGAATTGCTCTGTCAGGAAATGTCACTGTCATTGAGCACTATTTGCAGGCTGCCTTCAATTTTCTGTCTGGCTCAGAAAATTTTAATAACAGGTCAGAATTCAAATGCAAAAATTTAACCAAAGTGCATAGCTCCTCCCCACCTTCTTATTTCAATTTTCATTTTCTGCTTTGAGCTTCACATAATTTTTTTGGTAACCAGGAAACTATTCTTAACTGCCCATTTCCTGGTTTCCTTAACTCTTCCTCTCCTGTTAAGTGAAACTAACAGGGTTTGTTGACATTTCTTATACAACTTCATTTTTTTAATTATTTTTTAAAATAACCCACTAAAAAACCCCACGGACACCAGAAGACAAGTACAGAGGCAGCAATAATTGGTGTTTGTAGAACATCACTGAATATCTGCTCACTGTAACGCCCACCCGCACCCTGCAATCCTGTCTTTTCCCACCCTTTATTTACTGCCGTTCCCCGAAGGTTGCTTCTGGTAACCAATTTTTTCTTTCCCCTCTACATTTTCCTGCTCGGTGCATAATGCAATTTAGGACCTTGTACCTCTGTGCTAACTCCTCCAGATCGTCTTTTCTATTTCAAAGAAAACTTTCACCTTTTCAATGCCTTCCTGATATTTTTCCAACAGGTCCCGGGTTCCTGCTGTGTGATACTCTGTGTAAAACCTGTGAGTGAGTTTGCACACTCGCAAGGAATATGCAACTAAGCAAATGCTTCAGATGAGCTCTGCAAGGCTGGTGGTCGGGGAATCGTGCTCTGGGGAGCAAAAGTGCTCTCAGGCAACTGGGGTGGGGAAGGGACAAAAGGAAGGTGGGAAGTGCCTGTTCCTAGAGTCAGGCTCTTTTAAGACCCAAGGAAGAAGGCAGGCAGAAATGCTGTTATGACGGTTGGTAAATAACTATTGGGATAAGGAAACAGATGATCAACACGGCCTCGCAGCTTGACCTATCTGGGAACTGCCTGCTGGCTGGAGTGCCATTGAAAGTCTTGTGGATGGCAGTGCCAGATGACAAGCCATGAGCTTCTGCGAGTCCCTTTCTCTGCTAAAAAGCATCTTTTTCTATACACAGTACTGTCCTTCATCACCCAGCTCCCCCAGGAGGCTCAGAAAGGGGCTGTCTTGCAGCATTTGCCACGCAGCTGCCTCTGCAATGGCCACCTTCCCTGTCAGCCCCATGGGGGCTTTGCTGATCTACCTGGGCTGAGAGTGCAGCTGAGCTGCCTGTCAGGCAGGGTGCTGACCCCCAGCAGCCTGACCTCTCCTCCTGCCTTGATGCTGCCCTATATAACCACCGAGAAACCTGAACTGGTCACTTCCCATCTCCTCCCCACCACTGCGCACAAAGACATTTCTTCCTATATGACTCAAGCACACACGTTTACCAGTGGCTTTAAATTCATGCTATCCAGAGTTTGTTGCTAAATTACAGACTCTGACCCCTCAGACAGAATCCTGCTTCAGGTATGGACTAAATTCCCTCTCTTTGGGGAATAACATCACAGTGCGATGACTAACCCCACTTTAACTCACCTCCTGGTACGTCGAGGCAAGTCTGTGCAAGGACTTTTAGCTGAAGATAAATTACCCTTCTTACATTCAGCTTAACTTATTCTTGTAATAATCAATGGACTTTTTGTCACACTGGCTTCTACCAAAAAATGGGGTGACAACTAACTTTATTTCAGCACATAGCCCTGCATACAACAGTCCATAGGACCATCCCTTTTCTGTCTCCACTCATCAAAACTCTTCTCTCATCATTCTCATCTGCTCAAATCTCTTCAATCTTTCTTTAGTCAGGAAGTTTAAAGCTCACTAAATGTTCACTGTGACCACTATCTGCTTTTTGTTTGAGAGCCCCGAAGAAAAGAGTCCAGTAAACCACGCAGTGAGCTGAGGAGCAGTTATTGTAGTGTAATTGCCATCTAATTAAAAAAATACACTGCAAAGCACAGTCTAAAATTTCAACTTTAATTCTCTAGAATATGTATCTCCAGATCTTTTCGCTGTGAAGATAACACTAAACATTCGAACACAATGTCTTCCTAAAAGTACTGGCTTCTTGAAACAAGATGACTCAGAGGCAAGCAAACTGTCCTAATCGTTACAGTGAAAATTTAGCTTAAAACTGATACTTTTACTTCCGCTACTGCTAACTGTAGGGCTTACATCATTTTAGTGGAACGATACAACTGATCCCTCCTAAGTGGACGTAATGGCAGATAATGGGGCATGACCTAGGAGAAGTAGCTGCCGTCAACATCCTCAGAAGCTGGGGAATGAGATAATCCGTCTCCCCAGAATAAAGAAAATTGTTTCCCCTTTTTCCAAATGGGATAGAAAATTCATCCTTTCCTCAATATTAAATGATTCAGTAACCTCTAGATGTGTGAAATACACGTCCTTCATGCCAAAAGTCCCAGCTGTCCACTAATCACTTGCCAATATCTCTTTTTTTCAATACGCTGCCATACTTATATGGAAAGTGCTAAAAAGTACAGTATAATACAATATATACATAATATAAATAATTATGTGCTGTGTGCTAATTTTAATGAAACAATCAAGTGCTCACCTCTCGTCTTTCTTTCTAATACCCTTTTTTCTACGTTTCACCGGATCACTGAAATTTAAGCTAAATCAGGTAACTAACTATGCTAAATGCTAAATACAAATTAGCCAGTCATTCCTATGTAATATTTAATCCAAATATTTTTATTCATGAACCATTGTGAAATTTGACTACAAGAAGAAGGTGAAATTTTAAAATTCAGTTTTCCAGTTCAGATAAAGGACTCCAAAGTAGTTGTCAACAAAGAAAAAATCACCACAAACTTTTCAAAAGTATGTCTTTTTCCTCAGCTTTGAGGGTATAGTGTTTGACAAGAAAACCTTCTAGTTCTACCCTATTCATCATTCAGTCAGTTGCAGCTAAGTAAATTAAGAGGAAAGCCATATCCGTAAACTAATTTTCTTAATAAAACTATAGGCCTTGATGCCTTTTCAGCTTGTGAGTCCTTGGAGTAAGTAAAAAGTGTTAATGTTATTGCATAAATTAGTTTTGAAAGAATTATTCTTACAAANTTGCAGCTAAGTAAATTAAGAGGAAAGCCATATCCGTAAACTAAATTTCTTAATAAAACTATAGGCCTTGATGCCTGTTCAGCTTGTGAGACCTTGGAGTAAAAAGTGTTAATGTTATTGCATAAATTAGTTTTCAAAGAATTATTCTTACAAATNCATAAATTAGTTTTGAAAGAATTATTCTTACAAAACTAAAGGTTAGATATTAAAAGGTAAGTGAGTTTATGGAAGTTGTATCTCCAGTTTTCAAATAACTTCACTAATTAACATAATTAATTCTGCATGTTCTGAATGTTGTCTTATTTTTGAATAATCCATTTTTATATAGTAAGGTGCCCAGAGGCTTTTGCTAGTGGATTGCTATGAATCAAACCATCTCATTAACAATATTCTTATTTTCAGGACAATCACCCAAGATCATAAACAAATTTCCCTTTCTTTTAAAGGATAATATAATCACTCCATACATTAATTCTCAATCTTTTTGATAGACTTAGATGTTGTATGCTAATTTTCAAAACCTGCAGATCGATTTGTTCGAGTGCAACAACCACTCCAGCCTAAGACAAAGAAAATTTTGCTTTAAATCGCATATATGCAGCTTCCCATGGGAGTGGAATACAGATGAGCTGCAAATGAAACACTCTCATCACCACAGTGCTCAAAGCAATTTTCCAGTATGCCCCCTCCCCTCAGGACATATTTTACTCCACCTTTACTATGTTTATAACATGATTTACATGTTAATGAGAAGTGACAGGGACTAAGTAATTAGGAAGCAAGACTGTAGCTTGTCATGCATTTTAAATACTGTACACTGCAATTCTGGAATAAATATTCAGCCTCTTTCCTCATTTTCTTCTTAATTAGAAAACACAATCCATTTAGTCTGTATAACTCCAATATACCTTCCATAGGTAACCAATAGAAAAGAAATGCATTGTTACAATAAGCATGTTTGATCAGCCCTAGATCTCTTATATTTGGTGATTCTTATTATATTCTGTTTATTAAGCTTGGACAATACAGTGAAAGCAATATAAAACCTAGAGAAGAAAAAGTCCTCTCGCTGAGGCCGTGACTGGGACTCTGCAAAGCAACAGTGGTTTGCACTGGACGGCTTTGCTGCACTCATGTGCAGTTGGGTGTCTTACGTGGATAATTTTGTGGGAAAGAACTTTGTGTTATGACTGTGGAGATCATCTCTACCATGGGGCTATCAAGGCCCCACGATTAGGTCTGAAGGCATCTGCATTTGGACAGAATGGGATTCTGTTGATGTTCAGGAAGAAAAGTGAAGATATGAAGGACTGCCAACAACCCCCGTGTACAGAACACAGTGAGTGGGAACTGTCATTTCCAGGGTAGGGATGTAAGTGGTGCCAAGCAACTACAATCTCTTTCACGTCCTCCACCTCCTTCCACACCCCTTCTCTGCATGCAGTGAGTTTGCCCCTTCCAAGTGTTTCTGACATGGTTCTCTTTGTAAGATCAGGACCTTGGTAAATAATGCTTAACATTTTGATACTCATTGTCTATGGTGCTTAGCGAATTCAGTTTCAGAATACATTTCTGAAGTATGAACACATTACCATTCTAATTATTCAGGTCAGGAAAAAACTCAGAGCAAAAAAGTAACTTGCTTCAAAGTATTCTAATTGAAAAAAAAAAATTCATTCTCCTTGCAGAACGTCACAGTTCTTTGTGCCAAATGTGTGACAAAGTTTAAAGACCTCTGAAGCTCTATCTGTTGGGTTTACATTACCATTCTATGCATTTTGCTTTCAAATATTAAATGTTTGCAGTATGTCATAGCTATGTGGTGCTATTTTAGTAAGATATGCTGAAGTAAACAGGATGCATATTTACTAAGCCTTATTTCCATCCTGTAAACAATTGTAATGGGTGCACAGATAATGGAGATTTCTTGGTAAAGAACTGACCAAAATGGAGCTGGGAAGCATTAGCTATGTGGTGGTATGTATAGTACCCCTTCTCTGAACAAGAAATACTTTCTATCAGTCCCTTTTACAGTCCATGACTGCCTGGTAAACTGTGTTCATCCCCAAGGACTTTTAGATTTTCACATGCTTACATCGTACTAAGAAATCTAAGCATTCTCTGGGGGCACATTATGCTATAATATATATGCAAGGTCTTTACTACCATTACCATGGAAAGGATCTTGTTGATACAGGATTTGAGAACTAATCGTGCATATACTATAAAGATTGACGTGTAAGTAGATTTTACCCAAGTTGAAGTGATAAGAGACTACAATGATATATGCAAAATACAAAAACTGGTGTAAAAAGTTTACTTAACTTTACCTTTGCAAAGAAATATGTTCACATCTTTTCTCTCAGTAAGACAATTTACACTGTAGTTATCATCATACATTTGCAAGTCCAATCATAAAAATATTTAAAGATGAACATTAATGTCAACCTGAGAGCTACTTAAAGGTAAACATAACATGGCAGTGATTAATTGGTTTTTTGTTAGCAGTTTTCATGGGAATACAATCTAAATATCTCAGCTTGAGAAACGTCTCCCTCGTTTATAAAATATGCAAAGTAATTAATTAAAAAGGGACAGCCAAGCTATTTCCAGTTCCATATTACATATAAAAATATATATATGGAAATAAAAACCCAGAACCTAAAGTGAAAGGTAACTGGCTAGTACAGAATTTTCTTGTAATTCCCTCTGAACTCAGCTAGCCAGATAAGCATAAATTGCAGTCTGTCTAGCCATTGAATAAGGGAAGATAAAAGATGAATTATTCCTTTGAACTCATCTTTGACAGGTGAAGTGCTGGCAGTATTGTGATACAGACTTTCTCATCTTATTAAAAAAAAATTAATAAGGCAACTTGACCATCTCTTTACATATTGTATTGCTGCTACTGTATCTGAAGGAGTGTAAACATGTGACAGAAAAATGCCCTTCATAATAATCTGTTTAGTAAATTATTTTTTTACGAGTGAAGAAAGAGGGGTTTGAAATGCAGAGCTTGTAACGGGGCAAAATAAGATAGTTCTGGAAGCTGAAGCAAGTATACTCAAGAAAGAAAGGTGGATTTACTCAGCATAGGTGAAGGAGCATTTCTATAAATTAACCCAAGGCCTATGTCTCATAATTCACTTGACAGTTTATCAGCCCTGAAAATGAATTCAGGCAATTTAGATGAAGGATGGAGGTAGTGGCTTCAAAGCACTATGAGGCAGACGGGAAATATTCCTTGAGCTTAAACTTTTCGTGTTCTAAAGGTTAATGTTCCCCAATCATGCCTTCCACTGGGTTTTATTAGTGTAAAAACCAGCCTGCAAGATACTCTGGGTGCAGCATGAGAGAGGTAAATAGCATGAAAGATAGTTGCTTTCAAATGAAGTTATCTTCTTATGTGTGGCTAAGGGAGGATGGGTGTATGAGCCTTCAAAACCACCCTGAGGAACAACCAGGACTATAGGAAAAATGGTAAGTTGTAGATGAGATTTTACTACTGTTTGCTAGGTCCTGTCAGCATCTAAACAAGATTATGTTTGGAACAAGACTTTTCAAACGTGCATTAGATATGAATGTGTCTTCTAACCACTCCTTAATACTAAAGAAATCCGGCATATGGCCATTTAAAATTAGTTAAAAGTATTTTCAAATATTACGCTTAGGCCTGGTCCTCTCTGCAGACATTTGCGGTTTTGGAGTCAGAGATCACAAACGTCTCTTTTGCAAATACAGCAGCTACATGCACAAAAACCTCTTTTGTTGGCAATGTAGTTTTTCGTATACACAAAAACGCAAAAGAGGATTCTTTAATTCATATTTTCCCAGAGTTAAAGGGACAGATCTCACTTTTGTGAGATAAAATTCTGTCCGTAAAAGACAGGTTTACTAACTGTGAGTGAAGCTGACAGAATGTTTCTGTTATCTTTTTTTCTTTAGTTCCCATCAGGTTATGAGAAAGACTGTCTTGAACAGGAAACACAGGCTGAATAGCCCGATAAACATAAGAATGATAGTAAGCAACTCGACTTTGGTTGATACATAAAATTCTTGAATACTTATTGTAATGACCTGGAATTTCTTCTTCTATTTCTTTTTTTTTTTTTCTGGCTACCATGAAGTAGTGGTCTTTTTGCATAAATTTCTACTCTACAGCAAAATTCTGTTTAGAATTTCACTTGGTTAGGGTAGCTTTTATTCCTGCTCCAAATAGCTTTCTAGTATTTCTGTGCCCTATTAAACTGCTTATGCCATGCTGAGAGAGTGCATGAAATGATTCCTGGATGTGCTGTGGGTTAAAAGATGTAATATTTTAATCATATTGCATCATGAGTGTCACCGCATGGTTCTGTCATACGAGTCATAAAAGTTACTGCATTTAGTCTGACTTGTTATTCTTCCTGGCCCGGTAGTTCTGTCCAACTTTGAGGAAAAGTCCCCTGACTTCATTTCTTTGCAGAAAACTGTACTGGATGGAGCTGTTACCAGCATCAAAGATGGTTACTTGTTGCCTTGGTCTTCCAGCTCCAGTGAGTTCATCAGGAAGAAACTCAGTCAGAGAGTCAGGTTGGACTGAGACCCCCAAAAGGGAAGATTTACCTTTCCTGGGCTTGAAGGAACCTGTACTGAAGGACTGGTGGGGCAAGAGCAAACCTAAAAAAATATCAACAAATTAGAATTATGCCTAGACCCACCACTGCTCTTTTTTAGTGCAGAAAAATGATTTACAGGGTCCTAGATATCTTCTACCTTTCTTCAGAAGGGCAGTAGTAGTACTGTCAATATCATTATAAGCTCTTAGCTTTCAGTTCAGCTTCACCTATTATCTATTGTATAAAACACAAAGAATGCCAAGGAAATGGCAGATTTTCCATGTATTTCAGATAGCTGAGAAAGTTTATGTACCTTAAGCTTTCTAAAATGTACCTAGACTTAGTATTGCTGTAATGGGGGGAAGTGTTGAATCCTTTGATTTTAATTAGGGTATCTATTTTAAACCAACACTCCTAGAAGCTTCCTGATAACAAAATGGACCAACAAAATCAACATTGCGAAGTAGCATTTACAATTATACACCCATCTTCCTTCTTGTAAAGTTAAACTCCTGGCCAGGTCCTTGATTGTGCACATCTAATCAGAGACAAGGGTTGAGCTAAGTAATAGGCCTGCCACTTCTAAATTTTTAATCCAGTTAAATTGTCATCATCCTCTGATAATCTCCATGATGTCTTGTGATAAGAATTTTGACTGTATTTTTCAGACTTCATACCCTAAATAAATACTAGTAATTTCACAGTAGGCAACAGAGGTTATTGCTTGAGGATGTTTTTCTTCCTATTATGTAAATGATTAGAGAGCATTACAATGGTTCTATTTTCTTTACAAATGAGAAGGAACATATTGAAGTAACACAAAACTGATGAAATGATTCACTTACTCTCCTAAAACAGGATAAACAAAATTCAAAGAGATTAAGACATACGATATGTCATAAGTGAAAAGAGAGCTGCAATTTCTCTAACTTTATTAGAAATAAAAAACCCATGCAATACTTTTCCAGTACTAAAATAGTCCTTATCTTTTCACTTATTCACACGAACTGCTACTAGTTATTTAGTCATAGATTTTTGTATGGCCCAAGGGAACCATTGTGATCAGCTAGTCTGACCTCCTCTATAATCTTTTCAACAAATTTTCCATCCTAGGAAATGTGTGCACAGAATTGCACAGAACAGAATATAATTCTTTCTTTTTTTCACGTTTCTTTCATACCCAAGGTATTTCAAAGCACTTTACACAGTAATAAATCAAAAGCTGATCAAGCGAGCAGTTTGCAGAAAAAATCCACCAACGGACTACCAACCTTTAGTGCTCCATTGGAAGTGATTACATATCTCAGAGATAGAGATGATTCAGAACTTTAAAAAGAAGAGAGGTGAACTTCTTAACCAACTGTAAAATTTAGCATTCATTTACCCTCTGACATATTTTGAAGCCTTGCAGAAAAAAAAAAAGGTTTAATACATATTTTTCCCTAATTTGGCTTTTTAGAATAATCCATACTTTTTACAGAACACTGTAAATTCTATTTTAGTGACTGAAAGGGAAGAAATTCTAATTTTTTTAACACAGCAAAGAATGAAACTACACAGTGGGATGACCAAACAGCAACAAAAGAGCAAAAATTTTGAAATTTACTTCAAATCATCCAGAAGAAAATAGTATTGTGCTTAATTCAGAGAGAGTGAAAATGGCATAGCACTACATTAACATGAAAGAATATGTAGCATTATTTCAAAGGCACTATGAAATGTTTAGATATGTAATTCTGTGATTACTTGGCATATTGAAATCAACACATGCATCGCATATTTCACATAGAACCTTATCATTTGTATAGTGCAAAAATATATAAATACAATGGTTTCTTTATTAGTTTTTATTTTATTACTTTTTTAACCTTTCAAAAGGAGGATGTTTTTCTAGTTAAAAGAGTAGATATGAATTATGATATATCTTTTATGCAAACTCTCTTACAAACTCTTCACTTGTCTTACTTCAGAAGTATCCTAGATGCTAACTTCTAGCACAGAAGCAATCTGGAACACTTCTAATCGGCTTACAGAGGCCCCCATCGTCCAGGAATGTAAATGGGACATCAGACCAGCATGCAGCTTTTACATCATCTCACTTGAGACATCAGCACTCAGGAGCTCCATCTAGTCCTGAAAGTTACCCCGCGCGTTCTCAGTCCTGTGGAGTACACACAAGCGCACCTGCCTGCACGCTCGCTTGGAGACGTCTGAACCAAGTGCAAGGCGCAGTACCTGTCTACACAATAAACCATGATTTTCCTTTCTTTAACGAAGTGCAAAAATGTATGGTTGTTATCAAAAACACCCAGACATACACAGAACAACCTGAAAGCTCTGCTGATATATTGGACAAAGAGTCTAGAAAATCCTTTATTATTTCTACTACTGATTTAGGCACAGCTACCGATTAATAAAAGCTCCAGGCTGTAAGAAAATACATGCCTTTCACAGGAGTACGATAGATTAATCTGACCTTTTCAATGGCATGGCCAATACAGAATTTCATACAGTAAATCCTGTATCAATTGTATGTCTCCTTGACCAAGAGAATATTCCTTAGAAAAACATGAACGGAATGATTTGCTTTGAGATTAAGAAACTTGAACACAGGTGTCTACACTTAAGGTAGGTATTTTAACTACCGTTACATTCAAAAGAAATTCATTCCACACAGTAAAAGACTCTAGAAAGAGCCTGAACAATCAACTGAACAAGTCACTGCCCTTCTTCAGAGTGAGCTGGAGAGCTATCTGCTCTCCTTAGTTTTCCTTTGGATCTGTCTACATCCAGTCCCCACATATAGCATTTGTTATGTGTTTGTCTTTTAAAGTAAAAAGTTTCTGCTCCCAGAAACTACTCCTTCTGTAAGTGCTTCTTCCTTAAGTACTTACCTGCATGAGCCGTCAGCTCTTAATTTCTCTTATGTTATACTAAATATGTTCAGATTATTTTGATTTTAGGGCCGGTTTTCTAGAATTTGAATCAGTCTTACTGTTATTTTCTGAATACTTTCCAAATATGCAGGTTTTACTGAACAGAATATATTTTTTACTTCTGTCATGAAACGTCTTTTCTCTTAGNAGTGCTTCTTCCTTAAGTACTTACCTGCATGAGCCGTCAGCTCTTAATTTCTCTTATGTTATACTAAATATGTTCAGATTATTTTGATTTTAGGGCCGGTTTTCTAGAATTTGAATCAGTCTTACTGTTATTTTCTGAATATTTTCCAAATATGCAGGTTTTACTGAACAGAATATTTTTTTTACTTCTGTCATGAAACGTCTTTTCTCTTAGACTAGTCAAAACTCAAAATAATGCTTTCCAAGTAACTTCAGCTGACAACTATCATAGGCTTTAAAAAACATGCAGTGGCATAAAGAAGCACAGTTAAGTCTTTTTTGTTTCAGTAGCTTACAAACCTCATTAAACTGTTTTTTCTTTTCATATTAAAGGCATAGACTGAGACAGTAAAAGTACACATATGTGGTTAACTTTATGCATATAGTTAATTTCAATGATTTCAAAAAAGCCACTCATGCCCGAACCTCAGCAGGTATACAAACCAAGGCGAAGGACATAGTTTTGAACCACTACAGCAAAATCAAATCAAAACTCAATTGTGTTCTCAGCATTTAGTATTTCACTGCTTCCATGTATGTTTAGGAGTGTCGAGCCTACCCTAAAACCCTCTCGTACTGGAAATTCAGGCTAAAAAAATTCAAATAGCCCCTTCCATAAAAGCTTTAAATTCCCCAAATAACTACCTGTCAATTACAAGCAGGATGGACTGTTGCTCAGATTGAGTGAACTAGTTCAGGTGGGCAATTGCTCTGCTGGTAGGTTTCTCCTCACTACTGAATTTTCATGAAGAAATAAGGCAGGATGAAAGAAAGACAGAAAGGCAGGATGGCAGGAAGGGAGAAAGGAACGAAAGAAGGAAGATAGAAGAGAAATTTTCATTGATAGAGCTTAAGCTGTAAATTTTAGAAAGTTTCACTGCTTTGAGCTGAAGAATGAAAAAAACCTCCCAAATATCTAATGGAATTATTTAGTTAGTATGGAAAAGAAATAATTCATGCAATCTGTTCATTTGGCTCGAACACAAAAACATGAAAGGTAATAAATTATAATAGTTGAAGAGGTTACGAAGAGAAACCCATGAAACAATATTAAATCAAGTTAGGTCAAAATAGCACAAATCTTATAAATCATGCTTTTTGTAAATGTGGCTAATATTTCAAGGAAAGCTCTTTTAAGTTCTTGTGGGTTGGTTGATTAAATTTTTTGTTAGAAGAAGAAATGCAAAATTCAAGATTGGAAATAATGTTCATGCTCGAATGCTATACTGCATATCAATCGCTTCTCTGTTTTCTTGCCATTCTCAGTCCGAGACTTTGCAACTGAAAGCTAAAAGGCACAAAGTTATAAACAATTTGTAAATGCGTATTTCCTTTAGAGCAAAGCACCAATTAATGAAATAAATATCTATGCTGTCTCTGCTTAGGATCTCATGAAGTGTTCTGCCATTAATATTATCACTTTGTAAGTGAAGTCATCAAAGGTAATACTGCAGCAGCAGTTCAGAAGGGTATATGCTAAGTATATTCTCATTGGCCTAGTTAACACATCTGTTTAATAACCATGTGTTTCTCGTTAACTACACATGAACATAGATTTCAGTTGGTGACACTCTTGTGATACAAAGTAGGTCAGCCAAAACAGAGATAAACAATTTGTAAAATATTTGCTCTCACTTAATGGAACCAAGATATTTTCCATGAGTGTACCGATAAGGACATGCTATGTAGATGCTGAAAAAAAATCCCCCATAAAACTGTGAAAGTTGAAAACTAGAAAGCTGAGAAAAACTGAACATTCACATGAATGGCTCTCAAGAAATGAAGAACGTTGCTGTGGGCATTTTCATCTTCCTCATCCGTCAAATTCACCAAGTATGTCTAATCAGATCTTTCTGCTTTCTGATGGTAGAGTGGCTATATAATATTTGACTGAATGTATATCATTGAGACATCCTGACTAGTCTTTTCATCTAAGTTCAACTGAGCCATTTCGGTCATGGGACTTCTATCATCTGGCCACATGAAGTATTGCTATTGTATTATCCCAGCGGATCGGTGAGCACAGGTAATTTGACAGCTCTAATGAGTTACATACACACAGTCCTGAAAATTCAGTAGAATTTCCATTTTAATTCATTCAAAGAAAAGGTCAGTTTACATATTCTGTCACACTGCTGTATAAGAAGTATATAGCACATAATGACTAAAGGCCAGTTCCTTCAGTCATTAAACACACAGCACTTGTGGTGTAAATTCCACAGTTAAAAATATGTATTTATGGATATTTTTCTGTGGTATTTATTTCCTAAGAACCACCTTGTCAATAGAAACATCGAACAATTTCTTACAATTTCCCTCTAAGCACTTATTATTTAAAATTAATAGCCCTTGCTTTGATAGAAGCAGATTTTGTGTTCGCTGGGGCACCAGCATAATACCTGGAGACTTGAAGACACAGAATTCTCAGGGACAGAGAAAATACTGATCTCCAGATAAAAATATATATCCCAATATATTTTCTCATTCTGTAAATCTATACTTTTGAATCTATTTGAAGAACCATATTTTTTGTCATAAAATATGTCAGAGAGAAAGCACTGGAATCTTCTTAATTTGAAAACATGAAAAAAAGGTCGGTGGCATATTCTCATTCATAAATGGACCTTTATCCCCCAAACAGTAAATTACTCTATGGCATCATTTACAGAACCTCTGACTGTGTTAGAAAATATTGATGCATCTTACTGGACAATTTCTAATTAATTTGGTGTATTTCAAACCATTACAGAACAGAGTGACAGATGGAAATGACCCAGTGGTAGGATGGGGAAAAAATATGTTTGCACCCAGCCCCAGCACGGATGATAGGAGCGAATCCTGTACAGCGACCGAGGTTCGCGGGGAGGCTTTTGCGGGAGCTATTTCAGCGCATTTGGATCTAAGTCAGTAATATTAATTCCCCTGTCCTATGTTTTCTAAATATTCGTTTCTTGTATCAAAAAAAACCCCAAACAAGTATGACATATTTTTTGTACTTAACACTGCCCAAAGAAGACACTTGGAACCGAGTTATATGAAAAGAACTTTCCAGTAAATTGTTAGAGCAGCAGCTTGAAAACAAAACAAGATTGTAAGAAACAAGTGTTCTAAAACACAGTAAGAAAAGCCTTGTTTTTAAATCCACAATGGCTTATCATGTAAACCTGTATTCAGTGTCCTCTCCACAGGTTTTTGAAAAGGGAAAATGTCACTATAAACTGACCTTTTCCTGAAGCATTTGCTAAAACTTTACAAATGTCAAAACAGCAGTTCAGAATGAAGACAGCATCATCAGGAAGGCAAACTCCAAGGGTAGTTGTGCATGTAATTTAACAAAATAACTGAAGGCATAAACTCTGGTTTTACTTCCATTTGTAAGACCCCCTTCAAACTAATAGTCTCCCAGCTATATATGAGAGTAAAATGTAACCAGTATATTTTTCCAGCTTGCAATGTTCAACAGTTTTCCTGGTATTAAATGCTGTTCAAAAAAAAAATAACGAGAAAAGCGAACTAATAAGATTTAATTGCCACTGCATAATATGCAGCACCAAATAACATGGTGAAATTTCAGGGCAATCAGACAATAGTACATGTTGTCCAGGTTTTTCTTCTCCTTTTTCATCTTTTATTGTAAAACCTTTTGCCTTTTGTATCACAGTCAGTATTAATACATTTCTCTGTCACCACAGTAAATGAATCCTCATTTTGTTTTTGAATGGGTATTCACCATGCATCAGGAAGACCTGTCAGTTGAAGTGGAAGGCTGAGAGAAACAAAAATGTGTAGAAGTACTACCTAATTTTTTATCCAATCTTGTTTCCTCAAAATTGCCTGACCCTAGGATGATGACTAAGATTATAGGTTTCTTCTATTTAACTATCAAAATGTCAGAGAGCTAGAGTGGAGAGCAATATAACTGTATTTGAACCTAACAAAAAAAGCCACTTCCTTTGGGATTACTGGGTAACTTTGAAAAAGAACTGTCATGAGAGATTCTTACAAATGCCTTTGATTGAATGAATCAAACAAAACACCTCAGCGTTAATCCTAACCTCATTCTTTTGGATACTTGTCCATCTCCTGCCTTTCATATTCGCTGTCACATGCAGGAGCCTCACTAGACATTACAACCACGTGTTCTTCTGAGTTATTGCAGAAAATAAACCCATCCGACCTCATTCATGAAAACATCTAAAATCACTGAAGTTTATCAATTCACTTAAGATGCAGGAATAAATAATATGAATGAAAGCCAAGCAACCAGAATGCCAGTGAATGAAGCTTGCAGGGCAGCAGATAGCACAGTACTCTCAGAATCACGAATTCTAATGTTAGTAAGTAGAAGCACATATATGCAAATGTTTTTGCGCAATGAGTTTGAGGAACATACCGGTTAAGAGCATTTATCCCAATATCATTCCAAAATATCAATTTACTACAGAGATGTAACTAGTAAAGTAAAATACCAAATACCTGGAATTACAGTGATCCTTATGGGTCCTTACGACTTGAGACATTCTATGATATTCTACTTTATCAGCACAGATTTTTGAGGACCATTGAAGGTGAAACTAGGTATACATGGGATGTCAGTGAAGATTGTGTGACTGGTGGATGCACAGGTTTGACTGATGAGTTTTTTTCTAATAATTCTAAGAAAGAAAGTATTTTCTACAAGACATTTATACTCCCCATAATTTTTATCATCCAGACTTTTACTTGGGCCTAGCACTTTAGATCAAATTACTGGCCTGCAGCCAAACTTCCTGAAGTTTCTGGGTTGAAAAAATGTTGGAGAAAGCCAAATATGACCTCCAAGTTAACAGAGATCATGAAACAAAATCATTTCTTGTTATGGAAATGTAGAGGGTAGGCTGATAAAATACAGACTGATAGGGACAGATAAATCCTCACACTATAACATAAAGATATCTAAGCTGGTAAATGGATGCATTCTATCAGAAATACATCTTATACAAAAGTGTGAGGCACTTGAAATGTGTAGAGAATCAGATTGAGTTGGATAATCAAGGAACACACTAGATGTTATATCCTGTTTGAAGAATTATCCCTGCTACACAGCTTTACGGCTGTCTGGAAGCCATTAAAGCGCATTTAGCTGGAAGTGAAACAATATTTTTCAGTGTTCAAATGTGGCAGTTTTGAGTGTGAGACGGAAGACAATTTAGGAACCTCTGAAACACTCGTTGGCATAATAGCAGCGATCCATCCTCCCTAAAGCAGCAGCTGATGTTTTCGTTTTCTCCTCCATTTAACTAGCAAAGTGCTCAGATGAGCTTTTGTTAAGCCCTGGTTGCAACAGCTGGCTTTGCAGGTCTTGAGCCCTAGGAGATTTTTGAGGATCCCCTGTTCTGTGCAAAGTGTTCAAGGCCAGGCTGGACGGGGCTTTGAGCAACCTGGTCTACTGGGAGGTGTCCCTGCCTATGGCAGAGGCATTGGAACAAGATGATCTTTAAGGTCCCTTCCAACCTAAACCATTCTATGATTCTATGATAAGATAATGGTTCATCCCCTTAATTCATGCATTTTAAGGTTTCTCCTCTGCCTTGTAAACAAAGTGGGAGTTTGTTTCCATAGAAACAACAACAAACCTGGAGCTGTTCCTGTTTCCACTAATGCGAGGCTCCGGTTTGCTTCCTTTGGAAAAGCGTAAGGATCCCACATCGTGCCCTCCGTGGAGGGGATGCAAGGCCAGTACTTGCCCAGATCAAGTTTAATTCTCTTAACTTTCATTTGAATTGTAAACTAGTCTTGCTACTCCTATGTTTATCGGGATGTAAGCCACAAATTTTATATTTCCTAATTACGCTGTTATTACCCCATCACCATAATGCAGCTTTTGGCTTCAACTAACATTTTAATGTCATTTCACTTTATTCAGAACTGGACCCTTTCACATTATTTCTTTGGCCAAATAATAAAATTATTCAATAATGCCAAAATTCTGCACAAAACCCTCTGTCAAAACTATCAGGTTATAATATTATATAGAAGCTGACCTAAAAAGATGGAACAATTATTTTTATATCATGGTTTACTTTTCCCTTTCTGTGCCCATACTATACATATGAAATATTAAATTCTGATTGCTGCAGCTTCACTAGTGTTGCAGTACAGCAAACTCTGAATACTTTTAAATCCTTTATTATTATTTCCGAATACCTTAACTCAACACTTATTTCACATAGTGATTTTCTAAGGCTACAGAACTGACTCAAGTTCTTAATCCAAGTCCCTGATAGGTATGATATTTAGCAACTAGTAAAACTTTGTTTTAAAAATGACCATATATTTGCACTATCACCTCCTTGTTTCGGAGCTTCTGCCTATGCCCAAACCTCTGGATTCTGCCCTACCCTTTTCCATATGCATTCAATATGTGCGCATCTTGTTTCATGACACAGACACAAAATTATTTGTACAACTGTACAATAATCTGACAGTTGTGTTTATTAGAAACATGGGTACTCTGTGTCTTCATCAGCAAGTGACATGAAAAAAATGCAAAGAAAAGAAATAAGGCACATCCGTAAGGCTTTGAATATGGAATATCACCGTACAGTTTGCAAATGCCATATTTTTCTTTCATTTTCATAAAATATCTATTTTGATAATAAGCATTAACCTTACTCTCAAAATGTGCTAATGGAGCATCATTCCTGATCACGTACCTTTCTATGTTAACTCTTCTGTTGTTTTTTATATCATTCTCCCTTTAGTTTTTATGTGTTTTCCTTGCAATCAATACTCATGCATTTCTACTCACTGGTACTATAACTTTTCTGAATTCATTATAACCTCTGTCCTGTTGAGATCTGTTTTTCTGAAAGTTTACACTATCACTCAGCTAAGTGGGTTCATTGACTTCAGAGAGCAGAAAGAGTACTGGTGATTAATAAGTACTCAACACAAACCCCAGGTGCAGAAAACCACTCCACTTATCACTATATTATGCCTTGTCCCCTTTCAGACTTTTCTGACTTGAACTTTTATGAGCTGTCTTTGTTATGCTCTTTACAGAGGGAAAAATAAAAAAAAAGGATAGTTTGAAATAAAAAAGCAGGCCACATCTCAACAATTCTAAGCCTCAGAACTTGAACTGAGTCTCAGGGACAGAAATGGGATGCAGAGAAAGAATTCTACGCTTTTTAGGGCTCAAATGAATGAAAAGGGTACTTGAATCAAAATCTCTTAGTTGTTGCACATATCCTTTGAGCCACTGCATAAGACTAGCCTTGACTAAGTTGTAAATCTCAGCAAACCAGAGGTTTCTCAGAGATATTCCTAGTCACACCATTCATCACCTTGGTTGACTTAAAGGCCCTCACAAAATACAACAAAATCTCCTGTCTCAAGACTTCACATATCATCGCTAGAACCACAAAAAAAAAAAAGCTGGCATCACCTTCAGCAGATTCCCTAACTAGACAGGAGAACAAAAACTGTACGATCTACGTGCCTATCAGGGATATATAGCTTTTACTTTCAAATAACACAGCATGGAATAAAACAAAAACTTCTACTCCAGAAAACACTCCGTATGCTACAGATTGTACTCTTACTGGATAAATTAGGATAATCTTGTCAAGAGTACGCAAAGCTCTACTTCTTTCACAATTACATTACTGCTGTTGTCAAGTACTACGTCACTACTCAGGGAATATAGCAATAGGATGAGGGGCAATGGTTTTAAACTGAAAGAGGGTAGATTTAGGTCAGATATTAGGAAGAAATTCATTACTCTTAGGGTGGTGAGGCACTGGAACAGGTTGTCCAGGGAAGTTGTGGAAGCTCCATCCCTGGAGGTGTTCAAGGCCAGGTGGATGGGGCTTTGAGCAATCTGGTCTAGCGGGAGGTGTCCCTGCCCATGGCAGGGGAGTTGGGACTAGATGATCTTTAAGGTCCCTTCTGACTCTAACTGTTACATGATTCTATGATCACAGTGCTTCAAGTACAGATAAAGAATTGAGCTTGTGACATCTAAGAAATTTACAATGAAGAGAATGTAGTTTGAAAGTATATTGTGATGTATATAACATCCATACACAAACGCTTCCTCATAGCAACTACTGTTCTCAGGAATAAAGAATGTGATCAAATCACAAATAGCATCACCAATAAAATGCTGAAGAAATCATGGCAAGAGTTTCCTGTTCATTTTTTTCTGCATCTTGGAAATGTCGAATAACAGGGTGTTTTTTTTCAAATATCTGGTTTCTCAGCATCTGATCTGTCTTAAATGAACTCCTCATGGTTACAGAAGCTCACACTATTTGTCAATGTGACCGTGTCAACGTTCACTTTTGAGATAATCCTCTAATCTCCACTGATAGTCAATGGAATAAGTATCCCTCCAATATATTTTTAATAAGCGGAGTCTAAAGTGCCTGGGTTTCTGTTGGTGGCCACATGACAGGTGTTGGAAGTTCAGTGGGATGAACTTCACTCTATAATTTATGGCTGTACTGTGACAGGTATTAAGATCAAGAGAGAAAAATGTAATCGAGGTCATGAATGGACAGGATGCTTTAGTCTTTAGGACACAGACCTTGGAATGGGGAGATATTACTTCAACTTACAATTTTGCTCTTTTGTGATCTTGGCCAAATTATCTAATTTCTTTGAGTGAGATTCGGCTTAATTAATCATCTTCTCTGTAGATATCTCAGCTAGTTATCCAGACTCCCTGTGTGGTTAATAGGACAAGATGACTCATGCCCTCAACACCCATTTCTCTCTGAGGGCTCCATCAGGAGTCTAGCAACTAGTTCAAATGTAACATTTGCATTATAAATGTACAAAGGTAGGTGAGAGGAATCTTTTTCTGTGTTACAGATCTGGCTAGACTAGACACACTGGATTTCAAAGAGTTTCTATTTTATCTGACTTCGAAAGTAAAATGTAAAAGTCACTTCAAAACATACCAGAAAACTGAAAAAACTACCTTGAAACATGCTAGACCTACTAACCATTATTTCCTTAACCATTTTTTAATGGTGTGCCTAAGTTCCTGATAGAATTATGAGGCAAACAACATTTTCTTGCTTGCAAAGGTGCTGTAAATTTACACAATAAAAATACCCAGATAACATGATAATGGGATCATATAAGTACCTGGGAGAGATGTTGTATATAGCACTACCTGTATATGATCTTGTAAAGGTGTTGAATAGCCTCAAAATTGAATGAAATAAATACCCTGTACAGTATCATTATGCTGAGGCTGAACATAACAAAAAATTAAGGTCAGAAATTAAAATTTCAAATCTTTTATGTTCATATTTTTGCTTTCTGCCAAGGCATGAGTGTCCCCTATGTAGTTTGCATATACATACCTAGAAAATTCACTGTGTATTATCATCTTTCACCAAGCAAACATTTGGGAACAAGCAGTTTGGCAAGCAGATAAAATGAATGGAGTAATAGCTATTTTTACAAATGCCCTTTTGACCTTCACGATTCATTGATCAAATGCTGATTTTCTTCTTCCTATTTTACATATAGGAAATTTGTACACATCTTTGTGCTGCTTGGTTGAACCAGTTAGTGGAGGTTAAGGATTACTGAATTCTTTCTCATCTGTTATTCAAAAGATTAATCCCATTTCCCATGGAAAAGAAAAAAAGAAAAGGTTACACTAATGGTTAAAGACATATACTTAACATCAGCTAGAGCTTCTGGAACATCATGCTAATGCATTCCCCATCAGTGGTACTTGCAAGAGTCCTAGACCACGAGGCTATGGTAGCTCTATCAATTTTATTTATTTAAGGGTTTGTACGGAGCAGATATGCATTCTGGATTTTCTACTTGAGCAGGTACATTGCTCAAGGCATCATAAGCACTACAAAATTATCTTGCAGTTTTAGTGCATCTTGCTGGCTCATATTGCGTAAGGGACTATTCACAGAAGGAAGGGAAGATTAAGCATGGCTGGGAATGGATGCCAAACGCCAAGAGCTGCTTCTGATCTACTGGTTGGAACATCCAGGCTAAACTCTCTAAGTGAGGTCAGCAGATCACAGGCCAAACTGTTACTTAATCAGGAAATGAGCTCAGTCACATTTGTGTACCACAATCACGAAGGTTTATTTGCCATGCCAGCTAAGCACTTGATTTCTGTCTCATTTTGGACTTCAGAAAGAGAAGAATTTGGGACCTCTGTTTTGTTCAGAATGTCAGTTATCTTCTGATGCAGAACATCTAATGATTATTATGTTACAAATATAAATGTAGGAAACAAACCCCCTTCAAGTTAGTAATCATATATTTAATATAAAACTATAATGTTGATTAGTACATTGGATTTAGTCTCTGCTTCAGTGACAAGTCAAATCACCTGTTAAGAGTAGCAGCTTTAAAAAAGGCTATTGCATATTTTCCAATAAATCAGATTCAGCTATCCCGCTGTCTGTATCAATGGCATATGGGCTATAGTATAATCTATTATTTAGTAGCATTCCAAACAAATCAAGATAGTAATAATTTTAGAAACACCCCAATGTTTTCTTCAAATATAGCATATTGACATACTGACAAAATTCATTAAGGAAATCTGTCATTCCTGAGACCCAACCCTAACACTGTATATCACAGAAGTAATAACCAAAATAAAGAAATCTATTATTTCTGTGTCTGTCCTTTTACGTCTGTCCTGTTGCACATGTTTGCACTGGAAACATAAACACCAGCTCTCATTTCAACATGCAGAATATAAAATGCTCCATATACAGGAGAGACCCTGCAAGCTTGCTGAGCTGTAAGCAACCATGTGAAATCCTTAATACAAATCCATAAATCAATGTACAAAGCTTCACCTGGGTGCTTATCATTAGTTCCTACTTAAATGGAAATGTGCTCTAAATAATTTAACAGAGATCAAATTACCTTCCTGTCTTGTACATGTGGCCCTTTACACATTTCCTTTAATATTGTATGATGTGCCCTGCATTTACTTTAGGAAATTATTATCCATTACATCACTTAAAGTAACACAGTAACAATCCAAATCAATTTCTAACATGCTAAATGAGAAATATTTGAGATGCCAGCAGTAGCAGAAAAACTAGAACATAAACTGGCAATCTATTTGCACAGACTCACCTTGCATTGTATATACAGAAAAGTGTTTACCACAAAAAATGTAAAAGCTTCCTACACTATTGGTGGAAATGCCAACAAAAAGGAAACGTTCTCTAGAAAATGCAAGGGACACACAAGCAATCTTGCATTATTACAGCACTGGCCCCACCAAGAACAATCCATTTATGAACAATTAATGAAAATATGTCCTTATACCTTTTCTGGTCTGTTTTTTCCCTGTCGTCCTGCTCACTATATACGGCTTTCTTATCTCTGTCAATACCAATTAGAATTGATAGTGCATAGAATCTTGGAGGAGGTACTGAATTCAATACTAGATGAAGTCTTTTTCTTGCAGAACAAACCTGCTTATTTGATCAAAAAGGTGCAATGGAAATGTTTGTTGCTTGTTAATTGTCTCCAGACACAGATCAGAAAACGAAGAGGAAAAAAATCAGCAAAAAGTATCCTGAAACAAACATCAAAAGGAAATACACACAAGACATGGTGTGTCAAGGCTACACAACTATTATCATTTAGCATTTGTACTTCAGCAGCTGGAGATACCTGTCAAGACTGGTGCTTTCAAATTATTTAGGTGGATAAATATGCATTTACAGTTTTCTATTTTTGAAACTGTTTTTCTAAACAAAGCAAGCTATCTTGCTTTGCCGTCCTGAATGAACAGAGAATAAAATACCCAACCTGAGACTAACATGTCATAGCACAAGTAATACACAAAATTAAATATCTGGTGTTATCATTCGGGGAGCCTAAGTGATGTTCTTGAGCCTGACACCACTGCAGAACTCTGGTGAAAGACTCCAACCTCAATGAGGCATCTATTTCTCCCCCTTGACTGACACTTTTAAAGGAGGATTTAATGTATTTAACACATTTAATGCAGGATACATTGAATAGGAGGATACTCTACAGGTAGCTAATACAAAACACTACGCACAGGGAATTTATGAACAGGCACACAGCCTGGAGCCTCAGAGATATCTTCTTGTGGTTACAATTCAGAATGGCAGGGTACTTAACAGAAATAGTTAACAGCATGGTTATTATTAATTGCTGCAAATCTCACCTACTTCTGTATCTGGAATTCAACGCATATACTGAGTGCCCGTGAAGTAAAGGGTAAACAAGAAGTTCCTTCCTCCTTATTTTTTGGCAGGTTTAGCTATGGCATCCTCAGGACATCCTGAATTGACCTGTGGAATACATGACTTCATTTTCTCCTGGGTTTCATGCTACATCTTAGAATTAGCATTTTGGACTAATTCCTAGGGAAGCAGTATCTGCTTCATCCAAACTCTTCAAAAGATCTGAGTTAAAGAGAAAGACTACATTTCACACCTATATTTAACTTGGTTCATATGTTCTTCAGAAGTTATACTCCACTAAAATTACAAAATATTACCAGTAAAAATGACATGAATACCTGCACCTGTTTGTCTCTCGGTTCTGCAGATGCTAAATAGCTTTGCATTGACTTTAATGGCATTAAAGACCAGACTTTATGTAAGTATGTAACCAAAATAAACACAGTTCCCTGAAACTTCCTTTATTAACAATCATTTCTAGATGACCCATAATGATTTCCTTAAAAAAAAAAAAAGACACTACCTAATTATAATGGAAAGCTAAGGTGAGTTTCATCTGAAAAAGACAGTACTGCATGGCACTTCATGAAAAAGAAGGATTAGCTAGCTAATATGCCAATCCTTCTGTAACTTTAATTCTACAAATGCATACAAGCAGAGTAGCGGCAACCATACTGTGCTTCAGTAGTCATGGCCGAGGCATTTGCCAAGTCCACAGCAGACGCTGGGTTAGACTTTTGCTCTGTTTCACAGCTGTGCACGGAGTCTGAAATGCTGCCACTGGAAATACTAACACATCATATGTGCAGGGACGTTTGTCCTTTCTATGAGAATAAGTACTCCTTAAAACCGTATTATTCAATCCATTTTCATGTGAGATATTTCATACTGGATATGCCAACCTATGTGCACATATTTTGAAAAAGCTTTAAAAAATCTTCAGTGATATCAGCAAGCTTTGCATTTTTTAAACATTTCTTCATCTTTTCTAGAAGCCCACAGAATACCTCAATGTGTAGAAATAACAAAAAGTCTCAATGCAGCGTAGGAGCAGAACTAAAGTTATTTCATAAAGACAGACCCAGGAAGGATATTAAGTTCAAGTTGCAACAGAGAAATGTTACATCTATTTCATGCACTTGCTGACTTTTAACAGTTCAGAAGAAACAAGAAACAATTTCTCTAAGAAATCTATTTAGTGATCAACCTACATGGTGACATATTATCCCTAAGGACAACAAAAAAAGGAAAGCAGTAAATGACAGAATGATGACTGAGTGAAGGCATCAAGCCTTAAAAACAATGAAACAGTGATACCCCAACTGAAAGTATATTCAGGTGACTAAAGGTCAAAGAAAAAAAAAGAAAAAGGAAAAAAAGAGAGTGAGTTCCTTTTCAGGACCTTCCATAGAAAGGCAGCTTCATACAACCTTGGTTTTTTTGGTAACTACTATACCTTAGGGTTGTAAACTCTTCCCCTCTCCTCCAAAGGACATGTGCCAGTCATTCTAAGAGAGATTACTATTTACCATTATTGCAAATAATTGTGACATCTTACAAAATTCAAAAAAAAATTACAATTTTTTTTATTCTGGCCAAATTTCAGCTAAATGGCCAATGGTAATCTGTAATTCTTATGAACTATTAGAATTGTGACACTGTCATTGACAATCCATCCCTTAAATTTGGCAGATGTTGTATGTGAACTGTTACCACAGGATATAAGGAAAAGGAAAGGAAATAAGACAACAGGTATAAACTCATGAAATAAATGGGACATATGAGGTAGGTACTTTGCTTGCACATAATATATGACAGGAATACATTTTTCACTTTGTCTTGTATTTGTGATGCTGCTCTATTCTGCAATCCGAGGTCACCTGCCATGCATTGTATTAGAGTTCCCTCTACTGGCCGAGTTACTGAAGCCGTTCCTTAAGAATTTGCGAAGTAAAGTAAACTTTTACTCTACTTTTACTCACTCTGTTTACTGACTTGAAGTTTTGACACTGAAAAATGAAAGCCTTCTCTTGGTGACGTATTGGACCAGAAGACCAGCCCACATATACACAGCAACAGATTTCCCTGGTCAATTGTCATAGAAGGAATATATTGTTCAGTTTGCTAATAATGCAGCGTACAATACAAGAAGTCTTGAACAGGGAATGTATTTATTCCACAATAGAAGCTTAAGAAGATTCCATAATCTAAAAGCCTCAGGAAAATGTGAGGATTTGAAATGGAAATAGTATTTTAATGTCAATGATACATAGGTTGCATATGCACAGATAACTTCTTAGCCAACAATTTAGAAATTTACATTGGCTTTAGTCTTTGCACAAGAATTCATTGAGGTGAAGGAGGACTCAAAATCTGACTTCCTTAAAGAACTCTGCAAGTTTAATTACGACTAGTCAAGACCTTTAGTGCATTCTAATAAGAAGAGTAATTTCTTGGCCATGGTACTTTGCAGCTGCTGTTTAAAGTTTCAGATCCTCTGCTACCACTCATCTCATTCTTCTTTAGCTGCAATATGCTTTCAGAACATACTGTGACAATTGTTTTTCTGGAACTCAAAATCAAGAGTGAGCCAGATGCCACTTGACAGCTTTGCAGGATTCATCACTTCCTGAATCACAGTTGATTATGCCTGAAGATGGTGGATGAGTTACTAAAATTCCTGGAACTTCACCTGGTACCTGAAAGTTCACAGCACAGAAATACAAGAACACACTTATAATTTACAAAGGCACGTGGGGACCACTGCCACAATGGCAGGAAAAAAATCCACTTACTAAACGGTGACAAAGGAAATATCCTGTTTTGAATATTAACTACTGGAGAATTGTAAGAATATTCTCCATATTCTCCATATACCCGTATGTAGTTTCACTAATGTCAATAGGACAACTCACAGATTTAAGCTAAACCTCCATTCAACTGCTTCTGCTACATCAGGGCCTTAATTGTTTTTTTAGGGATTGATGTATTCTGGTGGTGTCAATTCAATAAACTTGCAAAAGATTAAATTATACTTAAAAGTAACCAGGCAGTTTCATGTATTATCTGTCTTTAAACAGATGCAAAGACAGACTGTTCAGTATAATCACATGCATTAAAATAAGGCTGACTGACCTCTGTTATGAGTATGCAGTCCTTCATGAGCTGAGGTGACAGAACATAAAGATAGCTGGAGTGTTTCAAATATATTATGGAATAGAGGTAAGAAAGGATAAAGCAAGAAGAAAATACGAGGTTGGAAGGATAGGAGCCAGGCAAGGGTTCAGTTTAGCAAACCCATCTATAAAGCATTCATTCTTCACACAAGCCATCTACTATTGAGATGATGATTCACTTGACCTGTAAAGAAAATGAATAGCCCAGAAGAATGGAATGGCCTACACATTAGTTACACTTTTTGTTTTCATATCGAAAATTGAAGTAATTGAGATTTTCTATAAATTTAAAAAAAAAAAAAAAAGGTATGGAATAACCTTGCCTGCCCCTTTTAAATGCATTTGTGTTTCAGAAAGTCCCTGAAACAGGTTTAAACATAACAGAACATTTTTGTCAATTAGGAGGTCAGCGTACCTTCTCGCACAATAGAATTCTGCAGCCTTGGATTCCTGCTCCTTGTCAATTGTAAATGTAAAAAATGCAAGGTTTTAGCTAAACAAGCAGAAAAAGTGAAAAGACGGGCAGCCAGATGACAGCATCAAACAACTGCCTTTGCTGTGAAACTGCTGACCTGGGCCTCCAATAACATGACAGTGGTAAAAACAAAAAGGTGCTATATGCTTTGTAGTATTAAGGATAATGGTAGGAAGTTCACATACCAAAGCAGGCAGAATGAAGGGCAGAAAACATTTTACACTAGTACTGACAAAATACAAGAAGTCTGGGTTTGGTTCACCTTAACATTAGTATAGCATGATATGAATTAAACAACCCAATGTTAATCTTATCTGCTGAATTAATTTTGTTCATATATGCCTATCCTTCCAGGTGCATTTAAATTCACACAGCCCTCTAAGGAAACACTTGTTTTAACATTAAAACAAAAATGCCTTACCCCTAATTCATCATGATGCTTACGTTTCTCAAATGAAACTATTGCCTAAAGCTAATGTTTGCTGTACATGATAATGGCAAAAAAAGGACCAGAAAAAAACCAAAGAGGTACGTGTAAGCTGAATTTTCATATATATGTGTTCGGATGTGTTAGATAAGTTAGTCTAAACATTAAAGTAGTGGAATGTTTGAAAAAAATTGAAATTCAATGGCTGCACCAAACACCCAGCTTCATTGCAGTTGCTCCTGACCTGCGGTGGAGACAGTCCCAAAAGATTTGGCATCCCGTACACGCATTGCCTTTGATGCCAATGGTTGTGGGAGAAGGGATTATAGCTCCTTTGAAATTCCTCTCTCTCCTGGCAAATCTATGTTGAATATAACCACAAAGAGTAAAAATAAGTAAATGGAATTTTTAACATTGTATGAAACATGAGTATTTTTGAAATCCATTCAAAACAGGTGGAGATATATGGCTTTCTGCAGTATCAGCATGACTTTCCACCTCCTAAATTAAATATAATACTTCACAGTTCTCAAAAAGCTATTCTTTTTCAGTATGCATTTCTAGAGAACCATTATGATGTGTGATATACTGGGTTTCAATTAGATAGAGATGTGCTAATAAAGTACTGTATTATCATTTCATAGAACAACCAGGTTTTGCTAATTTGTTTCACACCAAACTTCCTAGCTTTAATTAGTAAGAAGAAAATATCCATTCAATCTGATTAAAGATCCCCAGGTACACTCATGTCTGTCTGAGGAGGTTCTTGTGAAGATTATGATAATGAGTAATTACCTTAGGCTAAAAGCTGTTTTTATTCCATTGTCTGGAATGAAGAACTTGAATTGATCCCTCTCAGGAAAGAAAAAAGGATGAAATATTAAATTATATTCAAATTCTGGTTGGATAGTCAAATTTACCTCTGCATTTTCTCTCTACGAATTTTTTTAAAAAATCTCTTTTTCGTGACGTATGCTCATACCCTGTATATGGTGGATGGTAGAACCTCTCTCCAGCTTAAGACTGACAATGGAAGTATTCACACACTCTGTAGTGGGGGGTTTTTTCTTTCTATTTCTTTTCTTTTTTTTTCTTTTTCTTTTACAGGCTGCACCTCTTTGATAGGTACTAACGTTTCTGACCTAGATCTAAAAGGAAAGAAATTACAACTGCACCCTTAACTTCTTAAGAAACATGAATACATTTCTCAGATGTTAATTTTAGTGGCACTGAGCTCTCATGCCAAGTCAGATGCTTGATTTAAGGTTTTGTACAACTGAGAAGTACAGTCATAAAAAGGTACTTTCAGCTGACCTTATTTTTTCCTCAAAGACTTTTAATCCCTCATTACTAAGAATGAGAAGATGAAAGAAGCCCTCACAGAAGTGAGGGTACACCAGAGGCAGGCTTGCCATGAAACACATCCCACAGAGGGAAGGACAGCCTGGGCAGCACACAGGCTGAAAGACAGGTGCCCACCACTGTCAGCCCCAGTGTCTCATCTACCCAGACTGGAGATCAACAGTTCCCTTCTAGGTTTTGCTTTTGGGCCTCCTTCCCACAGAAACAAACCAAAACAAAAAACAAGTTGGGGGAGGGACGTGTGCTTGCCTGGGCCTTAGCCTATTGTGGTATTTTGACAAGACTAGATTCCCACCTAGATTTAGGAATGCCAAAATTGACACCAGTCCACTGGTCCAGAAAAAACATGAGTGCCACTCATAATCCTATTTTTGTTTTTAAAAGGGAATAATCTCCTTCATCTTCTTGGCAGTGGCGGCCAGGATGCTGGAATGAGTGTGCGAGCGTGTGTGTCTGTGTTTGTGTGTAACCAGAGAGAAAGAGCAGACAACAGGCATTATCCAAAGCGCCCTTCCCAAAGACATTCACTCTGGTGGGACAAAGAATTACTCCCTAGCTCTTGCACACCTTGTTTGGATTAATTTTTTAACAGGTTCCATGATTTCATATTACCATAGGAATCTGGATCAGGATTCATCCTTAAGGAAAATATCTAACAAGTGCTCTAAGTAAAAACAAGACCTGTGGACAACATTGTCCTATTAATTTTTAATGATTTTTGCCTATCATGCCAATTGAAATGATGCTTGGACGCATAGCATGTACTAGGTAGGATAGCAGTGGAAGTTGGATGAGAGCAGATAGTAGATAGGAGTTCGATAAGAGGAAGTGGGGAGAGAGTTGGTTCTTTCAACTACTTTCTTCCAGACACTTCGACTCTTTGAAACTGTAAAATATATCTAAAGTGGCTAAGGAGTCATTAAAGACATACACCTACTCTTCCTCAGTTGCAGTGTACAAGCACTATATACATTAGCATATATTTTAAGCAATCTGTTATCCATGGGACAGATGGAAATGAATTTCCCATAGACAGATCCACCTTCTCTTTGTATTGGTTCTGCATTTACTTCTGCTTTAAAGGACAAGCTTGTATTTCAATGTTGTTGGGTCACTATGAACGTCACCTAGCTTTGCATCAGGATAAAAAATGTTCATTACTGAAACTGCTGTTTCTCCAACTGAAAATGCCCTCCTGTAGAGATGTCCTGCTGTGTCTAGTTTTCTTGGGAGCAGAGAGGCTGCTGAAAATGCTGCTCTATCCACAAAGGCACTTTCTGAGCATCAACTGTCAAACTCCCGTTCATGGTGCTGAGTTGTTTGATCACAAATAAGTGCCCACGACAACCTTGCTGCGGGGTTCAGGACGGCTGTGAGATTCAAAATCCTTCCATGGAAGGGCATTTTTAATGAGTAGTTATTACTACAGGATTTTAATTTTCCTGAGGTGGAATGCTGGTGTATCAGCTTCGATGAAGCTGACATCTGTGGTTATTCTGATTCATTTGGAGTGGACTCACGCCCGTGTTTGCCAAAATCCACAGCTGTTTTACCCAAAGTAAAACCTCCTGTGGAAGACTGGCATTTGCAGGTCATTATTCAGTCACTTTTCAAAGTCTTTCAGGCAGATCCCTATAAATACAGAAAACCAAAAAGCTATACTGTCACTGACACAGTGAAATCTAACTTACTGCACAACAAGCATATCTACGGAATCACGCTTTCTATCCCCAAAAATCTTGTGCTGATTGATTTTCTTCTGATGTAAATGCCTCCCATTGTGTGTTGCTATCTCTAATCAATCAGACGTTCTTTCCAAATAAAAATAATCCAGTGCTAGTTCTGGACACTCAGATAAAAGCATTTATTTGAAAGAATCAAAGTTTTCCCACTTAAGGTGGTGAAGAAGAGGGAAGAGAAAAGATCTGAGTGAAGACATTATATCAAAGGCATTATATCTAAAGAACTATGCAAGAAGGCCCACTTTGTTCTCTGAGGCGGCCTTCACTGCCTGCTGGTGCCAGACGACAACAAAACAGTATCTCACTTGGGAAAAAGAATTGGTGATTGCCATGGCAATAAACTCCTTGCAATCAAGTTGTGAGGAACTACAAGATATCTAGCAACTTGCTGGCTTCCAGAAAGGCCAGCTCTCCAGCAGGAGTTGTCATTTGTAGCTGCTGAATTTTGAGGCCCTTTTAAGGAACTTTAAATGCCTTATCTTTATCAAGTTAAAGTGGTTGCCTGGACAGAGAACGGTGGTAGTTTTGGCAAGTCAGTTCCCTTCAACTCACTGGAGGAAATTAGAAATCTATTGAGATAAAATGGGTACCTGCTATGTAAGATGGAATGGGAACTTCATTAAAAAGCTTCTTGTAAAATAAGCAGTCTAATTATAGCCATTGAATAAAGACAATAGCAAAAAACCAAAGCCTCAGGTAATTACCCAGAGACTGCTCATAATCTCCTTGCACCTGTGGCTTTGTAGCTCCTTGGATTAGGGATTTTTACTGTACAAACTATGCACATGTACAGAAAAAAATCCCACCAAAACAACAGTCCAGCTTGGACTGGTGTTCTATTGTATCATTACGTTGACTGAAATACGGCTTTAGCAGAAGGGGTTTGGTGGGTTTTTGTCTGGGTTTTGTTTTGATTTTTTTGTTGTTTTGTTCTGTTCTTAGAATTGGGGCTTTTTCACTTTTTTATAGGAATACTAAAGTCTTCCTTAGGTCTTTGCAATTTTCTAAAAAGGGCTAGTACAAAAAGTTGTTCTGGATGCAAGAGAAGAGATGGAGAAGAGCAGAAAACCTTAGCTACCCCGAACAGACCATTAGTGGTTATTAGATGGCATGTTAAGCGAGTTCATGTCCTCCATAAACGTCATGGGTCAGATAGCAAATTGGCTTTGAGTGCAGCTTGGGCTGTGCCGGTCACTCTGAACTAAAATTTCTGTGATTCAGTAGTCTCAGCTGGCCTCTCAAATGGCCAACATATGACCTCGTATAGGAAAAGGAAAACATGTAGACATCACTGAAAAAATTTTAGGATATTTCATTCAATATACACACAGTGAAAAGCAAAAGGAGAGAAATGATGAATAAGTACTCTGAAGACACAGTATCACACATAATTACTTTTTCACCAAATAGTTTTTTTAACCATACTAAAAATAACATTGTTCTTTACACTTTTGCATTAATAAAGATCAAATGACAAGCAATCTTTGTGAATGAATTACCAGAAGGTACTGCAGTAGTCATGAAGCAATGTGTTCTGCAGGAAACGAGTAGTTCTAAGGATGTCCAGATATAGAAGACCAATTGGGTATGAAAAAAAATTAATTAAAATTAGCAATAAATCCTTAGGCCATTTCCTCTTAAGTAAATATTCAGCATCGTTCAAATTCCTACATGATCTACTCTGACAGTTTTGGAAGGGTTGCTCTTTTTAACAGATTGCAGTCTAACCTCAAAATAAACATGTAATAAAAGAACATTTTTAATGGAACAGTTCATTTCATCTTCTAGTAGAGCCTATTAAAAACACATTCAGTTTAAAAACAAATAAAAGCAATATTATTGAAGGTTTCTGTTTAGGAATTTAGATTTTCCATTAATTTTTGTTTCAAAAAAGCTTGTAGCTATTCCATTGGCTTTAATGAAAGTATTGTTGGTACAAACCCTGTTTTTTTTCCAGTTGTTCATAAGTTTTATTCTTCTCTTTACCGCTTGTGTTCTTTGTGCATTACTTTATGCATTTCATTACTTTACGGTAGTATTGGATCTGGTGTTTTCTTAAAGATGGTAGGCACCACCCTGTATGACTTATTTTACTATTTGGATACAAAAAGCCGCAGACATGCAAACTGTCTGCTGGTATCAGTAGTCTGTCATGTTTCATCTAGAAAGGGGCAAGGCACTGCTATTCATTTCAACTATGGAGGAACCGTTCATCTCACATGTCTCTAACTAAGTCTGAGCACTTTCACAATTGAAACACTAGCTTAATTTAAAACATTTAAAAAAAATATAAAAACCATTACATTCTACAGTTCTGCACTCCAGAAATTTCTAGAAAACAGTGGCTTTAAACACAATTACGGTGGAACAAATGCTGTTTGTATGCAATGCTTTTAGGTTTTATTATGCGGGCTATTTAAGAACTACTGAAAAAAGGAAGAGACACACACGTAATTGCACCTCTGAACAGGGCTTTCTCAGAGAGAGCTGAAAGCAGAATTCAAGCTGTTAAAAGCTCTCCAGAAACGTCACACGCACACACAAAAAAAGAAAACAGGCAAAGTATTCTCTGAGGGGTACCATGTCCTTCTGTGGGCAAAGAGCATCTAAAATTGCACGAGTACATCTACAGAGGACACAGACGCTGCAAACTCCTTTCATGGCAGCACTGAGAGCAGACCAAAGAGTGGGTCTGTGTAGTTTTGGAAGGAATCCCTTCCCAACACACCACAGAGTCCTCATATCCACTGCTCCTGATTATCTTCTCCCCTGATAATATCACTGCTTCTGTGACCCCATCTCCCTTAAATGAAGCTTTACGCTATTTTTGATGAAGGGGAAGATTCCCTTTATTAATTAGTATACATCTTGGTAATACTTGTGAATTGAGGAGGACAAAAAGGACCAAGAAGCCTTGAAAATGCAATTAATGCTATGCTCCCATACTGGAAACATGGCAAATTACAAATAAAGGACTTCACCATAAACTTTTGTTCAAGTAGGCTATAACTTTGCAGAAATGCAAGAACATAAAATGATGTCAATGTGTCAGACAACAAGGCATTTTAACATCTCAAAACTGTCAACCATTTTGTTCAACATTTTTCTAAGGGCAGCAACTCCAAATGCTAAATGACTCAGTATAGCTACTCTTAGAGCTTATTTAAATTCTCTTAAATTAAGAGAAAGTAAATAGTTCCCCCACCCAAAACAGCATCTTCCTTTCCACAAGGATGAGTTTCTGTTCTTGCCTTCCCAACCATTTACTTAGGAGCTTGCTCACTTGTGACATTTCTATCACTATGATTAACTTAACTCTAAGTTGAGTTCTCATTTCTAGCATCATTTTTAATTCTTCACCCATTTCCTTGACATCCTTATTTTTAAAAATGAGGTGACAGAAAGGAAGTTTTCCTTGTGATTCACCATAAAGAGAAGTTAATTATTTTATGGATACTATTCCTCACACTCAAATATTGTTATTTAATGGGCCAAGGCCTGCATTTTTATTAGGACTAAGTCAACACTAATCTTTCTTCTGCTGCACTCTAGAAATCAGGTGTTCTGAAAGTCACTTAAGGCACGACAGAGTTGCTTTTTTACCTTGGGACTGCTCTGACACAGAGAACTGAAATCATTCATGATTCAACTCATATTTCTGCTCTCCTGCAACATGGCACCCTTGATAGCCTTCCTCCAATTAGTGTGCAACTGGGGTACTAGGGAGCACATATCCTTCTGATTTGGGATTTTTATACACATAAGCACAGCTACATAGGCATCCGCACTAAGAAATTTTAATTCTTTATAACAAAGAGCCTCTTGGCTTAGTACTGCTCTTCTACAATTTAATCTGTTCCTGCTGTTCACTCTGTAGTTAAAGATTATGTCACACACGTAGGTTGCTCACTACAGCCATTGCCGGAATGCTCACTGCATCACGATCTTCCAGTGCATCCATTTTAGCTCACCTCCTTTGTTTCAAGCCTAGCTGACACACTAATGGAAAGCCAAGAAAAGACATACCATTGTATCACAAGGACTGGGAAAACTGTTTGATATGCAGATATCTCAGATAATGTCCTAATCACACTTCCAAGTTGCTTTGTCTCTCAAGTAGATTAAGTTAATATTGCACGCTTGCCTCTTTTCCTTCCGCATTTCCCTATCCTCTCATTGCTTTTACTGAACATGCATTCAATTTCAAACTGTCCTGCTGTCCATTCAGTTCATATTTATTTCTCACTTTCCTGGTGACAGGGTTATCTTTCTTAGACATCTAGTAGACATCTTTCTCTGACCTGGAAGAGCCACAGTTGCTGTCAACATCCAGCTCCTCTTTGAAATAAGCCCCACAACCTTGCCAATTTCCTCTGCCCAGAGCTCTGTTCCAATTCAGCGAAGGCTCAGAGCAGAAAGTAGAATACTATTTTTCTTGCAATTACTTTCAAGGTCAGTAATGGGGCCATCAGTAATTAACTTCTAGAACATTTCTGACCATTTCTGTTTTTATTAAAACAGGGAAATCTGACATCCTTCTGCTTCTGGGTGGGTTACATGTTCTTACATATTAAAAATCAGGATACTAACACCCACTACTCCTAAACTAGGTGGAAATAATCAACTTTTGCTTTGAGAATGAGAGCTGCTGCTTACTGCCTGTCACCCTTCCAGTGTCCTGAAAAGAAAACAACAGGGTAGCACATCTTTCATTTTTGCCTGATGGATAAATTTTAATTAAAGTTGAAATTAAAAAAAGAAAAACATGAGTCAACTATAATAACTATAATAGGAGTATTTATTTATTTTGTGAGAACTAATTCAAATAATAAAAAATTGCAACCTGCTTTAAATTTTTTAATCCTTTTTCTGTTATAAACACTTTGTTTATAACAATAAACCAGTTAATACCTAACCACCACTTAAGCCACGGCAATGCCTAACCATTTGGTCATTATTGTTCTGCTCTGAAGATCATTATAAGAAATGCTAAACTAAGTTTACAGATTTAGTTAGCTGGCAATATCTACTTCCTCTGTTTTTTGAACATGAATGAAAAATAAAACAGAATTGTACTAGAATGTAGTTATATTTCTGAAACTCAGGTCACTCTTGCTGATTCACGTTAGGCATCTCACATTTTTGGCACTTCTTAATGTCAGGCCAGAACAATTAATCTCATTGTATTGACAAACCTATACCATTCAGCCCCAGCAAATATTTAATTTAAAGAAAAAAGAATTATTATTTCTAATTATGAAATTAAACATCATCTTGTAATTAAAGAAATTAAAAATCTTTCCAGTCTCTGTGGATGGCTGGTTCAACAAGAATTGCAGCGGAGCAACTCCACACACCAATATATGCTGGGGGACACCCAGTCAGAAAACAGCTTGGCAGAAAAGGACTTGGAGGTCCTGGTGCACACCAAGTTGAACATGCACAATGTGCCCTTATGAGAAAGAAGGGGAACGGTATCCTGGGCTGCATTAGACAAAGTATTGTCAGCAGGTTGAGGGAGGTGATGCTTCCCCTTTACTCAGCACTGGTGAGGCCACACCTGGAGTACTGTGTCCAGTTCTGGGCTCCCCAGTAGAAAAGAGACATGGTCATACTGGAGAGAGTGCATTGAAGGACCACAAAGATGGTGAAGGGACTGGAGCCTCTCCTCTGAGGAAAGGCTGAGGGAGCTGGCACTGTTCAGCCTGGAGAAGAGAAGGCTCAGGATGATCTCATCAATGTATATCAATACCTGAAGGGAGGGTGCAGAGAGGACAGAGCCAGGCTCTTTCCAGTGGTGCCCAGGGACGGGACCACAAGGCAATGGGCACAAACTGAAACATAGGAGTTTCCCTCTGAACTTAAGGAAACACCTTTTTACTGTGAAAGTGGCTAAGCACTGCCACAGGTTGCCCAGAGCAGTGGTGGAGTCTCCATCCTCGGAGATATTTAAAAGTCATCTGGTCATGGTCTTGGGCAACTGTTTTCAGATGGCCCTGTTTGAGCAGGGGGCTTGGACCAGATGACCTCCAGAGGTCACTTCCAACATCAGCCATTCTGTGATTGGGCAACTATTGGCTGCAAGTAAAGATGAATTTCTCATTTTCTCTGATCAGTTGTTCTAAGAGCAAATTTTCAGTGGCAAACTGCCCTCATTGTTAGGAGGTAGCATGTTCTTTCCAATCTGAATATTTCAAATTTCTATTTCCAGCAATTGGATCTTGAACTATTTTTTTCCACAGACATAAAGATGGGTTCCTCAGGTTTCTCTCCAGGAAAAGAGAAAACTAATTAGTGTTATTACTGATTCTGAAATGCTCATATAATAAATCTGTTCCCTAACCGTGTTCACTGGCACACAGATGCCAGCCACCACACTGAACAGATGAATGACCAATCATCTTTTTATTTTCTTCTTTGGAAACGGTGAAAATTACTGAGAAAAGTGAATGTTGTTAAGTTTTTTCCAAAGAGATTATTTTGAAATTACTCCTAAATTGAAATCATAAGCAGAAGTAATTTGAGATTGCTTCAGTTGCGCTATACAGGATTGTAAACAGGGGTAATTTTACATCTTTCGAGTTCAGAGATCTAAAGAATGGGCCTCCCAGTGTGGTGACATTTTCCGCACACTATATGAGGACTGGGGGTAACAATGGAGTGATTCCTTCCTCACTGTTATTACTCTGCAACTTGTCAAGCAATTATCTCTGACAGATGCACAAAGCAGAAAGATCACACCCTTCCATACACCTAGTATGGAGGTTATGATGAAAAACAAAATCTAAAATACACAGAGACAAGACAGAGACAATATTACACCAGGCTGTAATTCACTCGTGAACATTTTTTAGCTGGCTCTAACTCACATTTTTTAAGGCCTACTGAAACACTGTTGAATTAAAACCATTCTCAATAGATTCCTTTGCCATGACAACAGCTTGGAGGAGGTTTCAGAACAATTTTATGATACAATTTGTGTGCTGTGGCATATTATTTTCATGCAATCGTGGAGCGTGCGGCAAGAAAAATATTAAAGTGCCTGTATCTTTACGGTATAACGTGTGGCAGTAACAATCACCTGTTTTTGTGTTGGTCTCTGATGGAATCTAGAAGCGACCTTGATTCTAGTCTCTAGTCTTTGATTTCAGATGTGTAACCCACATCATAGCCAGTTAGCCAACAGTCCAAATTTCGTAGCCCAAATGCCTAAATGCCCTTAAAACCAATGTTCTTTGATAGAAAACAATGTGGTATTTAAATGCAAGTTGACAAAAAGTCCCAAAATCATGGCACTTCCTACCTCTGAAAAGTATGAACAATTTTCATATGTGGCAACAGAGAAGCAATCGGACTATTGTATTAGTTTTCTGTATTTGAAAGGACAAATGTTACCTGGATTTGTCCTATGCTTCTGCTTCTACAACACATCTTTAGCAAGTTCTTGAAGAAATCACATAAACTTGCAGCAAACTCTGTAGGCATCCCACAAGAGGAAGGGGTGTTCCACACACATCAGGAAGTGATATACAACTCAACGACCTAGTCTTTGGATGCTTTGTGTGTTTAGTAATTACATGATCCAGTTCATTTTTAATCACTGAAAATATGAGGAAAAGTAAGCAGAGTTTTTTGTTGTTGTTTCAACAAATAAACACCTTGAGAAAAAGCTGCGTTTTCTTTCTCTGTGCTCTGAAGTCTTCTTCTGCACCTGCACATTTGATAAATGGATCCAATGTCAGGTAATTTACTCCCTTGTCCAAGAGAAGTTCTGCATACTAACCCACACTTTTTTTTTTTACTACCAACTCTACGCAGTGATATAGATTAACAGGATATCACCATGTTTGAGTCAAGGAAAAATTATGTTACAAGATTTTTTATTATGAGCATATTTCATCAATATTTTATTTGTGGCTCACAGCAAACTAATTCTGAGTTACAGTATATGCTCTTTTAAAATTATCAGAAATACTATAAAGCTGTCAAGCTTCAGCTGCTTGATTTGAGGGAAGTAGTAAGTCATTATTTTAACTGTACTGTCAGTATAGAGCTCTTGTATAGGAAAAAAGAAAAAAGAAAATCAGACTGCAAGATTCCATAAAACTAAGACATCAAAACTTTAGAAGTGCATGTTTATAAATAGCAGCATCCATTGTGAAATACACAATTTTTAAGACTTCCTATGAAAAATGCGCAAATTAGATTTACATTTCTGGCTTGCATCCAAAATCCAAGAGATGAACCACATATATCAAATCCAAAGTGTTGGAAAACCATGTAGAAATCAGTTCTGGTCTTCTTCAAAATTAGACTCCATATATTGAAATGCCAAAGATTCTCTTGTCCAGCAAGGCTCAGTTTCCATGTTTGTTCAGACCACCTAGGATCTGACCCATTCGCTACACAGCACCTGTCCCTACTTAATATAGGAGAACAAGGGGGCATCTTCGGGGGCTTGCACAGCCAACCCTTGGCAAAATGGCTTGGGTAACCAAAGCTGTTCAGAACATCTGAGCAGGTGTTTCCAAAACTTACATTAAAGAGAAAGATGATCATTAGCTGGATTAAACAGTAATGGGGAGTTATAAGGAGACTTTCAAAACAAAGAAGGCATCAGATTTAAAGTGTAAAAGAAACGTGGAAATTCGTAACACTGGGGTGACACCTTGAAGTGGGGACAGCAGCAGCCAAAACTGGGTTTGTCACTGCCAGCAGTTGCCCCACGGCATCATGAACTGCCTCCCCACGTGGCACAGTGGCAAACACCCACCCCACCAGAGAAGAGACACCATGGGGCACAGCACTTGGGGACCCACAGCGGGGTGTGCCTGGCACCTCCTGGGAGCGGTTGATCCTGTACAGTTTGCTGATTGCCAGAAAATTGCATGCTGTTAATAAATTAATAAACTGCTTTAATCCTGACTCGGTTTAGCTACATGAACTGACTGTTTTCCCTGTGACAGGCATGTATGGGATCCCATCTGCCCATCTTAGCCTAAATTTTAAGCACTTAGTGAACCAGTTTTCCCAAGTACCTTAATGAGCTATGTAGTGAATAGAAAGAGGGAGGTACTGTCTAATTTAGGTGCAGGTATTCAAGTGAATATAATCTTCCTCTGAAAGTCTTCAAAGACACGTACAACTTATCTTTCCCTAGACGAGATACCTTTGCCTTAAGTCTTGACTAGGTGCCCATATGACTGAGATTCAAGTTAGGTACATGTAAAACTGGACTGGATTTTCTCCTGAGGTTAGGTGAAATGAATGAAGGCCTCAATGCAGAAAACTATAACATGTAAAATAACTGTAATCCTACAATTTTATCCAGCTGGAAGTTGCCCAATGTCTTCAACAGCTACTGATTTCAGTGCAATAGATGGATTGAATTTTAAATTAAGGCTTTATTTTTGAGGCATTTGCTTCCTGTGAGCAACTGAGAAGACATCAAAAAAGGCATCGACAAATATAAAAACTGTACGTACAGTTTGCTGATAAGCACTTTCATGGACAAAGACAAGCGTGTTACAGTTGATGCAGTACCTGCTCTCTCACCTCTTACATTTCAGTCTGTATATCAGAATTTTACAAGGATGTTGTTAAGTCCCGAGACACTGGAGATCTTTTTCAGAAAACCTGACAGGCCCTTAATTATACATGTCCTGGAGGACACTGGTACAATACCAATTTTGTTTCCTTGGTTACTAACTCATGTAATCATGATGTATATATTCCACCACAGCATTATTATGACATGCCAAAGAAAGCATGTCATTATTCAGGCTGGCAAACACTTAATAAAAAACAGCTGTACATGACTTTAGATTATTTAAATTATATCAAGCATTCTCCTTTCATTTGACTTAAAGAAAATGGCAGCAGTAAATCAGAGAATGCACATGAACTAAATTAGGATTATATTCATTATATTTTTCAGCACTGTTATATTTATAATCAGCTGTATACAGTGGTATTTCAGAAGCACTGATAAGCATCAATGTCTTTTTATGAGTACCATATGAACACAAAAAAGATTCAGTTGGCCAGAAGTAGCTTGATAGATCCTTGACCTCTTCATTAGGAAAGGAAAAAATGTCCGAGAGCCATAACAAAAATATTTGCAACCCCAAGCTTTCATTAGCATACAATAAAATACTTTACCTAACTCAGCTTTTTCCCCTGTTCATTTCTACCTCATGTTTTTTTCACTCACATATGACAAATGGATTTTGTCAATGTCGGTTTAGCTTTAGGGTGTCTTCTGAGATCCAAAACGGATGTCTGCAAAAAGCACACCTCAGAAAAGCCAGACTTAAAGGGAAAGTTTACCTTGGGTTTTACAGCTTTGTAACTTTATCACATTTTGGGAGCTATGAAGAAATATAAATAAGGTAAGGGGATAAGTATGATCCACAGAGTCTGAACAGATGTGTGTCAGAGCAGACAAACTCCATTAATTCCTATTGCAGGCAGAGTTTCACTTTCCATGGAACAAGACTCAACGGACAACAGCAGTACTGATGACAGCATTTTCCAGTTTTTTACACCTCATTTGGGGCGGGAGGAGCGTGGTGAGTTGTTCACCTGCTGAGAAGTCAGCCACAAAATAGCTTCATCCACTCTCTGGCTGCATTTGGTACTGCTGAATGCAGTTCAGTGCTTGTTCATTTTTTAAAATGAGTTCCGTCATTTTCCAAAGGTTTTCCTTTAGGCATCTTTGGAATTAACTCAGAACCAGTTGAAGATCACTTACATAATATATACAAAAGATTTTCTATAAAATGTTGGATGGAAAAATCACTACAAGTGAGGCACTGCTGGGATCCCATTGCTGCAGGGTTTCTTTTGCCTGTCCAAGCTCACCTTAGAGGAAAAAAACTCCTGAAGAAGAATCAATTGTAATGCAGTTTCGTTCATATATACTTCAAAATGAATTAAGATTTCTTGATAGTTTGGTGGATAAAAGATTTTAACTTTTGAAAAAACTATCTTTGTCCAAGGGCTTTTTGACAGCCAAAGAATGTAAAATACCTGCTGAAGGAAAAGATGAAAAATTTGCCAAGCAAAAGTGAAATTAGTGTCATGAATGCAAGGAGTGAATTAACAGAATAGTGACACTGGGGGGGAATTCATCCCCTCCAACTTTATGTACATATACATCTGTGCCTAAGATGCTTACTTAGCCTATGTGCATAGTTGGTGAAAAGAAATCAGTGCTTTTTTCCAAGGTAGACGTCAGAATAGATCAAATGCATTGTTTGTAATACACTCAGAAATAAAACAAATCCAAACCACCACTGTACAGTGGTGCAGCCTTGCAGCCTTGTTGCCTAAAAGTGAGACCAAGGCAACATTAGTGTTCCCATCACTACTTAATGGGATGTGACCAAAAGAATATTTTGATACTGAAGGAAGCAGTGTTCGCCGACAGATTTGGACTCCCAAAAAGATGGTTTTGGGGAAAGGATTATGCCAGTAGTAAGCAAAATATAAAGAAGAAAAGTCCTAGTAGTTTCTGATATTTAAAGCTAAGGACACTAAGAAGACAGGCTGTGAAAATGGCATTCATGCCAAGTTCAAAGCTGGTAATAAATAAATAAATTCCACATATATTAACATTTACATAGAAGAGAGATTCTTGTAAGGAAATCTGCTCATTAGATGTTTGCATCATCTTAGTTGTGTGATCTGGAACTAAATTTTTATTATCTAAAAAGAATGTTCCTCATGTGAGGTGTAGCAATTGGATCAATGTGGCATGCTTGTACCAGCTGGAAAATACAACAGCTTTTAGCTCTGCTTTTATTGAGATGATTACACTACAGCTTAGACCGGGCGCTCCTTAAAGCGACAAAGAGATGATTTTGGGTTCCTGCAGGAATGGGGGAAGGTCTTTGAGGGAGAGGGAGAAGAGCATAAGGGAAATAAGAAGATAATATTATGTAGGTTCCACCTTGGAAAGTGAGAAGGGGAAATTATACTTCTCTTTCTGTGCATAAATGTAGATCTCCAATGATAGCAGCTGTCATGGCCATTGATGGATGGTAACAGAGCCAACTAGTCTGGAAATTCCTCCCTAACTCATTGAGTAGCTTTCTGAATCTATATGAAAGACACACAGTTTAAAGCCCATTAAAAGGCTCCCTGGATAGCTTTTTAAGTCTTTTTGAATGTTTTCCTTTGAAAGACTTTCATAAATCAAGACATTATTTTTATTATTGAGAATGTTCTGCAACCATTGAGCAATTCGCAAGTCTCAAGTCAGACAAACACATAAAAAGTCAGTCAATAAGAAAGCTAAAGGAAGGATAAAAACATAAATAGACGTGGCATTGCTTATTTTCTAGCCTGATTATCTTAGTAAAAATCCATGATGCAACAGTACTTTAAAAACTTACTATTCAAAGATACAGAAACTTAGCAGAATAGTTTAATGTCCACAACTGAAATTCATGAGCAATGCTGCCACTCTCTCATAAGAGAGAACGTAAAACTTCCTGTGAATAGATGCTGCAATCAAGCCCCTTTCTTGATGGGTCTGCTTTTTTGCACATAGGGAGGAGGTTAGCAACCACTTTGTGCCAATTTAAAGTCAGAAATGGCAGAAGTGTATATAAATATGGTCAAAACTGTGACCAATACAGAAATTATTGTTTATATATATAATAAGCGAGGCTTTTAATTTTCAATTACCAGATACAGAGTTACAGAGATGGAAATGAATAAGTTCTATTAGTGACCAATCCCTATAGTCAGGAAAAGTAATTATGTTGGATTATATATACTCCATGGATGATTTCTGCTCAATGACCTAAACGGCCTTAAAATACTATGTCACCCTATCAGTAACTCTTAAAGAGAATCACTACTTTAAATTCTGTGTTGAGACTTTTGCATCTGAAACTCTAGGAGTAAATATCTAACTCAATATCAACAGTTAAATATCCTTTATTTTTCTTGAACTCTGGGTAAAAAGGTTTCTATTCAAAACAACAAAAGCTTCATGCTATTAACTATTAACTATTCTGTATCATTACATTGATTTATTTTTCTTTTTTGGCAATGACAATCTTTGTGCAAATAAGATTTTGGAGGTCTGAGCACATTTATGCAATTTATTTGATGACTGCAGCCACATTCCTTTTACGGCACATGATTTGTTTTAACAGCATCTGTGTTTGAAGCTACTTCTATTTTGGAAAATGCCTCTTTCCTCCAGGAGACTTGGTGCATTGGGTGGGTGACCATCTGCACTTCTGTAGAGCTCATTTCTCATAAAAACAGTTATTTAACTAACAGTTAACCTGTACAGTTATGTTCTAAATTAATGTAAACACACACATGCATTAGAGGGAGTGGGAGGGGAATAGAGTAAACAAAATTTTTCCTCTGGTATCAGGGATGCTTAACTTACCACTTTTTTTTCTCTTGGTACCAAACAGTGCTATACAAACTACATTTCCATTTTGGATTGACATCTTTTCGTCTTTATCTCTAAAGGCCCTTCTTCTCTAGACACAATTGATGTGGTGAAGAAAAGGCGTTTGTGCTTATGAATAATCCCTCATTCTGCAACATACTCTCTACTCCATTCACTAGATTTGTTACATTTTTATTTTAATTTAGATGCTTTTAAATCAACAGCTCTAAGTAACTGCTGGTACTTTGTACGTGGAGATATTTTACGCTATGATTAAATAAACAAACTAGTTAAATATCTAATACACAGAAAAATAAAAAGTCACCATGGTCGGAAGTGAATTAACAAGTGGAATGAAAGAAATAACTGCCTTTATAACATTTTTTAACTTTAAGAAGTTGCCTCACCTGCAAGATGTTCATTATCATCATTTTTATTCTAGCTTTCCTCTACCTTCAGTGAAAAAAAAGTCACACTTATTCTTTTACTTCTCACTAATGAGCATCCCATTGATTATCCTAACCTGAAGAGGTACCTGTTTTTAATAGAAGCTGCCAAAACGTAAAAGTACATACATCTGTCTGTTGCCTATTTCTCGCACGCCGCACACACACACAAAATTACAGTAGTGACTACATTTAGAAAAATCGACCATAATTCTCTATAAATATCATCTCTGCATATAAGCAGTGAACTTGGAGAGCAACTTACACTTCTGATATGATAATAATGGCTTTGTATCATGGATTAACATCAACACTGTTTTGTTGTCTGGTATGAACTGCTGACAAAACTGTAAATTAGATTTGAGGAAAAGCTTTTTTTCAGAAGGGCTGAGATATCTTCCACTGTCCCTCAGACTCTGTATAGTTAAAGTTCTATCTTTATAGGGTTAAAATACCAATGGAATGATCTATATCCAGCTTTAAACAAAATGATAACCTAGCTCTTTTCAAGCATTTTTTAAACAAAGATGTATGTCTTAGTAATTAAATTCAATAACCCATGAATTCACTGGGACTTAAGCATATACTGAATTTTTTTGCTAATCTGAACTAAAACTCATATCAAGAAGAATTATAGAATCCCAGTCCTGACAATGGGGCTAAGGCACACAAACGCATAGTTGAAGATAAATGGCTGTATCACATATGGCATAGGAATGAACAGCTAGGAAGAAATTCCTTTTGTCATCAAGTTCAGTCTACAGTGACAGGGAAAGCACAAAGTAGCCTCTTTCATAAATTTAAAATGAGTTTCTTTTTGCTCACTTAAAACCAAAACCCATCAGATTTTCAATAGTACCATTAATTTTCAGCCTTAATGGATTCATATTCAGGTTTTACCCATTTTTTTAACCTCTTTTATCTTAAATAATTTTTTTTTTCACTTTGGTATTCATTCCTGAATCTATCTATAGAGAGTGAATAAAACCCCTCTTATGTATCAATCTTTACTTTGCTAAAGTAATTAAGCTAAGTTATTTCAGTAAGACAGGCACTTTGCTCTGCTGAGCAGCTTCATATGTCTTCTGAGCACTTCTTCCAATTTACATCTTTCTTGAACACAGCATGAAAAATAATATAAAGACTTTTAGATGAGGGCTCGCCAATCTCTTATGTAGCAGCTTTACTCTTTCCCATCTCTCCATACCAAACATGACAACAAATTATAGACAGATTAATTCTATAGTGCACTTCCTCAGCTGATAAAATCAATAATTCCATCAAAGAACTATCAGATTAGTCTGACATTTCTAACTCTATGAAAGTTATCTTGTATTTTATCTCATTTTCCGTTCATCTTGGACTTGGGTTTTTCAACACTTCGAAAATTATGTCAAAGTTTTGCTTTCTATACAGCTGAACAAATAAATACATAGTTTCCTGAAAGGTGTTTTTCTCCTAAAATGAGCTGTAGTTGCTATTCATATTATTACTTGTGATGTTATAAATGCACTAAACATCCTGGATGTTAAACTTTCAATTTCATATTTAAATTCTTCAGATATTCTAATATGGAGGTAATCTGGTCCCCTACATCCAAGTCACGTTCTTGGTTTTGTTTCTCTCTCAGATGCAATAAATTGTTTTTTTAAACAAAACAAAACGAAACAAAAAACCTCCAAACCCCATAAATTTACACATTTTCTCACTGGTCATTCATAATCCACGTCTATGTTCTGAATGATCCTTACTGACATTTTTTCAGTCTGAAGTATAGCTAATCCTTACCTCCCCTTCCTAATGAAACCCCGTCTTCTTTCCTTATTTCATTTCTACTTATGTGGTCAAAGAATTTACTATTTTGTTTAGTTCTTTGGAAGGACTAATTCATCTTTATTTTCGTCAACCTTACTTTGCAACCTCTTGCAACAGAGCTCACTTTCTTGGCTGATAAATGTCTTCTCTTTTCCTTGTAGACTCTTCACTTACTCCTAATTTTTTTTTTTTTTTAGGGTAGTTAAAGAGTAAATCTTTCTCCGATTTTCTTTCGCTTTTGCCTGAAAGAAAATTCTGGATGGTTTTATATTTTCATCTTCCAGACACTCCAACCCTATGAAATTTCCCAAATTAACTGACTTAGTATAGTTCCTTACTTTTCCAGAAAGAATGTATTTGAATGAAATCTGTAAATAATAGAAGCATCCACTTTAATATGAGAACATACGTGTACTTGTTTTCGTGCTTATTTGTCAAAGCATCCTTCAACCTGGTTTTGCTTTCTTCATGTTTAACTGAGTCATACACTACTTATCTTCTATTATCAAAGGTGAAAATAAACTAGAAAAATGAAAGGCAAACTTTCTCTGTGGAAGTGAATGACATTTTTCTTACCCCACTGATCAAAACACTGAGTGTTTACTCAGTGTTTACTGAGTGGAAAACTATGAGACATTTGCTCCATGTTTGGAGCTTAATTCCCATATATGTGGTACCGCATTGAAATGATACTTCTCATTTTTCTTAGCTGTTACTTTCTCCTTCGAAAATGTCTATGCTATAAATGTGTAATTAAGGGCCTTGATATCTGAGTCACTAACTGTGTTAGCTATAAGGCTTTTTGTGCCACAGCACAACCAGAGATGTTTTTATCTACAGGACAAACACTATTTTTCAACAGGGACTACTAAAAAGAAACAGGATTGTTTCTTGTCCACAGAAATTGTGCTTGAATGTGCAAGCGACAATATCCGGATACTTAACAAAACAGTTCTCAGGGTGATGAACACATCAGGGCATAACATTTCTAACAGTTTTATCAACCTCTGTATACATATTTAAAATTATAAAGAAATTTAATTAATAATAGTCAGAGATACTCTCAGCTGCAGTAGAAATGTGCTAAGGCCTATAATAAACTTATGATCAGGAAATTTAATTGCAAATCTTTAACTCAGAATTGAGTAACAGATAAGAACTGGACTTCTACCTCAGTCAAAGGTACTGCAGAATTTCCATTTAACTGAACTTCTATTAGCTGAAACTAATATTGAACTATAGATTATTCATGGACCTAGATCTGTATTTAAAGTCCTGTATTTGGAAAGCAAGTCTAAAAGCTTTGATTAATTTTTCTTTATATATTTTTTCACCATTCTTACATGAAAAATAATAAAAATCAATTAATTCATACAGGCTTAAAGTACCTTCTCCTCCAAGACTAAGTCTCCATGACATAAGGGTACTATGAAGTTAGAGAGATTACTCATATAAGGAATGTTTAAGTATTTTTCTCAATAGATGTTCTCCCTCTTGAAAGGTGTGAAATAATTTGCTTGTTAACCATAGCCATAAAAATAAAAAATGTGTTCTTAGATCAAAAAGAATAACTATCCCAGTCCTCCCACAATATTATGAAGTCTTACAAATTTAGGGTATAACAAAAACACCCTGCTCAAGGATTCCAGTGCGCATGTATTGTGACTTATACTAAAACACGTAGTGAGGAATTATTACAGAGAGAGGGTGGAAGCAAAACCCAAAAGGACTGTGTGTAGTAATATGTCATTATTTGAAATCTACCTGTTTGGGTTTTTTTCTGGTCTGAGTAATTTTTTTAGAGTTTGATTTTGACAATACTAACTAAATACGTTTGACTTGATGGCATGTTCTACTTCGCATTACACTTGGCGATATGAAATCATGTCATGAATCTTCATTACTCTGCCTTCACAGGAAACCTACAAAGGTTATTATTTCTCTTGTTTTGCATATGAATAAAACGAATTTGCAGCAAAAGTTTAGTGACCTTATTAAGGTCACGTAGGAAGCCAGACACACCCTAAAATGAAGCAAATACTTTTTTTTACCCTAAATAACTTTCACCTCTAACCACAGGCTGACCTTAATTTCTTACAGCACATATGGCCAGAGACAGCCTAAAATCCTGTGAAGCTTGGTCAAGCTCGTATTTCATTTTGGGCATTTGAGATCAGCATATTTCAATCTGCTCCTGGTTTAACTGCCTTTCTTGCGCATAAACTGATGTTTGCGCCTTGCCAATAACAGAAACCTTCAGATTCGTGATCACTTATTTAAACATGCTTAAATTAAATTAAACTTGTTTAAATCATTTCACTACCCATTAATTTGCATTGCCTTGGTACGGCAGGGTTATTCTGTGACTAAAATACACATAAAAATACCTTTTCAAAAACATTCTTCTCTTGGGCCTTCTGACATTTCACTAACAAGAAGCTGTTCCAGCTCCTGACTATCACTTGTGAAGGTAAGAATAAAAACTACCTATTGAAAAAAGATTTCTCAATAATTAACCAAGAAACAATTCACACATATACTCTTATTTTGCTCAAATGCTAATATATTGCGGCAAGAAAAGTAGACACACAGATAATAAAACCAAAGGTGAATGCTGAGCAATAATAAATAAATAAGATTCAACACTGATTTTCTTGCAAACATTCAGCTAATCTAGAAAGCTTGAACTCTCTAAAGATAAACTATTTTATTAACTATTAATTATTTATTAACTATTTACTATTTATTTAAAATAAACGAAATATAGACTTTTTCTCTGTAGCAGCAGTGTGTAATTTCTCCCTTACTGCAAAGTTTGGTCCAAGAAATCTCATCTCATAAGGAACACATCCTTATTTCCCACTCCATTCCCTCCTGCAGACTTTGGAGTCATTCCTGATTCCTCACAAGAGGTGAATGGAACCAGGACATGTTTGAGCACCTCTCACTGTAAGACAGTTCATGGACATTTCTTGGTAAGTAAAACTGCGTAGTACCCTTGCGTGGAGAAACTCCTTGAAAGCTCAGTTCACACTATCATTTAGATAAAAGAACTTTTCTCGTTTTAAACAGCATTATCATTGCACTGTATTTCTGAGCTCCCCCAGCACACACAATGCATTTCCTGTGCTTCTGGTTTTACCATAAACCCCAGAGAAATGTTTGCGATTAAAAGAGCATAATCTACATTAACTGACAGTAGAAAATATTAATTATTGTTCTCTTGCTTTACCGTAGCTCCACTGTATTTTTCTAAAAATTCTCTAAAGAACGCTACTGGCTTCCCCAGCTGGTACATAAATGCCTCCTTGGCACAAAGATCATGAACTAGTTCTCTCACATTTTGTTAATTATTTCATAGCTTTACACAGCTAATGTAAATAAACAACATAATCTCAGTTCTATGAACACTGGCCTAGACATGCTCTAAGCAAGCTTCTACTTTTTCAGAATCTTTCCTTATCTCTGTATCACTCCAGGCTGTTAGCTGCAACTGCCAGCGCATATTTTACTATTGCTCTTTCCTCCAACAATGTAAGAACGATTGCATAAAACTAGTAAGAGATTTGAAAAAAGTGTAAATCTATGTGCAGAAAGTCTCCCTGATAAGGCCAACTAAAATTTTTCTTTTAATATTTAAAGTGATACTGGATTTTCTATTAAGATATGGTTTCAGTATTCACATTTACTGAGAGCTGTAGTTACTGTACATTAAAATGAGCTTGAATATTAATTTTTTTCCAGTTTAGTGTTGCCAGTACTATAAACAGGAACAAAGATAAAAATCTGAGTTTCTCCCCTCCTCAAATGCTGTTGTTTCCTCCAAGAAAAAAAACAACAAACCCAACATTGTGTGACTATCTCTATTCTGTAAGTTATGACAGAAGAACATTATTACATTTGTAAACCATAGCACTCAAAAATTAGAAAATGTCAGAGTTTAGCAGTTGTTTTAATTCATCTCCTTTTGGATTTCTATTATAATGAAATCTTTAATGATCCTGTCACACAGTATTTTCCCCACAGGTTTGCCACTTCAATCAGTCTAGTGAAAATTACACCCTCTTTTTTTCATTTATGTTACAGAACCTCATACCCACCTCCTCCATCCACCCTCTGGCTGTTCCTGAACCCATGATCACAAGCCCCCAAAGCCTTGTTTCACCCCCCTCTGATTCTTAGTTCCCATGCAGAAAATCAACATGAATGAGTGCAAGCGTACACAAACTTAACCTGCCTGCGGTTTGGGCAGGAACGTGGCGAGCAGTGCTGGGATGGCACCATACCTCATATAGCAGCTGGGGAAGGCTGTTCTACCTCTGGCTGAGGCCAATGCTAGTGCTGCAACTTCCCAGACTACCCTATTAGACCATATCCAGGCAGTCCTTCCAGAGGAAGCTCACATTAATCAACATACCTGCACGTGTCAGGCACCATTTGGGCAGCTGCCATCTCTCAACATGGTTTCTGATTTTCCTACAATCCCTGCCCCAAATTGGTCCAGGCTGGGGATGTCTGTCACCTTCTCGCCTCTTTCTGTTTTGAGGTCTTTGTCCTGTATCTGCCTTACTCCTTCTGATTGTTCAAAGGCACCTTCCCTCCTCCCCTTATTTGCTCATCACTGTCAATTAAAGCCAAGCCATGGACCAACTCCATCAGCCATCCTCTTGGATTGCTCCTCCTGCTTCTCTTTTCTGCGCTTCTCAACCTGTCACATTCATCCTGCTGACTGCAACATCCAAGCTGCGACATGTTTTCTACCTTTCATGTCCTTATCCATCTTGAAGGTAAAATTCAACATTTCCACTGAACAAAAGGCTGTTTACACAGCTTCTGACTTTCCACAAGGAGGTCAGAACCCAATGGTTGATTCACCTCTCCATCATCTCATCCATCACTGCCAACTCTTTCTATTTTTTTCATTCTCTCCTTCCCTACCTCTGTCCCTAGTTAGGTCTTCTTTACCAAATTGTTGTCATGGCTCACTCTATCTGTTTCTTTTCACCTTGCTTGTGCTGTGGCGAAAATCCCTGGAACAGCCTGAATTCCTTCTCTACAAAAGTCATTCCTAGTCCAAAAATCGTCACTGAAGTAATTGAATTCTATGACTTATATTTGCTTCCCATACCCTCTTAGTTTATCACTGATTTCTTCAGAAGAATGATAAGATAAAGCATGATCTTCCTCCTCTTGTCATAAAAATATACAGTCTCCCTCCAACGTCTACTGTTTTCTTTCCTTCAGGGAAATGAATACCTTTTGCCTATGTGAACAGTCCTAGCCCATGGTCTTGTTGCTTTCCTTCTGTTCCCAAAGGCACATGAGGGCTAACATAGTCCCAATCAAAATCACATTTATGGAAAATGAGACCATACAGCATTGCAGTTTTTCACCCTGCCTTTAACCGAGATTGGTGCACCTGCGCTTAGCAGTGAAACCTGCACCGATTTTCTAAAAGGAAGAGTAGGTACATCCTCAACTACAGCTGCATTCAGGCATTCTATTGCTTATAATAGTCTTTAAGCTACAACATGACATTTATTTTCAGAGGTAAGATTAAAGAAAAAAAAGAGGGGAAGTGGCAGAAATGACCTTGAAAAGGAATCCCTTCCCAGGCAGCAATTATGACAACCGGCACTTCACTGCGCTGCAAAATTAGCCTGCAGAAGTGAATTATTTCAAAAACGTAAAAATAAATGAATTCAGTTTTCTTAATTTGAACTTGAGGGTGTTTTTTTTTTAACTATGGAATTGACAAATAACAACATATTATTTAAAGAATACAATTAAGATCCTGCTTTTCATATTTGGAGCCTTTTACAGTTCTATGATTAAAGTTTTACCTAATTTCTTTTGTAATTCTGGAGAACAAAGCAATTTACAAGTCTCTACAGAAAAATGCTGCAAAACTACCAATTTAATTATTCTGATATTTCAGGAACACATTTAGTTCAGCAATGATCAGAGCTCTTTGTGCCAATCTATATCAGTAAAATCAAGAGAGCCGTTAGCATTCCATAATCATGTGGAAATGGAACTTGATGTTTCCTGGCTATCATAACAAGGTTAAAGCCTTAGACAGTGTTAATCTCCAAAACTCCCCAGCAGTAATGAAGTTATACTGATTGATGTCAGCTGCGAATTGGTTGCTAGTATATATTCAGAATAATGAAAACTCTTAAGAGTACTAACTTAAAATTAATTGCACAGAATAAGTTCTAAAAAAGGATGAGAATAGCTCTAGCTGCAGACCTAATTCAGCTCTTAAATCAGTAAGGTACAGCTTTTGACACTCTCCAAGTCCCCTGCTCCACAAAAGTCCTTGTGAGTACTAGACTTTAGACCTTGATCGCACAGGATGCTGCCATGTGTGGCTCACCAAGGACATACGGATTCCTTCACATCTGCAATCCATGTAGGCATTGCATTTTCTCTACACATATGGATAAAATAATTGCAGGCAGTATGAATAGGCAACAACACATATCATAATTAATATAACATTTACATAGATTCAAACACCAGTGGATAAATAGAAAATTCAGCATTTCTAGAAAGAAATAGAATTGTGATGCATCATGCTTTAGTTGTCAAGCACTGAATTTTAATTTGAATAATAAAATAAAGGAGAAAAAAATAAAACAGATGAAACTGAAAAGAAAATTAAGACGTTAAGAAGTGGTTTATTCAGTTGCCAACTCCTCTTTGCATTTATGTAAATAGGCTGTTTCCTCAAATTACCAAACAGCTCTCATAATAATTCTTTTTACTTCTATGGCATTGCTCATCTGAAATATATTGCAGAATCCTAACCCATCGTTCAAGTGTTCTGTACGAACAATACACAACGGCAGCATTAGATCCAGTCAACAGCATTGCAGCATGACTGTATTCACGGATAGAGTGAAATACAGAGAACCAAATCCTTGCCTCTGTGGATGGCAAACAAGCCCAAATTCTTAGCAGAGTGATGCTAGTGCTCATGCTGCCTGCAGAGAATGAACAAGCAAGATTGTGCTCATGTATTTCTGGCCTTGATGAGTGAACTCATGTAGTTAGAGTCGGCTCTGATTACCTCTACTCATCTCTTCCCTATGCTACTGCAGAACTTATTTGCGGAGCTGCAAAGTGATGGGAAGGTGACGTTGAACTCTCTTTACTGCTAGTCTCTCCCATGCTATAGGACTGTGGCTGTTTTTCTCTTCTCATGCTTTTTAGAGACACAGATAGAGGAGTAGTATATGGCCGAGATTTAACAAAGCAGCTGGCCAGAATCATGAATCTAACCAAGGACAATGAGAACATCACCCAAACTCGCAATCGTTTAAATAATCCTACACAGAACCAAAAAAAACCCCAACCTATACGTGTGCTATTTTATATATGTGTGCCTACATATTTTAAAAGTTCTACAATTGCTTTGATATAATAGCTGCAGAATCATATTTGCCAAGATGATGTGATATTCTCCAGCTCCCAGAAGTGAAAATTGGTCTATATCATTCAGAATGAGTTTTCTCATCTCGAACTTGGCAGCACGTGTCATTGGAAAATAAGCTTGGAAGTACGCTTCTGTGAGAGATTCATGAAGCAGTGGACACAGAGCTAATGGAACATTTAACTATGTCATATGTTTTTAGAAGTGGGGATGAAGGGAAGGAAATCCCTTCCCATCAGTCTACAGAGTCACTATTTTCTATTCATCTCTATGTGGTTTTTCTAGCACAGCCACAGCCACCACCTTGAAAGGGGCAGGACTGTGTGTTGTTGCCACTGGCCACCCCATATCGGCCAAGGAAATTGCTCTGTCTTCCCACATTTTCTGTGGTCTCTCTTTGGGGTATGAAAAGAGACTATGGCACCATATGGAGTACTGTGTGGAGACACACGTTCCTCTCTCTGCCACATGCTGCAGTTCTGCGCAATACTGTCTGAACGGGGACAGCACACAACTAATGAGGAACAGAGCAGCTCCGCACAATGATTAAACCCATTTTAAATGTTCCACTCTCTCTCTAGCAAATCCCCCTTCTCTCCTCCTTCTGTGTTGTTATGGGACTAAACTAGAAGTAGTTTCTATAAGCACATATTTAACACCTGTGATGGAGTACCTAACAGGAAGAAAAGACATTTTCAACCTCATGCCATGATCCTGCACACAGAACAGATCCTGCACAGAGGTGGACCGGAAGAATGCGCAGTGCCAGAGCACTGCAAGGCCTCCTGTGCGTGACTTCTGGATTACTCGGGCTGAGAGTCCAGTTTCCATCATTACTCATTGTTTTCTTATTTCTATATAAATCTTACACCTTTATTAATCCTTCTGGCCAGCAGCGTGAAGTGCTTTGTGAGTTTAATGGGCCTGATGACATCGATCTGTTTAAGCTTTAACTTTGAAGGATTGTTAGTGTTGTGCAGATCACATCTTTATAGACGCTACATGGAATCACATAATGAAAGAAAATTAAGCTGCTATAAACATCACTGTATTGTCTGGGGAAGCAGTGCATTATTTTACAAGATACAGAAAGTTAACGCCTGTAGTAATTTAACAAAATTCTACCAGGGACATAGAGAACTAAATTAATTCTCACTTCAATTCAATGAAAGTTCATGATAATATTTCACTTGAGCAGTAAAAAATGCACTCCCAAGTTATGACTGTGCCTCTGTACATTTCCTATGTAACTTTGTTTATGTTCTTAGCTGGTAAGTTAAAATCACCACTCAAGCAACTTTTTTTTTTTTTCAATGCCTAAGCCAGGCTAAGGTGGTAGTGTTCTTCCTCCTTTTAAGATCAGTTACAGCAGAACTGGTGAAATAAATAATACTCACTTCAGAAAAGGCTTCATGAAACGAAACACAAATTGTTCCACCTTTTTTTTTTAACTGCATGTATAGCATACCCTGGATTTAAGGTGATCGGCAGCCGAAAACTATGGTCTGTTTTCAGATTATTAAAAAAATCAGGACATTGTAGAACATTTTCAATGTATTACACAATCACGTATAAATTTATCTTCAGAAGTTATCAACATGTTCCCTCCACCACTCAAATGGCTTCACCGACAACTGCCATGTGGTCTAATCGTGTGTCATGTACCCTGAGACCTGGGAGGTCACTTGAGTCACTCAACAGGAGAATAAGAGGTGCATTTTTTGCTCAGAGCTTACTGTCTCTCCACAAACATAATTATCCTCTTCAAATTCAGCTCTTGTCTAGTCTTTGGTAACTGTTTATGACCACAGACGTTTCCAAAGCAGACTAAAAGACCAGTTACTGTACTTTAAATTGCAGTCTATGACACAGCATGTCCTTGACGACAGCAATGCTGTGGCCTCAGGAAGCTCTTGTCCAAGTGAGGAAGACTTCTGCCTTTCTACGAGAGCACAATCTGGCCTTTGGCCATAATGCACTTGAAGACATACTCTCAGCAACTCCTCCAGGTTTTCAAACTCAGTGATAATTACCATTAGAAAACTGCAGTAACTAATGAGCTACAAGGAATTTATATGAGGAGTTTTGCTTTTTATAAATGAAAGTGATATAAGTGGTACATAAATGTTTAATGTTTTTTTACTGAGCTTTACGCATGACCTTGAAAGGCAATTCTTTAAGGGTTGTTCCTTCAGTACAAAAGACTGCAACCTTATTTCTAGAATTTCAGTTAGAATCTTTAAATTTTGAAGTCATTTTTATGTTGACTTGACGTAAAGTTACCAAAAGAAGATACATCATTGCCACAGTGTTAGGGAAATGGTGGTGTATGTGCACGCTGCTCACTGCATGGAACTCTTACTGAAAAATGACAATGTCACTTCCAAGGTCTGTACTGAGCTAAAGAACAAAGCTGCACTTCAGTTTCCCCCATGACGTGTCTCCATTTCAGGCCACTCCACTGTCTGATGGACAAAAAATACCAGGCACAAGAAGCAAAGACATTTGTTTTTATAACACACCCTTCTGCTTTATCTTTTCCATTTTCCTTTATGCTCATCTTCTTTTAAGTTTCCTTCTTTTGTAGAAGAAAGAACTTAAATCTATAACCTTTTTTTAAAAAAACAAACCTTTAATCTTTATTCAGAATTCTCTTTTATGATGCTAATGGAGGATTATACAAGAACTAACATTTTCTTATGTTTATTATTGTTGCTCAAGTCTTCCACATTTAATAAAAGAGGGACAAAGAGAGACAGTATAATTGTATCTTGCAGAAGCCTTCCCTTTTCTTTCAGACTTTACTGCTTTTTCAGAACCTTTAAAAGAATTCCAATAAAATAGGAACTACTTAACAGAAAAAAATTCTTTAAAGCATAGAGCTTGGATATTTTCCTCAACTTAGTAGGCAGAAAAAGCTCTTAGAAACACAGTGCCTCACGGACTTCAAATATTTTTTTGAAAAAAAGGAAACTAGTGGAAGCATGGTCACCACTGAATCCCTCAGAAATCCTGGCCCTTCTTCCACTTCTTTTCTCCAGTTCAGAATGAACAGCTCTGATCCAGGCCAGAAATAATCTTGCATCTTACTTAGAAGAGTCTGAAAAGTAAAAGTCTGTACACCAGACATATCAGAGTTGGGAGATGCAAATCGAGGATAATGACAGGAAAGAACAGGAGTAATTAAATGCTCTTTTTTTCTGAAGATGACGAAAGGAAGGATTTTCCTCCAAAATGCATCGCTCTTTTCCAGGACATGGCATTATAAAGTACAAAACCAGAATGACAACTATTCTCTGACAGCTTTAAAATCCAGACTACTAAATTGCTTCTGGCTCTAATTGCTGTGTTTCTGAGTCAGTACAATTTTAACTGTATTTAAATAGTGGTGAGTTGGTGCTCAAATCTTGATACAAGTACAGATGGATTTGCATTGTAGATAAAAGGACTGATGATCTCATGGCAAGTTTTGAAGCACTATAGGAAATTATCATTATTTTTGAAGCGCTCAAAGATAAACTAAAGATTAGATAATATATATTATAGCTAACCTCATTCCACATGATGCACAGGTGAATAGAATCTGCCCCATAACATTTGGTAATTTATGGGGAACTCTACATTATTTCACGTACTCCTTGAATGAAACCCTGAGTAGTCAAATGACTCACTACTCAGCTGTACATTTTACCACCTCCTCACAGAATTTAGAAAGAAAGAAGAGAAAGAGAGAAATATGGAACCAGCCTGATTTTTATCCAGTCCTTGCGAAGGTAGCTGCACTAGATTATCCAGAGGACATAAACCTTGAGGCATATTTAGGAAAGAGCCTTATTATATGGACGAGACTTACAAAGTTTCATCCCGTGTAAGCCACCTTCTCCAACCTGTGCAAAACNTCTCCAACCTGTGCAAAATCTACAGCCTCAAGTCATAAGCTTCCTTTCCCTGCCCAGTTGTTGGAGTCAAACACCAAACCACCAGGCTGCTGAGCAGGGAGTCAGCCAGGGTTTAGTCATACAGAGCCAACAACATGGGGTGTTTGTCTCTTCTCTCCACCAGCAAAGTTTTCAAACAAAAGCAATGACTTCTACCGTGCTTTGTATGGTACCTGATTTATTTTACGTTAACATCTAGAAAACATACTCCTTGGGGAACCCGAATGTTTGCCCTAATAGAATCAATTCCGACATGAGCTAGGACACTCACATGACTGCCCAGATCAATGCTATAGGCGTTAAAGTACTTGTACTGATGAAAACTTAAGTAACAAGTATTTTGTCTCTGTGTAAAGTTAGATTGCAAAAGAACCTGGCACCTAAACCTACATATGTTCCTCTGTGTTCTAACCCTAACAGTGCTATGGAAATATAAAGTAACTGGTGTATGAATAAGAATGACGGCTTTAGGCACCTATGGCAGTTTTTGATATATAAGCAACTACCTCCTATTTCATTCTGTTCAGACACATGAAAACTTGGCACTGTAAGCTGCATATGCTACCAAGATGTTGTTTTAGCTGCAGCAATACTAGCTTCTTCACAGCAGTATTCTGGTAGTGTTGGCCACTAAGTGAATTTGATGTGCCAACTCAGACACTATTGATGAATCTGAATGCTTTTAACCTATTTTTAATTCATTCTAGCACCTCCCAAATTTCAGCGGTGTATTAGCATCATCTTCTTTAATCAAAGATTGTCTTTTTTTGCCTCTAGTTCAAAATATTTTTTGATTCTTCTTTATTTTCATCTGAAAAATGTAATCACAAGCCTTATAATTCTAAGTTATTCTGATTAGATAACACTACGAGATGAAATTAACATAATATAATTAACAAAATATAATCTTGCCATCCCTGGTGGTATTTAAAAGACAGGTAGACATGGTGCTTAGGGACATGGTTTAGTGTTAGGTTGATGGTTGGACCTGATGATCTTAAAGGTCCCTTCCAACCTAGACAATTCCATGATTCCGCTGTACACTTATTAAATCATACAAAGCCATTCATTACAAGAAAATGAGAATGATTAGGTACTGTTGTTGACAATATATGGAGTGGGTTTAAGGTATGTGGGTTTAAGGGGGAATGATAAAATGTACAGTCCACTGACCTGGTATAACCAAGTACATTCCAATTAGTGCAAGACTACTTCTTTGCCAAAAGCTGTAAAATAACTGGAAGACCCTCGGTCTGCCCGTAATACTTTACNTAGTGCAAGACTACTTCTTTGCCAAAAGCTGTAAAATAACTGGAAGACCCTCAGTCTGCCCGTAATACTTTACATTACCTGCACTCATACGTATGAAATGTTTTTGCTATTTTTTCAAAATATATTGTTTGTATTCAGACATGAAAAACAGAAACAGAGTATGCAGCCAGCAGGGCCTCATCAGCTGCAACTGAGCAGAGCATGGGGCAACCAGGAGAAGCTGCACGATGATGGCAGACTGAGGGGCTACGCACCAAGTTGTGCTAACTTGTGTACATTGCAACTGTTCACTGAGAATGTCAACAACTGTATAATAGCACTGAGACTGCACAGAAGAGGACAGGTACAGAGAGGTTTACAGAGGATTTGCATGGACAGAATGAAAAAGCAGTAGCCCAGCTCTTCACTGCACGGGGTATCTAAAATGGTGAAGGGAACAGACCTGCTACACCAGGAATGCAAGCCCAGTCAGGAGATGGAGGTAGCGCTGATAACCTTCCACAAGCAAACAGAACTTGCAGAGGCTCAGAATCACTCAACATTTGAGTTGGATTTGCATTTGTTTTCTGCATTGGTTGCATTTGGTTTTTGCATTGGTTTCGGCATTTTAGTGGAACACAATGCAGAATAGGCCATNGGAAAATGTGCCTGCAATTTTTTTTTTTTTTTTTTTTTTTTTTCAGATGCTGCTACTACTACCAGGAAATCTTATGTAAAAAACAGCTTCTGAAAGGGAATCTTGCCAAATAAATATTTTGAATGCCACCATAGTTTACATTTTCCAGTGAATTAAAGGTCATTAAATGATAGGCTATTCTTGGATTCTAAGAGCTCTTCAAGAAGGAGTACAGTGCAATGTGCATTTGCCAATTAAATGAAGTTTTCTGTGAAATGAATGAATCATAGCAGGACAGCTATACTGCATGACTCCTGACACACCTGCAATCAAACTTTCCAAGAAGTGCCCTACAAATTCTGCAGAGGAAAAAAAAAAGGATTCTATTTTTGCAAGAAGGGGTTGTATGTTTTCAATTCAAAGCTTTGAAAAAGTGTTGTTTCTGTGTTTCTTTAAGACTAACAAATGCCAAAAGACAGGTCAAGCATCCAGTCAAGTCAGTACCAACATGAGTTGAACTCATATCAGTACCAATATGAGGGAAGCAGAAAATAGAGATGACTTGACATGAGCGGTGGTGTGCATTTTGTCATTAGCTGAAGGCCACTAGAACACAGGTAGAGACTGCACCATCAGCAGTCTAGAGTGAATTTCATTCTTTACTACTTATAAAGTGATCTGCTAGTTTTGTGAACAATGTGAAAATTTCTTATTAACATATCACATGTATCACTGGTAATTTTCCACAAAAATACAAACAAAATACATTGATAAAATAATGACATGTAATTTATTATTAGAAAATTTAATATGAAAAAAATCTAATCTCTAACTGGAAAGAATCTTGTTTTCTAGAGCCTTTTATATATGTCCATACCAGCCTTTTAAAATTTGAAGACAAGAATTTTAAAGCTGAAATTATAACACTGTTCTGCATTTAAATCCGGACTGCTGCTTTCATTTGAAATACAATCTGGAACCTCTGCATTATTATAATTTTTTTTAAACCAAAATATATTTCTGCCATCTCCACAGTAAGAACATTTCCATATTCAGAATCATTGAAATAAATTTGACAGAATGATTTGAATAATCCATATTAGATTGATAGCTAGTCAAGAGGTTGATGTGTTAATAACAGTAATACATCGGAAAAAGAAAAGTGCATTGGGTGGAATCAAAACCTGGAGATACAGGAGAAATATAAAGTTGTGACAAACTGTCATGGGACAAAAACAGGACAGTCGTACCCTCAGGATAAAGGGAAATAAAAAGGAAAGGACTTGCAGAAAAGAGTTTTCCTCTTAACAGTTATCCACCAGTAAATTATAAATTAATCTCACTCCTACTGGTGAAACCAAACCTTTATTCACTCTTCAGATGTTAAAAAGCATTTATTATTAAAGGATTTATTCTAGCCAGCCTACTTTTGAATCTAAAACATGGTGTGCCACTAGAGGCACTAGTCCATTGACATTGGCTTACCACTCACAAAAGCTTTGAAATTCTTTCTTCCTTCAGAAGATCCAGAAAATATGAGGGGTACCTTGTTCTCTAAAGGTGGGGGCATGAAAAAAATTGCAAAGTTTGAAAAAAGTGTTAAAGTATTCTCAGTTGTATAGTCTCATTAATGCAATGTAGACATGACCTTTTTAAAGGAAGGGAGCAGTGGCACAGAGCGTGCTATCTGAACAAACCAGCAAGGACCTGGGCTCCAGCCGATGTGAGGAGGCTACTGAACCGCAGGTGCAATTCAGAGACATAGATGTGAGCCGGTTATTTGCTGGACTCGAACTCAGCCAACTGCTTAACAATTCACATAAATTGCTCAATGTGCACTAGAAAAGCTATTCACAAGGAAGTCCATCCTCACTACCACTGACTTTCTTTTGTTGTCATTGTAGACAAAAGCCCCAGAAAAGAAAAACAAAAGAAGCACGTCCTGCCAAAATTGATACTGGACCTTTTTATTCAATGATGTAAATATGGATTTAGTAGCTTAATTTGGGCATACAGTTTTGAATACCAATTCTTTTACACAACTCTTATTCTTTTTATTTTGTTGCTATTGTTCTGAATTTCTAAAAGCAGCTTTTGGTGCTCCATGATCACTGTTTAGTTGTTCTTCAGATGAAAATCACTAAGTAAAGTAAAGATTATCCACTGTCACTAACAGTTTATCTTCTACAGACTGAGAGAAGACAGAGGATTAAAAGGAAAAAAAAAAAGGCTTTAAATGATACTAAAGATGACAACAAATCCAAAGGTCATCTGAAGACATGAAAAGTTCCACAATGAAGAAGCTTTTTGAAGCAACTTCCATCTATGCAGTTCTAATGTTCCCAGGTGAATTGCATTACCCATGCTTTATCACAAAACTTGTACAATCTGGCATGTGCTTCTGCCTTCATGTAAAATACATCAGCTTCCTTCAAGGAAAAAATCACTTTTTTTTTGACCTATTTGACTGTAGGTGGTGGCTAAATTTATCTAGAGGATATATTTTAAAATCTTTTAATATCAAGAAGGCAATTTAAAAAGATCATGGAGTAAATAAAAAAATGGTTTAGAAATCATAGGAGTGCTTACGTTCAATAATGCTGCAACTTTTGTTAATCATATTGGTAATTCTCATCATTTCAAAGATAGTTTTGTTATTTCAGGAAAAAGGTCAATAGTACATCTAAGACCTTCAGGCTGGAAAAGCCTACTGTCATGGGGAGATATAGTCTCTACCCAAACTTTAATCTGCTTTAGGCAAGTCAAGAGCTAGGACTTGTACTTGTAAAATAAGTTAATTGCCGCCTCTTCTATTATTTGCTGTTCTTGTTCTGCAGAGACAAGGTACTTTATGAGATTTATGCTACTGCCCCTCTAGTTTCCTGCTAGTTCTCAAGTAATCAATAAGATTAGTGCTATCATCAAAATTAATTTAAAACTGTCACTATCCTTTATCCTTTTAGTATCATGTGAATTCGAGAGCTCATTTTGCGACACTAGAAAACCTCCTCAAAGTTAAAAGCAAAGTGGATCAATTCTTAGGGGCAATCAGCACAAATATTGTAACTAAACCTCTCATCTGGCATTATGCATGTGTTATATCACATATAAATAATTACAGACAGATATGATTAGCAACCTAAGCTGCTTGCCAGAGACATTAGTCTTTAAATCATGTGCTGGTTAACATTACTTAAGGAAGTTATACAATATTCTTTTTAGGAAAACTGTTTAAAAAAAGTCAAGTTTGCAATTTTAGAGCTTTTTCCTGTTGGTTTTTTTTTTTCTGCAAAAACTTCTAGTGACTTTAGCGGTAGTACATCAACTCTCCAGCTGGCAGTGCATCACATTACGTGTTATACAAATAATTTATATTGGCACTGCAGTATAAAAAAAATTCACTGACTTCAGATCATTTGATTTTGAAAATAGGAGAGAAAAGCACGGTGTTTAAGGGAGCAGAAAAGGAGGATTGAAGGAGTGGAAAGAATGGGAGTGGGAGGCAGAATTAGAAGTCTCACTTTCTTACAGATGTGATCTGGGTGCAAGGACGTCAGAGAAGCACAAACATGTAACTGTACAGCCAATGAAATCATCCTAATGTCTTCATATGATCTTTTATGGGACATTTGAGCTGTAATAGCGTAAGTGGTACACAACTACTGCTCTTTATTTTGTTACATCTCTACTCACTTCATACTACAATTATACCACATCAGACACATTCCATCTCCCCTTCTTGAGCAGTATCTATTTTCTTTGGATAGCTGTTATTTTAGGATGAATATTTAAAAAAAGATGTATTAGTCACCGAATAGCTGAGAATTGATGTCCTCAATATGTAGAGTTGAGAAATTTCTGAGAAAAGGTGACAGAAATTATGTGTGTTTTCTTTCCCGTAATTAACAAACAGTACAATATTTTCTATCATCAGCCTTGCTATTTGTAGACAAGTTTGGGCATCTCTTTACCCTAGATCTTAATTAAGATAAAATTGTAATTCACTTTGATAAATTAAAAAAAAAGACAAAACTGTTTTTTGCTTGGTTTTCTTTTCATCCATTGCTTCCCACTGATGGCAATGCAGCGCCCGCAGCCCAAACACACTCTGAGCCCGAGCAATGCTTCATGCCCATTGACTGAGAGGCAGTGCAGTGCCGACTGTAACCTTTACCACCCTGCTCTGAAACAGACAAAAAAACCCTATAAAATCTCACAGAAAAGTCAATACAAAGATGCATAAGCCAATCTCTTTTAACCAGGCATTCCCAGCATCTTCAGAGAAACAGGTCAGTGCACTGTGTGCATTTCCAGGAGGTAATTAGGAATACTACATGTAGCAGTGGAAAAGAAAGCAAAGTCCACAGGCACCAGTTTAACCACCACTCCACCTCATACAAGTCAACTCAGGCCCTGTCTGTGCTGTGAATTTATTTGCCAACTGTCTTCTGCCTCCTCTATTTAGGCTGTCAGTTACTTGAAGCAGTGACCTCCTCATCATCTTCTGGTACATGTGGCTGTGCTGCACATAGCACAGTGGGGCCCTCACCTCACATAATTACCTGATTTGCTTTAATTTTGCTTGAGATACAAAAAAGCCTGAATACGCTTGCCAATGATTCTGCTTTAAATACATCTTGGAGGTGTGCTCCATTAGATACACAACAAGAAGAACATTTCCCTAGAGCCCTCCATTTCTCTATTCTGAGCCATCAAAGTCAAGTCGAAGCAATAACTAACGCTTGTCTGAAAGAGTAAAGTAGTCATTAAAGTTAGGTACTGTTATTTCCAGTGATGCAGACGTTTCTTGGCGGTACGGTGTGCTAAGCACAGGTTATTTTATCCTAAGAATAGTTCCATATGACGTCAAACTGGCAGATCTTTTAACTGACAATATCTGGACTTTCTAATTTGTTTCTTTTAAGAACAAAGCTGTCCACTCTTGAAACACACTTTTGACACTGAACAAACTTATAAGAAAAATATACGAAACCACTGGCAAGTCTGTTTCACATATTCCTTTCTGAAAGCTCTTGGCTACCTACTTTTTAGAAGAGGAACAAAGTATTTTACAAATGAAATTTGAAAGGCCCCATATTTGTCAAAATACAGATTAGTCAAATATATCTCCCGTCCTTATTCAAAGCAGCAGAACTAAACACAGACAAAGTTTCTGCGTGGGATGTACCCTCACCCAATACATATTTATTGCCCACTTGACTTCTGCCACTCTTTCTTCACTTTTAAATTCAGAAACTGTAGATGAAGACCTGGGTATGTAATTGGGATTTTCTTCAGTATTTACTCAATATTGTCACTCCCTTTTTATAATGGCTAATATAAAAGGTATCTGAATTAATACAAACTGTTCTATAACACCTATTGACTCCAACCCCAGTGAGGAGAGGCAGGAGAGGCAAGCCTCATCATAACTCAGTTTATACACACCCAGAGGTGCCTTAGTTCTTCTGATTGGAACCCATGAAGAAGACTATAAATGGCTATGGTCTCCCAACATAATACAACTCTTTGCCAGAGGGAAGGACCTTGATTGTTTTTGAGATGATTTCTCGAGGGCTGAAAGTGTGGAGCAAATTCCCCTGAGGCTGTGCCCTCACCACCCTGCAGCAATTTCTGCTTCAAGTAGAAACACATTTTATTGACTTCAGTATCTACCAAAAAAAAAAAAAAGCCAATGGCACTACCTTTGCCAGATAGACAAACACAAGTAAGTCCAGGAAAAAAAAACAAAAACAAAATCACTGCATACACTTTCTCTTCTGGGAAGAGGACTAGACAATAAAGAGAAGCACTTTGTAACGTATAAGGCTTCAACAGTACACAGACAATACTGCAGCATGTAGGTTAAATGTATTTATACATAGACCAGATTATACTAGAATAGAGCAAAACCACGTTTGAAAATGAAGGTCTTATTTAAAGTCACTCAAAATGACCAAAGAATCTAATTATTCACAAAAAATGGATAAAAATAAGAAGTCACAGCAGAAAGGAAGGATATTACTAAGAGTTCACAGGTTTCATATTTGCAGTTCAGTGTATTATATATACTCACCTAACAAAAAGCAATCATAACGCCAATAGACAAACTAAGCAAAAGAAGGATTTAGCATCACTATTTCATGTGTGGGGAACTATAGCACATAATAACTGCATTTCTTCCCCCTGGTCGCTCACATATAGCATCTGGTTGAGTCACAAACTGAACCTTTTTTCCTATGTTGCTGAAAAACATCTTAAATAAACCATCCTTCCTCCAAGCCTTCTGTGTTAATAGTAGCACTGCGTTATCCAGTGCAATAAGCTTGAGCCACACACCCAGTCCTCTCCATTCTTTCATCATTGTTGTTTTTCTAAATGCAAACACTAGGAAGGAAACTTCTTCAGCCCCAAGACTTTTTTTTTTTTTTTAAAAATTATTTCACATTCTCACTTCTGACACATGCCCAGTGAAGGATGCACCTCTGGGCTGCATCCTTCAGTGGCGTAAAGCAGTGCAGTGGGACAGAGTAATTCACCTGAGCTACTGTCGATCTCAGGTTATACCCCAGAGGGTATCAATGGGAACCTCTTCAAATTATTAGATGATTTTTCACTTCTATGAATCAGCTTGTCATTGTTTGACTTTTTCCAGTGCTGTTTAATCAGAATGTCTTCCACTATGATTTCATATTCCCCATCTGGGAAGGAAGCATACAGACTCTGTTTCCAACCACATCTCTACTATTTTGCCAGCTCCTAAAGAAATGGAATTTACAATTGCTCAGAAGGACATATCAAGGGAGACAGGTCTGACCATGACTATCACTACCAAAACTGCTTTCTTGTCACATACTCTCCTCAAAGCTTTATTCTTGTGATTGCACATAGTTAGAGCTACCCCTTGCATTAGTGAAGACTGGAAAGGTGCTTGCCCACATGGCAACTGCAGTTTGCCGAGAGCAATATCAAGCACAAGGTGCTGGACTAATGACTAATTTGTTGTTTGCCAATAGCATTCACAGTCCTAGATGTGTTTCGTGGCCTATCTCCAGATCTCTGGACTTGAACAGAAAGGGAGGGTGTCAGATACTGCTTACATGTGTTTAACAACTTACCACTTCTTCCCATGGCTATTTTTCTGTATTGTAGGACAACCTCAATGGTTAGTGCTCCTAAATAACTTCAGGAATAACTTTAGGGTATGAAAACTATGCTAGAAACCCACGCAACAGAAAAAGCAGAAGAAAATTAATGAGACAAACTTCAGTCAGGTCTTCTGAACTTGGAGACATGTGAACTTTTCTTTCCCCACAGAGCAGCCTTTTTCATTTTTTGCATTCCTCTAAGTGTNAAGAAAATTAATGAGACAAACTTCAGTCAGGTCTTCTGAACTTGAAGACATGTGAACTTTTCTTTCCCCACAGAACAGCCTTTTTCATTTTTTGCATTCCTCTAAATGCTCAGCATATTTCTCATCTCATCTGTATTACTTTTGGTTTCCCAACAGCTGAAGTTGCATCCTCCTGCCTGCATTAAAACAAGAGCTGTGCCCTGACAGGAGACCACTGCCCAGTCCTCCTTATCAAGTGTGCGCATTTTCACTGGTATTATTCGCAATACTGTATCTTTAAAAAAGTTTCAGTTTCTTGACCTTGTTGGAAGCTTTATTGCTTTTCTAGCTCAGCTTCAAATTAACAGAACTTTTTCTTCATTTTCTTGTTTATGTATCAGTTTCATTACTGCGGCCACACAGCTCTGGGGACAGAGCTAGTTAACGGCTGCATCTCGACTGCTGCAAATACAATCGCACGTTCTGCCCTGGGATAGATGCGTGTAATTCCTGTTGACAATGCAGGGAAAATCAATTTTGTACAGCACTGAGAACTGCAACCACTTACGGAAGGCAGCATTTGACTCTTAGGGTTACACGGTCATTTCTAATTTGGTAGGAAGTGGCACTGCATTATTAAAAATAGAGAAATGTAAGAATTACAAACCCAACAAATTCACCCCATCCACAGGGGCCACAGTTTCTGAGGGCAGAATTGATCCATTGTCCTCATGTCACGCGTTTCTGTCCCATCCATCCTTTGGTGCACACAGGGCAAAATATAATGTACAATTCAAATTCTTTTCCTATAAATACTGGCTTACCTGTTCTATGTACATTTGTCTTATCTTGATTTAAAACAGGTACGGATTTAGTTTCTCAGAAAACACTCCCTCAATTCACATAAGTGAAAGATGTCTTAGTCTGACCTGGAAGGCTGAGAAACCAGTGCTCATGCCCAGTGCGCTGCTAGGGCCAGCGCTGTCAGTCTGAACAAAAAGCAAAGAACAGTAAAAACTCAAGGTCAAGGACTCTCCTATAAAGGTTCTCCTGGTTTCACTGGCAATTATACCTCTATAACTCAGGAAAGATTGTAGGTGCATTTTTAAAGGGAAAAGGTCGCCACCTATTTTTCAGATTTTTTTTTGTCTTTAGGTTATAATCTTGTCATTGGAAACAAGAGCTACATTGCCTGCAGTTGGCTTTCTCTCTCTCTTTCTCCTGCACAAGAATTTGTCCAAATCGAGTGTTGCTTTTGCTGTGTTGGCATCTGTTGCAAGATTGGTAAAAAGTACATGGTTAGTCTGGTCTGATTAACTGAGTTTGTGGGCAACAGTACAGTCAGTTAAATATCACTGCTGCATACTAGAGAAATCTCCTTACCAGTTGTAAAGTACACTGTTTGGATGGCTAACTGTTACTCTTAGCCTTTGTACAGAGCTTCAAAATACTGCCCAAAGGAGAAAATTTTGAATAGCAGCACCCTTGGAAAGTAAGTTCATGATTCAAAAATTACTTAAGTTATATGAAAAAAAAAGAAAATAGTTAAAAACGTTCTCCCTCCTAAACACGAATGCTGGAGATAGAATAAAATTGCATTAAAATGATTCGCCTCAATTATGACTGAGGGGAAATCTGGGTTTCAGTCTATGTGGGGGTGTCATTTCCATTTACCTGATTATGGAAACTTCTTTAGTTAACCACATATCACTCTGTCTGCATTTGTCCATTTCTTTATTTTAAAGTACCCACGTTTCAGGAAGGCTATTTTCATAGGATATTCAAGAAAATGTCAAAGAAAACATGCCACCTAGGCACTACTT
>RSEF01000001.1:13557827-13570233 GCA_003993805.1 Himantopus leucocephalus | reverse complement strand
TTACAGGTTCCAAATTGTGGTCTTTGTGGTTGTAGTACTACATTTTGAATGATAAGTTTCCTTCTGTGAGTGCTGTATTTCACTTGACAAATGAGAACACTTTATTATTGCCTTGATTAAAAACAAAACCAAACCAAAACCTACTCGTCATGCTCATACTGCTGCCAGACAGTATCTGTTACACATATGCAGTAGCTGCAATATTGTTGGGCTTTCTTTCTTTTTAATCTGGATGTCCATCATTAAGAAGCATGTGCTGGGGCTATAATAAGTATACTCCTACACTAATGACCCCCCAGACATCCCAAGAAGTGCGATTTAATCTCAAAGCATCTTTGTACTTGCATTTGTACTTCAGCTGTGATGTTTCTCAGCACCTTCAGACAAACCTAATTTATCATCAATCTCACATAAATGTAATGTTCTTCATTTTCTGCATACAGGTAATAATTTTTTAATGGATTTCTCCACCTTCCTTTCTAATCAGGGATGAATGGAACTCCTGAAATTAAGACTTTATTATTTATGTAGCTTCAGCTTCCAAAAGAAAAGGGAAATACTCGAGCATCTTTTTTTGGTGGAGCTTTTCAAAGCTCTATTCTTTAATGTAATGGAAGAAAAAAACGTACAGTAGCATTCACAACAACACAGCTTTCAAATAGCATCCACTCATTACCATACAAATAGCGGTCACTTACTATACCTTCCTCTGCCTATCATTCCAGTGTCAAACCTGCAAGTTCAAAGGTGCCCAAACCAGAAGCTGCATTTTTTGTCTACCAAGCAGTTACTTTATGAGGGAAGAATATTGGAACTTGAGTCCATTTTTAATGACATATTGTCTGTCAGCCAAGTAGATCTGTGCTGAAAGGCACAGCCCTCACAGTCGGACACAGCTTATGTTCCACTGCTTAATTTCACGTCTACTGCAGAAATAGGTGAATAATATCAATAGCTACAAAAATTATTTTAGAGGTTTCAAAATATTTCAGATATAGATATCAACATATGCGACAACAAAAGAATACGTATGCAAGACAACACAAACTTTCATTGCCATGCCTGCTGCACCTAAACAACCAAATTTCCTGGTTTATATGTTTTCTCTGTTTTCCTATTGCATTCTAAACCCCATGCTATTATTAGGTAAAGTATAATACTGTGAAATACGAGGCAGATCAAACTCTCTCAGTTGGACATCAATTTAACCAGCCCAGAAAATTGCTTTTTTTCTTTAAATTTGTGCTTTTTAAAACTGCAGAAGAAAAAGATTATTATTCTAGAGCCACAGTTTATGGCAACTACAACTTTGAAAACACCATGCCGTTTCAGCAATTAATTCAGCATTAGACAGTTCAGTTTCTCAGCAATAACATGGAAGACATGAACCGAGCCAGGATTCCTATTTACAGGAAGACTGCTTCATCTACTGTCCGCCTCTTCACACCTTCAAATGGCCTCAGCAGCATTAATTCAGATAGAGAGTCTGCTGCCGCTAAGAAAACAGATTTGTTCATCTCCACTTTACTCACATGGCACTGTACGGAGGTAGAGATTGTCTCTTATGATCTGTTGGAGCTCATGGTCTACCGAACCTTTCTGGAACCGTAAATTGAGGTAGTGACGAAGGTCCTTATCAACAATGCCTCCTGTCAAGGAAAAGACAAATGAAAGCATGATTTAAAAATATATTGCTTTGACGGAAGCAATGAATCACTTGTAAAGTCTCAGTAGCTCGTTTTCCTTCATGTCTCTGTCACGATGGATGACAGAAGCACAAAGAGCTTTCTGGTTAATGCATGCAGTTGGTATCATATCACTTACTATCAATAATTGTAAAGTTAAAGCAGTTAATGACAACTAACTGGCTAAATCAGTACAGTTCAGAAAATACATATAGGATTATAGACAAAGGTGCAGATTTTTTTCTCTGCACAAAATGGAACATATTGTTATTATATAACTACCTACATAAATATCTAAATAATACATTATTAGATATTATGTTCCCCATGACCTTGTGTCAATTTCCCACCTGTTTTTTAAACCAAAAAATCTTGGTTCGAAATGTCTCTGTCATGTTTGGTGTTTTCAGTCCAAGTGTAACCAGAATAAAATGTAGCTGTACTTAACAATCATATACATATGATATAATCTTTTGTATTATTTATTTCTAATAGCACTCCTATCTGAAAAAGATACTATAGCAAACAAGGGTACATATTGTATTTCCACCACTGAAAACAGTCATTAGTCATACAATATCTCAGCATAACACTGCAAATGTGGAAAAAAAATGAATTAAAACCCCTGTATTTGCCACACTTACTATAACTTTAGGACAAAAAAACTTAAAGTATTGTTCAGCCACTAACTGGTGTATCTTGTTCCACTATTCAAGGCATACCTATAAATCTAATCCAACGTGATTAATAAACATTTCCCAATATAGTTCCTCTCCATTTCTTTTAATCTGGAGTATGAATCATGTTTATAATTATGGAAAAAAGGTCCATAAATAACTGCATTTCTTCCTTCTCTGAAATTCTGACATAAGAAAAATACAGAAAATCATTACTACACTGAGTTCTGGCATATATTCCTGAGATGAAAAATTGCAAGCTGATAGATTCCTAACTTGTTGCTTCATACATTCAACCTTAAAACATTTTTTCAAACGGCATTTGCTATTGAACTCTCTGCCGAAGATCTTATTGACCCGGACTATATAAAGATTTTCCTGTACAAAGGAACAAATAACACTCCTACCTAATTATTTGAAAGTCACTGCAGAGCACAAATGGCTATAAATTAAAATATATTTCTCCTTATAGCTGTTCCAATTTACCTGCCAATTACAAGTCCATAATCTTATTATTGATGCTCTTTGTCAATAACTTCAAAACCTTTTGTTTCAGGTTTATAAAAAGCTTATAAATAAGTTCTTTCATCTTTAGCTAAATGCAAAAAAAACNAAAAAAAAAAAAAAAAAAAAAAAAGAAAAGCCCCAGTTCATAACACAAAGAAATACCTGTGTGCCCGGTTCCCAGAGGCTGAGAACTTCCATACAGATCTCTGTTCCTCCAGGATTCCAGCTGAACCACTTAGTCTACTACTTTGGTACCACTAACCCCATTTCTAGCAATGGGCTCTGACTGCAGACCAGACCATCCTTACTCCTGCTAATTTCTTACAAGATTTCAGAGGAGGCGAGGGCTAGAGGAGGCTGCAGAGAGATGCTCTGCTCCTGATCAGAATCAGCTGTCCTTTCTGATCGGCTGCAGAGAGTAAAGGTCCTGCAGCTCTTGCTCTTCTTGCTCTAATATACAGAACATGCCCAGTGATGCAGATGCTTTCTGGCAGCCTGAGAAAATGCCAGCTCGAGAACAACAGCTGTAGCCTGCCCACTGACATAAACCTGAATCATTCAACTTATGACATAGGTAAGTTTAGGAACCTACACAGATTTCTGACCCTCAAAGTACATTTTTTATTTACAGCCTTTTGCTTCAAACACAGCCATTTACTTCCCCATGTGTTAATGAATGCGCTAAAGCCTCCTAAGTGCTTCATAAAGACAGTCACCTGATATTTTTGGCAAAGTGTGTATTCCAAACTGGAGTACAAAAATCTATATTTACAAGAGGAGATACCTACAATCATGTAGTTGTTACGTACAGATTCAAAAGCAAACGTTTGTAACAGAAATAAAACCTGTACATGGTGCAGAGGAAAAAAACTTACAGGCTTCCAAGCAAAAGGGAAACATAAATTTTTTGTTAATATCTGAGTATATACTGTAAAGTTAGCAAAGTCGATTTCAAAGAGCAGTCAGATGAACTACAGACAGCACATGTACAATTGCCAAATTTCCTTTAGATGTCATTCTGTTCTGACCTAACTGACGTTTTTCAATTCTTTGGGCATAGGCTACGGGTTTTTTTAATCTGTTATAACAACGAATTTTACATCCTGGAAAGCGTAAAAAGATAACATAGTTCCAAAATTCTGAAGAGCAGATGTAATATTTTTAATTCATCTTTCCAATTGTCATTCTTCTGCTTTTCTCCCTGGTTTACCTGATGCTTGTCAAAGGCACACTTGACTCCAGATGTGCTTTGCAGGTATTTATGATACCTGAGCTTTTGAGTAGCCTGATCCTTTCAAAGTACAAGCAGAACAAAACCTCGAGTGTGCTAGTATGGGGCCATAAGACTTTTTGCAAGAAACTATAGTGATTGGCAAGAATGTAAAACAGCCTTGATTTAGCAGCAGTGAATTAGTTCTTGTGTTACAGCCTATGTAAATCAAGGGTAACATCGGCAATAGTAATAGGACTATGTCCTCCAAAAGGCTGAAATAAGAGACAGAAAATATTATCATTTGGTTTACTCTGGAAGGGAAAAAAGAAACTTAGTGACATTGTCAATATGGTCATAGAAAGAGACTCAATCAGAGAGAAATAGTTTTTACAAGCAGTAACAACACTCCGCTATTTAGTGGTCCCATGCAACCCAGTCAGACAAGTGTCCAGTACCAGGGACTGACTTGGTTTCTATAAAATTCAACTTTCCATTATTTTCTTTTCGCAGTACATTGAAAACCACTGAGACGTTGAAAAATTCGTGACATGAACCTAACCCCCTAGTTTTATCTTATTCCCAGCCAGCCCACAGTGGAGGACCTCGGGACGATGCTCAGGGACCGCCGGTGCCTGTGGCCCCATACCACCAGCCCTGCCGCAGCTGCACAGCGGCTGATGAGGAGGAGCTCAGAGAGAAGGAGCCCCATCCCGCTCACTGTGCATGGCAGTCAAAGGAAGAGCTGTTGTGTGTCACGGTTATTATGCAGCGCAAGCTTTAGAAACCCAACCCAGAGACCATAATTAAATATGTTCTTTGGCCACTGCCACAGGAGGAGGGTGACAACTGCGTGACGGAGCATGCACTGGCTTGCAGCCATGAGGGCTTTTTTTTTTATCTCCTGGCTTGAGGCCTATACTCTGTTTCAGTTTCATTTCACTCCAATGAATCCCATTGCTTTGCTAGCTGGGAAATATAGGACATGAATTAAATACTTCCAGTAATGATCTCTTGCATAATGTATGTCTGGTTTAGGTACAGCTACCAATCATGACGGCAAACTCATAACCATGACTGAATTTGATTCCAGAGATTATAAAATTAGATACACTTGGATGAACTAAAAAATGCTCTGTTTGCATGTTTTACTTCTGAATTGAATGAGTAAAGTATATCTTTTTATAGTGTTTTAATATATTTCTGTCAAGTTTCCTTCCATTCTCAAAATCTAGTAGCAAAGCCCAATCAGAAAAGAAATACAATAAAGAACACACATACAAAAGGGTATTGAGTAGTTTGTAGCCCATTAAGAGATTCAAAACTGAAGAAGATAATTGCCATTTCTGAGAAAATGACAGGGATAAAGGTTTATAATTTTCTGTAGCCCTAAATATTGTAAGTGTTTTTTTTTATCTTTCTATTTGGTAACCCACCAATGCCGCAGCTGGAGTCTACTCTTGTATTTTATTTGTCAGTGAAGGACTCCTTGCAAAACACAAACATCCCTCTTGTTTTTCCCACAATGTTAGTTCTAAATAATTTATTTCTTACCCTTAACACAATTTTTATGGTTATAACTTCTCAAAAAACATTTTGGAGTATTCACCCATCAGTATTTTCTCATCTTGTATTATAACCTTTCAGTGAATTGACTTCCCAAAACCTGGTGCGGTACATTATTTGTTGAAGAGTATAATCAATTGCATCTCAGCCAAGAATAATTTGCCTTAGATATTTTATTTGCTGGGATTCGAATTTACAAGATTTCAGTTTCCATGGGCTCTATAAATACTCCTGGTTAGAAAAATCTATGAGTAAGGAAGACTCTCACATCTTGATTTGCATCTGTACATGACCTGTGTCTGAAAAAAATAAAAGAAGTATCTTAGGATCTGGACCTGTGAAAACAAACAAGCTCATAAACTTTTAGTATAAAATACCTCCCCTCTTCTACTGCCCTACTTGAATCAATTTGTGTCTCCCCTTGTTTTCAGCAAGCTCCCACTTCTGACTGTAAATATAAGACAAATATTTGGCAAAGTCAAACGCTGTGGCTCAACAAGCTTTCACCGGCTTTGGTAGGGCTATTCTACTGCAAAGTCTCACCTCAAATACTTACTCAGATGCTACCTGGAGCTTTATATTGATACTACGGTATGTCTCCATGGACATCTCACAATAGCTCAAGTTTCTTCTGCATATCTTCAGTAGAAGACACGTCATTTGGTGCGTGCCAGACTAACTTAACTTTCATCATTCACAGATGATCTAACCAGCCTTTCAATTGGTAGCCTAAATGATGGCCTGACTTCTTTAAACCAGGTAGCAGGGATATATGATTTATTAGTTCTTTTCTCTAGTGATGAGATAAATATAGTCTTTTGCCCACAAAAGTGGCTGCAAGAATTTTTTTTGTGACTCTCTCTAGGATCTACCAAGAAAATCATGGCTGTCATAAATAAAAAGCTGCATATGTGGTTTAATTGCTCATTTCTGACTATTTTTAAATGGTCTAGTAAGAATTCAGAATACCTGAAATTATCATATACAACCCCTCTCAGTCATCCCCATCATTTCAGTGACATCATGCCCACTTATCTATAAAAATCTCTATGATTTTTTCATTCTGGCATATACGCTCTAACCTGAGGTGACCTGTATTTCCTCTCCTCCAGACTGGCACCCTCCACCTGTGAGAGAGCCTGTGCCAGCCAGGGCTCCAAAACACTCCTACCAATGCACACTTCTCACTGTCAGTTCCCTAAAGTAATTGAAAAGATTTTAAACATAAAAAAAAAATATTAACTGCCACATCCCCTCTTTTCTCAGTGTCTTCCCCCAGATGGTCCTCTCAGGAGAAGAGCAACATTCCCCTCTCCTGAGGGCTCCACCAAACCCATGGACCATAACAAAGTTTGTAAAAAGAGAGGTAAAATATGTCCACCAGGCATTTTTTTTCCCACAAGTCCAGTGATATTTTATTTTAATGAACTTAAAAAAAAGTCCTTAAGAAAGCATTCATTAAAGAGGAATTGATGATTACCATTACTCATATGAATTGCTAGTGTTTGTAGCACAAACTTTTTAAACAATGAAGTATGTCTTATCTTGCTACTTGATTAATAAAAACTTCATGCATTTAACATTTCTGAACCAGTATGAGATGATTTGCTTTAATAGTTTCTTTAACTGACAAGAGTTACCAAAAAAATCACTTTTAAGAAAGAATATGAAAATTCCAAGTAATACCAAAACTCTCGGTTGGATTTTATAAGGATTCATTATTGAAATCCAGCCTGCAGCTAAGCCTATTATTTAAGGGAAATTATTCTCAGCAAACGTATCTAGTGCTCAAAGGAGTATAAATATGAATGTTGGCATTTCACTAATCATCATATATTGGGCATATTCAACCCTGAAAGTTCCTTCAGGTTTCCATGTAAAATATGTAATCGCTGTAACAGTAGTCTAAATACAGTACAACAAAACTTTAATAAATTAGAAGAAGCATGTATTACATCCCAGTCATCAGCTGAAGATTACATATTTTATTTTTAAAGCTTTTCTATTCCTGGATTAAACTCTGTGCGTCTTCTTTGAACTTCTGCCTGCCTTCCACCACTACCTTCAGCCAAGTCTGCCATCAGACTTACCTGGAAAGTCTCAAACTATCAGGGTTGAGCTATTGTCACTGTGGAATATGTGGTAAGGTAAAGTGTGCCGGAGAACCAAGAGGGAATTATGCAAGAAAATTAGACTCCTCAGGAAGAAAATTAATATCTTTCATACTTGGGACTACTCCAATAAATTCAATTTCATGATCCTTTACTGGAGAGCTAAACAAATTTCAAGAGTAAAAGCTTTGGAAAAATGTACTCCTTGTTATTCTTATGTGTGCCACATATGACAAAAAACATTTTGAGATTTAGTTTGTTGATGGGGAAATGGCCTTCTCTTTTATAGCCTGCTATTTTGTAGTCTTTCCCTTTCTTTTTGTATATTGGTTATATTAATAACCTTTTTGCTTATTGATCTTCTATATCATACTGTATTTATCACACACACATTTCCATCCTTAGATATATCCTTTTATTTCTCCCTCCTAGCATTTTAAATTCAAAGATTTAAAATACAGAAGTGTAGGGCTTACAGGACAAATTGCATAGGGGTGGTACTATATACAGAACATAGACTGTATTACAAAACCCCAACAAAATCTAGCTAGACAATGAATAATTTTCTCCACAACAGGTCCCTGAGCATTCATATAGAATGATAGAGTATCTCATGTTGGAAGGGTCATCGAGTCCAACTCCTGTGCAGGACTACCTAAAACTAAATCACATCAATATAACATCAATATTTGGATATATGTCTCTGTACAAACAGGTAATTCCCTAATCTCTGTGGGCGATGTATTTCACCTGCTCTCCTCAGACCAGGACACCAGGCTGAGGTTTGCACACTCTGATCTTCACAGTGGAGAAAGTTTCCACTTTCTCTCTTGCTGGGAATGGAGGAATCCTCACTGCCTAAGGACAACCTGGGTTGAGTTCACCACTGTGTTACACCTGCCCTTGTGGTAGCTTCTCCTGGGGCTCTCTGAGTAAGGACTCGATCAACAGGACACCCTGCAGCAGCAACAAACTGAGACCAGCAGCACCAGGGGTAGACTGATCTTTGGAATAATATGAAAGCATACCATACCCTGGATTTATTTTCTTAGTTTTGTGGCTAACCTTAAGCCTCTGTTTGAAATATGAGACCCAAGTGTGCACTGTGCCGGAAGCAAAAATGTAGTTTGCAATGATACGGGGATCCTGTGTCAGCAGGAGAGTCAGCTGAGCCAAACGCATCTGCATTTTGTACCTTGTCTCAGATTACTGAACTTCAGCTTTTATAAAAATAGTAGCTCTTCAGTCCTCGTGGCTACAGAAAGAGCCTTCCATTGTGAAGGCAGTTGCAGCATCTTCCAAAGCCTGCTGGCAGCATGCAACATTGACTTTAAGACAGGCACTCCCAAGTTAACCTCAGAGAACTGCCATTTAACCAGTAAAACTATTTTGTAGCTTTGCTATTTCGAGGTACTTTGCCATGTTCTCTTCAGTTAATTGACTGCCCAGCACAGTTCTTGACTGGAGTTTCTGGGAAATACCATGATTTAACTGGTTGGTCAAAAAAGTCAAGCTGTACTTCATGTAACAGAGAGGACAGTTTGGGGCACTTTGCTTTCAGAATACTTATGTTTTATTCGGTATTCTAGTTAGCAGGTACATAAATAAAGTAAAAAGGATGCTTGAACACTGCCGCTGCTTCTCTACCAGGGCTGTCTGGAAATGAGCTGCGTTTTACTCCAATTTTGAAATATAAAGCTAATTATGAAACAGAGCTGTTTGTAGGTGCCTCCAGTATATCCTTGATTTGACTGATAACTTACACATAAACATTAATGATTGCTACTGAGATATTTTAAAAGGCTGTAATTGTTCCTACAAGACTTACTACACGGGAAATAATTACCTTTACAGATGTTTTTGACAAACACTAAATTGTAAGGGATTATACATTTACCTACAAAGTGAGAATGTCAAAAATGACACTCAGCCTGCACAGTTATATAGAGCGCAGCAATATCTGAAATGATAGACTCTCCCCTTGAAATCTGAACATATTTACAGAAGCCTTACTTCAAATACTGCCTGGCATTCAGATGCTCCCACTCATAGGCATCTCCTTTTATTTGGACAAAGGGTACCATAATAGAGCTTGAAACTTGGCTAAGGCCGATGTTTGTTATGTGACCTAACCCCCAGATACAGCTCCCAAAGAAAATGATAGAAAGGTCCCAACTGACTTCAGCAGGAACAGTTGCAAAAGGGAAATAAAACAACTTATTGGTATTCTTCTAAAGACAAAACCCCTTTGAAAATTGATGGCACCTAAACCTGAAAACTCACAGAATAAGCTTAACCAGAGACTGAATGTAGCATACTAAAAACATTTGAACAGAACTAATAAGGCTGATTTTAGCTTCAGAAAAACATTTATATTGCTATTTGGGCAGGATATATTGCCAGGAAACTGTTTTGAATTCTAGGAAAATCCAGATTAGCCACAATGTCCAATAGACAAGACAACCAAGGGGAAATAAAAGTCATAAAGACGTAAGAATTGTATTTTTTAATCAAACTATAGCAGAATATTTTTTTGTGTATATACTTGGAAGAAAAATCATGCTTCTGTCTGTGTGCTGCTTACTGACATGCTTATTAGAAAAAAACACACTTACAAATTGTCTTCTCTGGAAAAGCTCAAATGCAGCATTAATCTCTGATACACAGCAATGGGGATAATGTGGGGCTCATTCATTCCGGCTGGGTACAAATTATGCCTCACTGCGTCAGTTTAATTCTCTGTGCTGTGAGTCACCTAACACTGAAACCCTGCAACCTCTCTTGGGGTCATCTGGTGGTGCAGTGACTTTAATGCCCAGAACACCTGCAAGAAGGGCATCTTCGGACAGTATTCTTCCGGAACCAAGCACATACATCTTACTTGTACCCACTGCACATCCAGAGCCTTGACAGTCCTCTCTGCACTCACCTCTGGGCTGCCTGCTCCTAAAAGCCTGTGCTGAGAGCTACATAGATTGTTGGTCTTCAAGAAGAATCTGTTACAAATTTTAATATTCAAGCAAAAGTAGAACTTACGAGAGTACGCTCAAAATTGTTTTACTGTGGACAAACATTCTCCTGTTCTTGGTTTGCAATGGGTAAAACCATCTCCTCTTAAAAGTAGACAGCAATTGCTCCTTACCTTTAATGGAAAAGTTACCGTTCTAATACTCTTTTTCTATGAATACAGCAATACGACTGTTCATCTACTAGGGACACAAATGTTCTTTTCGTCTAATACTCTTTTAGTTTTATCTTGTTTGAAGAAGACAACTCTGATGGAACTTTGAGGTTTGACATGTATTTGAATAAAATATGAAAGACTGGATTGGAACAGTGGCATAGTTTTACCAGACTTGAATTATTTGAAAGGTATTCTACTTAAATCATAGCTGCACAATTTTAATTGCTTGAGATAGAGACTTATTTTCCTTACTTCTGGAAATAATATTGCCATATTAATAGGCTGTGAATTGTGTGCTGACATTTTGTAAAAAGAGAAAGATTAATCTGGGTTTAAAATTCCTCGTAACACACAATTTATGAGGGAAGCAAGCTCAGAGGCTACCATTGTATGAGTTCTAATAATAGTTACAAAATATGATTTAGATTGGTATCTGAATCATGGGAACCCAGTTTTTTTAAAGTGTTTACAGCATCTCAGTCTGAACCCATAATGTACTGTGAAAAATCACTACCATAACACATTACTTCCTGGCTTTCTAATAGCTTGTTGCATAAATAGCAGAACACCATTTTGCAGACTTTACACTCATGAAACTTCTCAAATGCAAACTCAACTTGCAATGGATAGACTGAACTTCGAAAGCAGAGTTCACAAAATTAGTGCTAATCTCTAAGATTGAGCAGTATATATGTTATCAAACGCATATCCTTCACCCAAAACACTATTCTCCAGAATCAAGTGTCATGGCATCCATATTAAGTCAAAGTAAGAGTAAAACACTGAGAAAAATTAAAATGGGAGGTGCTCCACAGCTATTTTTCAGTAATGGGAAATTAAGACAACACAAAAACATGCAAATAAGCCTGGGGTCGAGAAGGTGTCCTCCAGCTTTATACACAACATAGTGCTCAGAGCACTTGACTGACATGGTCCCCTCTGTTTCATTTCTGTGTGACGCTCCTTTCAGCTTGAAGACCTTAGCGATACCATCTTCCAGCTACCACACAAGTTGAAGGGGGATGCGCCCAGTCAGTAACTGAACAGAAAATTTCTCAGCACATGAAACCAAAATGAAAGTCATGTTGGAAATTGAGCAAGTGACGCTTTTCTAAGCCAAGAGCGGGCGAGCGCCTCAGCATATTGACGCCACAGGACCAGAGTACGCACTATAGAGTCCTTGTAGGATAGTGTTGGAGCAGTGATACATGCTACACGCTAAGAAACCTGCATTCCAGTCAAGACAGAAGAGCAGATGAAGTCTGTGGAGTGTTTGGGATTCTCTGGAACAAAAGTTGTAGTACTAATTGAACAGGTCACTATCAGGCTTGAAAACAAAGGAATCAAGCAATAACTAGACTAGCAGTGGACATAATATTTAGCGCTTTACAAAAAGACTGCACTATTAATCCCCTAAGAAGTGTAGAAGACATATTTCTAAACTTACATATTATTCAGGTTTTTTT
>RSEF01000001.1:13514798-13557727 GCA_003993805.1 Himantopus leucocephalus | reverse complement strand
TTTTTTTTTTTTTTTAACAGCTTGACAACATTAAACAAGCATGCAGAGATAATGGACAGATTTATGTTTTTAAATCAGGAAGGCAGTAAAAATTTTCTGTTTCTCTAAGACTGCAATAAAAAGGAAATTAAAACAATAAAGGGCCAGATTCTTGGATCCTTATGCAGCTATGATAAAGGAAAACTTCTGTTCATTTCATGGATTCTCTTCTACACTCATAAAGACTGAAAGACAGAAGAACTTCAGCAGTCAGCTTTAATTATTTTACCTATATCCATTTTAAAACACCACTGTGCAGCCTTTGGGAACACATGGTGGACTTGGGCCTCATATGCAGAACAATGCTAGTGTTCAAGTTGGATTGTTTACTCATTCTATACCAGTAAATTCAAATAACGCTTATGCCAGAGTGGGTCTGCATTCAGATTCGGGCTATAAGGTGTCAGAGCAGAGAAAACAGAGATGTGTGCAGAGGGTTATATTTAGGGTCCCTACAAGTCCCTCTGTTGCTTCAGCAGGACAGACAAAGAAGGGTGATAACACAGCAAGAAACAATTATTTTTCCATACATATTTCATGTAATAAACAAACCATACCATTCACTGCAGTTTAGCAAGGAGCTTTTTTGTTTGAGGAGTCCTTTCAGACTAAAATGTGCTAAGCATTCGATTTGAATGTTGAGGTTGCTTTCTGAAGGCTCCTTGAGCTGCTAAGTGATCCCCCAACATCAGAAGTTAGTTTACATGACAGAAGGACTGAAAGACTGCACTGGACTTACTCTATTTGAAGATCTCAGAAGCTGCATGGATATCTGCAAAGATGATGTGGCATGGGGATCAATATTAATGGACAACATGTCCTATCTATTGACCTTTCATATATTAGCAGTTCTGATAGGGAGTTAGTTATGCTTTGGCCCGAAACATGTTGTACATATTAATACATGAAGAACGCTGCACAAAAATTTGCATTGATACTCGTATTAATTAGGTCGGTGAGCTAGCCTGAGTAATTTAAATCTTTGAGACTTCAGCTCACAAAAATCGAATCCAGTGCTTAAGGGCATGAAATGTATACAGACAGCCCGTCTAGAACAGCTCTCTTTTTCCGCCTTTTGCTCTTTAACCTTTCCCTACTTCTCAATATCTTTCCTTTTACCTTGAATTCCAGTTTCCTTCTAGCCTTGGCTTCTACTCTTTTTCCTCCCGTTACACTCTCATCTTGCCTTTCCCACCTCTCCTCTCTCTTTTTGAAGCTCTCAATACCTGTTTACTTTCTAGCAGGTCAGCTCAGGTCTGCCATAAGCTGGTGAGTGCTGGAGTGAGCACCAGCCATGCCAGCCAGAGTCCGCCCCAAAGGAGCCATCTCTGAAGGGCCAAAGCTCTTGATGTCCCAAAGAAGCCAGCATGTGCAAGTGTTAGACAGGTCTTTATATATCTGTGTGAATCTAATGCTTCTATGTCCTTGTACCTGTTTCATGCAACAGATGCCAGAGCTAAAGAAATACGTTATAAAAAAGGAAAGATCTGTGTGTATCTCTATCAGTATCGTACAAGCCAACCAGCCTAAAGACTTTCAGACGCTATAATACTGAGGGGAAAAATGCTTTTGCTTGCAATTAAAGAACATCGTAAACAAAACACCATGTAGAACCCCTGTTAATGATCAAATATTTTTGCAGAAATCTCTAAAGCAAGTTGCAACAGTGTTGGCATGCCAGTCTAACTCAAACCTCAGATTCAGGGCGAGCTTTCTACATCAAAGTAGTGAACTCCTGAGAGAGACTATTTAGAGCCAAGGAATTCTCTTGTTTTAACCGAGAAGGTGAGGGAAGTGCAAATCACATTTGCCCCAGCAAAAAACCCAAAACACTTCAAGAAGTTTCTAGATGTGTAATGTTGGCTGAAGCTTGGAGCAAACCATCAGAAAGACTGGCTGGCTGTTTCAAGACAGACTTCAGTTGAATCTATGATCTTATTCATAAGGTGAATTCAGAGGTATTCCACAAAGGCCTCTCATTTTTAATGTTTTAATTAAACAAATGGAGGAGAGACATTTCAAAGAAAATTGAGTAGTCTCTCCCGCGCTGCAGTTTACAGCCATCTTTCTAATCAGCAAAAGACCAAAGACAGCTGGAAAAAAGGATCTGCTTTTTGTTCTTATGGAACACATAAAAGACTTACTAATTCACCAGTTGTCAAGGAAGAGCTGGCAGATGCCCTAATTCAGAAAGGGAATAGTCAATGTATGGAGTTAACAGCTTTTCTTGGTTGGACATATTTCAACAATAAAGGGAATGCTGTACATCAAGGAAAACCAAGAGGAAAGCTAACATCTGAGTATACTGCCAGCATTGTAGTGTCTCCTAAAAATTATCAACTAATATTGCATGCTTTTGTGAATGGTTAAAGAGAGGATCTATCTATATACCAGCAAATAGCGCAGTGCAATGGCAGCAGACTGGCAGAGCAACTGGTTGAGGACCTAATATCCAGACTACGTGCTTTATGGCTGATACTTAGTACATGTTCTAGTCTAATCCCACAGACTCAGTGACCATTCATAGCTGGTCACTTCCTGGGTCATCTTCATCCAAATACCAGTCCACATCCTGTGAGACTGATCCACAGGATGAACTACACTGCAACAAAGTAGGGACCATCAGGGTATTTACTTCAGAAGAACATTCCTGATCTGAACTGAAATGCTAATGCATATGCACCCACATTTGCTTTCTTGCTTATTGCCATCGGTACACTGAACTCCGAAGAAAAAGCTTTGCAATGACCATAGATTTCATCTCCCCATCCAACAGCTGTGGAGATGTAATGTATAATGTGCGAATACATATTTCACTGAGTGTTTTTATGAAAGCAGTGACTAAAGCAGGTTTTGATTATATTAGTAAGTTCTTCAGTAACAGTTCAGAGGAACGTAGATTACAATCATTATATAAATTTGATTAATTTGTGCTGGGAATAAATCACTATCCATTAATAAATTAGAATTGTTCTGCTAATAATATAAAATGAATATCTCATTGCAAGTAGGTTTCTTCTTTTGTTATAAATTCTTTCTTTTCATGCTATACTAACATATGCTATGCCTCTTGCTTTGCTTCTGTTCTACAGTTGACACATAAAGGCTATATGTTGCCCTAACGAGTACCTGAAGAGATACTCAACACTATTGTTACTTTCAGGGTAGTTTTTTATCATCATCATCATTATTGTTGTTATTATTATTATTATTATTACTACTACTACTACTACTACATGTATTAATTTCTGCCCAAAATAGAGTACCACAAGGGGGAAAAAGGATATATTTTGGGATAGCAGCCAGCTACTACACCACAAACAAGAAAGACGTTACTAAAAATACTGGATATTATAAATAATTTATTCAGAGTTTCAGATTCAAAGTAGTCAGGCTGCCAAAGGCTACTGAAACAATGATTGGGTTAGAAAAATGTCACTGAGCAATTTGTATGTCTGTAAACATGAAATCGAGCACGAGACAGACCTAGTATTCCTTTTTTTTTTAATTTTATGTTTTAAGGCAAATTACATTTTCTGAATTTCTGCATCACAATTTTGGGGAATTTAAAAGTATCACACAGAGAAGTCAGGTCTATCATTTTATGGCTGAAGATTTGGAGTGATCAAAAACCACTCCAAAAATAAGCAAAGGTATGCAGTTATATTTTAAGATCACACATATTAAAGTTTGATATTCAAGGTCAGAAAAAATTATTGGATTATTTAATCTGCCCTCCCACACACTACAGGAGATGCTGTTTCAGCCAGTGACTCCTGTATTAAACCTATTAATTTATGTTTGCTATAGCACTTTCCACAAAGGTCTACAGGCTTGAAGATGAGAAAAGATGGAGACCCTCCTCTATCTTTGGTAGATTAGTTGGCCTTACTCTTAAAAATGTGTGCCTTAATTTTAATTTGAATGTCTGACTTCAGTTTCCAGTCCTTGGCTAGAGTATCTCTCTTTCCCTGCAACAGTGAAATACCTGGAATAGCTCCATGAAAAAAATGTGTACATTGTAAATGAAACCACTTTCTTTTCTTTGTTTTTTTTTTTTTTCTTTTTTTGACATGTTATTGTTGAGCTGAACAAACTGAGGGACTGAATTTCTCTGATTTTACATGTCTTGGATGTTTTTCCCTGCAGCTGATTTCTAATTTTTCTCCATCACTTCTAAAGAAAAGAGAGCGGAGCTGCACACAGATTCCCCACTGAGCTGCCAAGAGCCGCAGAGCACCCATGACTGCACCGCAACTGAAATCAGGGGAAGTTTAATGCCTCTTTACAGGAACTAATGGAAAATAACTCTTAGCTCTTCTGAAAAGCCCCCTGTTTTTTTCAAAATGCCTATAGAACGCTGTATATTTATGCATATTTCAGTATCAGAACAAGAAAGCTTTCAATGGTAATGCTCTTCCAACTGACAGTCACAGGACTCAGGAAAAGAGAAGATACAAGATAACTACTTAGGGAAGGGAAAATGTTGAACAATTACAAAACAAGGTAGGAAATATTTTATTAACACCATCAATCACACTGTTCAATGGCACAGGTAACCAGTACGAAATATGCTCTAAGGAGCTATTTGAAAAGACAAAGGTATTTACTGTGATTTCAGTCAGGCACTAAAAGAGGACTTGGAAGTCTCTATATTTTTGCTGACCTAGGCTGAGAAAACTGCAGCATCACAAGACAAAAATGAAAGAGAAAAACCGAAGTAAGATAAAACAAACAGAAAAATGTCTGCAAGAAGAATAAAGTCTTAAACATTATTTTCTCTATGAAAATTGGACTTGCACATTTCTGCACAAATATCTCTAAAAAAACTAATTTCCATTTACTCATATATTTCTATATTTTTCACCTGCTTACCTAAAGTTTATAGGTACTGATATCCCTAAATGGTGAAGTTGTTTATGATGCAGAACAAACTCTGTATTTTACAGCACAAAGTTACTACAGTAGAATCATGTTTCTCATTATTATGGAAAAAGAGTCTTCTTAAATCTTTTCAATCTAGGAAAATAAAACATTGCAATTTGATGGAAAAATAGGCGTTTTGGGACATGCTAATCATTGAGATCCTCCACCCCTCAGTTTCTTGTCTTGTAGACATTTACACAAATTTAAAATGCATATGAAACTATAATTCTTGTCCAAAAAAACACTTAAAATCTTAATCACTTAAAATTTTATGCATAATAGGAAGGCCAATAGAAAATCAGCTCCTTTTCATTTTTAACAGTTCTGCTATTATTAGTCATACATAATAACAGAGACAGATCTAAAGCCGCAGAAGACAAATATGTGACATTATGCAATGTTAAGTGATAAACTGTAAGCAATCATATCATTAAGGAATATCAGAATATATATATGCACAAGGGAGAGAGTTAACACTATTCATTCAACCTTAACTGGCATTTCACCGCTTCTGCAGGCTTAATTGTCTAACATTAACATTCTTCTTACACTCTAGGGATGTACTTTACACCACTCTTTTGCTAAGGCAAATGTTATTGTAGCCAGGCGGTTTTTTTCCTTCCCCTAAAGCATTCCGTAGATAGTTCAATAGCTGCTATGCTTATAAAGGAAAATATGTGTTGCTGATGAGTAGAACAAAATAACAAGAAAATTATTCTAATGAACACTGGATATTTCTTGAAATTTTCAAACTCTTTTTGGCACACGGTGGAAGACACAAGACCACTCTGCATAATATTATTATATTAGACATTATACTTAACATGTGATTCTTCTAAATAATTAACGTTCATATCTCTTTTTCTGCAGATCTGTCCCTCAAAAAAGGAAGATATAGCAGTCAACAGCCACAGAAACAGACCATTGATTATCCAGCATGATAATTCTTATTTTTTAATCAATTTCTCTCAGCCTACAGTAACAACAGTCTGTCTCTGCTTTTCCTAGACCGTGCTCTAAATTATGCCACATGTCTATAATAATGGGTATGATACATCATTCACACCTTTTATATAACCAAGACATCTCTTCCAGGAATAATGGGAACTCTGATTTCTTCCTGCATCTGAAAGACTGCTGACCTGGTCAACTGAAGTGTCACTTTTCTGAATTGCTCCTATGGCATAACAGGACATGTAAAATTAATGATACTTTAGCCTGGGCAGATTTTTCCTACACTGTGTTCTTTATCTTTTTTGTAAGCACTGCAGTTAAAAGTTTTCATAACTCAGGGTCTTAAGATACCTTCCTTCAGCATTCAGAAGTCCCATTGCTTTCAAAAGGAATTGATTTTGCCTTGGCCTGCATAAACAGGTACGATCCTTTCTGGCTGGTATGTTAATTTTTACATTCCAAACCAGATAATACACAAAATGCTCTTTGCTGTAAAGGATTTTCTGAATTTTAAAGACAGGCATTTGGGCTGGTCCTTTCTCCAAGAAACGTGAACTATCATTGCCCTAGAAGAAGCTTATAAGAGGGAGAGGCTTTTTGACTTTTTGAGCTTGTTTGTCAAACAAGAATTTTTGCTCGGTTGTCTCCAGTGCTGGTATGATTAAGAAATAAAGTACCAAATTTCATTTTCAGCTGTTTTATTTAAAAACCTCAAGAAGGGAAGCAGTAAATATAGCTTGCTTACTTTAATTATTTAAAACTTTTACAGGCTTTATTTTAAAAGCAATCTAAGTTTGGACTGTAACTGGTATTATTCAGTCTTCCATTTATTACAATGTCATATATTCCTTCAAAAATTACTTTGGGAGATGCTTTTCTTGAAATAAAACATTCCTTTACAACTTATTTTTATTAAAAGGCACAGAAAATCAGTGAAATGTGTAAAAGGCTTCTTAAAAACAGGATTTCACACACTGTGGTGCTGTAGCTGGTGCTGGGCTTTGAAAACAATTGTATAAACAGGGATTCCTGGAACAGAGCCAGATTTGTTACAGGCGCCGCGACCGCTGCTGGTGAGTGCATTAGAGGTAGAAGAGATGTGCTGAAAATCAATGGAACTTCCCTTACCTCACAGTAGTATGAATGACTTTCCTCTGCAAGAATGAACAGCTAACAAGTGATAAAAGCCTATAAAAAGACCAATATAGCTCTTTATTCGATATTAAGGCTACCTTAAAAATGTTAGATGCACCAGAAAGCTGGAGTACCCAGTGAAGTACATACACTTTCAGAACCAAATGTTGTTCTCTTTCCCTTGTGGTCAAAATTACGTGGTCAAAAAACTACTTACATTTTATGTGCTGAAGGTCAATTAGAATAATGTTGTCCTCCTGCCCACAGAATGAAATCAGCTTAAGTACGCACCTCCCGGGCTGTCTAATAAGTTCCTGCTGAGGTGCTATCTGAGAGGATCATTCACCAGCCTCTGCATTTGAAACCACCATTTAAAAGCAATTTGTAAAACCAGCATGTTTATGAAGTTGCATTCTGGACCACGCAACCGCTAAATTTACTGTGTCTGGAAATTCTAGTTCCACACATACCTACAGAAAATGAGTAAGATCAAATTTCACAGATAATCTGCTGCTCTGCTTCATACCCTGTGATTCACACACAAAAACCATTGCAGCAAAATATCTCAACGGTGTTTTCACATCAGTAGATTTCAGCTGCAGCACGCTGCACTTTAACAAAAAGCAAATTGTTGCGTTGTTACTGAAAGACTTTATTTTGATGAGTCTCAGAAAAGTCTTGAGGATTACTTCCAATAGGAATTTTACCATACCTACAGAAATAGAGTCTTTGATTTTCTTTAGGCAATCACTTTACCGTCTCATAGATCCAACTGTATAAAAGTAGAGATATTAGGCTGTTAGCACTTATTCTCATCAATCAGTTTGTCATCAGTAGTCTTTTCTCCCAACGTAACACAGCGTTGTAGCTCTCACACTGCATAATCCTGAATAAAAATACCTCTTTTATAAAACAGGGGAATGACAGTTACAGAGAAAAGGCATTATGTCACTAAATCAAATACTTTTCTATCCATTTGTTTTTGTCCCCACTTCCCATACTTCTCATCTTTCATTTCTGTATTAACAGTAAAAAACCCAGAACCCTATGCGGCTCTATTATCTGCAAGGGTATAAATTTCAGATTGCTCTCAAAATCCCTTTAGGACAGTTACAAAATTGAAGGTGCATATTTTCTGATGCAGAAGAAGATACCTGTGTCTAATCTTCTGAAGTTACAAACTCCACACAGGCCACGGATGCCTGGATGCTCTTTGTGGCCACGGGGTACTGCCCGGGCTATTCACAATTCTTACGGAGATCCTTATTCCTTATCCTCTTTTCACGGTCATACACCACTTTTTTCTTTCTCTTTCAGCTTTTACTTTCTTAAAGGCCTCCCTGATGTTGTTTCGAATTGTCAGGGAATTAATGCTATAGATACTGGAAAACTAAAATTGAAAACAACCCAAACCACTGAAGCTGAGGGATTCACGACTCTTGCAGCCCCACTCATCTTCCATTCTTCACTTACTGGGGATAAATTAAATGGTAACAGAACAACTATGATTTATATTTAGCTATCTAAGAGTCAGGCGTCCAGTCTGAACTAGTCATTTGGTGTCCCCCAGCAGTTAATACAGGCAGTTGTGTACCATCACCCAAAACTGAAATAGGTGTCTGAGATGGGAGGATGACTGTGTTGGACAGCCTGTCTCTTTCCAATGCCAACAGAGGGGCTGAAATTTATATGCCTAACTTTTACACACTTAAACTGAGAGGACACATGCTGCCCCGCACCTCTGCAGCGCCCTGTGGAGCACAAGGAGATGGAAGCTCGATGCAGCTCCAGCAGCAGAAAGCTGTGCCCGCGTCGCGAGTCCTGCTTCCCAGCGAGGCTGATTTGCTTGAGCCCAACGCAGTGCCGTGACAGCGCTGTGTTACTTCCACTGCCTGGGCCAGGCTAACTGCAGCTACGCAGGCTGAGTTACAAGGCCTGGCTGTAGACATGGCTTTAGACAGGGTAAAAGAGAAGTGCGATCAGTAAGGAGCAGGAGAAAAAAAGATCTGATCTTAGGCTAACACAGGAAAATGAGACACCAGCATTTAGAAACCAAAGTGTCTCATAACACTGCCCGCAGTGAAATTGTTGTTCTCCCCACTTCCAAACTTTCTACCAACATCACCACTCCTTCCAATGCACTTCCCCTCACCCCCAACATTTTTTCATAATTCCTAATGAGATTTCATGATGGGACAGATAGTTTCTGAGCCAAACTATCATTATAAATTTGCCAAAATATCCATCAATCTTCATTTTAAATTTCTCTTTAGAATACCATATGGGAAGTGAACAAGCTGTTAAAGTTCTTCTTATGTTGTACTGAGAATATCACCTTGATTCCTTACCTGATTTAGGTAAGTGATGAAGTGACGTAAAAACCGGGATCTTTTAATTAATTCTTTTCAGGTATCTACTGAAACATTAAACCTGCTTGCACATTGTATAGCAGTGTGATCAAAATCAGAATCTGATCCTAAATCTGTATGAATTAGTCCTTCAAAAGGTTTAATTGAAGAAACTGAAAGCAAAAAAAGTATTGCTGTCAACAGAAGTGCTATTTTCCAGAGAGCATTAGGAGCATCCAATAAAGCAGACATATGGATGCACTTTATCCTATCAAAAAATAATGTTAAAATTTGTCTCTAGAGTAAAGACCCAAGGGTCACTTGAGAATCCATTAGAAGTTGTTTTGGAGGGGTGGAAAGTGAGGTATTAAAAGAAATAAAATATGTATGAGTTCTAGTAAGTCATCTTTCCAGTTCCTTAACTTCTAACCTCTTTTGCAAACCTTAAACCCTGTTATTTTTCTACAGAAGCTTCTAGCAGAAAGGATGACTTTCAAATCGAGGTGCTCTGCACTGCAACCATTAGCTGGTAACATTTTTTTAAAATGTTTCCGTAGTGACCCATGTATGACTCAACCATCGTTCTTTGTCTTGTACTGCAAAACTATTTTTGCAATGTGCTTCTGGCAGGAGTATGGTGATTTAGATGACACAGTACAAGTTAGTATTATAAACTTCAGTTCACGGTCTGTTGCATCAGGAAGACCTATTAAGATTACTGTACACATCAGCACAGAGAACATAACTTCTTGAAGGCTTACTACAATCCTTGGCTGATTTGTTGCTTTCTACTTTCTGAATAGTTAAACACTCCCAACAGCCATATCCTTGGATCAATGGATTTGAACCATTTACGGCCACATACCATGACCTGTCCAGTCCTTTAACCACGTTATAATCCTTTCTTTCTGTGTGTACTTACCATGTGAAACATCTTAAACTGAATGCCTTCTAAAAAAGTCTTCATTTCTGAAGTGCAAGCACAAAACACTGATAAACGAAACACTTTCCTTAAATTGCCAAAAAAGGAGTGACTACTTGCAAAGAATTTCCAAGCCAGAAAGAACATGAGAATATGCATTAAAGCATAAAACACAGGTTCCTGTGAACAAAGCTAAAATGTACCACTTCCATGTCTGACTGATCCATGCTAACATCACTTGACCTTTCCCCTAGTGTCCCTCTTTCTAACCGGTACTACCAGAAGGAGAACATACATATCTCACACTATATCTCATGCTATCGAAGAACTATGGTAAACCACGTAGAGGTCCTTATTTGCTTTGTAATTGCATGTTGTGTGTTTTGAGCCCAATCCAAAAAAAAAAAAAAACTTAACATACTTCAGCATGGTGTACTTCAGGTACAAAAAAATAAAACTGAGATTCCCAAAGCAAAGCAGCACCCTCAGCCTGGAAGCATTTGCTTCATGGTTTGACAATTTCTCAGGCACATACATGTGGTTCACAACCCGTGTGACTATGGCTGAGCAGAAGGAGCCTGAGATCCGAACCAAACTGTGTCTGGATCTAGAAACTAGAGGAGAACAAAAATCCCTTGCTCAGGTGTACCTAATACACTCATTCATCTTTCACATATTAGAGATTAAAATAATGACTGCTTAAAGTAGTTCTCCCTCCTTATACTTCAAGGAGACAATTTGGTTCTTCCACTCTGTCTTCAGGTTCCTCTCTTGGGATTAGGGGCCTAAAATGTGAAGTCTACTGTTCTTGACCTGCAAGTACGTAAATCCTTTAATGAACCTGACTGTAAAGAAGTCTAACCAAGCTTGCTGCTGCAAAAGGAAGACAGACCTACTGAGATTTTTCAGTAACTTTTCATGTTGCATCTGTAAGTCCTTCTATTTCAACCACCTGTTTATGAGCAACTCCCCTTCCTCCCTCTGTCCCCAACACATTCCAACAGGTTAATTTTATACCGGTGTTCCATTTCCACAACTAAGTGCCTCCCAACACAAAGCAATAGACATTCCTCACCTTTCATTAAGAAGAAGCAGCAAGGTTTCTAGTTCTGCTGCTTGCTCAAATTTCTACCAATCATTTTTCCTAGAAGGAAGATCCACTTGATAGGATTCCTCACTCCTCCCAGAAGATATTTTGCTGACATTTTTTTTATTTTTTTCAAAAGCTTGTGGGGAGCTAGAAGGTCTCCTTTGAATTTTAGCATAAAGAGCCATGAACTCACACAATGGGCTGTTTGCATCCAGGACAGCCACTTTGTCCACTTTTTATCAAAAATGATTCCAATGAAGTCAACCGGACTGCACAGATGCTGCACATGTAGGTAATAAGTATTGGCAAATATGGGTAATGCCTACAGGTCTGTACCTGTTGAAAAGAAAACCTCATATAGGTACCGCGGGCTACTGCCAAATCCGTAACATAACTGGGCAATACAGCATGAAGCCCTCATAACGAGGACTTTTTCCCAGACATTTTCACAAGAAATCAAGTCGGGATTGACTCTAGCAATTTTTTAAAATGTAAGAAACTTTCTGTGATTTTTTTTGGTAGCAGTAAGTTGTGTAGAAGCAGGTAACTTTCAAGCTGAGATGGTTAATCATGATTTTTAATCACTAGATGAGCTGCCATCTAAAAGTAGGAATTTGTAATTTTTTTCTTCTGAATCGGATATTTTTAATGACAATACTGAAACAACGTTTGAAAGATTGATGTAGACATTTTTTTAATCATTTAAAATAAATTCTGTAACTAAAAAGCGAACAAAATGACCTAGTTGCAGAAATGTTAGAACAAAAATATTAATTCATCTTGTGCATGAATAACAGTATACCTAGAGGAAGCATGTAGAATTAAAATCCAGGTGGTATAAAAATGCAATTAAGAAACGATAATTATACATTAAATAGAGACACAAAGATAAGGGATAGCTTAGAATCTCAGCTGTGGAATGGCCATTGAGGGTAAATGAACTGAATTCAGACTCTCCCTTACAACGTATTGAAGCCACAGTCTTATGTAGAGATATGTAATTACTGAAGATCTTAGCAACTGCTCAGAAAAGCTAAAAAGCTGATACTGGCTAAGCACTTTATTCACAGCTCTGGATGACAGTCCTTTAGCTTTTCTCAAGAGATGGTTTCAGTTTTATTTGTATATCTGAATCAAAAGATTTCTGAGGTAGGTATAAGAGCCAATTCTAAAGACTTTGAGCTAATTAACTGGAATCAGTTTGGATGTTGCAAAGACCAACTCATTTCCCCCTTCACCAGCCACCACCAAGGCCCACACCGCTCACTGTAGGGCACACCCTGGTGCCCTGCATGGGCAGAAATTCTACGCAGAAAAGGAAAATTTGTGCAAGAAGAGGTTTGACCCACAGGAACAGCTCTTTGCCGTCTTCCTACAAACAAACTGGATTTGCATCTTGATCTATGCTGGGAACAACCACATGTAAACGGTGAAGTAACAGTTATTCCACATGACACCAATTGCAGTTGCACTGCAAAATGGTGGGTTCAGGCTATTTTAATAATTCTCTATCTGTTTGTTGTTTATTTTTGTTGTTTTAATTTATTGGCTTGGTTTCAGGAACCACAAGAACAGCAAAATCTTGAATGAACATATCTGAGCTATTTTGAAGTTCCAAGAGACATCTTAGAGAGGCATACTTCCCCCGGGAAAAAAAAAAATATACTCACTTTGAAATGTTCGAACACCAGTACAGACTTCTTTCTGCTAGCAATGGGTCCACCCAACCTGAGAGATGTTTATGTATGAATCAACTCTCATGATTCTTGATAAGACTATTTATACTTTCCACATTATACATGTTAAGCTACTTGCTTGCCTAAGAATCTGGTAATTTCTTCTTTACTTATAGATTTATTTAGAAAACAGTGGTTTCTCTCACCACGACAGCAGTTCAGGTAAGACCAAAACACTCCTGTGGGAACTAATATTATAATAAAATAGAATGGCAGCTTATTTTTAATCTGTTTTGTAAATAAAGTTTTGACCTAATTCTCTAAAGTCCAATGTGAAATAATTATTTGTACTTTAACAAGTCCGCTAACACAAGTGATAAATTTGATCTGACAACTGGATATTCTTATGGCGTGTTGTTGACTCATGTGTCCTCTAATCTGAGTCACAGGCCAGAATTTTTTCATTGTTCTTTAGAGAGAAAAAATAAATAGTTTCACACTGCAAATGTTCAGGTCTTAACTACACATACATTATTTAGAGTTAAGTTTCATCAGCTTCATATTTTCTAAATTTCCATTGGAATAAAATATTTTTAGTGTGAAAAAAGTCATTTTTCTTCAGTGCAGAAGAGGGAGTCTTACAAAGTACTTTTCCAGAAGGCAATAAAGCTTAACATAGTTAAAACCCACTGGACAGCCAATGGTTTCTTTCAGTATGGCTCAGTAAGTTATATGGTCTGTGTTATGAATGCTAAAATGTTTGCCCTAATAGGTCCCAAAGCAGCAAGAAAAATCCCATTCTTTCTGTACAGCTTCATAACACTCACTAGCAAAATATGATGCTTCAGTGATGGTTCTTGTAAACTGTGGTTACACAGATCTGCGTAGCCGGAAATTAGTGCCAACTGATGAAGACCTATTTTTCTGTGCTCTTCACAATAAGTGAGATGCTTGAGCTTCAGGAAGATAAAGCCCTGCATGTGCTGTGTGCTGAGGTTGTGTGTCAAGGTCAAGAAGCCTCATGCTGAGGGCAGAAAAGCCCTTTCAGACCCACCAGTGCACACAGAGGTGGGGATGCAGCTTTCCCACATGAGCAGCTTGAAGCATTGAGACACAACATTCAGCTCGTCAGCTGAGAGCTACCTATGGGTCTGCCTTGGCCCTTGGCCATTTAACAGGACACCAGCAAAGATGCTCTCTTGGGACAAAGCATGTCTCATGACTGATTTAACAGGAATTGAAGAAGTTTATACATTCAGACGTTACAAATGATCCATAATGAGCAACCGAAGTAAGAAATGCAATCACCTTGCTCACACTTCCACATCCTCCCCTTCAGTTTATTTTTTAATGCACATAATTACAATGACTTCTGATAAAGACAGAAAATGCTAACAAATTACAAATGCTTCTAGACCGAAAAAATGCTTCTAGCTGGAATCCATTTCTTTTCTTCTTTTATTTTTTGTATGGAAGCTGTACAGAAACTATATAGAAGCTCCACAAAGGCACTCTAAATAATTTTTTTTCTTACATTTTTTCTCATAGTCATCAAAAATTAAAAAAAAAAAAAGGAAGAATTCCTTTCAGAAATCAATAAATGTCGTTGCTTTTCAAGGTCCATTTAGTCTAATGAACTCCTGGCTGTAGCTAATCTAGATGCTTGAAAGAAAAGTGCAATAAAGACAACATAGACATTATGCGATTACCTGACTTTATTTCTGCCTAAATTGCATAGTTCCATACTAATTGGTAATTGCATACTGATGTATGATAGGTTGCAATTCCTTTTGAAAATACATTAAAAATTAGTAGGCTAATTCTGCATTTTTAAGCAAACCCAAGCTTGCTAATTTTAAAAAAAATATAGCTTAAAATTTACGTTATTCAATTACTGATGATTCCTAGCTTCATCTTCAGTGTGACCCTTGATGGTACCTGGGTTCCCTTACTGTTGTTTGGTTCGTTTTACCCATAAATGAAAGTATCTAATTTAACACTTGTTTGACAATAGCATACACGTCTTTATTATGATAAATATTAGCATTAAAAAAACAATGGTACTGTCTTCTTATGAAAGTACACTCATTCACATGGCAAACTGGTTAATAAAAAAAGAACAGTGACCGCATTTAAAACTGATGTGCTACTTCATTACTCCATTCATTCAGATTAAATAAAGGTCAAAAACCAGCAAGAAGTAATAAGTAAGGAATTATTTCCAGTGTCTGGCCAAATTCTATTTTTGGTTAGGTGATTCCTACTCATTCCCTGTTCTACAGTGTACTGTCAATCACTGCTCACCGGCTGCTTGTTCTCAGGTGGCACATGAACTCATCGTTTCCTTACAGAGCACAGATGGATTATTCAAAATGAAAAGTTCTACGTAATTGTAAGGTCTTACTATCAAGCACAGTCTAGACTGAACCCAGTAAAATTATGCTATTGTTTGGTCAAGGTGCCTTGGAAGTGCCTGGATTTATTTTTGGGTTCTTTTAAGATATAGCATCAGCACTATCCTATAGGATATAGTGTCCTCTTTCATTTACTTTGAGGGCAGACTGTATCGCTGAGAGATGAACAAGTTCTCGCACAGGCAGCATACTAAGTAATGAAAAGAATATAAAGAAGGAACAGATGCTAAGTTGTCTTTTGCTCCTTGAAAAAGTAATTTGCACATATTTATATTCTATTTCCATTTATTTTAATAACCTTCAGACTTTTAGTTGAGATTTAGATACTTCCCCAAGCTGACAGAAGGTATGTCCTCTGTGATTTAAGAGGCCTGGTCATATAGGAATAAGGCTGGAAAAGTTCAGTGCCATTCAGCACTAAAGGAATGAAGGAACACAAAGATTTTTCCCACTTAGAAACAATAGTTCTGAGTCAGGCTGATGGTATGGACAATGCTGGGAAGAGCTGGATGCCACAAAAAAAGGGATTTGCAACAGATATGCTGCATTTGAAATTACACAAGGTAAGGCATAGGAAGCTCCAAGCTTGAACCCCAACCTGTACTCTGCAATGTACAGGAACCTCGTCCAGGCATCGAGGCGCTTGGTCCAACTTTGGCAGTTACGTGCATGAGCCCTGTCTTTCAGAAGCCATGCAGAAATTTATACTCTCCTTCAAAACACTGCTGAAGGGCTGTTGTTCCAGTGGCACTGCTCTGCCTTTCAGCTTTTAAGAAATGTGCTCAGAAACGTGTTAGGAGACCTGCGTTTAAATCCCTCTTCTGCAGAAGCTGGTTCAAACACATCCAGGTTCAGCCCATCTAACACGGTATGCCAAGCGCAAGCCCGCAGGGTATTCTAGAAGGGGCTGCAGGCAACTCTCTGTCGTTCCTACTTTCCGTTTTGCATAAATATTTGCTGGGTAAAAGACAGCTTCAGCACAAGGCTTAGTTTTAAGGTGTTTATCTGTGATGGTAGTTCTAGCTTCCAGTCCTTGTTGTACCTTCCCGTTCAGCACTTAAACCAGAACTCATGTGTTCCTCAGTGGTACAGCTAATTAACTACGACAACTGCATTCTTCTTCTTTTTTATGCTAACATTAATTAATGTTCGTTCTTTTTAGCTAGTGGATCTTAATTGTTTAGGCCAAGTGGAGCAGCCCTTACGAAAGGAATTTTGAATAAATCCCTCATCACAGAATTGCTGATGGCCTAATTATTCTTCTACACAGAAAACGGAGACATTTACTTATGAGGTAGTTATATAGACTTCCCTTATAGTAAATGGGGACAAATGAGCATTTTTAGACATGATTCATCTCATCCTAAAGCAGCTGTTTAATATATGCCACACAAACCACACTCCACAAATGCCTGCAGATATCTAAAATTAGGTGAACCTAATCACACTGTAATTACTGCAAACTGCCTTTACAGTCAACAAAAGAAATAGGCAACTTCAGCAGGCAAATCAGTAAGATCTGAATTTCCATCTGGAATTGCCCCCCTCTGTTTCCCCTGACAAAGTGGGGAGCTAATGCACTTCAGAAATAATTGTTGGTGGGTGCGATCAAACGAGCCATAAGCCTCCAAGGGTAGGAAGCCTCAAAAGTCAGTTTTCTGTCCAGGCCTGTCAAGTAGACAATAAGTGGACCTTCACTGTTTACCTCCTTTGCCAATGTAGTCATCAGCAAGGGTGAAATGGCAACTTCACAATGAAAAAAGTTGAGTTTCATTTTTCTTTTTTTTTTCTTTTCTAGAGAACAATACACTAATATTATTTCCTGCAATAATACAAAGCACATGAGGCATTTTACAATGCAAGTGAAAATCAAAATACCCACTAATCCCACTGCTGAAGAACTTAATATCAAGAGTAATGAAGTCTTCAAAATACTAATGGCCGTTGCTACATTTCAAGTGCATTGTATTGAGTTACTAAATAAAAACAAAAAAAAAAACCAGCTCATTTTTAATAGAATCCTTTGGAATTGTCAGGCTCCAGGACAGCAAGATGAATTCCTTGGAGATGAACCAAGAAGACTGAAAGTAAAATTATCCAACTGAACAGATTTATTTTGATGAACAGGGGATGCAAAACCGTGGATACTGAAAAGTGCTCACAGATTGATAGTTTTGGTTTGGACACAGCAGTGAGCCACTGATTGATCTGAGCTTATCAAAAACAGAAGGAAATTCAAGGCTGTTTCTACACAACTTTCTAGTTGGCTCTGTATCTTGTTCCTAACAGTAACAGATGCTTCAGAAAAAGGTGCAAGAATCCCATATCATACATATGTGCAGTAACCTACTCTCTACATTTGATCAATATCTATTTCTAACAGTAGAGATTAGTGTAAGCCTTGAGGTGTACATCTTCACAGCCTTTTAAAAATGTTGAAATTAATTATGATTAAATATTCTGAAGATCAATATATAATTTTTCACATTATTAGGTCTTCAATTCCAACATACATTTATTATTAATTCCCTTTCTAAAAAATTAAATCTCATCCTTTTTCACTCTTCTCTGATATGAGAATTTCTTCCTAAAAGTCCTTGATCATCTACATTGCTTTTCTATGAAACTGCTCTTGTTTAGTTATGCTCCTTTTGAGAGGAGGTGATAAGTACTGAGTCAATTTTTGTCGGAGTATTAACCATTCTCTTCCTCATTTGACCTAATTGTGTTAGGTTTGCTACCCATTGCAGGTGATACAAAGGTCTTCACTTGCCTATGAACAATGTCATTTTGTGCTGCATTTGGGGTAGCCAATTTAAAACTATATAAAGTGTATTAAGAGCATAAGTATTTCAGAAGTGGACCTAGGAAAAGATACTGTAACTCATTCTTTTCTTAAAAAAAAAAGAGAATGAAAAAAGAAAAATTGTATTATTTTTAGCCTGTATTTTTCTATTGCTTTTCTAAGTATAACTTTTTTTATATATTTATTATTACCAACTCTCTTTGCCTTTGCAAAGAGGCACAATAATTGATTTAGTATCAAATTGCATATTCCAAACATATTTCTCGTACTGTGATTGTGGCAACGTAACTATCAATTTGTTTAACAATATGTTTTACTTTTAAACAAACAGTTACTTTTTTTTATAACAAAGTATTTCCAAGGGGTAAAGAAAGTGTATTGTTTCATTGTCATTTACTTAAATATTTTTTCTATTAAAAATTAATTATCTTACCCTCATTACTACAGAAAAATAAGTGAAATATTTTCTTGCTGCATTTCTTAATCAGCAAGGATATGAAATATTGCGTATCATAGTTACAGTGTTCTGTCTTGCTCAATAAATTTCTTCATCAGTCATATTCAGTATAAATTGTCTGGGCACGTCCATAAAAACTTTTAACAATACAGTTTAGAGGATTTGAACTGCTTTATTATTTGAACTGCCATGACCACAGAACTAAAGGCAAATTCACAATGTGGCTTTTTAACAGAGGACTTTGGCTGCTCCTGTAGCTCAGTTCAGCTCTGTTATTTTGATATTTTGCAGTGTCCACATACGTTTAAACTGGGGTTTAGGTATGTACTCAGAAACACAGCTGTGAAAAAGAAAGGTTGACATATCTGATATTAAAGAATACTGCAAAATCTATAAAGAAGTCACTGTAAAACAAACTACCTGCATAACACATGATGAAACATTCGTCCGTAAGAGTAACTGGCTTTAGCCCGAGGTTTGCTGGACTGGATCTGCTTTGTCAGGATAATTGTAAGTGTATTTTGCCCCTTCTCAGTGCTGTGGCAATTTGGTCGGTAACAACCTGCACATCCTCTTGAGCTGGTGCTGATACCGAGGGTTATCAGGTAACATCTGTAAACAAAGGGGATCCATAAACCCGCGGATATCCTCGCTGACCTTTGTTCAAGCCTGCCGCCTGTTCAAGCTGAAAAGCTTTCCAGTGGCGTGGCAACTAACCAGCCCTTGCTGCTTTTGTCCAAAGGCTTTTGCTGCACTGCCCAAGCAGCGCTACAATGAAAAGCGGCAGAATTACACGTCTATTTTCAAATTCAAAGAGGGCAAGATTCAAACAGCAAACCTGTTGCGTTTATTGTTCAGACCCAAGAATTCCCCATACACCCCAGCGCATCCCCACCTGAACAAGAGACTGCAGAGCCTAACCTACCTACCACCCTGAACTCTGGGCGGGAGGCCGTCCTGAGAAAGTACTCTGTTTTAAATTAGATGCAGTGCCTTGCAATAGCAAGAATATCTAGTCTTTTAAGGTATTTTATATATATATAATTCATGAGGTAGAGCAGTACCTCAGCTAACAGTTTGCCTTCCTATTTACATCCCTGCACTGGGATTAAGGTTTAAGAGATTTTTCTCTCAAAATAGTCTTAAATCTTTCTTTTTCATTATACTGCAGCACCTCTGGTTAAACAAATCTTTCTTTTTGTGTTATCTCTCTCCCAGCCCTACTATTTTACAGTCGCCTGTGCTGTACAACTTTTCATGGGTACCAACACAGGTCTTTGAAAGAGCTTTCTTTTTGATTGCATTGTTTATGTTTTTCAAAAGTAACTGCCTGAAACAAACTCTCTTTTAGAAAGAGGATGAAAAAAGAAGCATAACAGATGTAAGGACTGCAAATGTCATAGTGAGTAACATGACCAAGACGAAAATTAAATGTGATTTTGAAAAGAAGGAGCCATGAGTGGCAATATTCGGCTCACAGATTTTTATTTCTTCAGCATGAACACAAAGTCTTAAAGGTATATTTTATAATATAAAACAAATTAAAAGAGAAATTCCCTTATCTGTTTGAAGGGGAGCTTCTTGGTTTTGTCCTGGCTGGCCTTTTGACAGCCAGGTGATTAGTGACTTACAACCAAGTTAAAATACAGCAAACTCTTTGCTGTTTGTCGCTCCAATAAAATCTAGTTGGATTTCCCAAATTTCATTAAGGCATTCTTACATCCTTCCTGCTGCTGGCATATCTCCTATTTTAAAGATACCAACCTACTTATCAAACATCCATCAGTTTTTACACCTTTGAAGCCCTTTGCTCAGCAGGGCAACGTTAGCCTCCAAGAAGCACTAACAACATGTAGCAGGTATGTTTTGAAGGACAAACAATATTACACAGGGGAAAGATATTGAAAGATCTCTTCTTTGAAGGGTTTTCTTTCATAGTATATGTTCAGCATATTACACAAAACACTGGCGGCACTTGTCAAGGTGTGAAGGCAGAAGGCACCGCATCCTGCAAGTACACTGCCAGGGCCTGTTAGCGGCACTCTGGGAGCACTCAGAGTGACACCGGACTAACCGCATCCTCAGATGACATTGCTGGAAAGGAACATATTTCCAAGCCTCAGCAAGGCTGATTGTGAAATCCTGGCACACCGAACTCAACAGGGATTTTAACACCAGCTGAATGGACCCGAGTTTCTTACTTTACAGTTTTTGGTTATTCTTATTTATATTTAAAGAAAAATATTATTTATGATATAATAAATGGTGAATATGTGTGAATATATGCTTCTAGTCTTAAATTACATTTTGGTACTATATTATACATATTGAAAAATTATAAGTAAAACTATGCCTAAAAAGTGCTTTTATTTTTATCCATTTAAACAGTACCTTCAGTCATCTACAGTGAAAGCTACAGCCTACTTAATAAAAATTATTTCCACATTTGTAAAATTGGTATACAGTTTCTAAACAGGAAGCCATCCACTAATTGCTGCAATACTGCTGCAGACGATAACTTAGATAAAAAGAAATTCCAAATACCGAAAGACGTGCCTCAAAGATTAGGAAACCTGATATCTGCTTTTTCATAAAGCTTCTATAAAGCATGCTATGGAATCAGGAAAGCAATTTTATTATAAATCTAGTACCTGAGGTCTCTGAATATATTTCCTGCTGGTTGTCACCTCCTAAACTATTGAGAATTGAAGGACATGTCATATGCAATTTGAAAGTAATTTCTTACAAATATATAATAAAGTCTAGAATTTGACCTAAAACCTCAATGCAATGCTCATTTAGGCATTCACAGAATACCTGTTCCCCAGACCGATACCTTGGCCGATACTCACCTAAGGAAATAAATGCAATGAAAATATTAAAAAAAATCATTTTAAGTCCAGAAAGGTCATAAAATTTAATGATATAGGAATACAGCTAATGCATTATAGATGAATGCAGATAAACACAAAGCAAGTAATATTTTATTCAGACATCAGTATTCTATTGACCAAGGAAAGGCATCCCGCTGTGGTTCAAAGGTGAAACCATGATTCGCTTACCATGTTTTTTCCTACTGGAATATTTTAGCAGTTTCTACAGCTCAAGACCACAGAAGCATTGAACGTGTTTGCATATGGGGCACCGCCAAACAGCAGCTACAACTGATCTATTCGAATAGTTTACTGGCCAAAATATACTGATGGGTAAATATGTATGAAACTTCAGGAACACCCTATCTCCCATACTAGATAGCAGTAATTTTTGCAGTACTGCTTATGCATTTTTGGAATCTTGCTAGATGAGCTGAAGATCAAGTGCACTTAACAGTCAGACATCACTGCTTTCTGAAACAATAATAATAATAATAATTCAGAGATGTTCAGGTTTTGCTTGTGACTATTGTCTTAGAAGAGCTCAAAGTTCACTTGTGTATAAACCAGAATCCCCTTGTCATTTTTTATAGATTTTACTGACAACAGGAAAGTTCAAATGGCTGAGAGCAAGGCAAGAAACAGATTCCATAAGACAGCTTTAAATGTTAGTCAAGTATAAGGGACTGCTTATGTAGTTTAAGAACTGATTGCTGCCCCTTCCATGAAACAGTTTTTCACTAAACCACAGCATAACCAGAAAAATAAGAATTTTAGCTGTATAGTTATTCTTCTAAGGTGACTAAAGCCTTAATTTTATATATGTGCAGGTTTTTAAATCAGTTGTGCTGGATGACCAGAAAGACAACATAACCTGTTACATCAGTTTCACATTTTTGTTTGACAAGTTGCAAAGTAATAGACTTTATTTCATTATGCTGTCCTCGGCACGTCAAATACTGGAATACTGCCCTGCTGTTTTGTACCATGAACTGAGATACGTTACAGCAATGACAAACAGCCTCTTAATCACTCTTTCGGTTAGGATATTCACACGCTTCAGTAAAATAACTTTCACATTTTCCCATTTATTATCACTTCTAAGTTCTACATAATTGCCATGGTATTTATCAGTGCCAAGCAATTTCATTTGTTTTATAGGTGACTTCTCTCAAAGTGTTTCTCCTCTACACGTGCAAGGTGGAGCTGGACAGCACTGTCCCTCCTGCCACGCAGATTGCCGTCTTCTCTCTCCTAGCAAGCTTTTAATCGTGACAATAACAAAAGTTATGCAAGAGAAGAGTCAGGCATTTTTATTTCATGGCAACTCATATATCAAACATGCTGAACAGCAACTGCGAGAACATGAATAAAATTGCTCCACAGAGAGAGTGGTCCATAGCAGTTAACAGCAAAGAATCCTGTCCTGGGTTTTCTACACAGAAAATAGTAAGGATTCCTCCCTGCACTGCAGGATCCTTAGGGCAAAAGACTGTTAAATTAATATCGCTCAAATCCTAAAGTGTTTGAGACCTCTTTAGTGGTTTTAAAGAGAAATGACATGCAAAGCTCTGGAAGAGATTAAATGGGGGAGGGAGTAGCTATTTCTGCACTACATGCGACTTTCCCACAGGAAGTGATTCCCACCCCACTTTGGCACTGGCTACAGCTGGAGCCCTGCAGTACGACCTGCCTTGGGCTCCCCAGCACGAGACAGACATTCACATACTGCAGCAAGTCCAGTGAGGGACACCAAGGCGATCTGAGACTGGGAGCACGTGATGGATGCATTGAGAACTGTGACAAAGCACGGCATGGTTGACATTTTTCTTCTCCCCACCCAACAGTATATAATAGATGGTGTTCATTATTAGCTACTTGGAAGGTGCACTTCCCTGAAACACATGTGATTCTTATGCCATTTTTAATACCATTTACTTTTGAATTATGACTAATAATGTCTCTTTCCTTTGCCATACTGCCTCTCTTTGTGGATTAGCCAGCAGAAGTTTTGTTTTCCAGCACCCCGTTGAGATACCAAAGTATTCGTTAGTATCCACAATTTTCAGAGAAAGTTAAACTTTAAGTGACTTGCTCAGGGGCAGTGAAGAAGCTGTTAGAGAGTGAGGGGCAGAACACAGATCTTGTTATTTTAACCCATAGCCAATCTTATTACAAAAAATAGTCCTGCTACACTGAACCAAGACCTCATGTTAACAGGCCACTGATTTTTTTTAAAAAATAATAATGTACTGTTGTGCTTGTAGCAAGAACCAACCAATTCATAACAAAGAACAGAGAAACTATTAAACCCACACAGCAAAAAGAACATAACCACAGAGAAAAGAGTGTTTGTTTTTAATGACTTTCCATGAAGATTATGTAGGGCATCAGAGCTGACCTCCCTTGGTGGCAGAGGATAACACAGGAAAGATTTTGAAAAAATGGGTCTGGTCTGTTTGATCTGCTTGGAGCATTTACTCCAAAGTTCCACAGCACACCTTATTATTATCCATTACTTAGAATATAAAGATTAACTGAAATAAATGTTTAATGTCTGTTTACATCAGGCTTCAAACTCAAGAGTCATGGGCAGAGAGACTGTGAATATCATTCTAATAATCACAGAAAAACCAAACTTTACCTAGTGCTTGAAGGAGATGCACGCCACAACCTTTCTGCATAGATGTAAAAATATGACAAAACAAAATAAAACTGTCTTTAAAAAATAAACTTGAGCATTCCAATCTAAAGGATAAAGCACCGGACCATTACCTGTAGCAGGACATGAAGAATTGATGCTCAGGCAGTGGGCTACAGAGACCATAATCCATCTCTTCCAAAAGGGAATGTTCTTGTGCTTTTCTGCTGCTGATGTCATATCAGGCTGATTATTATATATATCAAATTTAGCTTTTTGTACAATACTGTATACATCAGCATGAGATACAGAAAAAAAAATGGGGGTTCTGCTCTTCTACAATAAGAAAAATTATTAGTGCTGGAAATTATTAAAATTTTATTTTGGTGATCCTCCTAACTCATCTGAATAAAGGTAGCGGGAAGAACAGAAAGAGATAGGAAAAAGCTAATGTACATTCTTCAGTGTAATGTTGTTCCTCTTATTTCAAACAATTTTCAGATTCATTTCCTTTCTGTGATAACCAGTAAGAGCAGTAAGTGGTGCAGATACTCACTTTGCCCAAGGGATCCATTAACAAATGCTACGGCATTATACCAAGTGACTGAAGATACTCACTGTATTGTAATCCTCCATTTTCAAAATACCTGTCTTTTCTTATTCCCAGAGTTATTGACTGCTGCTTTCGCACTGTTGTGCTACAGAAGAATGAGACTTAAAGCAAACACCTTTGATAACCAGCACAGTAGATGTAACATTCTCTCATCTTTTTTAATTCCATCCTGACTCTTTATCTTCTTATAAGCCTCATTAAATACAGTAAAAGACAGGGTACTTCTGTGGAAGATAAGAGGGTTTAAGATACGGGAAAGAGGACTAGAAACATCAAGATTCAAATATCAAAGACTGCACAAACCACTTCAGTCTCTATGTGATTGAGGATGTAGCCAAATGATCGAACAAGGTCAAGTCACAGTGGCGAATAAAGTCACCTCAGAGCAGCCAAGGAAGTATCACCAGTTGCAAGGACTCTCCTGCCTTTCCAGTGAAGGATGATGAAGCAAATTAATATAACCTCATGACTGAACAGGCTAAAAATACGTGCATTGTTCTGCAGCTGCTCAGCATTAATTTGTTATACAACTGTAACTCATTCACTTTCAAACATCAATCCTCATCTTTTAGTTACCACCACCAACCTGTTCCTGTTTTATGTATCCAGACTGCAAGGTCTTCTGGGAAAAACTGTCTCCTACCGTGCACTTTTGTAATGCATAGGAAAAGGAGGTGTCTGGTTACTTTGTGGAATTCTAGCTGCTGGTGAAATAAAAATTAAATTAAAAAAAAAAAAAAGTAGAATGCTGCTTCATTTTTACTCATATTTTCCATGCCTGCATTTTTTACACGTATTCTGTTGTGTTTTCAACCTTTATCTCAAAGACAGCTTTCCTGTTTGTAAATATTACTCTTGGATTCATAGTTTCTGGTTAGTTCATAAAAGCAAACATCTATTTTGCACAGGACTCATCCTTATCCATCATTTGTATAGGTGCAAGTGACAGCATCCAGACACAAAAAATAACTCCAATGCATTTGTATCCGTAGCTCTGGTGAGTTCTGCATTCACGGCACATCTCTACTATAATTCATTGCTTAGTAAAACACTTTGAGCTATAGTACATGAAAAGCACTAAATAATCTGTAACAGAATACAAACTGAACTACCTTATATTTAAAGATTAATGTTTCTTCCAGCTGAATAACTGCCTTACAGAACTATCTGTGTTCCTGTGCAGTGGCTCTGTTTAGATTGTGTGAATTAAAAATAGGGAGAAAAGGTTAATATGGCAACATTTTGTAACTATTTACCTGCACTCTACCCATGCTCAGTAGGGTAATAATGCATGAATTTTAAAAACCCTTAACTTCACTGATCCTCTGCTAGAACTAGTTTTAATTGGGATGCTGTTTTTTCTCCAACTGCTTAACATTTCTTTAGCTTGTTTATTACAGTATTTTTATACCAAATTTCTCCCACCTTATTATCTCAAAAGAACCCTTGTAGGTTTGCCTACACAGTGAAAGAAACTGCAAGGTTAAAAGCAAGTCTGGGATAGGATAGCCTGTGACAGACAGAGGTGAGGAGTACATTCACTTCTGCAGCCCCATGAGAAGCTCAGGCAGTTTTATGAAAATTTGTAACTTCACGAATGACAATTGCTGAAAGAAACACTGATGCAAACCTCCCATTGAAATTGCACAAAACATCGGCTGTAGGAAGGAAATCATTCTACCATGTTTGCCACCAGAGCATCAAGAGAAGTGATACCACCTTCTTTGCTGTTTTACGCTTCAGTATCAAAGAAACATTAAATCTAAACTAACAATAACCTTGTAAATTGTTACACCCCACAACCTGCAGCCCTTGTGCACTGATATACAACAAAGGTTGATGGCAGAGAGGGTTAGCAACTTCTGGGTCTTGAAATGGGGAAGTCAAAAACGTTCTCCATCCAGTACAAAGATGGAATAAGTGCTAACATCGTCAGTGCTCTCTGGAAACCCCCAACTCTCCCCAAGCTCATATGCGACGGCAGGAAGAACACACCCCAAGTTTAAAGCAAGGAGATGCACAATGAGATGCATTCTACAAACCAGCTCCTGTTTGAGGGCCACACCTATTTCCCTGAAGTCTTTTATATTATATAAACATCTACAAAGGCGCAAAAGGATTGCCATTCTAATCACACACACACACAAGTTGGCACCCAGGAATATTAAGGACAATTTAATAAACATTGCTCAGCAGCCTGAAATTATCAATGGAATCACAGAGGCAAAAAACCATATACCACATAGTTCCTAATATCAGCAGTGATTTCAGGCTTTGTTGTTAACTCAAATTAAATTAAGAAAAAGTATTGTCTTTCCAATTTCCAAGTAACAAAACATTTTGATTTTTCTATTAAGTTCCAAATGCACTGAATAGGCAGATGCAATCTGCATTATTATTCTCTGCTACTGCAGTACCAGCAATTGTGGCAAGTGAGAAGAGCACAGTGTTATGCTATGCAGCGTAGGATGCCTGCATCAGAAAAAGGCCCAGCTCTGAAAAGCTTAAAACCTTCTCAAGACTGCAAGGACAGCAAAAAGGTGCAATAAGCTACACAGAACCTTGGGATTAAACAAAGCATCTGTCCAAAAATGTGACCATGGGACGGTAGTACTTCTGACATTTACAAGCAGGGCACTGACTAATCAGCTGGGTCTTCTTTTCTTACATTATTCAATAACAGTTCATTATTGAATGTCGAATGTCCGTTATCAACTGCTTTCACTTTTAGTCGTAAGGATTTTTCACTGACAATGACCTATAGGGATGCAGAAAAATCATTCCCACTCAGACCTTTACTCAGATGCTGCTGCTCTAAGTACCTATGAGTGATTTCACTGTGTTTGTGCTAGAGGGATTTAAAGTAAGGCGTTTACCAAGATCTGCATTTTTCCCATATACATTGCACTACCAGTGGAAATGATCTATGGCAGCATTCAGACTCAGAAACCCGTGGCCTAACAGTTTTATGTTACTGAAAACTTTGCCTTTGGCTGTCCGAGCTTAAAAATCAATTTGCTACTTTAAACTTTATGCTGCTGATGTCGGTTTTTATTGTTGAACTCAACAAACTGAAAACTTCAGAGAACAAGATCATGAAAAATTGCTTCCCATTTACCACAATTCAAAGGAAAAGGTGACCAGAGTCTTCCGTTTATCTTTGCCCTTGTACAGTCTAATTTCTTGTAAGGATCTTGTCACTGCAGGATCTCAACCTCATGATGAGCAGAACTGCATCTGAATCTCCAGATAAAGGGTTTGGCTCTCACATGCTCTGTCCATATCCTTGTCCACTTTAACAAACTCCTAATACCTCTCTCTATTTTCCGTTTTACGACTGATTTTTATAGATCAATTTCTGCTCTCAGCTATGCTTACTACTGAAGTTAGTGGTTTTATAGCGATATAATCAAGATCAGATTTTACTTCAATGCCTATGAAGCCGTCTTCCTAAACAAAAAAGATTGTACTTCTGCATCTATGGTTCCTAAATAACTTTTGGCAACATCTTGATACTGGATCTGATTTTCTTAATGTCTCACTCTCCTTTGCATCTCAGAACCAAGGTACAGATTGCATATACCTGCCTGAAATGTTAAACATGCAACGAAGAATCATTCATCTCTACCTGGGATCCACTGCTTCCTTTCCCTCAGTCCTTCAACCGAAGGGATGCCTTAGCTGCATCACCCAGTGGTATAAACAAGCAGAAAAAATAAGTTTTCTCCTCCTTTTCCAGACCCCAGGCTCACGCTGTTCCCCTCAGAGCCTATCAAACATCACCACTTCTCCATACATGCTCAGCCAAGCCATGGCTGCAGCTCTGCTCAGGAGCTCCTCCAAGCCATACACAGGGTTTTCTCATTTGCGTAGGCCTTTTCCAACCAGTGGTACTGCCTTCTCTCATGCTAATGCTGCCAGGCAATCAAAGGGCACATTATCACTGTTTTGGTGCTAGAGGACAGAGAACATTTTTGCTAACTGACAGCGTTTTCACCATTTGCTGACAATCAGCAGACTAGATCTGGCCTGAAGCCCTCCATGCTGAAAAGGTTTGGCTTATACTTTTCAGTCTTCATGATAATAAACTGAAATGACTATGCATTACAAACAGATATTTGGTGAGAACCTTTCCATTACTCCATTTTTGTTTCAGTTTTCTTCTCTAGGCAAGCTTTTAATTTAAGTTTCCTTCCATTAGCAAACTTATCTCTTCCCCCCTGCCCTGTATTTATGCAGTAGATGATTTTGTGTTTATCTAAATGTTTTTGTCATTCTAAATTGATTGCCCCAATGACTGTGCCATTTGTTGTCTGAAATTAAAGCTCTGAAAATGTCATTGTGTAAGCTACAATGTCTTAGCTTTACTTATATCAGCCCAAAGAGTCTCCTCAGATTCTTGCTTTCTTAAATGTGTTTGAATGGAACTATAAAACAAGCCTCTCGCAAGAACTGGTAGGTCAGCGAATGGTTATTGCTTCGGCGGGAGCAATCACACAGTATCACAGAATCTGTCAGATGGACAGTGTTAATTCTTTGGTGTTTGGCTGGTAATTACAGAGCACGGGAAAATGCCTCTTAACCTAGAGGCAGAAATGGAAAGGGCAGTAACTACAATCGTTGACACGCTATAATAGCAACTCACTGGTACCCTGAACAAGTCGGCGGTGAGATTAGTGTTCCCAAAGTCAATACTTGCCAGCAGTTATTGAAGCATGTGGAAAGTTAGAATAAGGAGTAGCTGCATTCGTTCAGATACTGCGGCTCTATTTATTGAATTGCAACACCTCCTTCTCCCATTCCAGGAGGCACAAAGCCCTCTCTTCCCTCTGTGCAGGCTCTACAGCAGCAATGGTTCTGCAACACTGATCTTGAAGGATCCATTTGAGAACTCCTAATTGTGGTTTTGCACTCAAAAACAGGACTTCTTGACTGACAAATTCTTCTGTTCCTACCACAGTTCCTAAGCTGGGGAGAAGAGGCAGAAGCGACCACCCTTCTGCAGACAGGGAAGTGCTTTACCTGTTCGATGATAGTTTATTTCCAGGAGACATTTTCAGATCCTCTCAACCAAGTTCTCTTCCCATTTCAAGAGTAAGACTTAGAAAGACGAGCGTAATTTCTGTCTATCCAATTGTTTCAACTTACAATAGCAGGAGACACACCTGTGGGAATAGGATCAGCAATACCAGTGCGTGGGCTGATGGGACAGTTCTGGGGCAAGCCAAAGGCAAGAGCTGGGTGGGCTCTGGTTGGGACCACAGTGCACACACAGCCCACGCAGTGGCCTCTTCTATTCTCAGTGTAAAGCCATTATGTGTACTGGAAAACCCAAGTGTTTTTTCTTATTTTTCTAAGTAATAACCGTTTTCCTCCCCGCTCCCAGCAACTACATCACCAGGAAGTTTATTCATGTCCTGAAGAGCTTTAAGGACAGTGTTATTTGATAAGGTGCATTTAAAGCACATCTGATTATAATCTGCAGCAAAGTGAGAAGCTACTAGAAATCTGTCATGTAATTGCAGTGTCATATACAATTAATTGTTTCAGTTGTAACGCTACTGCTTTTGTGATTTTTATTTTAAACTAGTATGACGGAAAATATTTCTCACATCACTACCAGCTGTTATGGAAACATTTGAACTGTGCTTAAAATAAAACTGGAAATGAAATATTCTTGTTTTCCCTTCTGACATATTGCTGAAATGGGTTAAACAGTAAAAGAAATGGATGGTTGATATTGTCATTAAGAACGGGAGAAAACCAGCAAGAAGGACAGGAAAGAAGGAACATCACTTTCTGACTAGCCTTGGATACTAGGTGAGAATACTTAGGTAAGAATTCTCAGGCAAGAATTCTCAGCGCATATTAGAGTCAGATTTTTTAAAATCCTTCCTTTTTGAGATTTACATAATAAGACGTTTTAGATAAATTCAGCAGCATGGAAGCTTGATTTTCAGCCTCCCAATAGAAACAGCTGGCCTAACAAAGGCGTAAGAAGCTTTACATCTCTAAGCCCCTGACCGAGTTAGGCAATGATCACAGACTTACCATATGGCTGATGTTAAAAAGAAATATTGAGTAGTTACTGGTTCAGTGATCACCACTTATCCCATGGTCTGACTGAGACAAGAATTTTGTGAAGAAAACAAGGGTTTGGGGAGCATTGAGGAAGAAAGAAGGAGGTAGCAAACTGTAAGCGATTTTCTGTATTTAAAAAAAAAGTTAAAATTGAAAAGAAAAATTCTCACGGTGCTATTCTGGAAAATTACCCAGACTAAGATAGCTTACTCATGCAGAAAGAGTAGTGTCTGGCAGTAAAAGGACATTCTTTCAATGTGGACTTACCACTCCGAGAGGAACGTAGGGCCAATTTCAGGCAGAGGCAAAATAAGTAGATGTCGACAGTGGCAGACTGTCCTACAAAAAGGTGTCCATCTGCCAGCTGTCCTCAATGGCATGGTCCTGAGGTGATGGTCTGGCTGCTGTTACTGCCACCAGCAGCGGCCTGAGCGCATGGGAGAGGACAGTGGAAAGAGACGGAGGTGTTTCCACTCTTGCCCCAACCCGCAGCAGCCAGAGCGCGCTATTTTTTTTCTTTTACTTAGGGCAAAAATACTCAGTTTTGTCTCAATTGCCAAGCAGCATTGAGCTGATTCTGGTGATGAACGTTTTTCGTCTCAAAGCAGAGCTGAGAAATAACAGAGCCAGGCTTCGGGGTTGGCAGTACGCCTGCCCTATCAGTGGTGCACAATTTTGCTCTATCATCCCTGGCTTTTCCTTGCCCCCTGCATCCCTTACCCCAGGTTTGTGAGTCTTCCAGCCTTACTCTGATTTCACTTCTTCAGCATTTACTCTGATTTGACTCCTGCTTTTCTTTTCCACCTCTGCTGAACCTTTCCTTTCATCCTATCTTGCAGAAATTCTTCCAATATCCATTGGGTCTTCTGCCATATCTTCTCCTGCCTTCACGGCTGTCTGCCAAATCCCAACCACTGTTTCCCCACAGACTCTGAGCTCCCAAATAGTTCAAGTCTGAAAACGTTACTAAGGTTCAGCAACCAAAAGCAATTCTGTAATAGGCAGTACTAGACCAAACCTGACCCATGTGCACCTGAACTCAAATCACAGACAATGAATATTTCGCTGCTTCTTACTTAATTTCTAACCACTCAAAAATATATATTGTCTAAACTTTAGTAGCCTGTAGCCCCTCTTCCTTTATGTCAAATAATCCCTTTACTCCTCCCAGAACCTGTTCAATAAGTATCTGTCAAGATTATTTGAACCTCTAGACATTAACCTTCTGAACTTTCACCAATAATTGCAGGATCCTGTAACAAATGATATATCAGTGACCTGCAATTTTTGATAATACTTTCTTAAAATACATTGTGGAAGGGAGACTATCACTGGGTTTCCATTCTTGCAAAATTGACATACCTGTGGCAGCTGCTTTAAATTCTCTTGTTAATGATCATCAGTTATTTAGTATACAATTATTTTTGTTAATATATATAAGCTATATGTGAAAAGCTGCAGCTCAAATCATGAATGTGACAGCCATCATGTTTTTTTCTGTGTGCCAAAGCTATTTGACTCTCAGAGATAACCTGTGAACAAACCTAACTTGCATATATTTTTTCTAGTGGACAAGGGTCCGAGTTTATTATAAAAAAAAAAAAAAAAAAAAATTGTTGTTCAAACTAACAGCTACTTTTTCTCCTCACTGCTAACTCATAAATTCTATTAATGCTAATGAGTTGCATGCATTTATTAAAGAGGGAATATATCTACCTCTATAAATAGATCTACATAATGGGACTACGCTTTGGCTTTAAGTACTTCGCTGGAATGGAGCCAAAGTCATAAACCCCATCGCCTTCTCTAACACAATATGAAATTCCAGCTTGTCGTTCTCACCTTGAAGACCTCACTGACCACTACAGCTCCTTATGTATTTGTTCCTAGTGCTGCCTTCCTATGCCTTTGATTTATAAGTAGAAAAACAGAGCATGCCCAACAATAGCTCCTGTGCCAAGCTTATTCGGTTTAACTATTTGGGGGCCTCGTACAGTAGAAAGTGCTCAGAGAGGACTAAGGTATTCATAAAAAACTATTAGATGCAGCTCATGGTGACATTTAGAAAAACATTTACAGCTCTGATCTTTAAATAGCAAGCTAACATCTTGGGAACAAAGTGGATTACAAAGTAAAACAGAATGGAAATTTAACTGAAAATTCTCACAGGGAATTGTATAAACCGCTCTTAAAGCTGTCTGCAAACATAGTACTTCAGAAGGTGTAGATGACTGGCTTGAAAATCTTCTGAAGCCCCAAAATAAGGATTTAATTTATGAAAAACATATCTAAAGTGAAGAGATTTTTCAGCGGATAAAGTGTAAGGGATAGGATAATAAAGTTTCCAGCAGTGCAGCTACTGCCACTGTCTCTGACTGGAAAAGAGTATAGAAATAGGGATGTGAGCCAGACCACGACACCTGCTCCAGGGGCCAGAGAACAGACTTAACTTTCTGTTATTATCTAGAATAAAAATAGTCTTTGAGCTCTGAATGTCACGTAGGACTTCTTCAACTTGTAATCAGTTAATTATTTGGAATTATTTCCGTTCTGCTGAGAGGAACATGGTTCAATGCTATTAGGAAAGTGGCTTTACCGAAGAAATTGATTAGCAGCAGAGAAGATTTCTACAGCTTTAGTCCTATATTTTATTATTGTGGATACCATCCCAATATGCCCCACAAACTCAATAATTTACTCTTAAGTTAGGGACTACGCAGATGTCCCATGTATTATATTTAATACTAGCTTTTTCCTTCTTTGATCCTCACAGCTGGGGAGTATCAGATATTTTTTTATAAAGCTGTACAAGTATTGAAAAGATGTAATCTCAGTACAATCAAATCACCTGATGTTTCTAATTCTTTTACTTCAGTCTCAAGTTGGCAGTAAGCTGTTCTGACACTGTGCTGAGTTGCTTTTTCAACAAGATTTTGCATGGTACAAAATATGTGCACAACACATACAAAAACACGGTGAAGAAACATCAAAATACGTCATTTAGACCCAATGACACTATCTGATCTAACAAAAAATATGAATAGTGAATGTTAAATTCCTGATTTTATTAGATAATGAGATACCTTCTAGCAAGAGGAAAGATGATTGATCCCAAGGAGCTCTGTGGAGTGCACCAGTATCACTTACATCTTTAAAATGGATTAGAGTGGATTACAGAACTCACAAAAAAAAAGAAGCTGGCGGCTTAATCACTTCTGTAAGTTATTCAGTACTGGAACAGCTTGTAAGTCTTAACGGGAGAGATGAAACTGTGGCGTGTACTTCTGTTGTGCTGAACAACTGCAGTGAAATACAATATCTGATTATGAATGGGTTTTACAGGATTCATCTTTTCTGATTCCAAAGTTTAAATTGAAATGACCAAGGGGCATCAAGGATATAAATTCCAGAGTATCCTTTCTCACTGCCAGTGGCACCCCAAGCCCATTAAAATCTAATAGACTCTCGCCATACACTTCAGTAGCAGTGGATCACATCATTAACAGAATGAAAATAGTTTTTTTCAGGATTAACAGAGGCACTGACTAGACAATAACATGTAATTACAGGTTTGAAAGATGTGTATCTTGTGTTTATCTCAAAGCATTTAACATTGTGTCTTCAAAAAACAAAAAAACCTCCTTTTTAAATACAGCTTTGGTTTTGTCACACATGTAACACGTGACTGTCATGTCACACTGTGACTGAATTCAGCATACCCATAGAAAAGACCCGTAACAGAAGGCGAAGGTTAGCTCCTAAAAAGGGAAAGAACGTGTTGTACATTTGTATTCACAGGAAATATGGTTGTTGTTTTTTTTTTCTTTTTCCAAAGGCAGTGATTTCAGTCATTTGAAAGCATTACAAAAATATGTCACATACTATTCCAAACAGTGGCACCTTTACCCTGAAAATTAATCCATCAGGAACAATCTTGATGTGCATAAATCTTTGCCAAGCACATCAACAATGCATTGATTTTCTCATTCAAAGATAATGTATTCATCCAATAAAAAAACATTATGGGGCTTTAGTCTAGTCTAATGCTGTGACATTTTTCTACTTAAAAACAAAAAGAAATTTTTAAAATTGATCTGCCTTTTTTTTTAAATGCTTCCTATTTAGNTCTCATTCAAAGATAATGTATTCATCCAATAAAAAAACATTATGGGGCTTTAGTCTAGTCTAATGCTGCGACATTTTTCTACTTAAAAACGAAAAGAAATTTTTAAAATTGATCTGCCTTTTTTTTAAATGCTTCCTATTTAATGCTTTGATCCACTTTTCCCAAAATTTTCCTCCAAGCAGATTCATTATCTCTACCTCTGCCTTCACATGCCCCATGTTGCAGCTCTAGAAAAGGTAAGGTGAAACGAACTATCAATCTTGAGCAGTACATCTCGATTCTGTTGCATTAGTCATTCATCTTGCAGAAATTTTTGACTTGCGGTCAATCTCTGAATTTGTCCATTCAGAACCCACAGTGTCTAAAATTCCTAATATTTTTAACTCTTTATTGACATTGCTGTTGTTTAAAGAAAAATACAAAATATATATTACATATTATAGTTGCCTTATCCAAGCTGCTCTCCCGGACACTTGGAACAACAGGAAGGCAAGAATTATTTTTACGAGAAAGGATTATCTTCCACCATTTAGAATCATAGAATCATAGAATCGTTAAGGTTGGAAGGGACCTTTCAGATCATCGAGTCCAACCTTTAACCTAACCTGACAAAACCACATCTAAACCATATCCCCAAGTACCACGTCTACCCTTTTTTTAAACACCTCCAGGAATGGCGACTCCACCACCTCCCTGGGCAGCCTATTCCAATGTTGAATAACCCTTTCCGTGAAAAAATTTTTTCTAATATCCAACCTAAACCTCCCCTGGCTTAACTTGAACCCATAACTTGAACCATTAACTTGAACCATTTCTGCCGTCCCCCTTTACACAGAATGTCCAAGGGAAAGGGGGCAGAAGAAAATTGTAAGTGGAGTGGTAGATTAATAGTAAAAACCTATTCCTTAATTAAGCAATCCCATTTTTTGTATTTCATGGAGTTAACTTAAACAAATGTAAGTGTGTAGTTATAATCTCAGTTGAGTAATGCCACCTATCAGATCTACTAAAGGCGTACAGAAGCTGGTTTACTGAACAAGATGTCAGGCACAGTTTTACGATTAAAAACTAGTTTTACTCAGACTGCTCAGAAGCATTTCCTAGCCACCAAGTGTCCACGTGATTTTTTTTTCTCCTTACTCCAGGAATGTTTGCGTACTTATGCTTGCAGATCACATCCTCTTTGTCCTTCAGGCTTCCAGGTAGCAATAACAAATCTTACCAAAGTATTGGCAGTTCCCCTCTTCTGTTGATTGGGAAGGTTTTCTACAGTAGAAGTGCTGAACCCTCAGGAAGTCACAGAGGCATCAATTCATGTTTGGAAGATTATCTTTATAGCAATAAATATGTAGCAATTTATTTCTGAACCTTCAAATCACTCAGGGCAATCTTTACACTTGAAAGTGCAAACAACTCCTAAGCCCCGGCAGTTTGAATAGGGCATAAAAACCCTGAATAAGGATATTCTGCAAGCTTCAATAACCAAATTAATATCAAGACCTTTTAAATTCAAGGATTTAATTTAATGGATTTCAACAGGGGTTTTTTGCCTCTTTCTGACAGAAACAAAATGGCGAAAAAAATTAGGCATTTCATCTGAAGGCTAATAATGTTTTATTATAGTAAATCTTTGCCCTCCAAAGGCAGAAGAACATTCCTGTAAACATTATTAATTCTGGGAAATGCCACCATGCCTGACCATGAAGGCAGTGCTGATGCTTGATGCTACTGGCGTGGGGCTGGGCCTCCGCGTGCGGCTGGATCACTGCAGCGCTGGAGACAGCGGCTCTTGGGCATTTGCCACAGCTACACAGCTCCTTTACACTGGTGTCAAAGCCCTTCCCATTTTTCCACAGCAAGATTTTACAGAAAAATCAATTAATTAACTACTGGCAGAAGAAGGTTTTGAATTTACTATGTTCATTCAGTCATGCCTGGGTCACCTTCTAACCCTCTCTGTTTCAACCGAACTCAAAAGAAGGAGCCTACGCTGCTGAGGGCTCTGAAAGAGTTTTTATGGATGTACATGTGGTCCAAACAGAATCTCCCATGAACAGGAAGATGGAAGAGCAGGTCATACCATGTCGGACATCTAGGTATTAAAACAACCCCCCAAAATTTTTTATGCCAAGTCTGACAGACACGAGGAGAACTTAGATATTAAAATAATAATTCAGCAAACCTTAAGACAGGCAGATAATTTTACAAGAAATTTCCCTTTTCCTTTCTGATGCAGGTACATGCTGTCGCAAAGCACTAATAAGCATTTTCTATTTCACCTGCAACTTGGCAGGTGGCTGCAACAATTACCTGCAGGCATGCGGATCTGTGTTTCAACCTGCAGAGCTCTCTGGGATTCATCTGTTATGATGAAGGGTACTATAAGATATCTTTATTATTACAAACAGATACTGAAACTCTTTCTACTTTCTGGACATTCACAAAATACTGTCTTTGTCTTATAGATCTTTTAAACAAACTGCTATAATTCGCGCTCCAGGGAAATGCTGTCGAACGCCAAGAGGATGCATGCACTCATAAACACCCACTATCTTTCTCTAATTGAAATGAAAAACACTAATATAGCACCTCTACCATTAAAAACCTGCACTAAAAAACATACACTTGTTTCTAGAACAACTTTCAATCTGCCCTGAGCTGCTGTTTGAAAAAATCTCTGTCACTGTGATTTTCTTTCAGCACATAAATGGAATCAGTATGGAATCAGTTACGCTTCACTGAGTTCCTTTTTTCTCCCTCTTCTTTTTTTTTTTTTATATATAATGGAACTGTCTCAAATTAATAGGCTGGTTTCAATAGCTTATGAGTTCTGTCTACCCTTTAAATACAGAAGCACATCCTTTGCAGTTTAAATTTGTTTGCTCCTAGTATTTACATGCTTCCAAAAACTCATACACAAATAGGAACAGTACACTTCTATTCCAAATAGCACTTAAAGTTAATGGTCTTTTGCTACTGCACCCATTTACAATGTCACATATAATACTCCCAATCTGATTAACAAGATGTGCTTCCAGCACTCCACTTGGATGTTCAATATAACTTCTATTCTTATTAAACCTAGCAGCATTTGCTCTTCATTCCAGTTCATTCATAGTCAACGCTAATGAAAGAAAAAGTTAAATTTTAAGTGAGACGAAGTGATTTAGGTTTGCTTAAGAATGACAAGAGATGGTCACAGTCCATTTGTTTAGTACATTCTTGATGGCTACAGACTTAAACATGCATGATTCAATATTAGGTGCAAAAGCATCCTCATTTGATTTAACAACATGATGACGAACCTTTATCCCAAATTATGTGGAAAAAATGTTCATGAGATTGTTCCAAGCATAAAAACATACAAAGAAAATGAAATACATGAGACAAATATATCATATAAATATTATATATAAAAATATAAATTGAAACAAAACAAATTATCTGGGTGGTAAAGCCAAGTNCCAAGCATAAAAACATACAAAGAAAATGAAATACATGAGACAAAAATATCATATAAATATTATATATAAAAATATAAATTGAAGCAAAACAAATTATCTGGGTGGTAAAGCCAAGAGCAATGGGATTGTATCATATATGAGCACTAAATTCTGAATTGTGTTGTAGGCAAGAAGTATTCTGCATTTCTGCCATCAGGGATGTACACAACGATGCACTACATACAAGTACTAACCCAGAGCATGTGTTAAGCATTGAGCAGCCACACACATGAACCAGAGGCGCTAAGGCATGATGCAACAGACCCTTTCAGGTTGCAAAACCTTGCAGTAAACCGGCAATAGCTCCAAATGTAAATGGACATGTAGAGATTTGGCTATAAAAGAACCAGAGCTAACTTTGAGCAAAACTAACTACGTACCTTCATTCTCCCTTGAAAGAAACTCTCCCTTGGGCTACAACTCAAGCAAGCAAGCATGGACTCAACATCTGTGGACATTAGCTGGTCTCTCTAGGTCCATAGGTTTCGCACATACAAGCGTGACTAAGGATAAGCAGAACACAAAACTACTTTGTAATTAATGTAAACCCGCTATCATACTTAGATACAAAGCACTGTGACAACAACAGCCAGAAACCCAGCCTCCCTCGTGAAATAGAAAGAGCAGGAAAAATCAGCAGGGCCCTACACATCACACACGATGGTGACACAAGGAGCTCTTAAATGACTGCTTGCAGCATATCTTGTAAAATTATCTACATAAAGGTAAATATATGTGTAAAAAATTCCCAGGTTATTGGAGCATTACAAGCAACATTAAATTGCTTTAAGGGTTTCTCCAAGTGCCTAGCACACTTTGGGGGGCTGTAAAAATCATAAATAATAATAATATTGGCAAGAGCAGGTGAGATATTGCTCATTTCTCACTGCCACTAACCTCCCCACTAAACACATCTGAGTTTGCAAGACAGAAATAGGCCATCTAACGACAGAATGGCCTACCGTGAGACCGTTGGGTAAAACAAAGGAGAAAAAAGATTCATGCATCCCTCAATTATTTGCTGTATATATATATATATAAGCAAATGATTTGCTGTATACACTGCATTGCCAAAGGTCATCAAGTGCTACAAATCTACACTTCAACGGCATTTTCCTTCCTCACAGAAATGCAAATTATATGTTTCACCAGAAACATATAACCTGCGTGTTAGAACTGTACAGGACTTGTATCATTTCAGTCACATGTCCCACATATAGTAGGATGTCTCTCTATATATTTCTTTCAACTAGGAATATCTTGTTCACACGCCTATCGATCTCCTTCAGTTCCCATGAATCAGAAACCCGAAAGAACTTATTCCTTTAAATGAAATGGCTTATGAAATCCCATTTACTTTGCACAGCTTCTCTTTCGTCTATAGCAGCCTCACCTCCCTAACAGTTGCTTCCATGAGTGAAACACAAAACAACAAAAAAGTCCTATTTTGTTTGCAGTCAGATGTCAACCTTTGTGGAAAATAAGCATGATCATTTGTTTTGTTTGGGTTTTTTTCTCCTGTTGTTTTTTGTTTTGTTTTTAATTTAGCTACTAAAAAAAAAAGTCAATACTGTGTAATTTTGTGTTTTTGAAATCCTGCAAACCATAGCAACTCTAGTAGAATATGGGTTAGAATAGGAGCATCCTACGCCATTTGCTGAAAAGTGAAAGCATTACCTTGCTTCAATTACTAGTCGTAAATGTAGGAAACAAGTAAACGGCTCTGTTGACACTTTCTTTAACTGAATGTGAAATCTTATGGATAGGTACCAAAGTCATACACCAGCTATGAATGGCCATCCACACATTGGTAACTGTGAAAAAAGGGATATAATTTAGTCTCAAATATGAGTCCCATAGCATGAGCTTGACTGTTTCATCAGCTCCCAAGAGCTTAGAGAGATGCTGCAGGAACGATGCCTGCTTAGAAATCTCTGAGCTGTCTTACTCATGTGTGTTGAAACTCTGACTTGACACCACACAGTTTGTTTGAACACTGAAATCTCCAGGACTTTCTTTTGAGATTTCTGTTACTAAGGACGTAATGAAAGATCTTTTGTGCCTCATTTGGGTGAAGTAGGTAATTATCTAGTAATAAAAGCATGATGTCTTGTGTAGGCTACCTTTGCATGTGATCAGTAGATCTGCTGTCTCTGAAGGCAACTATTAGGATTGGCACAACATTGAACTGAAGCAAGAAAAGATCCCTGGTGTGTGTATCAGAAGGTACATGTTCAGCTCTTGTCTTGCTCCATAAAGTATGCATTTGTATGCGCCCTACATTAATATGTCTTAGTGAAAGCAGCCCGAAATAACGTAACAGTTCCCCAGACAGAAGTATGATTTGATGTTTAAGGATTAAAGCACATGAAGTATAAAGGTACGCATCAGCATTTTTTGAGATAAACACACAATCGTAATGGACTCTATTGACTGAAAATGCAATTATAGGTTCAAATAATTTCAGATAGACATTGTCTATGACTAATCTTTAACAGCTATAAGCCATTTGCTTAGTTACCACTTTCAAAAGACATTCAAATTTGTAATGAATAATACTAGAAATGATCTGACCTCAGGAAAAACACAACAGAATATGCAATTAATTACATGCTTTGCAGCTCAAGACACTGTAGGTGTAACAAAACACATATAATTCCACAAGCCCATGCCTACGAATACAGTCTGAGGGACCGGGTTTTTTTAGCCCCGAGAAGAGAAGGCTTCAGGGGTAACTACTGCAGCCTGCCGATACCTAACAAAAGGGTCACCAAGAAGCTAGACCCAGGCTCTCTACTGAAGTGCAGAAGACACAGAGGTGATAGGCATAACTTGAAACGGAGGGATCCAACTGGGTATAAGAAAAAAATAAAATTGCTGTGAGGATAATTAAACACTGGAACAGGTTTTCGAGAGGCTGTGGGATCTCCATCCTTGGAGGTTTCCAAGACCCATTTGGACAAAGTCCTGAGCAAACTGCTCTGAATTCAGTGTTGTTTCTGCTTTGAGCAGATGGTCACCTGAGATCCTTCCACCTGGGTGAATATATGCTGCTATAATTACCCGATGAAGTTAAAGTTTCCAGTTAAGAACTATAACCTGCTCAAGGGCTGACCAAAAGAACATGTTTATAGGAGAAAAGTACAGGTATGTTTTTTCTCTCATGCCTTTAATAAAAGCCAAATAGAATAACATGTATTTTATATTATATGTAAAAAAGTAATGCGGTATAAAGACATTTTTTCCCACAGAGACATTCAAAATTCTTTAAAGAAACAAGGCAAGGATTTAGACAAATTGCTGAAAAAAAAGAGACACGCAGCAAACTGTAGCTCAGAATAAAGATTGGCATTCAGTCCCTGGGAGTTTGTGTTCATCAGGATCACATTGCAGAAAGATCGCTGTCATGAATAATGGTGTTCCTATCATTACATAATACACTACNGATTGGCATTCAGTCCCTGGGAGTTTGTGTTCATCAGGATCACACTGCAGAAAGATCACTGTCATGAATAATGGTGTTCCTATCGTTACATAATACACTATGGATCTATATACAAGATCTAGTAAAGATAACTGTTTTCCAACGTTAGTTATTTACAGTAAATATATTTCATGTTCAATGAATAGTTAAAGCTAAAGCTATGGTACCAACGAGAAATATTTGCTTGTAGACAACCTGATCTAAACAATACCCAAGGCAAGCCTGGTTAAATTGAGCTTTTTCAGTTTGCATTCCTAGTGACAGGATGTTTTCATATTGGACTCGGGTCTGCTTCCATTTAAGCCACTGACAAAAGTTTTGTTGACTTAATGGGAACAGATTGGGCCCTCATGACTGAAGCATTTTTCACAAATCTTAAAATAAGTGGAAGGGAGACACAGCTGTTAATCTAAATGTATGATTCAGGAGCTGTAGCCCTGGAGATCTCCAAGCATCTCAGGCAATGCAGAAGCCATGAAGAAGCAGCTCTGCTCAGCACATTATTAGTTCGTTGCCTCATCCGTAGGTCTTGAATTCAGGGAGACAGACACTGGACAGTAGTTGCTGGAGGTTTGGCTCTGATTACAAGGCCTGAGATTCAGACATCGTTGCCCAAATGTGACGTAAAATCAGTCCTCCAGGTGCCACCATTCCATGCCCCATGGTTTTAAACTCCTAGTATTCCCATGTTCACCCAAGTCCTTTTCTGGATAAAACACCACCAATGACTGAAACAGTCTGACACAGAAAAAATGTATGAGCCATTCAGTTCATACACTTAGGTGCTGATGTATTCGCTTGCCCAGCTCTGAAGAGCTGGCTTAAAAGTGAGGATATGATTC
>RSEF01000001.1:13485101-13514698 GCA_003993805.1 Himantopus leucocephalus | reverse complement strand
GTGCTTTACAAAGCTATAATCCATAACTTAAAGTCTCAAAGCCAGACCTACCATACACTGCCTCCACAGCAGCAGCCCGGTGTTAGCAAGAAAACTAATAAGAGTACTGAGGAATGCTGACACTCAATTTAATTTCAGCCCCTAGCCACGTTCCTCACTTTGACTAGCGCTGAAAAAAAAAAAACCCCACTCTTCTCTAAAATTCCAAGATTATACTACTGGACAGATGTTCCTGGAGCTCTATCAATGACTTCAAAACAAACAGAACAACATGCGTTAGACGATCATCTTAAATGTATGCAAGTAACACCAATTCATGTCTGAAAGATGATAGAAGGGCTACGAAAGAAACATTGCAGTCAACACAAGCACTCCAAACTATTGTTAACAGTTCACCTTTAGGGTTTGAAAAATCCTCTATTTAGCACACTTGGATATGATGCAAAAAGTCCACAATACTATTGCTTTATTAATATTTAGCAAGTTCTATCTTTTCATATGCACACTTACTCAGTAACAACTTAATTAATGAAACTTAATTTCATTTTTTCAGTAGGCTTCTCCAAGTGCAGTTGAATTTTATCTTGTTTATGTTCTCAAGTTACTGAATGTATGTATTGCTTTATATTGAAAAATAATCATCAGTAAAGTGTCAAAGTTAAACACAATCTACTTATAAAATGTTTTGGTAATTTTCACCACTTAAAAATATCTGTTTAAGTAGTTTATATCATTAATTCTCAACTCTATTTGCAATTTAAAGATCTTATCAAGCATTACATATCAAAAGATGAAAAATGTAGAAGCAGTGAAGCAGTAGCAAGAGATGCAACTGTGGCATCTCTAAAGTCTAAAATCTAAAATACTAAAATCTAAAATCCTAAAATCTCCAACTGTGGCAAAATAAAGTTTCAAACATTACAATTTTTTTTAATCATGCTGTGTTCTACGTAAACTGTACTGAAGTAAGCAAATGCAGTGGATTAAACTGTCACATGATATTTAGGGATGTTGAAGTTTATGTTGCTCTTCAACTGCTGATGTATTGTGGGAAGAAAATAAACAGTATTTCATACCATAAGTTTCTCAGCCAAGAAGTATTATACATTCAACAAGGACAGCAATAATTTATAAGATGTACTCAAGAACACACTCCATTCTTTATGAGATGTCACACAACAACAGATTTAAGAGGGAACAGGTACTTTACTGAACAGGTTTTGCAGAAAGACCAATGCAATTAAGATTTTTTTTATTATTATTATTATTTGTTGCATAGTAGTGTCCTTAGGCCTCAGGAAGATCAGGAGACTTCAAATTCAAGACTTTCTTACAAGGTAAGAACTGTTTCCTGCTCTGAAGAGCTTTTAGTACAAATGAACAAAGATGGGTAAGAACACTTAAGGACAGTGAATTTCTCTGTTCCTTAAGCACAACAAATACGTTAGCTCACATTACACAAAAATGCCATGGAAAGGAGATGGATTTCTCAAAGTCTGTTATGTACCACAATAACGAAACTCTTTCCCATCTGTAAGCAAAAATTGCATATAATTAAAAATACAATGCCCTGAAGAAAGAAAAAGGGGGGGAAAAGGAAAAAAAAAAAAAAAAAAANAAAACAAACAAGAAAAATCAGAGACACTAGGTCTCAGCAGAAAGGGAATTACTACAACCTAGTATCATACTGGGAGCTGCATTCGCCTGGCATTGGCTCCAGTGAGATGAGTTCCTTTCCATTCAGAGCTCTAGTACAGAGAGATGGGTGTATGCATGTGAAGGAGTCTGTGTAGAGTAAATCAATCTGACAGGCAGTATCAAAGTACATATTTAAGAATTCATGGGCTTTTCATGATTGGAGTTATATAACACAGACTACATTTCAACTCCTCAAGTGGCTCGAACACGACTTGAATTTTAACTAGCTGTAGAGTTTTCTAGCCCATCCTTCAACACACAAAAGTAATGATTTAAAGTCTTTTCACCGATCAAATCTTTACACCACATTAAGAAGTCTATTAAGAAAAAATGAAAAATAGCAACCCTAAAAAAAAAAAACTGTAAGAAGATATCATGCTTAGTTCTTTGAAATGCTTTTAATTATATTCCCGTTCTTGAAGTACAGGCTGAACGCAGAGGGAAAAAAAAAGTCTTAAACCAATAACAACTATCTAATTCTTTTTTTGGAAACTGAGGTATGCACAGGGTTTGAATATTACAGATTCATAATCACATTTGCCTCCAAGTTGATGGCAGCACTTCCAAGTGAGGTACCAAAAGGTACTTATACCTTCTGCTGCTTTCCCCCACAGAGCAGACAGATCGGACACCAAAGTCCTCTCTGAATGCTCTTCTGACACTAAGAGCACCTCCACGATGTGCAGACTCTATGTATTATGAATCAAATGTACTTATTGGAAGAGTGGCAGAGACCTGTCTGCTTCTCTTTCAAGTCCCATGACAGCTACTGCAACTCAACAGAGAGAAAGGCATTTCCCTGGCTGTAAAGCATCAAGGGAACCACCAGGGGGATCGTGACTACTCCTGCAGAGTTATCTGAAGAAGAGTCCAAACAGCTACAAGCCAATAGGATGTGCGCTATGATCTCAGCTAAATAATTAAAAAGCAGGTTGGAGCTGCTAAGGATAAGAGAAATAGAATTAGAAAATCCTCAGAACATAATTTTTTGTAAGTGTACCATTCCTGAATGAGATCTAATTAAAATCCATGCAACACATAAATCAAAGTTATGATCCTTCAACTACAATCAGACCTTCACTTACATCCGTGACTAGTCTCTATAAACAGTTTCCAGAATGAGATACTGAGTGGAGAATTCGATGTACTGCCTCTCTACACAGGGTTCAACTTCAGTTGAGGCTCTAATATTAATACACCCACCTGCAGATCAAAACTACCCATTACTTTTACTATAGGGGAAATATTTGCTGCCTCTTATTTAAGAGAGAGAGAAAAGTAATGATTACAGTGCTTATGGCTCAGTATTGATTTTGTACACTTTGTTAAAAACAGACGTTGAATCTACTTATAAGCATGTCCTTAAAATAAGCTTAGACATATTCATTATCCAACTAGGAATAACTGACATGAACTATTCAAGACTTAATTTCTTCTTGATTTAGATTGCATACATCTCCAAAACATCTCCTGACCACCATGCAGAAAAGAACAAAACTTTCTTTTCATGAAAGACAGTAACATAGAAGTGGATATTCTTTATTTGGCTAAGCTTCAAGATGTTTCTGATTTTTTTTTGTTTCAATATTTATACCACTTTTAACTCAGCAGGAAAGAAATCTTTTATTACCTTACCCATTCCAATGAATACTTCCTAAACAGAGCAATGCTCAGACACTCTTAGTAAACTTTTACATGCATTTCATCAAATATATATGGGTAACTACTTGAGCATTTGATTCTACCCCAGGAGCAACACAAACATAATTGCATGGTAGTAAGTGCCAGCAATCTCATCTGCCAGTAGACTACAACAAAAAAATAAGATTTTTCAATTTGCATGAAATTACATACTTTTCCAAAACACTGTGCTTCCTGGCACAAGCTTTGCATCTCCTCTCTCCCCCCCTCCCCAAAATACAAGTTAATCAATTCCACTCCCTCCAGCCCTAAATTCTTCCTACAGCCCCACTGCTCACAAGTTAACTCCACCATTACCAACACCGCAAGACCCCACTGCGTGGCCTCTGCTGTTCTGCAGACACCCACACCTCTTGCCCCTCAGCCCCAAGACTCTCCCCCTTTACCTGCATTCACTGAGACTCTCCACCTCCTCCCAGGCAAGTTTCAAGAGTGCTGTACCTCCCCCAGCCCCAACAGCAGACAGGAGAGATGGAGGGCCAGGACTGGATAGTGATAAAGCCAACAAAGTAATCAACTGTTTAGCCAAGTTCACTAACACAGGGTTGAGTACTTAATTAGCTACCCACACCTCTGCGCATCCTGGCTGAGAGAGGAAACCACCTCTGAAGAGCAGCTGGCATCCTGATCAGCCTCCCGCCCAGCCGTTGGCTGTAAAGGCCAACCATCAGGCAGGGTGTTTGCTTTACACCCCAATTAAGGTGTTAATGAAGGTAGGCAGGCTGCAAACTATCAATGTATTACCCCAGGCTTGCTTTCTACTCTCTCCTGATCTTCTCATATGCTAAGTTCAGAAGGCCGGCTTAAATCTAACACTGCCATTTGCAAAAAACTATTTCTATTAAAGGGAAAAAAGCAAAGGAAGGTTTCTATCTGAGCACGGAGGTGAGCCTATAACGTCCCTTGAAGTCCTACCTAGTGATCCACTCTCTGCTTTCCAGAAAAATCTGAACTCGTTAGGTACTTCCCCAGTTAGCCTGAAAATTCCTTGTGTGCTTAAATTTAATGACCCAAGTATACCTGAATGTGATGACTTGATGATACTGGCACTCCTATACTTGCAAACTGGCCCAGTGTTTTATGCTGCCAGATATTCCCTGAGCCCGCCCCGAAGCAGGACAGCCACCCCACGCCACCAGAGGCGAGTGACGCAGCCCTATGGGAAAGCACACAGGAGAAAGTTTGACTTTAACCTATTACTTTGGGCACGTAGCGTTGGTGAAAAGGGGGAGATTTAGGCTTTGCTACTTAGACCACCTTCAGGTTTTTGTAATTTTTATTGGGTTTTTTAAATATTTTTTATATTGTATATTTTTTATATATTTCTTATATAGTTTTATATGTTTTTATACAACAATAATGTAATGTAAAACACACAGAAGTTCCAGGGAGCAATGACTATAACCTTAATTCCTAGAGAAGTGCAGGGCTCTGCATAGTGATTTTAAGATTACTGACAATTAGCTGTCTCTTCCTTGTTCCTTTCCAGGGGCTCCTTAAAAGTCCGTAGATCCCTATGGTTTGATAAGCATTCTTATTAAAACGGCTGCTGGCACACTACTACCCACCGCCGAAACGGGCTGGGCAGGTTGGATGCCAAATGCATTTCTCTGACATTTGCTATTGTTTCGCTCTGTTTTCAGTGAAGGGGGTTGGCACCTGATCTGATTAAGTCCCTCAAAGTGCTGAAAAACCCCACGCAGTCAAAGGAGAGCGATGAGTGTTTCAGCGAGGCAGGCTGGGTCCTGCAGATCTTCAGAACTGCCTCTGTTGAATGTACAGGGGAAACCCTAAAAGTACGGCAGACAGAGCTGCTCGCTGTGGAATTGGGCATTTATGCTNTAGACAGAGCTGCTCGCTGTGGAACTGGGCATTTATGCTCCTTGAGAAGCAGACAGTTATTTAAAATAGTAGACTGGACTCTGAATTGCATTAGGGAATTAACAGGCTCATCAATGACACATTTAAAAGAACAAAATTTTTAAATGAACATAAAGTATAATTATTTTGAATAATTTTTTAAGGTAAGCAAGTATCAAAATATAAAAAATCTGAATGCAAAGTGATTTACTGTAATAAAAAAATAGTATTCACATCAGGTCTCAGGTTCTTTGGGCAAGTGAGATATCAAAGATGAAATCATTATACAGGAAAATCAAATCATTGTATCTGCTAACTGATGAAAATCATTCAAACACTGCATAAATTAATCACTCCTTTAGTGCTGAAGGCGGCTTTTTTTTAATACATCTCAGGAACAAGGTTTTACTGATTGTCAGAGCAGACACAAAACATTTCCTGCCTGAGACAATCTGGAAAAAAATGAAAGTCATTTTATCAAGACCTTTACATTAATGAAACCGGAAAAGGCATGCCTGTGACAAACAAAAATATCTCTTTGGTCTAGGAAAAGAAATGTCTAAAGGACAAATTAGATGCTACGGTGCCTGGGGTTAAAAAGAAATTTCTCCTCTAAGGCTTGTAGTTGTCTAACTTGCATACTGAGGGAGAGTAACACATGTTCATGAAACATTTGTGAGTGGTTGTTGCAAGATGTTGAAGGAGATGAATGGTTGAGCTGATGCACTGTGGCAGCGGTTGTCGATTCGGGAGTTATGAATGAGTGTCACGCAGTTTCAGCCACTGTCCTGCCTCCAAAATGCTCAAAAGGAGGGAGGTCTGGCTACCAAAAGGTTATGTGTACATACGTGTGAAAAGAGGGGAGGATGAAGAGGAGATATGCTGACAGGTAGTCAATTGAAAACCATTATACCAATGATAAAGAAATGAACTGATTTTATCAGCTACCCAGGTTCTGCCCAGTTGCCTGGACAGTTTGCCATTACCAATGCCCTCATTTACTTCGGCCATCCTAGGACAGACCCAGCTGGGAAGGGGGAAGGACAGTGCGGTGGTCCTGTGGGTCTGCAGGGGAGGACATGCCATGTGCCGCTATGAGAACAGGAATCGGTACAAGGCAGAGAAAGCAAAGCGCCCGTCAATTCTGACCTCGCTGGCAGCGTGGACCAGGTGGGCGGATGAGTCAGACTGACGGGGAGCTCTGTGTCAGCCCACCGTAGCAGCTTTCCATCTGCCGGCAGTGCTTTCACATTCACAAATTTTCTAGGTACCTCGTGGAAGATGATGCACTCTGGAGCCTGTGTGCTATGAAATGAATTTTATAAGCACACAAAAAAAAAAAAGCTGTAAGTTTATTTATGAGTTTTTCTGTTCCTCCTCTCCCCTTAATTTAAGGTTTTGTGCATATTTTGGTCCTTTGGGCACAGTTGTTGGTTTCCTTGCACAGTGAGTTCCTTCAGCTGCTGGCCGGGCTCTCCGAGGGCACAAGAACGTCAAACCAGCCCACCTCGAGTTTTGCTCCGTCACGGCGAGACTGAGCTACCCGATTTAAAGACAATGCCAAAACCTCCAGCGAGAGCAGTCTCTGCAGTGCCGATAGGTGAACGCAGATAGGGGAGGGGGTGGTGGTGACCCAACAGCAGCTCCAGGCAGTCCATCATGCGACCGGGTCACAGCTCAGCCACCTTCAGAGCTGCAGAGCCTGCACCAGTGAACGGTCACGGCCTGGCACCGTGACAGAGGAGAGGGGACAAGAATCTTAAAAAAATTTAGGAAAACTGGCAGGGGGGTTATCAGCAGGTGGGGTAATTTATACTCCTTCCAGCTCTGTGTTTAAAATGGATTAGTTTTCCAACCGATGGTGTTCCTTTAACCCAAATTGGCAAAATAGACCACCAGCTGTGGGAAAAGAACTTACAAGTAGAAAACATCTAAAATATTTATAATGATATTTTTATATTTAAGGACCAACAAAGTAATATGAATAAAAAGTAAACAGTACGTGAATCCTTTAACATAGAACATCCAGCTTTTGCCATATGCTGCACTAAAATAAGGGTACTGTATGTTTTTCTGTCTAAAACTTATAAAACAACATTTCCCTATTTGAGTAGTATGAATTTGCTCACAGAAGCTACTAAATAATGATAGTGTATTATTGAAGTATGGGTCAGATCCAGAAAGGGCTGAAGACAAGAGCTGTGATCCAGGCTGGTTTTCTCAGTTTCTAGCAGCCATTCCTTCCACTCATCCCCGCTGGTCCGTGTCCTGCCCGTGCCGGGAGCTGCCCGGTTGACCAGGCAGATGCTCTTCCCCCTGCGCTGCACGGGGTCCTGCGCTGAACAGACACGCTGAAGTTCTCTAGAAGAACTGCACAAGAACGCTCTTCAGTGTTGGATTAGGGCAATATGAGAAATTTCCCAAATCACAGAGCATCACAATCTCCATTAGGGGTCACAAGTCGGGAAATGTGCATGGAAATTGTTTCACTAGCTGAGAAAAAACCCTGTTAGCCTCTGATCTACGCAAGAGAACCTTCTCCTGGGATAAAGATGACTTTGGACTGAACTCCCTCCTTAGCCTGTGGTGAACGAAAGCCACGTTTCCAAGAGAGTGTGGACACTGGCAGGCTGCAGGGCAGCCTAGGTGGAGAAATATTCTCGTGCTGCTGCAAGAGAGGCATTGTATGGGCAGGGAACCAAGCGCCGTGGGGACATGGGAAGGTAAGGCATGGAGGAACAGGCTGTACTCGAGTAATTAGTGGAATCACCTAGAAGGGGCAGTCTTGATCCTTGGTGCCTGGTCTCGGAATATTTTCTATATTTTAACCAGTGACTACTTCATGTGAAATGCCTGTGCCTGCACAGCTCACCAAGCGATGCCGGGGCGCCAGGCTGCAGGGTCAGGCTCTGTTTTGCTCCCTCAGTTCAGTCGCGTTCCTGTGGTAGTGTTTGTTGGGCTGAGCAGAGCATGAACAGGAGCAGGTACCCACCTGCACCAGCCTGGCACATGGTTGAAGTTCTCACCTGGGAGACGTAAGTGAGTGGAGGCTGCAAAAGGCAGCTACGGCACTTCCCAGGAGGTTTCCCCACTTATGGTAGCCTATAAAAGGCAGGTACTGTCATGCTACTCTCATTTCCTTAAAAAGACACCAGTAGGTTCTGCTCAGTTGTTCCAGAAAAAAAATCTGGAGTGGTTAGTACAGGGAAAGGACTCCAAATTCCACCTTCTCCATGGATGGAGGCATCCCACTGCCGGATCAAATGACAGAGATTAGCTCTTGCCATGCCGTAGGAGTTCAGATACTCTTCTCGTACTCTCTGTAACAGCTAACCTGTGATGACTNTTCCACCTTCTCCATGGATGGAGGCATCCCACTGCCGGATCAAACGACAGAGATTAGCTCTTGCCATGGCGTAGGAGTTCAGATACTCTTCTCGTACTCTCTGTAACAGCTAACCTGTGATGACTTCTCACTCAGCCTCAGGTATTCACATTCCCTCTTTGAGCTTCCAGTATCCCCCACTGAGTTTCCTGGAGCTTAGGCACCCAGTTCTCACTGCAGCATTTTCAGTGGGTCATTATGTCTACAGCAACCACTGAGATAGCGGCTTGTAAATGTGTCCTTTACAAGCCCTAGCCCCAACTCCATTCAGTAACAACTTTCTGAAATATATAATGTTTCCATCAAACTGTTTTAATGTGGTTATGCCCTTCATGTAAATAAAATACTTTCCTGTTCCTTTCCTCTATGGAACAAATTAGATTTTTTTTTTTATCATCTCATTACAACATCTGTTAAGCACAGTCAAGTCCAATACAGTTCTGAGGTCAGTTCCTGCAGCCTGAGAAAACAGAAAATGTTATTATCCTAATTTAGCAGTGATAAAGCGCTGAGGCCAGCAGTTCACGTTCAGAATTCCCTGACATGCTCAAAATTCTTTGATTTTTGGATAGTTCCAGAGCCAAGAAACAATGTCATTCTGTAGAAGGGAATTCAAACAGTGTGGAAATAATTTGGCTTTGGAGGACTCATGCTAACACGAAGGCAACTGACGGGCTTAGTGCAGGATCAGTTTCATCTTCAACCTTAAGACATCATTTAGGTTGTTACCTTGCAAATAATTATGTATGTGCTGAACTTTGATTATGCAACTGTTAAAAGAGCCACATAATATACTGGAAGCCTGGTAACATTCAACACCAAAAAGTTGTTAAAGATGTGAGAACAAAGCTATACATTCATGAGCACCACCTACTGGTATATTCCCTATTAGCTTGTAATTTGCTTATAAGCAAACATTTCTCACAGAGTCACAAGAGCTCCATCTCCCAAAAGCACAGAAGCTCCATTGCCCTGTGTTCTACCATCCTCCTCTCCTCGCTGTGCTGTGCCACAGACTATACTACATCTCGCATGGCACTAGGGGTATACGTGGAGGCAAATTTTTGAGTACTTAAGATAGAATTTCAATACATGAAGAAGAATTTCTCTTTGATAAGATTAGAAACTGCAGAAGCATTAACTTTAACTTTCAATAAAGGTCTCCATAGGCTGGAACGTTCCTGCCTCAGAAAAAAGAATTAGTAATAAACAACACTAAAAACAAGTTTTCAAGGTGAAACCGATGTACAGCAAAAAATTGGATCCATTAAAGCCAACGGTAAATTTTCCTTTGAGTTAAACAATGCTAGGTTTTTTGTCAAAGTGTTTCAAGTCCCACATTATATGCACAAATTGAGATTTTATGCCATATTGAGGTGTGTGTTCTATGAAACTGGCTGAAGTCTACCCAGAAGACATCATTTTGAAGTCCTAACACTCTGAAAACAATGCAGTTCTTTGTGTTTGAATGCTGAAGGGCATTAGCACATACGCTTATAACATCGACTGCTTAAACACTCAGAACAGCTGCGCTTTAGACCTGTGCTCCCTTAGCTTACTAAAGGCAGAATAACTCCGCTGACCCCACAGAAGTTACACTGAAACATTTATGGGCACTTTTTGGCATATGTGGTTACCTAAAATATTTTCTTTCTTGTGTTTATAACAGCTAGTACATCAACAAAATCAGAGCTATCCACTGTTTAAAATACTGAACTAACATATTAATAATTTCTTGCGTTTCTACATATAATTTTAAGATGTTACGATTCCTACAACTTGTGTGATTTCACCAAACTACAGCATGGGTGTATATCAAGTATTCAGAGCTATGTTTATCCTGTACCCAAATACCTACCAATTTCAACTAGAATACGAGTATTTACTCACTAAGGTTTGTACTGCTTTATGTGGAACCTCATTGGGTTTATACTGCTGTATGTGGAACCTCATTGCTTCATTCAAAGTGTTCTGCTTAATTCATCCATGTTTCTATAAATCCTTTCATCAAATTAATCAATACTGCATAATAAATAATACCATTGTAATCTAATTTCTGGTCAAAATTCTCAACAATGTACAAATCNTTATGTGGAACCTCATTGCTTCATTCAAAGTGTTCTGGTTAATTCATCCATGTTTCTATAAATCCTTTAATCAAATTAATCAATATTGCATAATAAATAATACCTTGTAATCTAATTTCTGGTCAAAATTCTCAACAATGTACAAATCAAATACGGCCAAAGTGGTTTACAGGCTACAAGCAACTTGTGGAAAGACATTTATCCATCTCTCAAGTCCTCAGTTTTCTATGAATTGTTTTTTCAGTGCCTTGTATTCTACTGTAAGAAATGACAAAGAAACTTAAAGACAATCTAAAAGCAAATACAGACTTTCTNTGGCCAAAGTGGTTTACAGGCTACGAGCAACTTGTGGAAAGACATTTATCTATCTTTCAAGTCCTCAGTTTTTTATGAATTGTTTTTTTCAGTGCCTTGTATTCTACTGTAAGAAATGACAAAGAAACTTAAAGACAATCTAAAAACAAATACAGACTTTCTTCTGCGTTTGCAAACTCTTTGTGGAAAGACAAATTATCCTTTCCTGGAAATCTGCTATTAGTTTGCCCAAAAGCAGAATGTTAATTTAAAATAATATCCTACTAAGAAGAAAACACATCTCAGAAAAAATAGATTTGCAAGTTTAATTAATGCATTACTATACTGGCTTCTTAAAAATCAAGATTAAGCATATATCTGAGGCTTTTTGTGCAATTAGAATTTAGAAACTTATCATCATTTTTTTTTTTTTTATAGATACGTAAACTACCTTTGACAAACGTTTCGCTTCATTGTTTCACTGTGGAAAACCATGAGGGTTTGTTTGTTTGNAGTGCAATTAGAATTTAGAAACTTATCATCATTATTTTTTTTTTATAGATACATAAACTGCCTTTGACAAAGGTTTCGCTTCATTGTTTCACTGTGGAAAACCATGAGGGTTTGTTTGTTTGTTTGTTTGTTTGTTTTAAATCTACAGTAGCAGCTATGTTATTTCCAAGTATGTCACCTCATAACCGGACAAGGCATTGCTCTTCCCATAAGGCCATAAGCACCATAATGGATGTGACACTGCAAGAGCAAGTGTGGAAAAGCCTGATGGCTCTTCTTATCTGAAAGTCAAGAAACCGAACAAAGATTAAGTTTCCAAAGCAAAGAGCCGTTCATCACTTCCAGCCAACTTTAAGCTTTGATTCCTATATTTATACAGTTCATTACTTTTTCACAAGAAGCAAAATGTTCTTGTTCCATAGCTGAATCAAGCTTTTGAGAATTTAGCAGCATACGTATTAATCATTGCATTCTCTTCATTTTTAAAAGAGAATATGTAATAGAAAGGAAGACAACAAGTTTTATTCTCCAAGAAAAGGCAACAGCTCAGCTTCACAACATTAACTTTGACAAATATTCATGAAACCATAACTTACCAGGTCGAGAAAAGGAAATAGCTCATGTTTAAATGAATTCATTTTCACAACTATTCTCATTAATCTCTTCTCATGTAGGCTTATTTTTAAACATAAAAGAATTCCTTACTTCCAGCTCTTATACTATTTTAGCTTCATGCTTTCTCAGAACAGCTGTGCCCAACTTTGTATTTATGCAAACATTTTCTTCACACTATTTTCCAGCTACTCCTCTGTTAGGTTACAGAAATGTGTGTTGTTAGACGTAGAGGGTGCACTTTTCGAAAGCACTTGGGAGTCAGGATCTTGGTTTTCATTGAATTGCTATTGCAGATGTGATTTCACCTTCTTAGGTCCCTTCAAAACCTGTCGTTTTACAGAACAAGAGCAAACCTGTTCTTCTCTACAACGTCACTTAATCTGCAAGTTATTAATTTTAACTTCTGATGGATTTAATATAATCATCAGAATTTCCTTATTACAAAACCTATTGTATAACATAATGTAATTTGCAATTAGTGCAATGGAATCTTATGTTGGAGTCTAGAAATTAGACGTCCCAGATACGTTTCTATTTCTGCGTATGCCACGGCTTTGCTGCACTGTTTCCTTACATTCTCTGTGGGTCAATTTACTCAACTGTAAAATAAATATAAAAAACGTAATTACAAAAAAATACTTTCTTCAAAATTTTTGGATATATTTGGACAAAATCTTGAGCCCCCGGACAGAATAATGAAGTCTGCCATTCTGCAGATGTTTAACCTGACCTAGTGTTACACGGTCTTTCAAGCGTATTTCTCTTTTTCAAAATGAACTCTCGGTGTTTTCCTCCCTTTGCAAAGTATTTTCTTCTTTACAAATATTTTATGGTCCTTCAGAACCACTTAGCCTAGGGAAAAACAAGGACATTTTTCTTTGCACAAAATATATCGATCTGACCATGAAAAAGGTTTTTCTCCTAGCAGCATATGCAAATCTGAAAATCTATAAAATTAATCTTGCCTTGCAGAAGTTAAGAGAAAATCTGAGCTCCTAAAAAAAATATTATGACAGTAAGAAAACTGTCCAATGTGACAGAATTGCACAATGAGAGCATTGATGAGGTTGGCACGCACCTCTGGAGAGCATCTTATCCAGCCCTCCGCTCAGAGAAGAGTTAGCCAGAGCAGGTTGCCCAGGGCTGTGTCCAAGTGGGCTTTGTACCTCCAGGGATGGATACTCCACAACCTCTCTGGGCAACCTGTCCTGATGTTCGTCCATCCTAACAGTAAAAGTGTTTTTTCTGATGCTTAAATGTAATTTCCCGTATTTCAGTCTGTGCCCATTGCCTCTTGTCCTGTTACTGGGCACCACTGGAAAGAGTCTTGGCTCTGTCTTCTCTACACCCTCCCTTCATGCAGTGCCAAGATCCACCTGACCCTTCTCTTCTCCAGGCTGAACAGTCCCAGCTTCGTCAGCCTCTCCTCACAGAAGAGATGCTCCATGTCCTTCTGTGTTTCAGTGGCCCTTCCCAGGACTTGCTGTAGTCTGTCCGTGTCCTTCTTGTACTGGGCAGCCCAGCTCTGGGCATGGCACGTGTCAACATAATGTACCTGTTCCCAAACAGCAGATCTTCTTAAGTGGTTTGACATACGATGGTTATACCTTCATTTATCCTCTTCAAATGAATTGTCATTAAAAGCTTTATCTTTTACCACCCTTTTACAGATGAAACACCTTGTAAAAATCAATGAGTGTTTAAGGTGTGGATCAATGGTATAATATGGCATTTAATCTTTATGTGAGAACAAACTGCTCTAATTGGCTACTCATTTAGTCTTAGGATCTCTTCCTGGCAGGCTTGGTTAATGCAGACTCTCTGTCCTTCATATTTGTACGTTATATTCTTTGACTTTTCGAACAGTTTTTTTCTCAGCTTTGCTCATTACATCTAATTCAACGACACTTCACGGCAATAATGAAAAATATTACCGTGGATTTAATATTTAACATCTTATCTTAAAATTGTTCTATATGGAAAATTCAGATGAAGTCAATGGGTATAGTGGGATCAGACTGACAGCAGGCTATTTAAACTTGTAGTAAGGAAAATATTGCTAGGAAAGGATTTAGATAAGAAAGGAATTGCAAGCTAAAAATATTTAACTTAAAATGTATAAAAAGAATGCATAGTGACAGCAAAAGACCCTCTACAAATCCCTAACCACATTCTCAACAATGCTGCTTAACCCAGTAGAGAAAGGAACACAAGTTTCAATAAGTTTAGACTAAACATTTCTTATATTAACTTTCATTATGCTCTGTGCTCCTCATATATAATACCATGCTGGTCCCACAGATAATTAACTGGCATATTTTTTTTTTCATGCAAACATTCTTCTTTCTAAATAAAGCTCCATTTTTCTACCAATTTGGTGGTGAAAACCCCAATATTAAGAACAATTTACATTTCTTTGAAGAATCTTTGCAAAATCATACACATTTACAAAAATACTTCAGGATGATTGCTAACTGAAAATCAAATGCCAGATTGTTTTATTTCTGACTGGTACAGAAGGGATAATGAGGCCATAAAACTAGCAGAAGATCTTAAATAAAACTGGAGAGACAGCAAGTCCCAATTCCACAAGACCATGGGAATTCTTCAGGCAGACGATGATCTGTGTGGCATCTCAAGGTAGAGAAAAAGTCTGAGTTTACTTGCAGGAAGGCTGCTCTCTTATCTAAAGTGTATCTATCTCCTGCATAGCCCGAGGGGACTGATAGGTAAGTATTTCCTGTGGATAAAATCAGCAGCTCTCCGATAGAACTGATTAAATCCTCTTGCAGCAAGCTGGAAATTTATTAAAAGTTATTTACTTCAATTATGGATGCACCTATACATATTAAGTACTGTGGAGTCATATAGGAGAAAAGATTAAAACCAATGATTTTACAATCATATTAACTATATGATAGGAAATAATTAATGGAAACCACAAATACTTGTGAAAAGAGTACAGCAGGAGAAAGTTATGATTAGCTTCATGAGCAGCTAATAGATGTTAGCAGCTGCTTAACTGTGAACGCGCGGTAGCACGCTGGGAAAACCTGAGGAAGGATTTGAACGAGGCTAACATAGCGGCTAGGCAGACATTTGTCGATGAAACAGTGCTTTCAGTAAAAGTTACTCAATTTATTTCTTTTCTTCCCTCAGGCAGTGGAGTTTTGGGTGTGCAGCAAAGGGATCCTTAATAGGTCTCTGATTGAATCAGCAGCGTTTTCCTTAACTAGGAGCAGGTGCCACATGTTACCTTCTGTGACGTGTGCCAGAGTATTGGACAAACACTGAGCATATGTTTCATAAATAAGCAATAGGCATATAGCAAATATATTTGCAATATGCTGTAGTCACCAGGTAACGAGGATATCATGAGAGTTTGTGATAAAAGTGTTTTGACAGGTCAGGAAAATAAAACTATTAAAATTTTAAGCTTGAAAATAAAAAGAAATCAGGTACGACATAACAGAAAATTTTATATGGTTTGGGAATTGATGCAGGACTCAGTAAGAATTTCTGTAAAAATGACCCCTCCGAATCTCAGGATACCAAATGATGCAGGTATAAACCACAGCAAGTTTGTTTGAGTTTGGGTTTCAAGTGTTACCAGACACTCAGCAGAAAATTCAAAATAATTATGAGTATCCTAGGGTTGGGCTGTTTAAATTTATTTACTTTTAAAGTCTTCCTGTTATAATCAATATCTATTTACAGAAAGACAGCTACAGCAGGCTATGAAACAGTTGGATAGATTCTGTTTCGGCTCAGTGCTCAACACCGAGCATCTTTTTTGAAAGCATACGTGAGCAACACTGAAAAGATTTACCTCAGTTCTCCATAAAACGTAGAAGTGTACAAAGATGAACCATTAAAAAAACTTTTTTTTTAACATCCTTTCCAGTTTGTATTACTGGAAATCAGTCTAGCTAGAGACTGCAGCAAAAAGCTACACGAAATCATACAATATTTGGTAATCTACTTTTTAAACTAGGATTAAGACAGGAATAGCCACAAAAAGTACAATTGGCTTGTGATGTACAGCAGGTCATACAACATGATCAAATGGTCCACATTAGCCCTAAACCTCTTATCACTGTTAGTATAAATATCATTCCTGAATTGTCCCAAGCATTTTTCCTAAGATGTAAAGCATCCACTTGGGCAATGTGTTTTCTCTTAAATCTCCTAGTGAAGTTGTCTATGCCTTTTTAAGCGATAATCTGTTCCTGTCCACACTTTTCCTCCTGTAACCAGCAAGGTGGATGAGCCAGAGAACCACAACTGCCTCTCATGATGGGCACTGCTGTAGACCCACACAAGAGATGAGACGACACATCATTAGTCAGAGAATGACGAGTGAAGCAGGAAATTGTTTACAGCAAGAGGTGTGCATCCATATCCAACCACCAAATAAGTAGATAGTGAATGGCAAAGTTGACAGTCTGAACTTTGATGGGACACAGTCATAAAAATTGTTCCAGGTGTTGAATGGTCCTGGGGCGGGAATGGAAAATAACCGAACAGGATCGGCAGGCAACCAGAGTGTGCAATCGGATAGGGTCAAAGGATCAGGAATAAGCAAGAGAAGCTAAATCAATCAGCAGGTCTGACCCAGGAGATCAGGAGGATGTGTAAGAGCAGCACAGACAGATCAGTGGGTGTCCACTCAATCGAATGAAAGATGCGTTGGGGCAGAAGCATAAAGCAGCATGCGCTAAAAGTAGGAGAATCCACAAAGGACTATTAGGCCACCAACCTGAAATGGGAGATGAAGACCTCATCCCTAGAGCAGGCTATTTGCTGTGGTCACACAGAATCACCTTATTTTCACAAACAGCACAGTAACTGAACCCATTGCTAACAGGGAAGAAGCAGTAACTTGTGTGAAAGCCGACAGAGGAAACCTGGGCTGAGGAATCAGAAGAGCTATGGAAATGCACTGCGATATCCCAGTGCCTCACCAAACGAAAACTGTGTTACTGGAAACTGCACCCTCTCTGTAAGTAGCATCCCTTAACTAAACACAGCCTGCCCTTGCAGACACAGAAACTGCTCATGTTGCCACCCAGCACGCTCACAGGGAAGATCTTATGTAGCCCAACTACAACTTCCTCAGGTTTAAAAACAATATAGACAAACAGAACTCCTTCAATAGCAATTTTTTTCCATATGATAAATGGTGTACAGGAAGGCAAACTCAACAGTAACACTGATGTCAAAGAAAACACTGTACTTCCTGATTATACCCTTATTTGTGAGTTTAGGTTGAAATAATACCTTTAATTAAAACTATTAAAACCTCAAATCAGGGTTGTAGCGTTGCATAAATGAACATCACGATTACAGTTATTAGAGTTTTCCCAATATTTAAAAGCATCAGAAGTCTGACGATCCTTTTTTTTTTCCTTGAGAGAGAATTAGTCTACTACACTGCACACCACTAAAATCCAAAGCACTCACAGAGTAGCACATCCTTAAAAACTGTTACAACAGACCTCAATATTTAAATTACCACTTGCAGTGTTGAGCAATTAAAACTGCCAAGTATTTCTGTTTCAGCTGCCTGTGAGTCAAAAGAGCACCGTCACATGGCACACTGCGTCTGCCAAAATGAATGCAAATCTTTATTCGTGCCGGGTGCGTCCCCACTAGACATCAGCGGAGGGTTTCCTCACCATCAGAGGAAGGTTTCCTCACCTATACCTTTCTGGGCTCCTTGAGTCTTTCAAGTATTTTTTGGACGCCTTCTTATTACCCAATACTTCTCCGTTGCCCACCACACAGTTATCAACACCACTGCAGTCTCGCTGCAGTTCTCTGCGATATATTGGTGCAGACAGGTATTAGCTTTGCGCCTGGCTCGCAGGGGAATCGATGAGATCCTGGCATCAGCGTCGCTTAGGGATGAACGCCAACTGACTCAGATGAAGGCAGGATTTTACCTCAGGTGTCTAAATGGCTCCCAATTTATTAAGTTTGTATAGTTAAGAAAATTGTCTGGATGAAGTATATCATAATATCCCTAAATAAGTCACTGCGAACAATCTTGTTTACTATTTACAAAGGAACCATTAAGAGCTGCAATAGCTGCTCAAGAGCTGTGCTAACTAATTAATACTCCCAATGCCTTTGTGAGGGAAATCGTTACTGCCGTTCATTTCAGCACTGGAAAACAGAAATATAAACTAAGTGACAGTGAGTAACGGTGACGAATGATTCAAAGAAGACTTTGGGGACAGGCAGGTCTAGAAGATGACATTTACAAAGCATTGATGTTAAATACACTCTATGTTACGTTTAAGGTCTTGTTCCACAGGTTGTTTTCCATAAATTGAATGAAGGATTTCTGGCTCTAAACTGTTGCCCGAGGTAAAGAATTCTTTGATCAGCACAACGGTAGCAGCAGGGTCCTAAGACTGAATATTCTGCCCTTTGATGTCTGAACTGTGTTCTCCCGACCACCAACAGCCCCCAATTCTGTGACAGCCGGATTGGGGCTGAGCCCTGCAACTGTACTACCTGTGTAATGCTCAGGGTACAGATGGAGAAATTAAGAGGGCTGGCAACAGCCTGCAAGCCCCAAAATTTTGAAAGTCATTGATCATGCCAGTAAGTTGCACAGAGCCAGTCTAACATTATCAAGCTACCACTGGTTTAAGTTAGATGTGTTTATTTCGCTTACTGGTCATTTCTGCGATACTCAAAACGGCAGGAGTAATAACAGGTACGTTCTCTGCTTGTGGTGCAATTCCATTACAATAATGGCAATAGAGTATTTGGCCCAAAATATTATTTTAGGATTTACCATAACCATTTCTGAGATCTGGTGAAGTTGGGTTTTTTTCATTTCATACCAACTTCTGAAAAATCAGGAGCGTGTAATAGAAGGTAGAAAATTCTGATATTAGTAAATGGAAATACGTGATTTTAATATATAAGCCATCTTCGTGGACTTACAGTAAATCTTCAATAGTGAAAAAGAACTGAAGCTCCCAAAACCATGCAGGTAAGGTGGCAAAGTGCCATCAAATAAATGAAATAAGCCACAGACATGCCTTCCTCAGAGATGACTCCTTTTTTGCCTCTGCAGCTTATGCACTACGGTTCATGAAATATTGTTACTATAAAAGAAATTTAGAGGGGCGTTGTGTGTTTGTTTTAACGTGATTTTAAAAAATTACTCCCAAGACCTCAGTTACAGAATATCATTCAGTCAGGGGATTGTTCCCTTCTGTCTATGCTCTGGTTCAACTCTGACAAGACAAACATCCAAGCTTTACAATTTATTAATTTTATTTTCTATTGCTTTGAAGAAAGAATGGAATGGAAGAAAACAAAAAATAGCAGCACATTGTATGATGCAACACAATAACTAAACAGTGTTAAATGTCATTAGCATTCTGAAAATGTTTGTGGCCTTTCGTACTCATAAAAAAATGAGTCTACATAAGCACTATTTCCTCTCCAGAACAATACCAACAGACTTTGATTTAGCAGGGAAATGATCACAAATGTGACATTAAAGTGGAATTAACCTCTTTTTGATCAAGATTCTTGTCCAAAACATGTGGTTCAATACCACAAGCATATTCCTCCCTTACACAATAAATAATATAAATTTCTGGTGATTGCAGGAAAAACTGTTGATCAATCAGAACATTTATTCCACAATTTCAAAGCATGTCTGAAGGTCATAGAGTTGTTCACTGCCATAGATTTAAATAAATCAGCTCAAATATTGTTAACAGAAAGCCAGGCGCAGAGTCAGAGCAACAGATGCACTATAAATTCTTGGAGAACCAATACAAAAGGAATTTACAATGCAAAGGAAAGGGAAAGAGCGGGATTGTACCTGGGGGACAATAAGAATCTAATAAATGAAGGAATAAATAGTGCTTATTGCCAAAGGTGTAAGTCTGAAGATCTTAAGCAAAAAGTGATTATTCAGAAACAACTGAGAAAATAGAGGAGATGGTGTAAATCTTTCACGAATAGAAGAGTTTATTTTGTGGCAGAAGATAACACGTAAAAACAGAGTGAGATAAGAAGTGTTTGGTACAGTCAAGAGGAGCAAACAAATGAACTGAAAGAAAGAATATGATAAGGGAATGGTGCGGGTCATAAGTGGCACAGTTGGCAGGAAGAGAGATGGGGAAGAAATGAGTAGAAATGGAAGCAAGAGAAGCAAATAAATATTTCAATAAAACTCAAGAAGTTTATTAGAGATTTTTTGCCCTGCAAATCTTTTCCCAGAATACAAGGTTTCATTTTCATTAGATTTTTCAATGAAAAATATTGCCTTTTTGTCGCAGAAAACAGAGCTTTCCCTTAAACAGCATTTCCCCATAGTTTTCTGACAGTCCTTATGGAAAACTGTTGTCAGCCTCATGATAGATCTATTCTACTGTCTTGCCGACAAAGATGTACATGTATAAACTTTAAGTCAACTTAGGTACCAGTAACAGCTGTGTGACTGTGTGATTCAGTGCAGACTATCAAACCCATCTGAAATACTGTGTGTCATGATGGCTCCACACATCAAGGTCTGCATTGCCGCAAATATCCATGCTAATTTACGATTTACTTGTGTAGGACAAGTCAGGCTCTACACTGTGACTACATTTTGGTTTGCAGTTTGACTTGAGCGATTTGCTCCAGATTTCTAAGAGATTGAAAAGCTGCACCATTTCTTTGCATCCTGCTGACTGACCTAAACTGCTTCTTAGCAGGCTTCGTCAGGAGGACTTGAGCTGTTAAGACCAGTAGGACAACGGAGTAAGAGACGGTAGTGAAACAAGAAAAGTTTGAGCTACAAGATTTTGCAAATATGAAGAAAGCAAAAGGACAAACCAGTGGACGAGAGTCCACCAGAGTGAAGGCAAGGGCCAGGAGGATCTAAGGCTGGGACAGTGGCTTTAAGGAAACAAAGCTACAGAGCAGGGATGGAGGGAATGGAAGGCTCTTTCCAGATCTTGCAAATATTGCCTTTAAAGAAGAAGTTCCTAAGAAATCCTTTACAAAAGGATAAAAAATATTCAGATCAACTGGGATTTTTATTGAAAGTTTTATTTTATTGAAAGTATTAAACTCATTTTACTCCAAACATAAAATAATCAGTAGATTGGAATTGTTTTCTGCCAAGCTCCTCTACTGGAACAGCTAATGAATAACCTACTGTGTTACAAATCTCTCATCCTCCACAATGTTTTACATCAGGAACCGCTGCTAATAAAGTGGGAAGAAGTAACACCTATTTTCAGAGAAGCTATTATCAGAGCAGAATTACTTGGTATAATTTAAATGTTAAAACAAACAAACAAAAACAGCCCCCCCCCCCAAAAAAAAAAAACAAACNAAAAAAAAAAAAACAAACCAGAAAAGGACTTTAAAATAAAGGAATCTGAGCCAAATGTCTCCAGCCTGAGACAATTAATCTCAAGAGAATATGTACTGTCAGTCTCTTGATTTCTTCCCCTCTGCTTTTCCTCTGCACGGAGTAGTGTAAAAAGAAGGAAATGGAAACCTCTGCCTTCTGGGATGAATAGATCTGGACAAATACATTGCCTCCTAAAGCATTAAGTAGCATCAACATTCAATAAGCACATCAGTGAAATAATACAAATGAAAGAGCCAGACCAACTACTCAGTAGGAAGAGGACTGAGTCGTCATGCCTGGCTCTGGCAGCTTTTAGTCAACCAGTGATATAAAGTAAATAAAAAAATCCCCTAATAATCCCGTGATGATTCTCCAGACTCCATAAATCATTAGCAATTACTCTTGTTATTATTATTTGATTGGTATTTTGGGATAGCAACTGAGATCAAGGCCTCTTTGTGCTAGGCACAGAGTAAGAACCTAACAAAAAAGTCACCTGCTCTCTTGTTCTCTGCTAGAAGGATTTTTCAACCCAGCATACCTGTAGGTAGGGTTTTAGAGTTTCCATGTGGGAAGGTGGAGCCTTCGTAGTCTCCATGTGGAGACTATGCAATGATACTTCAACACCAAGAAACCCAGCGACTACAGCTGCTTTGAAACAGCCATCAGTTTCAGTACCTTGCTAGTATAGGATCAAGAGCATGGAGAACTGAAGATTAAGCCCAGAACTGAGGATCGCGCCCCAGGAAGTAAAGCATTGTTATTGTGACTTTTCTGCATCCAAAGAAATTCCCATAATAAGCCTGGGTAATACTGCCTACACCTCTAGTAACCAAATCCGGAGAATGTTTTCAGGTATTAGCAATATTGCCCGAGGTCATTCATATGATCTAGAGGACTCCTTTGGAAATAGAAATCTAGCAGCCAGGCTTGTTTAGCAATTCAAACAGTGTGAAATAGCCAGAAGGTGTGATTTCTTTAGATTAATAAAGAATAACCCAAAGGACTCTGAAGTCAAAGCACAACTAAGGAACCAGTCAAAGCTTCAGCACTTCATCTCATCAGACTTTTGACAGTATGTCCTGAGAGAGACTATTTTATCTTCAAAGTGACATAGACTCTTTAAGTTTTGTTCACTGAACCAGGAATCTGGTGCGGAACCAACTGCAGTCACATTACCCATACTGAAATCCATTTTAAATACTGACAGGATTATACTGACCCTCAAAGGGCACAGTATCTTTCAAGTTTTGGTGGGGTTTTTTTGCTTGCCATTGGAGGAGACATTTCTGAATAACTAAAACTCTATGTGCCAAAGCTCTGTTGTAATTCCCCTGACTTAAATAAGCTCTGACTAGTTATAGACCTGACCCTAGAGAGTTACTGCTCTCCCATACATGGTTTATTTACAATTACAGGTAAAACAATGTCAAGGGAGCTTTTTGCCTAAAAAAAACCCCAAGAAAATCATGTCACATCCCACTTCTACAACCGTCTTTTCCTCCCCTATCAGTCTGTGAATGCTTTCTCCCTCATTTTGTAGTGTGTATCTCCCTCCCTCAATATTGTGGTTGTAGGACAGCCCTGTGTCCTAGTGATGGTGGAGAATGTTGCCACAGAAAAATGCCTCAAATCTTCATTTCCTCCCCGGCTGGTACATAGGGGAATCATTGCAAAGCAAAGCATGTTCCACTTCTGGTACAGAGGCTTTTATCCTGTGCTTGTCAGTAAATAAAGTACAAATTAACAATGGGTACTGACTGATGCCATAATAAGTGATTTACAAATTTTAATTGAACGTTATAGCATCTCTGAGAACTCACTTCAAGACTTTTTTTTTTTTTAACAACTCTGGCCTTAATTCAGTAATGTAATTAAACAAATTAAAGCTTTAAAGCTTAAAAGTTTAAGCTAAAATCAATAAGAGTATCCACACACATAAAACCATACACATGCATAAGTAACTTGTTGAACTACAGTCTTTGCAAGGGAGAAATAAGGGCCTTTGCTAAAAGTCGCAGATGCCCTATACTTCAGAAAAGTAGATCTGTATTATTCAAAATTCAACATTCAGCAGCATCATTCACTACTTACAGAGCACAAACCTTAAATATTTCTGTGAAAATGATGTATTTATCACTCTGAACTGGATTATATGAGTAATCAAAAATAAACTGAGTATCTTGCTTTCTTAGATTTTGGACAGTGAATGAAGGGCTGACTCCCATCACGCATTACATCTGTTTGTCTGAGAGATGCTTAGTGTGAGAGAAGGAATGTCCTTCTTTAGCCGCTTTCTGAAATGCCTGTTATGGGGATATTCCAAATACAAAACAGAGACATCAGAATCACATCAATAATTGTAGAAAATGCATCTTCATCTCTTTCACTTTATTACTTCAGCTGCCTTTAATAATTTGTTTATTAATATTTTTCCACTACTCTTTCTTTTCACATCCTACTAATAACCATCAATAAATAATTCAGCTTATTTTATCAGGAGATTTGTCCAAAAGGCATGTTCTCTGTCTTTGCCAATTTATAGTCACCTGGGTTTCTTCCCCTGGGGAAGCCTGCATGACCTTCTGGGGCTCTGCCCTTCATCCAAGGGCAACAAGAAATGCCATCCCAGGACCACCTCTGGCTATTGCCTTGGTGCTTAGGTGGAGCGAGTAGCAGTAAGTAAGCATCTGCGTGCTGAGGACATGGTTCTTGGCTTATGTTCTGTCACTTAAGCTCATTCTGCATATCACTAACTTTTAAGTCAAATTCTTGCCTTTTGTTTTAGACAAGCTGCCCTTCGATCCCAGAAAACTCAGTTTCTAATCAGCAGAAAAAAGAACAAGGGATGAGGAGTAAAGCAGCACGCCATAGAAGACTACTCTAAAAACGCTGTATAGATTGTCTCCTTTAATGAATAATGAATCACAAGTACAAGCCTATTTGGAAATTCTCCAGCAGGTCATTCCCGTACCCTCAATGACAATACTACTGGGATAAGAAGTTACAGCCAACAATGTCATGGAGATCAAAACAGCCTTAAATAATGTTGACTTCTGTATTTTCAGCTCAGACATCAGCTTCTGAGTGAACTGGCACTGAGCAAGAAATATACCTGTTTCAGGATACTGCATCTTCGGTGGGCAAACAACTTCTTCAATAAAAAAACTCAGGTAACACCACTTCAGCCAAATTCTGCGTGAAACACCTCAACACTATGAGACCATAACAAAAATGATAACCCTATAAACGACCAGCCCTTGTTCTTATCATCTTTGACATCACAATGAATGTACCTCATACAACATGTTTCATACAGGATAAGCAAACAAATGTGAGAGGTTCGCAACAATTTTAGGGGAGCATTAAAATCTATGCCAACATGCCAAGTCTTAAAAGGTGACCTGACCATTTGCTTGCTTGTATAATTCTTCCATGGGAATCTTTAGAAAAATTGCACCTCTTCCAGGCCTCAGTAAACAAAATCCCCCTGCAGTCCTCCTTTTCCTCACCTGCTATCCAAAGAGTTTCCTGCCCCTTGTCAACTGACTTGAGCCACCATTATACATTTTTATGAAACAACTTAAGCAGTTGAGTTCTATGTAATGTGGGTAAGACTATTAGTATATCGCTTTGGTAATGAGAATTTGGGAATGCTCTGAGAAACGGGGTTCCTTGTCTATCAAACACAAGGTGTTTTGTACAACATCCATTCAGACCCTCTCCACCACATGGCCCAGTCTGTGCTGGGAGGTCCGCAGGATGAGTACTGGGGTTGCAACCCTAGAAATGGATAAAGATTGAATCCCTGATCCTTTGGTGTTACTGTGACATCCACTGAACAGTTACTTGGACTGTTTTTATAAAAAGTGGTTTTGTTTAGGATATATAACATCACCTTTTCCTATCAGGATATCTGTCTTCGACTTGCTGGTATTTCTGACACACGTCTTAGTCTACTGTGAACTACAGAAAACAGGATTTTCCATGAATTAGGCTGAAAATGTTGCTGGCAAAATAATAACGGTAGGAATTTGAATTACAAAGTTGTTCCCTTTATACATCATCTCAACATCCCATGACCAATGGAATATTCCTCAGCTTTAAAATAATGTTTTTAAATATCTTCCTTTAACATAAAAAAACCTTTAAAGTCTGTGGGCTTTTTCTCCCTTCACTGTCAAAGGTTAGATAATAAGTAGAGATCTAAGTAAGGCCATCTCTGTCTTTTAGCCAGATAATGCCTTTTAAAGCTTGTGTGGCATAAAAAACACTGACAATGGAGATGCATTATATTAAATCATCCATTGACAACACGCAGAATACATTTGAAGATAATGAATCCTATCTTACGATCCTACAGAGTAGCCGTGCTTTCACATCCGTTTCTATTTAGACAATATCGTTCCATGCCATCAAAATAAATAAATTTTCTCACATACATGAATTATGCATTAAAGTTCTTAGCCTGATTTGCACATAAAGAAAGAAAATTATGGTTGAGGCCAACAGTATAAATTGCCTTTTTTGAGGTCTTATGCTAAACTCTAGATATTTATCACTTGAAAAGTGGCTCTTTTGGTCATATTTATTGCCCCTAACTTTCTTTTAAAGAGTTTTTGCCTCTTAGTAAATGGAGCAGCAACATAAAATGGTAAAGTTCCTTCTCTTTGTCCTTATTTTGTGTAATGCTAGCTATCTTTGTCTTGTGCTCTGGTGAGGTAAGGAAATATTTATCTGTTCTGATTATCCATTGATGACCAAAAGTTCAAATCTGGTGCTGGAAATTTACGAGTGTGCTTATCAATGATCTGCGTGTTTTACAATCTATACAGCATGCTTAGAAGGGACAAGGAACAATATCCATCTGTATTGAAAGGATTCTCCACGTACAGTGTCACTGCGCAGAGAAAAGGCCATTGCCTCTGTGGTTCTGCGCTCCTTTCCCACACCAGCTAGAGAGACCACACCAAGATCACAGAAAAGTGAAAGAAGATGGAAACAAGGACTTGAAGATGATTTTTTTCCTGGCTAAAACTTCCCAAAAATCCCAACAAAACTTTGCAAACAGTTATATGTGCAAATCTTTTTTGCAGTCTTGGAATCACAGCCCCTATATTTTAAATGGCATGAGTATGGAAATAAACCGAAGCCCATTGCTGACCATGGGGCACAAGCAGCTGTGGTGCATGATACATGGTGAAACACCTCCGGATCTTGAATAATCTTCCCATCTGCAGAGGCAAGAGCAATCCAGTCTGTTAGGAACAATTTGAAGAAAACCTGCCAACGAGAACCCCTCCCTCCTCTCCCTTGCTCCATCACCATTTCCACTCTTTCTCATCTTTCTTGTCTTTCCAATGATATTTAATCACACAAAGACAACTGAGGCTATATTGTACTAAGATTTCACTATTTTATTTAAATTCTCAACAGCATGCTTTCTGGTGCTATCAGCTGACATTGCATTGTCCCAGCTAATTATTCATCTTTTATATGTCATTATTCTTTGTCAGTTTATTGCCTGCACATTGTGCTACTCAGTCACACAAGGTGATGATCACTCTGGGAGGACCAAACCAAAGCTGAAGTCCATGTTCTGCTTGCAGAATCCAGTCAACCTTAATAAGTCTTGGGCTGGATTTGTGTAAAATCTGGTGTTTCACAATTTCTTCCAGTCATTGGGTAAACTCTTGGGTTACAGTTTGTTGAGTTTCGATAAAAAAGGACAATTTATTCACAATGTGCTCATAAAACAGAAAGTTCTGCTTTCCATCAAGTTATCCTTACTAAGAGGCAGTTCTTGGCAACAATTTATTGACTTCTTTTTGGATACTGGCCTACGTCTCTGGCAGTTTCTGCATCCCTTTATGCAAACTTTGTTGCAAAGATGTAACTTGGTCATCTGAATATTTAATTCTTTCCATCTATGTGGTATATTATTTTTACAAATACTGGACAGCTGCAATTCATGAACTTTGGAGGTTTTCTGGAGTTCCTATGGATTCACAAAGCTAATTAAAAGCAACTGCAAGGTGCTAGATATTTAAATCCAATATAAAGAATAGAAAAGCCTATTCCAAAAAGCTTCTACCCTTCAAGGCTGAATATTACACATTACCTTTTCAAAACACAGACATAGGTTTATCACTGTTAGTATTTCTGCCTTTTTTGTTCTTACTTTAATACTAAACCAAGAGGAGTGTGAAAATTCTTTACTTTGAATAGAGATCACCAAGCTGAAAAGGTTGAGACATAGAGTACAAGATGATACAGACACAACCTAGTTGGCCATATTCCATTGCTACATTCTGATGATGCTGTATTTCTTCTTGTATATTGTGCAAAACTTCTAATGGCAGTAATTTCGTAAGGTGTCCTATCCAAAATTCCCTCAAGTCAATGAAGGTCTTTTAGATTACAAATCAAAATATCTATTGTCAAACTATAAAATAAAGTATATATTGAAGCAGCCTTTAAAAATCCTTTTTAGTACTGCAAATTGTTTTCATTCTTGAGTTTCATAAAATAAAAGATGAAAGCAAACAGAATTTAAAGATTTTTAAGCATAAATAATTTCTATCTTTTTCACAAACAGGCCATGCTACTTTGCTTTCAAATTTCGTTTTCCAAATAAACTATTATCAGTTGTTCAAAATGCAAAATGGAACTGGTTTTAATTTTATATGTCATAACATGTATGTATCAAGGTACTACATCAGGTCAGGTTAAATCCAATAATGTAACGTAAGCATTAAAAATAAAAAAGAATTACGTCACTGATGGCAGTTTGTAATTACATTCTTTACCAGGTGCTCTGTTTTCTAAATGTTCCAAATAGTCTTTCTGAGCAAAATTTAAGAGTAAATTTGTATTTCTCTGCACAAATCCCCCAAAATCAAGGCAGGAGTTTACGACTTCACTTCTTATGTACATCAAGCATGACTAGCAAAGTATGAACAGTGAAAACTCCTCAAGTTCAGAACACTCTTGTGGGTTTTCAGTGTTACAGTAGGAAAGTGTCAGAACTGCAGTCAAACTTTTCATGGGGCTTTGAATCTGAGAGACCAAAGTGTCAAAAATAACTATTAGAAGGATTTTATATACCTTACGTACACAGGACCAGATTTCCCTTAATGTGAACTCATACCACCAGTTGAGCAACCGAGAATCTCATATAACTTAAAACCAAGAATAGGAAATTCTAGATTGCTGAAGAAAAACACTGTTAAAGCTAAATTAAACAAGAAGTCAATGCGGAGATAAATTTTGCTATAAATGAGCACAAATCTGGAAAAGGCATTTTTGGAATTGGATTTTTTTACATGAGAACAAATTGAAAGCAGGACATTAAATGGCAAAAAGACCATAAAGCACACCTCCTATCTATCTGATTTTTTTGGATTGTAAGAAATTTCTGTGCATTGTGTATTCTTCCCACTGCTGTGCACTGCATTGTAATATGACCATTAATTTTTCTTTATCCTAGTGAGGCCTATATTTCTATGCTTGTAAAGCTCTGTGGCTTGTGAAGTGCTTTGAGCTGAAATGTATTATATTAATGCAATCATCATTCTTATAATGATGGACGTTCTCAGAGTACTTCCTTTTATCTAGATTAATACAGTATGACAGCCAAATTGAGTTCAGTAAAGACAGAAATATCATTTTTGCATTTGTTAGACATCTGCTGATGCCAATGTGCAATACTGAATGAAAGTGGGCCTTGACAAACCTTTCACTCTTCCTCTTGCACCAGAGACCCCATGCATCTTCAAGGACGCATTCAGGTCCCTTGGGGACCCTGTGCAAGCCCCTGGATTTGGGAGTTGCAGAGCGTAGAAAGNGAGTGTAGAAAGACACAGGCTGTCAACATACTGACTGCATTGGTAAGATAATGTCTTCCTGCTCTTTCCTGCTCTGGGGTTTTTGACAAAACAACAAAGATAAATGGAAGGTCCCTTTCCTTCCTGTAAAGTCTCAAAAGCAAAAGAACCACAAGTCCATTGACCTGAGTCTTTCACTATTATCGAGTTCCACCGAGTGGTGGGGTGAATTAGTGGAA
>RSEF01000001.1:13468661-13485091 GCA_003993805.1 Himantopus leucocephalus | reverse complement strand
AAAAAAAAAAAAAAAACACAGCAGGAGTGCAGTCTATCCAAGAAAGAAACTTTGGATATAAAACCTTCTAATTAAGGACCAGTTCTCAAATACTGTATGTACCCTTAGCTCCCCTGGCTTTCCTAAAATTCTGAGTGTTCAGATTAGGAGTATATTCTTTTGATTCACTGACATACCAAATTTAAGTTTGCTAGGCATTTTTGGTGGGAGACAGCCTTCATGAAAAGATTTATTTTTTCTTTCAAAAAAAATGCTTTGAAGTTCTGCTAATAAATTAGCCACTTAGAAAACTGCATTTTAGAAATAGCGTAGATAATCAGCCATCCCTTTTAGCATCCTACCACTGTTATCATCTATGTAACTTCTGATGTATAGTGAAGAATAAACTACTGAATTATAAACTGTAATTAAACAGTTATATTAACTTTGCAAAATGAATATATGCTATGAAATAAAGATTCAGTCACAGGAAAAAAAAGCCTAAATCAACTGGGGCTAAACCAACCAGGTGTATTCCTGTTGAAAAGAAAATAAATGGGGACACTCCACACCCACACAGGGCAGTTTCTGAGCTCATTTTTAAACGCTTCACAGTTCTATATATAGAAGACTTCCATCAAAAAGTATTTTATGGTGTCATGGAAGGAAGGAGTTTTACTAAGTAGTCCTGCTATTCAGATATCATTACGGACTGTACCACACCGCTCGCACAAAAACCCCCTGAGATCAAAGCCCCATATTGGTAGCTGCTGTGTGAAGAAAAAGCTTGTATCTTAAGGAGCTTATCATCTAAGTAGACAGACTATAATCAGTATGGTGTGAACTCAGTCTGCACAGCATTTAAGCTATTTCATTTTTTTTTTAAAAGCTACGTTACCCACAGAAAAGATGTGGGCGTGAAACTGGACCTGAATCTCAGCGTCCAGTCAATTATTCATCTGCTGTCTTTCAGTCTGCAGTATAAAACATTACTTTGTCCGGTAAGCCTCAATTTTCCTGAAATTCTAAGTTCCTCCTATGCTGCTTATTTCCCACAGTGAAAGACACTATATTCCAAAATCTGACCTAATATAAGCCTGTGCACTAAGCCGTATAGGGCAGACTCACAAAAGAACTCACAGTTGCTGAAAATGAAGAAAATTCAGCACTGCTCATATCCATAATTCTTTGTTCCACGTGGGAATAATTTGGTCCTTATACAGTAATTAAAACTTTGGAGTAAGAACATAATTACTTGCTATAACCTTATTATTTACCTAAGCATGGCATGCCTGGGAAACCGCGCAACTGTGTGTTGAAATATGGCAGTGATTTCTCCACCCCAAAAGCTGACCACGCCGCCGTGCCAGTGGCCGTTCCCCTACGGAGAGTGACTTTCCTGCCATTTCTAGAGTTTTGTTTACATAAAAACACAACTATGGCAAACGTACATCATGCTTAACACGCTTACTGTAAGCCTTAATCCAGGTATGGAATGCTAATAGGAGCCATGTGCTGGCCCCAGGCTGATTATTTACCAAATGTAGGAGATGTCAGCCATAGAACAAGACTAATTCACCACTCTGGCCAGTTCCCCCAGCGTTCCTACCAGACCACATCAGATGTCAACAGATTATGATTCATCACAGCTTCGTTCAGTAACGACTCTCTATGTAAGACCAGAAGAATGTGAAAGATGATTACTAATACATTTGGCCACCGATGGCCAAGGTCCTGCATAACTCTTCATCTGACCTTAAAATCAGAGAGCATGTCACCACAGTGAACGGTGGCGTGACCTCAGTGCACCTGGAAGTCACAAAACGAGAGGAATGGAGCCGACTGTAATTCTGACATTTCTCAAAGGAAGAAGGATTGTTGAATGTTTTAACTTCAATTGCGTAAGGCAAAAAATACTCACTAATCAGAATTAAATTGTGCAATCCTTGCTAACACTAAAAAAGGCTTCATTTTAAACATATTACAGCCAGCTACTTCATTGGTGATATGCTAAAAAATATTAATAATAAAAAAAAGAGACAAGAACTCCAGGTTTAGGTTTCTCATAAATATTGTGTTAATTCTGTCTGCACAATCCATGACAAATTACGTTCAGCAAATTCTGACCTATCCCCAAATCTCAAAAGAGCAACCACCTACCATGCACAATTTAGTAAAACACTCTTCTTATGTTGATTTATATATAGAACAGTGGGTTGGATGGTCTTAAAACATTTAAGTTTAGGCTTTTGATAAGTTCATATACTGAACAAATTATTTAACTGCCTGAAAAAAATGATTCAGAATTAAAAAGTCTCAACTGGGATGACACCCCCATTGTATGTGATAAACAGCTGTAGAAGACAATTTTAACTCCAAAGACTTCACTCTTTAAAGGCAAAATTAAAGAAAAGCACACAATGTGAAAGTAGACCAGCCTGTACTCAGTTCTTTACAGTAATGGAATTTCAAAAGTACTGTGTTGAGTCTTTTCTCGCCATATAAGCGAGCCGGGCACCTGGGGGGAGCGCATCTACCTTGAAGGCAGCAAATGAGGTTTTAGATTTTGTCAGGGAGAAGAGAATTTGCAACTTGTGCCTTCCCCTTCCCGGCCAAGGGATCTAGTCATTAGGCTATTACATATATATAACATAGGCTCGTGTATATATATGTACATACACACCCACAAACACACACACATATATGTAAATGCCACCTTTCTTTAGGTACCTTTTAAAAGGCAGAGCATTACCCCTGCATCCCAAACTGCTATGTAAAGAGGTGGCTCCTGCCTCTCAACCATCTACTTGCACCACAGATTTAGGAGAGGGGCAGGTTTCAGCAGCAGGAGGATACGTGAGGATAGAAGACACATCTCCCACCCCGCACCACACGGGGTGTTGTGGATTGCTCTCTGAGGTTCCTAACTCTCCCTTCACAATGCAGATGGTAAATAGAAGGCTGTAAACTTCATTCTCAAGGACCGGTAGACCCAAGACAATAAAATAGAGTACTGCCAAACTTCTTTCAGAAGGAGAAAGCAGGGAAATAAGAACAATCAGCCACTTTCTATCAGGGCTCTGCTGAGGCAATTTTGCATCTTATCTGAAAAGTCAGGGAGGAAAAAAAACACTATCTGAAGCCCTAGTTATTTATAGTTTATGTTTACTCCTTGTTCAGTAGAATAAATGTGCATAGTACTACTGTGATAAGAAATAAAAATGTTACTTGTTATACTGACAGGCACTCTAGTAAAAACTTTACAAATGGAAATAATGCTGCTAAACTTCTCTTATTTATGTTTCTAAGCACTGTATTCCTATCCGCCACATCATTCTTCATGCCCTAAGCACCTTCTTGATAGCCTGCTTCTTAAAATTGCTTTTTATAGATTAAATATTTTTTCCCAGCAAATCACATCCCTTCGGTATGTAAGCCGTGCAAATAAAGCCAAAGGAGAGTGGTGTGCAAATCAGACGGAGGAGCAGGTCATTAGAGATTCCCATCCGCAAAACGCTCCCATCTCCTGCCACCACACCCTGCGTCTGACCAACCCCTTCCACCTCTCCCCCGGCATAGCTCTCCGTCCACACATCTTCTTTGCCCTCTTCAAATCCCCATTATTTTTCACATCTCTCTCCCCACTACTACCTGTCTCCCCTGCATATTCTTCCCAGTACTCCTAGCATTGGACCCCACTTTCCTTTCTTCATCCCTTCAGTCCTACCTTAATGCCCCTTACCTGTCTCTGAGTGGCAGACCCACCTACTTGTTCCCTGAACTAATGTCCTCCGTCGTGTGCCCTTCCATATTACCTGATCTTGATGTGCTTGGCCACAGGAAGGTAACCTGGACCTATTCTCTGCATGGTTGACCATCCAACTGGCCAGCCAGAAGGTGCACCTATACCAGCTATTAGATCAGATCAGATCAGACCACACAGTCTCCCAGGTGCTGGTGGCTAAAAAACCTGCCATATGCTTGTATGTCATGCAAAGCTGCCCTCGATGATCAGACACAAGCCATTGACTTATCTTAGGCAAAAGGGCAGCTCAAAGCATCCTGCATTATCCAACTAAGGCCAAGTTCAACCTACTGAGGCTGAAGTCTCAGACCCCACCAGCATACTGCAAGCACTACAGTATGGATTCCCTGAGCAGTCTGACAGCTCTATTCCCTTCACTTGGATGAGTGGTTATGGCCAGACCAACCCTGTCCTTTTGGGGAGAAGAGAGACCTTGCCTTTTTTTTTTTTTTCCTCTCTACCAGTTGTGGAGTTTGAGTGGAATTTGGAAAACTGCTTCACTACCCTTTAAAAATTGTCACACGGAAACTGTGATAGGGATCCCTACCTAAAGTTGTTGACTCATCGACAGTTTAATCTCCTAACATTGTTTTGCCTTCCTTTCCTACCACACCTCACAAAATTCTCTTTGCCTAGAAGTGGCATAAATCACTGCTAATGACTGGGTTACTAATAAAGGGCATCACTTAGTAATGATGTATTTCTAAGTTTTTTGATGGGGATAGATGCCTGTTAATATGGGGTTATTTTTTTCACTGCAAAGAAATATTAGATATTTGACTTCTGCCTTTTTTCCCACTGCAATTACCAGAATGGTTACTTTTACATGTAATACTTATGACTTTAAAAGTAACTCGGTATGATATATACACACATTCTGGGGCATGAAAGTAAGGAGAAAGGGTCTAACTTCACAACTCACAGCTCCATTCATGCAGATTTATTGCCTAATTGGGCATAAATCCTATCGCTCTCTGTGTTTTAGAATAAGAAGCTATATAGTTATACTAAGTCATGGATAAGAAACAGTGATCCGGTATGAAAATGATCACTGCATGGATAAAACGGTGAATATTCAAACAGTGCTCAGAAGCGTTATTAGCATCACATTCTGCCTTCAGAAGATCATTAGCAGAATACTGTGTTCGACTTTGGTGTCTGTATTTTAAGCAGATGTTGATAAATAAGAAAGAGTTCAAAAGAAGCTACAGAAACGACTGGAGATCCGGAAAGTTCAGGTGTGCAGTTTGCACATAGAAGGTTAAGAAGCAATTTAGTCATCCTCTCCAGATATAAGTATGGGGATATTTTTGATACTAGAGAATTCTTTAGTTTTCATTCAAATGCCTAATAAAGTTCAACAACTGGAAGCTGAAGCTAGTAATGTTAGAAATAAAGAAGGTTTTTTAAGAGTTTGAATAATTAACTGTGGAACACGTCACCTATCATGATTTTTTTTGTCCCCTAAGGACCATAAATCAAGATGGTGCATATTTCTAAAAGATAAGCTCAAGCTAAAGAAAAAAAAAAAACAAAATCCAAAAATTACAGCCTTCATGAAAAAGCCCATCTATTAAAACTACATGGTGAGTGTGACATGGGGTCAACTGTGTGACGGTAATAGTCCTGCCTAGGCTAAAAAACTATGAATCCTAAGATGAGACATGCTGCAAGATGTAATCCAAGAAAGACCAGACTCAGCTGAACTTTCACTGATAAATCCACATGTCCAGAATCATAGAGTCATAGAATGGTTTAAATTGGAAGGGACCTTGAAGATCATCTAGTTCAAACCCCCGTGCCATGGGCAGGGACACCTCCCACCAGACCAGGTGGCTCAAAGCCCCATCCAGCCTGGCCTTGAACACCTCCAGGGATGGGGCCTCCACAACTTCTCTGGGCAACCTGTGCCAGTGTCTCACCACCCTCAGAGTGAAAAATTTCTTCCTGATACCTAATCTAAATCTACCCTCTTCCAGTTTCAAGCCATTACCCCTTGTCCTATCACCATATGTGCTTGTAAAAAGTGGCTCCAGCTTTCTTGTAGGGCCCCTTCAGATACTGGAAGGCCACCATAAGCTCTCCCTAGAGCCTTCTCTTCTCCAGGCTGAACAACCCCAACTCTCTCAGCCTGTCTTCACAGGAGAGGTACTCCAGCCCTCTGATCATCTTCGTGGTCCTCCTCTGGACCCGTGAGAATCAGTGAGTGCCTCTGCGACTCCAGGCATGATATTGCACAATCACCTAGCACATTAATGAGTAAAAGTAACTTTCACACAAAAATTATTATTGTTACAGTACATCCTACACAGTCCTGGAAAAAACATACAAAGCAAATAAGAAAGTAATTTTAACGTAGCTTTAAATCATGTAGTTGGTCAGAAAAATAAAAGCCATTTCTGTTAAAGTTGGACCTTTTTAAAAGACAAGAGGGAAGAATCACCTGCTCCAGTAGCTTCTTCATCCCAGACTCAAGCAACCACTTTCACCTCTTCCAAGATTTCATCAAGAGCAGCTGGCTAGAACTGAACAAGCAGGTTTTGTAGCCAGCTTCCTTAAAAGTATGGGAAGTCACTTGCAATCATCTCTCTCTGCCAGTTAACGTCACTTTGCAGCCGTAGGCTCCTACCACATTGGTCACTGAGACAGAGATGTCCAGGCAACTCTGTGAGAATATTTGTCGCAATCTACTACCTAACTTAATCATGGAATAGAATCACAGAACTGTCTAGGTTGGAAGGGACCTTTAAGATCATCGAGTCCAACCATTAACATAACAGTGCCAAAACCACCACTAAACCATGTCCCTAACCACCACATCTACCCATCTTTTAAATACGTCCAGGGGTGGTAACTCAATCACTTCCCTGGGCAGCCTGTTCCAATGTTTGATAAAGCTTTTGGTGAAGAAATTTTTCCTAATATCCAATCTAAACCTCCCCTGGCATAACTTGAGGCTGTTTCTTCTTGCCATACTCTGTTCTGGACAGTACACAGAAGGTCATGATTGATCCTTTCCTTGCCTAGATGTTCCCGTAAAACATACCACCGCCACAGTGAAGGCTCACTGTCCTCAGGATGTCTGACTGTACCTACAGCCCTCCCCTGCCTGTCACTTGTGGGGGCAGAAGGTTTGTCCCAGAGACGAAGTCTCACAGAAGCTGGAAGCGGATCCCAAACACAAACCCGGATGACCGCTGACTTTACCACATTCTGAGCCAAGGGCAAAAGCAAGTCCTTTGTTTTAACTTTGCCACAATAACCTCTTAGCACGCCTTGGAAACCCCCCCCAAAATATCAGCAGGTTTAGAAAGCAGAGTGCAAAGCTGAGTATTGCCTCCCTTTCCCTTATTTATGGGGGAGGCATGCAGATGATAACTCAAAATCTTCACCTCCTTCTCCTCCAAGTACAAAGGATTCTTTTTTGAGCCATTCTGCTCTAACGTAAACTTACAGCAACATGTATATAGCTTAGAAAAACCAAAACCAACAACAGAAGTCTTGCAAAAATACAGCACTGCAGGCATGATTCTTCCCTGGGGAGAGGATGAAAGAGCAACATGTGACAGATGTTTGTCATGTCATTTTATATAGTATTCAAATGCACTCAGAAACAACAGTGATGAGGATAGTATAAAAACTGAAACAGACCAGACTGAAACAAAGTGTTATGAAAATAACACTTGAATAAGACCAAAAGGAATTAAATATAGAAAGACCAAGAAAGTGTTTTTAGGAAGCTCTGTTGATTTTTTTATGTCAATTTAAAAAAAGAATAAAGTCTCTTTTAAGGAGTCTCTCAAATCCCAAATTTGTCTCCATTATCTGCTGACTCAGAGACTTCACAAGACACTCTGGCTGGGAAACTGCAGGGGTTGCTTCCGACATAATACAGTATTGATGTACCACTGAAGGATGTAACAACACCATGAAACAGAGCATCCTCTTAGCCTGCAGGGTTTCTAGCTATTCTCTTGCGCTCCATATTTCCTCCCTGCAGCCAAAACCTCATTTTCCCTTATGTAAAATGCCTTTCTATACTAGTTTTATAAACAAGCAGATAAAAAGAATAAATAAATTATCCTCTGGAAAAGTGGCTGAGCAGTGAAATGTTGGAGTGTAATGGATACCTGATCCTATAGGCATAAATTTCAACTATGAAGTGTAAAGAGAAGTGAAACACTCTAATAATTCATTCACTCATATAAATATGTATGAAGGCAACTTAAAAAATTGTTCACCCAGTTTGGGCAGTATGTATTTTAGCATGCGAACTACTGCACAGTGGTTGCACATGCTCCTGTGGGGAAGACAGCACAGATGCTTTGATTTTTCAGGCTGCTGCTATTCCCTAAAAGACAGTGAAAGCATCATTCTTCAGTCTGAACTGGGAATTGGTATTCCTTTCTAGATCTGAGATGCTGAAATCATTCTTCAAACATAAGCTGTTAAGCAGTCTAAGCAAACAAAAATCCCATATAGCCTTTTTTTAATTTGTGTTCAGGTACTTGGATTCTGCAATAATTAGATTAGGAGGTATCTCCAAACAGTTCCAGCTACTCCTACCGCAATTGATAAGGAAACAAAATTAAAACACAGTTTATCTGCAGTTGCCCGAAAAAAAAACCCAACTATCTGCCATCATAAACTTCTGTTCCTCACAGAGGCTCAACATCCACGAAATTCCACTCTCTTCAGTAGCCTGTGCTTCTGGTCTCAGTGTAAGAACTATTTTCCACAACCTGTTCCCAAGTTTAAGAATACACTTCCACCAATTTCCCCATTTCTGCAAATGTAACAGAAGTTTTACAATGTAAAGTAAAAGTCCTACATACAGCATTAAAGAGATGTCCCTTCCTAAGGTGGTGGCACATAGCACGGGGTCTGGAGGGAGGAAGGCACTGTGGAGGGCCACTACACTTCTGGGGCTGGTGAACTCCTGAACATCACAGCTGCTGAAAACTCTACTACAGAGTAGTAGTTCTGCAGAACAGAAAATAGGCATTCTTCCTTCAGCAAGGGATTCCCAGACAGGGGAACAAAAACAAACAAAGAAAAAAAAACCCCTCATTAGTCATCATTAGGGGGTGGTGCTGTTCCAACCATCTCATCAAAAAGCTGGAAGCCAGCTGGGTAGCAACTCCTTCCTCCCTCCTACATCCATACATCCTCAGCAAACAGCTGAAGAAAGGAGAGGACGCATGGCCCTAAACACTGGAGGAGATCCCCTCTGCTTTTTAAAGAAGAGCTCTACTCCACTTTTCCTTAATCCATTTAGGAATTAAAACTGGTTGATCCACATTCTTAAATTTAATCATGAACATATTTAGGTTAGAACAAAATACAGGCTTCCCAATCGTAATCCCATATTAACACACGCTGGGGAATATCCGGAAAACTCCATGAGCGTACAAAGGCGCAGCTGGCAAATAAAGTTTTCCTGAGTGCCTAAACCACCTGAAAATCTCACCAGCTGCCTCTATGCCTCTCAGCACCAATCTTTAAAAATAGGGCTGATGGTCCGTGGTCAAGTAATCAAGGACTGCGAGATCATACCCTGATTTTGGAGCACTTCCGTAAGCTCCAAGGGGATTATCTGTTCCAGTTACTACCCAAAGTGATTAAGTCACATGATTCTGAGCACATCATAAATAAGAGACCAAATCTGCTTTTCTTCTGTACAAAACATCTTTACAACATGTGAATCAATACACCACGTAAATGAGGTAAATTTTATCCTCAGTGGTCAGACAGTAGTATAGAGATGGGGAGAGTAATTTTTATTTTACTGTCCAGTGAAAAAACATCAAACCCAATTCAGTTTCTGGTTCTGTGTTCTCATTATTAAAACTCACTTGAAATATGCACTCTAAAAAGTGCCCTTTAAAACTGACAGATTTTTTCAACTCAAGTAATTTTAAGATTGCCAAAGTTAAAGAGAATTATTCTGGGCAACAATTCTGCAGATGAAGTTTGAACTTCTTGCAAAATTCCACTATGGAGTTATGAATGCAGATAATAATTTAGACTCTGACAGGCCTTTGGCAATACTTCCCTATTTTATTATTATGCATTAAAATCTAGCTGTTTATTGCAGTTAACAAGGGAATTTTACTTTTCTCCTGGGTTGCTTTTACATTGTTAGAGTGAATACTAAAGTATAGAGAGCTTATGAGGAGTCATCTATGACCAAACAAAAGAAATAATCTTACAGCCTGGATCGGAAAAATAAAAAAAAATAAAATAAAATAAAATAAAATAAAATAAAATAAAATAAAATAAAATAAGTATTTAACTACAGGGAGAAAAAAATCCATTGGGTTATCTTATTGTGCTACTGAGGGACCTAAATTTTGGTCTTCCCCCAACAAATATCTCATATTAAATACGGAGTTAGGTAATTTAAATTCTGTCTCATTTTTTCCCCCTAGAAAAGGATGCAGACACTGAAACACAAACCTGCTCTTTGGGTTGTGATGACAACTTTTACGTATTTCCTTTTCACAGACTATTCCTGGTCATTCCAGAAATAAAATATATATCCTTTTCTTTCTTTAAAAAAATACTCATCTTTGTCAACCAAGTGGCCAAATGCAGCCTAAAGCGCTAGTGAGGAAAAGTTACTGTAGTAACTGAGTCAAAGTTTACTGTAGTAAATTTCCATACGCCCTGCCAGTGCTGCCTCCCAGCCCTACCATATTCACCAGTAATCTGCTCCTTTACAAGGGATCCACAAAGTTGTTGAATTCTTACGGCAACTGAGACATGCAGAGATTTGCATGACTGACTGCAGGACACGGGCAGAACCACCCTACTGTACCTGTGTGACAAAGGCTACAAGGAGTGCCCATAAGGTACAGCAGGCGCACCTCGGTGACACCACTCCGCCCCGCATGCCCAGCACGTGCAGCCCAGGGCCCCCCCGACCTGCCACCCTGGGCACCGTCCGTACGTGACATGCCTACCTCTAGGTAGTGACCTAGGTGAAGGACGTTTTTCTGTTTCGTTCCAAATGCCCACAGAGCAGCGTCCACACCACGAAAGCCACCAATGGACCTTCCCAGCCAGAGGTGAGCTCCTCTGTTTGTGGTATGAAGGAATTCACACTGTTGCTCTGGAAGTGCCGCATTCCAGGTATTTTCCAACTTACCACTTCTCAAGTGATATTTACCCCGGGAAAATCAATGTGTTTTACCACGAGCAAAAAGACTTGAATACACCATGGTCACTCGATTATTTATGGGGGATGTATGACACTCCTAATAAAAAAAAAAAGAAAAACACAAATCCTCACTTCCTCTTCATATTAACCACTTATTTGTCTCTTCCACAAAGGCAAAAAAAATCTGTTAGCATCTTTGAGTTGTATGACTACTTCCTCTTCCCTTTCTATAAACATTTATTTCATATGTGCATACAACAAAGAAATAAGATGCAGTATTTCCTCCCCTTGAATAAGGTACTCTGCAGAAATGAAGAACCGTGTGTTACTGAGCGGAATTAGGCAGCACCAAATGTAACGAACCGGTAAGACTGCCAAATGGCTCTTTCAAATAAATAAATTAGTGAACTAAATCATGCACTACAGGACAGTGGAAAACAGAATCACTAATAGCCCTACCAGTTTTAGTTCATATACTGGAACCCCAGAGAACAACAGACAGTTGTGATGCTGACTGAGGTCAAGTTGCATTTATTGTCAATACATGACAAGCTTTGGCCAACATCCCAATCATTGGCGCTCGACAGTCCCACAGCTCTCTCGGGGTCCCCCAGATCATAAAAACATTTGAGGAAACCAACACTGTGCTAACCAAGTATTGAAACCTTATCCTCTGAGAGGAAGTTTCAAAAGGACTGTCGTATTTCAGTGATTTCCCGCTCCCTTATGCCCTTCTGAAATCCCAGTCCTGACATGCTTTTCTGTAGGTCTACGCACTGTAGTATCCCAATACTGAATAGTCTACCTCAAAACTTACATTTTTTCAATGTTTTATGGTCTGGGCTGCCCAAAATTAAAATAGGATTTTTTAAAAAAATTAGATATGCATATTTCTTGGTGAGATTAATGATGATTCAGAGAAGCTATGAAAACCGTCTCCATTTCACCTCAACTTCAGCACTCCACTTTAACAAATGGATTTAGGTCTTTGATACCAGGGCTTACTATCCAAAAACGTCAAGCACCCATAATTCTAACATCAATAAAAGCTAGAATTGCTCAGCATTTAATAAAAACAAATGACTAAACCAATTTAAAACAAAATCCACAATACTCCTGATTTCTCAGGTGAATCTCAGGTAGGATTGCCAAATTATATTTTCAGTTTCAAATGGCCTTTGATAAATTTGATTAGGTAAAAGTCTTAATTATCATATACTTTACTCTTTCATTTATTATATATAGAAAAATTATTTGTCTTTCATTCTAGGTAAACCTGATACTAATTTTAACTATCCTATGAATTAACCTGTAGTAGAGCTTCTTAGTACAGCTAAAGTTAAGGGTTTACATTAGAACATATTAGAAAGAAGAAATCTGAGAAACCTATAACTTGAGAAATCTGAAAAATCTATAATTAAATTATAAAAATGTTCTCAAGGCTTATACAGCTGCTTGGCAAAATCTACCTATTTACCTGCATTACAGCTGATGGGGGATCTTTAAAACTCAAATCTGACAAGAGAGTTTGAATGTTGCTCAGAATGCAAAAGAAATTGCACGTTACTGGTTTGTTCCCAGGTAATGTTATCACGATATCAACCTTAAGCAAGTGTTTCACCTACAAATTGCTTTTTCAGCCACCGTGATGCAGCCACCTAATTTTGAGTTTGTTTTCCAGTTCTTAAGTCAGCTGTGGTGCAATAATGATCCCTTCTGAATACAGGTTTGCCACAGTGATTTACCAAATAGTGTTTAAAAAAAAATAAAAATACATTTCTATAATTTACGTATTGGCTAAGAGCTTGAGCTGAGGAAGTGCAACTGGACTTCATAGTATCATCCGTCTCAATTGCTTTATGGGCAGCAGATTACACAAAACTAAAAATGACGAAAACTTAAAATACTGGTGCTTGGCTTATATGTGAATGACATGAATATTTGATAGGTTCAGATATTTGTAGTTGTGCAGAAAGATGTAATCAAAGATCACTTCAAGCCAGAGTTCAGCTTTTATTGCTCCAGAAGAATGAAGAGCAAATCCTTCCCCCACAGGTCCTCGTGCTGGACATTATGATAAATAATAAAACAGAAATATAAAGCAGAAACATGGAGTGCCTGAAAGTTAATGTTCTGGTGGATAATAGTTTGCTATGCATCAAAGCCAATTACTCAATACAGGTAATTCAACCTAACTTATGGGGCATAAATAAAAATTAAAAAAAATTAGAAAATACCTACCTTCAGAAAACTCAGATACTGCCCCTGTAAGTGGAGTAATGAGAGCCTCTGGTAACTTAAAATACAAAGAACAAAGCGGAGCATATTGTGTTTTCAGATTTGTCCATGAATCCGGAGCAATTCCACAGCAGATTTAATCAGGGTTTACAATGTCTTAACTGACAGCAGATTTCATCCCCAAACTGTAGGTTAAAATCTCCAAATAGAAATAATCAATTTCAGCCTGTTTACATCTTATATTTGTTCAGGCAGGTGGATTTTTTTCCTTTAAAGGAACTGTTTTTCCAAGACTATCCAAATAAACTAACCATAGTTTTATAAAATCAGTTTGAGGCAAAAGAAAAGAAGAGGACACCCTATCCTACCTGACATCTGAGAACAATAAACAACCCCGGGCCTGGAATCTACAATACCTAACAAGCTACCTAACAAATCCCAAACAGTTTGAAAGTGCATAAAGGAATCAATATCTTCAGAAAAAAAATGCTGAAATTCAATATCTTTAATATCAAACAGAAAGATCAAAGGAGTAACATATTTTTTTTTCTTTTCAAAACCACCTTCATTTGGAACAAAGTTTGAAACTTGGTTGTGAAGTGGCGCCTTATATTTTTCTTGCCTTATCCTGTATGTATCTAGTGCTCCCAAATTTTACTGAAATATTGCAACCAGACTGTAGGATTCGGGCAATTAAAATCTAGCAAACACAGATCGAGTTAAATCCAGTTACCTTTAGCACTGACTGAGACCAGGATTTTTATAACTCTTCACTTTCAATGCTGCCACTACAACAAACAGAATAATGCCCACAAGTATGAATTTGGATGAAAATGAAGTGCAAAAGCTCGGAAAAGCAAAGAAGCATAATGCAGAAAGTAGATTCCTTACCTAAAGAAATAAAATAGACAAATCACAGAATGATAAAAACGTAGAGGGGGAATAACAAAGCAACACAGAGATGTATTTTTGGCCAGGTATCTTCCAAAGTGTTCATGCACCCTCAGGAGAAAAACCTAGTGCAAAGATAATAATCACAAACCACATTAACTTCTACTACTACAGTTCTGTTGGAAAGTAAGGAATTAAATTCTATGGAACTACCCCAGAGTCCAAACATTTGGACACAGGTATTAAATAAATGCTTACATAAAACATTCAGCACACGTGCTACCCTGGTGAAAGGAGAAGGGTAATGCACTTGGTGAGCATCCTCCTTACCTCTCCCAGCTAGCAAAAAGAAACTAGAAAAATAATAACAGAAAAGACACTTCTGAGCTAAAGGAAAAGCCCATATTTGCCACGTAGCANAAAAAAAAAAAAAAAAAAAAGACACAGTAAAAAAGATCACTGACTTGATGAGAGTATTGTCTCATAGCTGATATGGGAAACACCTTGAACCAGTGCATTAAATGTAGAGAAAATTAACACATGCAAATACACCTTTGAACTAAAAAAAAAAAATTTTTAATTTATCTCTTATTTATACAAGACCTGATTCAGCTTTCAGAGTTTAGTTTTCAAGGATCAGGTCAATATTGAATAATTAGCAATTACATGTCTCTAAGTCATATTAGTATGCTACCCTTACGACTATTGCACCACAATTTAATTGAGTTACCCTCAGAACCTCTTTCTGAGGAACAGACCTATTATTAGTTTAATACTCTATATGATTTTATTACCATTGGGGAACTAAGGCAGAAAGACCGAGAAATTTATTTAAGGTTTCTAGAGAATCAGACAGAGCCCAGAACTCCTGACTGCTTGCCCATTGCCTAATCTACTTAACTATCTTAAAATCTATGTCACCGCACATTTCAAACACCTCATTGAAAATCCTGAAACTACCTGTAGATTTGTCACTTTAAAACAGGCAACCGACACAATACCAACATTATCATATCTCAGCGCTGTATCAAATGAGATATATCATAAACCGCCATTCTTTCGTCATGACTACAATATACAGACCCTTTACACATACAGTTGCATATCAGTAACTACAAAAGCGAGCTTTCAAGAAGTGAAAGCAAGAAGTGCACTGGTTTTAGTACGGTAAGGTGTGGTTATGCAGCCTACCTCCAGCCCTTCCTCCGTCCCCCCAGACGTCACCACCCCAGCCCCCTGACGGCACGGGCACTGCTCCCCCCTCCCAGCAGCAGCCAGCCCTGCCAAGCCCCCCCTGACCCCCCCAGCAGGAGCCCCCTGGTTCCCTTCCCCGGGCCATGGGGCTCTCATGAGCTCCGGCAGAGACATCCCCAGTCTCCACCAGCGGCAACTAAACACTGCTGTCGGGTTTTCAAAGCATTACATCACCCATAACGGATTAATATTGGTTTTAAATTATGGAGTCTCCCAATCCTCTTCTGAATGCTTTAAAATTTTATTTTTAATTCGTTTCTGTTTGTTCTTTTACCTTTTTTTGGGGGGAGTGTTATATATTTACTCATTGAGACAGCATCTTTATCAATACTGAGCTCCTCAGGACTGGAAGGTTTTTTCGTTCTTTGCCCATTAAGTGCCAAGGATAGCAACAACATAATACTTCATACATTGAGTGTTCTGCCATTTGAGCTACAGAATAAAACACATATTTAAAACACAGGGTAGAAGTGTGAAAAGAGCGAAGAGCCCCCACGTCTTTGAAACACAGTGAGATTACGCACATAACTCCCTTCAAATCACAGGTCTGAAGACTCTGATGCAGAAGAGAGTTCATCTGATCGACACCAAACATACTCCAACGTACCAGTAAGGCCCCAAACACATGGGATCAGGGAGTTGCTCTGGATCTGTTTTGACATAGTACAGAAAACCTGAACCTCTTCCACTAATAAAATGATAAAAAGCATGCCCTAAATCAGAAAATGTTCACAAAAAGAGGTATTTTACATACAGAACATACTTAACAAAACTTGGTTGAAAAGACAGATTTTGGTTTTTATCTGGAAATCCTTGATTCTGTTGGTTTAAAAGAAATTCTTAGCGTTACATTAACTTAACCACTTATGCATTAAACATATAGTTTCTGCAAAGATTTTTGTTATACAGATTCATAAAAATTGGGAGGAACATAAAATTTTTTTAGACCAAGTACATTTATTCCCTCTGCTGAGCTGAATTATATGGTACCATGAAGGACAACAAACAGCTTTAACGAGCTGTTAAGACGAGACTTTTCAACTAATCTCCGCACGCGGGTTCTGGCTGGTGAGGCACCGCAGCGGAGCCTGCCCAGAGCAC
>RSEF01000001.1:13441361-13457746 GCA_003993805.1 Himantopus leucocephalus | reverse complement strand
GGACTTCCCCTTAAAGAAGCAATGTTGACTTTTTAATCAGACAATATTTATCCACAGGTCCACTAATACATCTTTTATGTGTAGTTATACCACAGTCTTTTCCACAATTATTTTCATTTCAAACAGATCCTCTGTGGACATCCTTGCCCCTTTTCATCCTTGCGCCCAAGAAAAGGCTTTCATATAGGAATGCCCCCAGTTTCTTCTAAAGTGAATGTCCACGCAAAGGATTCATCTGCCTTCTTCAATGNAGGAATGCCCCCAGTTTCTTCTAAAGTGAATGTCCACGCAAAGGATTCATCTGCCTTCTTCAATGGACTTGTCCTTCCTGACCTCTCCTTTATACTTTGCACTCCAGCAGGTTTCTTCTTTGAAGTATCATCCCAAACACTGGAACTCCTCCACCATTATATTTTAAAAACTTCCTCATGACCTTCTTGATTTTAAATGTNGGAATGCCCCCAGTTTCTTCTAAAGTGAATGTCCACGCAAAGGATTCATCTGCCTTCTTCAATGGACTTGTCCTTCCTGACCTCTCCTTTATACTTTGCACTCCAGCGGGTTTCTTCTTTGAAGTATCATCCCAAACACTGGAACTCTTCCACCATTATATTTTAAAAGCTTCCTCATGACCTTCTTGATTTTAAATGCCAGCTGGTTTGCTCCCTTATGGTTCATCTCTCCTGTTCAGACCACCTCTATTCGCAACGAACTTGGAGTCATTTCCCCTTTCCATCCTCTTCTCACCAAGCATTCTCCTCCCTTTTGCCTTGCCCTGTTGGGGTTGTAGGTGATTCAGATTCCTCATGGTATATACCACATTTGTGATGAGCAAGAAGGAAGTCATTGCATAATCACCTTTGAGATAGCTCACACATCTATCTTTTTTCCTGATGATTACATCTTCTGCTCCTACCAGCCTTTCACCTCCTTCCAGTTAGGGCTCCTGATTTCAGAGGAGCATCCTTAGTGCAGGATGCTACATTGATATTATCTAATGGAGAAAACCTGTCACTGGGATCTTAAAAAAGCCTTTTGCAGCTTCTATGGTATTTCTGAACCTCTCCTTAACAAACAGCTCCACTTCTCATTTTGCTTTTTAGGTAGGACTTATGCCTATTTGAAGATTAAATGGCTTCAACATGTCCCTGAAAGTACTGTTGATTAATTTTCCTGTCTCCCTCAGTGCCTCTAATTCAACCTTCTAGGTCTCATGGGCTCAAATACTCTCTCTTCAGTCTCATGTTGCTGATACTATTGCTGTGTGCCACTTTCCCACAGGGAAGATACTCATTATTTGACATGTCATAGAGTAAACTGGGAAACTGTTTCCCTTTTGGCTGAGCTTCCCCTTCATTTCTTCTCTCTGTGAAAGCAAAGGTGAATTCCAAAGCTGTTCTGTATGTCCCTGCGATCTAACTCAGCTCACTTCCTATCGAATTTCCTTAACACAAAAGCTACAAAGCGTGAAGACGTATTATAACAGTAAATGCTGTAGTAAATATATGAGGTTTATGTTTATAAAGTAGCAACTGGGAAAGTAATTTCTTTGGCTTTATGTGCTCTTCTTTAATGATCAGAACAACATTTAAGCCTTTTTGGGGATGGGAAAAAAAATTTCCATTATCTCAATTTTAAAAGATGTCTTTAAGTAAATTTCTGGAAAAACAAAATATTTTAAAAGGGTAACTTTTCATCTCATATAAATTCTTAAAATTCCAAGAAAATTCAGTGCCACATAAGAATTTTCCATACATGTTCCCCCCAAAAGAAAGATTTAAAAAGTATTCTAGGCAATCTGTGTGCAGAAAATAGAATGACGCTGTTTTGTATGTCATTCACTGGGATTGACAANACTTTTCATCTCATATAAATTCTTAAAATTCCAAGAAAATTCAGAGCCACATAAGAATTTTCCATACATGTTCCCCCCAAAAAAGTATTCTAGGCAATCTGTGTGCAGAAAATAGAATGAGGCTGTTTTGTATGTCATTCACTGGGATTGACAATAAACCCAAGTTCCTTTGGTGTTTCTCTCAACTTGTAACAACTAACAAAATACCAAAAGAAGATAAGATTATCTTGAAAACTCTGCTTCTGCAGACTGTCCTTCCTAAGACAGTGCATGGGCATACTAAAAAAATACTACCAAGGGTACAAGCTGGTGTTAAGTACTGAAACTACAGCAGGTCTAGAATGTGCAAAATGTATCAGTGTAAGGTGGTATAAATGGTCCAGCTGTGGGGTTCTAGGACTGCAGGCTAAAAATATGATATGAGGACTAAACCCCAGAACTGTTATTTTCTATTTGGAAACTCAGTATTGCATGTGAGCCAGTGAATCACGAGTGAGACTCAGTGCTTCTATTTGCAAAATAATTGAAATTTTAAAAACAAAATTCTTCATCAAGATGCCTTGCTTGGCATTCAGATGTTGGTTTTCATTTGGCAGATCTTAATTTTGAAGTCTAAGCCAATCTGAAAATTGACAAATGTCCAAAACATGGTGAGTCGTGCATTTTTTTAAATGTTTCATGTGAAGGGTGTCTATTTAGTTTATATGTATAGTATTTGTGGAAAAAAAAAAAAGGTCCTTTGTTTTTGTGCAGTTTCAGTACCGTGAAAATACTGCCCTGCTGTGTGCTGGCATCTTGTGAATTTTATTATTGCATGTGATTTTTCTCTGGACTGGTTAATTTGCAAACAACTATGTGATTTCCTACAACTGTTTATGAGCAGATTGAAGTAAGAGTAACTCCAACATCTGCTATGTAAGAATCATCTTAAAATCAATAAAGATGAAAACTGCCATTATGCGGTGTCATGGATAGATCTGTTATATTTGAAACTATACAGTAGAAATTGGTGCCTTGCTGTGAACTAGCTACTGAAGCGAGCCATGAATAGAGAGGGACACATGAAATTCCAATTACTTCATATGGCAGAGATTAAATCTACAACTCTGGTTTTACCTGGATACCTGAACAAGCATCTCCAATAGCAGCAGCAATGATACCCTTCCTCACAGTGTATTCAAAGATTGTTCCACAAGCTGCTTTTGCAAGGACAGGTACAAATGCATCAACTCCATTTCCGGTTGAACAACTTTCCTAACAGCTGGTTTGTGGGAGTTCTCACAGAATCACAGAATGGCTGAGGTTGGAAGGGGCCTCTGGGAGTCAACTTGTCCAAACCCCTGCTCAGGCAGGGCCACCTAGACCCAGGTCCCCAGGACCTTGTCCAGACAGCCCCCTTGAAGTACTCAAAGGCCGCAATAAGGTCTCCCTGAAGACTTCTCTTCTCCATGCTGAACAACCCCAACTATCTCAGCCTGTCCTCATCAAAGAGATGCTCCATCCCTCTGATCATCTTTGTGGCCCTCCTCTGAACTTGCTCCAACAGGTCCATGTCCTTCTTATGTTGGGGGCCCCAGAGCTGGATGCAGTACTCCAGGTGGGGTCTCACAAGAGCGGAATCACCTCCCTCGCCCTGCTGGCCATGCTTCTTTTGATGCAGCCCAGGATACAGTTGGCCTTCTGGGCTGTAAGTGCACATTGCTGACTCATGTTGAGCTTCTCGTCAACCAATACCCCCAAGTTGTTCTCCTCAGGGCTGCTCTCAATCCATTCTTCCCCCAGCCTGTATTTGTGCTTGGGATTGCCCCAGCCCACATGCAGGACCTTACACTTGCCCTGGCTGAACTTCATGAGTTTTGCACAGGCCTGCTTCTCAAGCCTGTCCAGGCCACTCTGGATGGTATCCCTGCCTTCCAGCATGTCAACTGCTCCAGAAAGGAAACTTGCTGAGGGTGCACGCAATGCCGCTGTCCATGTCACCAGTAAAGGTGTTAAACAGCACTGGTCCCAGTACTGACCCCTGAGGAACACCACTCGTCACTGGTCTCCACTTGGACATCGAGCCATTGACCACAACTTTTTGAGTGAGACCATCCAGCCAATTCCTTTTCCACTGAGTGGACCATTGGTAAAATCCATGTCTCTCCAATTTAAAGACAAGGGTGTCGTGTGGGGCAGTCAAATGCTTTGCACAATTCCAGGTAGATGTTTTCAGTGGCTCTTCCATTATCCATTAACACTATAACCCGTCATAGAAGGACACCAAATTTGTCAGACATGATTCGCCTTTAGTGAAGCCATGTTTTCTGTCACCAGTGACCTCCTTATTTTCCATGTGCCTTAGCAGAGTTTCCAGGAGGATCTGCTCCATGACATTGCAGGGCACAGAGGTGAGACTGACCAGCCTGTAGTTCCCCAGGTTTTCCTTTTTTCCCTTTTTAAAAATGGGGGTTATGTTTCCCCTTTTCCAGTTGATGGGAACTTTGCTGGACTGCCATGACTTCTCAAATATGATGGCTAATATCTTAGCAAATTCATCTGCCAGTTCCCTCAGGACCCACAGATGTATCTCATCAGGTCCCATGGACTTGTGCACCTTCAGGTTCCTCAGATGGTCTCAAAGCTGGTCTTCTCCTACAGCGGGCAGTTCCTCATTCTCCCAGTCCCTGCTTTTGCCTTCTGCAACTTCGGCGGTGTGGTTAGAGCACTTGCTGGTGAAGACTGAGGAAAAAAAATCATTGAGTGCCTCAGCCTTCTCCATATCCCAGGTGACCAGGTTTCCCGTTTCCTTCCGGAGAGAGCCCACATTTTCCCTAGTCTTCCTTGTATCATGGACATACCTATAGAAGCTTTTCTTGTTGCCCTTGACATCCCTGGCCAGATTTAACTCTATCAGGGCTTTAGCTTTCCTAACCTGATCCCTGGCTGCTTGGACAATTTCTCTGTATTCCTCCCAGGCTACCCGTCCTTGCTTCCATCCTCTGTAGGCTTCCTTTTCCTGTTCAAGTTTGTCTGGGATTTCCTGTAATAACCTGACATCTGTAGCAAGAAGTGTCTGATTTCCAGATAGTATTCATGACTTTTTTTTTACTTTGCATCTCTTCATTAAGGTAATTTACTATAGGCCAGGCCACAGGGGACTGATATGTAATTAGAATGCAGCTATACAATTTCAGACTGCTGTCCTTTGGTAAGTGGCAAAGTGTTTTTCTAAGTGAGATAGTCCAACATAGTGGCACAGACTTCTCCGCATGTGTGTTGGCAGGGGAGGTTTATATAGAAAGACCTATTTTCTGGAGTGCATGTTAGTTGCCAAAAGCTCTGTTAAAAGAATGCTTCACTGAACAAATTGGGTTTAAAACGTGCGTGTGATTTGTCAAAATTATAAACTGCGGGGGTGATACTCAGCTGACTCTGTGTAGCTGTCTATTGTAGAAGGCTATATTTGATCTAGTCGCTCCCGGCTCCCTTTGCAGCCAATAAAGAGAAATAGGCACTTTTAGATCATGACTCATCTACACTTAAAGTAGATGCCATTTATGCCCTAATACAGAAATGCCTGTAATTGGCTATCTGAAGAGTTGAGTTTGACTGCCTGAGATGTAGACATGCAAAGTGAGGTGAGATTATTCCCACCCTGAGGCACTGTTGTTCCAGCGTGACTGTTCCCACAATACAGTCACAAATAGGAGATGCATAATTCAACAGAGAAGACATGTGGTTGATACTTCCTCTATTAGATGTTAGGACACACATGTCATTTGTAAAAGGAGGTCAGTTAATGACTAACCAGCAAGAAACAAATAACCAAGGAAAGACCTGTAAGAGTATAGTGAATATAAAATTTGACAGAAACCATGCTCGGTAATGTGCATTATTTTTACATGACAGTCTGCTGCAACACAGCAATACTAATACACTTGAATTTCCCCTACTTTGAGCTTTATTCTGCTATAATGGCACTCTTACACACATGTAACTCCATGGGTTTAAATGAAATTACTCCTGGTTTAGGTAGTGTACATGACAGTGGCATTAGTCTTCTACTACAATTTGCTTCTGTTCAATCTATTAGCTCTTAGTAAAAAAGATTTCCTGCCTGTTCCTGCAATGCAGTTTTGTGCTATGTTTTGCCAAGTGATTTCTGCAGTAGTATTTCCAGTGAAAAAGTGTCACTAATACTTCTTCGTTTTATTACTGAAAATTTACATTCCCCTTTTGATCTCCTAAGTATCTGCTTCTAAAATTTAAAAATCCTACGCTTTTGCTCGAGTCTTTATCTTCATCTTCATCTACTTTCCTTCTCTGCTGTTCTCCAGGCTGTGCTCTGCAGATTGACATGACTGACTCAGATTCCTTGATACTATGGAGACTCAGATATTATGGTAATGAGCATGATAGGTACATTAGACTCCAAGAAGGACTTCAGGGTCATCACAGATAATTACCTTAACATGAGCTGACTGCAGTGCTGTGACTAAAAGGGATAATGTGAACTTCAGAATTACATTAAGGGGAGGATATATCAAGCAGAAGTAGGAAAATAATCTGAAGTTTGTGTGCGTGTGTGCATCTTCACCTGAAGCATTGCTTATTGGGCACAGCTGGAGGCAGATCATCAGCACGGCTCTGTCAGTGCCCTAGTGAGTTGCAGGAAATCCACGTCCTAAGATGTGCTGTGAGTGTAAAGCAATCACACATTCATGATCAAGGTGATTGTATCAGACTTTGGAAGAACACATTCCCTTGGATTGGGCAGGTTAGTTTGGACTGTGGCTTAATTTTTATTTTTTTTAGTTTGGCTTTTTCAGCGTGAGATAAGGGATATTCAGTTGTGTTTCATCCACTCAGTTTCATCTACTCAGTGTCCTGACACTAAACAGCTCTCAGACACTGATGGCACATCACTCTTGCCCTCTCCCCTTGTTCTCACTTGCAGGACTAAGGGGCTGGGATTTTTACAATCCATACGAGATGTCTGGATAAAGCCGAGTTTCAAGTGATAATAAGCAGTCAGCCTAGATGTCCTCATTGTTTCTTCTTTTCTTCATGAATATCTCCATGCTGGAGGCAGGTGTGCTCTGCATCATGTCCCATAGCCTTAGTCCCCACATGGCTGTTACCAGTGTACACTTTCTCCTCAGTTTCCTTTGGAAGCAAACCTGTTGGGCAGGCAGCAAGGCGTCCCATGCATTTTGCTAGATTGTCTGTATAGGCAACCCGGGGAGCAGGGCTGTGCAGCAGGGACTCAGCTACTTCCTAGGGAGGATTTACATTTAGCCTGCTACCTGTAGTCTGTAAACTACTTGAGTAACTCCTAGGAGAGGATTCATAAGAACCTGACTTTCCATTTGTGTAAGAGTGTGACAAGTAAAATTATGTCCCCAACTAGTCTGATAGAAAATTCTTTACTTTCTGCCACTAATATAAGTGCTCACCAAAAGGCCTAATGTCATGCCTGTAATTCTGAATACAGGCAGCACCAGAAGAACCCTCGGAGTCCAGGAAACCGTGTCTGAATTTATGCTGCAATGTTGAATGATTCACATTCACCCAACTATACTATAGCTAAACTCTCAGCTGGAAAACCGTTTTGCACTCTTGTTGTCTTTAATTAAATGCTCGGTATTTGCCCGTTTAGTACAGAGAGGATGGGTATGGTATTCATTTTGCAGATCAGAGCACTGTTTTAATGAGACCCGTGAAATCAATCAAAAACTTTCCTGGTTTCCCAATATTGCCAATCGGGGACAGAGACAAACAGAAGGAGCATTCCCAGCCCCCACTGTAAAGGCTTTTGGAAATTGTATGATACTTCTTTGAACTTGTGACTGAACTTCCTTAAAAGTAGTTTAGTGACAGAGGAAAGTATTAATATTAAGCTTGCAAATATGGGCTAGAGAGGGAATCTGCCGAGTACGTGACCTCAAAGATTAGCACTACAGCATTATCATGAGGTCACAGGGTAGGAAAAGATCAGATAAATGTTTTAAATGGCAAGTCACGTCAGACTAACACCAAGGACTTTAACAAATGAAACTTTCTTGTTAACAAACTGACATTATTGTATTTAAAGGTCAGCTGACTAAAGGGTATGACTCCCAGGCAATCTCTCACAGGCTGTGAGCAGTAACTCCCTGGGGAGACACTGACCTTTTCCAGGGGAGGAGCTATCAAGGCTGATAAAAGTCAGTCATTTCCAAAAGAAATATAGCAATAATTATGCACGGAACTAGGAGTGGACTTCTAATAGCTGCATGGATATTCTAGGGCAGAAGAGACACTGAGGAGTCCATTGGTTCCCTGCTTCAGCACGTCTTCCATAGTGGCTGCATGCTGATGGGTGCACTGATGGTATGGAAGCAGCTTGCTGGAGCTCAGGTGAGAAATGCCCTTGCCACAGAAGCTGGGCTATAAGCCCTTTCCTGGTAGCATTGCCATTTCAGGAGTTCTTGAAGAAGACTTTATCCCCATCTGTTACAATGGATTTTCTTGCAGCTTCCTTGACTTTAGTAAATTAAACCAATTCTGCATCAGCTGAGAACTGAGACTCACTGCCTTGAAATAACANATGTGGGCAGAGCTGTTAATAAGAGTGCTAGCTAAATGACTGCAAGCTCATTGCACCAAACCATTTCTTGGATGCCGCACTAACCCTGACACAGCTAAAAGCAGATATCCTGAACACCCACAGAAAACTGCCTGAGATCCATCTCACGTGTTCAAACATTCCCGCACCTAGATACACAAGTACCGAGTCACTACGTCTGACGCAAGGGTAATATGGAGCAGAAGCCAAAGAAAGGATCAGGTCATGTACACTGTTCGTTACAAATATACCCTCACTTCAAAAGTACCGCTGTGGTGTGCCAGTTATGCATTAGGTCTCCGATTTGTTAGAGGTGATACTTGCTCAAATTGTCAATGAATATCTCATGTAGCAGAGCTCAGTGAATACTGCAACAACGTACTTGCTTTTTGAAAACCAAATTCAGCCTAACTATATTCAAAATAAGATATGGAAGAATGCTGAAAAATGTTTTAAAGCAAAGTTTTTAAACGTGTGAGGTTATTTGTATTTTCTCAGTGCTTTTCTAGCAAGGGAGCTGCTGTGTAGTGCTACAGAGCACACTGGGCTACACTGCGTTGTCATTATGGAAAAACTCCCATCGTTCTCAGGGTATGTACTCTAGTTCAGCTGTAAATTATTGGAATTGACACTGGAATCACTTGTGGGAAATTCTGTAGCCTGAACTATGCAGGAAGGCATAAATGATCATAATAATCTTTTTTTGGCCTTCAAATTTATGAATTGATGTTCATTGCAGACTGCTTTTTCCCTGCCAGGGATACATCTTTTACTCTGAGTCTGTAATTCTGCAGGGGAAAGCAGCACTGCAGTGAGATTTTATCCTGCTTTCTACCTACTGAAGTCCAATTCTTCTTGCAGTTAAATGAAAACAGAGTTGAAATCCACCGAGCTACCTATGAGACAAAATAATCCCAGTGGTAACAAAATGAGGTCCCCTGTGCTTAAAAGAGCTTGTAATTTGACCATTTAAATTACCAAATTAGGATGTATGCTGAGACACGAAAGCTCGACAGGCGTTCTCCATGTACAGCTACCAGGAACCCATCACCTATATTTGTTATGCTGCAGAGACTAAAGAGAGACCCTCAATTTCCTGCATGAGCAACTGGTGAGGTTCCGTTCTGTCTGATAAATGATGCTACCTGTGTTTGGGGACTCTGGTTGAGACTGTTTTGGCATTTAGACTCGTGGAACAACTTTGGTGACAAATGCGTGGCTGGAGGCCCTTGTATTAGTCTGGAGTCACTGAGCAGCTGAGCAGCATTAACAGTCACTGAGAAGGCAGCTGCACTCTGATGTCCTTACCTGAGCCAGACATGTCTCTCTGATGGGGGAGGATTTCTGGAAATTTTATTCTAGTGTTGTCAGCTATATGTTGAAGCCTATTGCCTCCCTGAGTCTGCTGATCATCCTATTACGAACACCGTGGCATTATCCATGACTGCTGTTTCCTGCTACCTCCTCTGCTGAAACCTTCATCTTAGCTCATCCATCACAGCACTCATCAAGTCAAGATTCACCTTGCTGACCCAAGCATATTTAAACCGCTTCTTGCTGCTCTCATGCTATACTAGGAATACAGGCTATATCATACACCTCATTAGTCATTGCCAGTGACTTCATATGCAATTCAGGAATCTGGTGCAAATTACTCAAAGATCTTCTAGCTATTATCTTCTAGCTATCAGTAAAGGAAACCATCTGAAACTTCTACCAAATTCAAAGGGAGTGAAAGTGTCCAGCAGCTACTAAAAATTATGGCTCTTGATTTTAAAGGCAGACTCACTTCCTAGTTCTATTTCTCCTCTGTCTTCACCCTTTTTCCTATCATTAGCTATCTTTGCTGTCCAATCCCATTTCCCTAATTCTTGAGCAGGACCCTTCCTCTGTGGTATGCCTGTCGCATGAGAGAGACCTCCTTGTTCTTTAGTTTCGTGGTTTTGTTGCAAATATTCTACTTCGGTATGACTTTTCTATTTGAGTTTGTAACCGCACTGTACACACTCTAGAACACTTTGGAGATCCTCTTTGTGTCAATGACAATATTCATCTGAAAATTATGTTAAATAAGGGGCCTATTATGCAAGAAAAAAGATCTGCTTATAAAAACTGTCACAAGACATTTGCATGTTGTACAGGCCACAGGCACAGAGAGATGGACTTGCACAGCTCATTCTTATGCTATGTGGTGTTACGTCGTCTGTCATCCCCTGTGTTGCTGAAGAATAGAGTGCTGCCTGTAAGTGAGGCTGCATTTATTCTCCTCATTGTTAAACATAGAGGGGTTTATATAAAGGTATCTGCAACATCGTTATTCAGCGTTGCTTGCTGCGTAACACTGGTTGCATGACTGTTCTCAATATCCGACTGGAGTTCTCACATTCACAGCAATTCCCACCTTTCGCGTGAGCAATGGAAGATCAATTTACTGTCTTCTTCCTCGCGTACTCACCTACTTAGAAACAAATCCACCTAGAGGTGTTACTGCAGAAGGTGTAACACTTCTTTTTGCAGAATATCAGTGAATCACAATTCTCTTCCAAACCTGCATGACTTTAGGTGAGGCAGATTGAGGAGAGAACTGTGGGCAAAAATAGGCATGTGGGCCTGTACCACTAAAGCGAATACAACTTTTACCATTGATTTCAGTAGACAGAGAAATTCACTCCCAGATTCTCTTTGCATCTTTTAACAGAACTGAATCATCTCTCTGCTTCTATGCATTACATCTGTATCAGTGGTGCTTCAAATGTCACAATTAGTTTTAAACAAATAGTATGTAAATTTTGCTCCAAAAATCTATGTGCTTCATATCTGGTAACTGGGAGTTACTACTAATGTTGAGGCCTTCACAATCCATGGCAAACCTCTAATGTGTATATATCTACTTTTAGATATACAAGGACAAAATAAGTCCATCATCCATATGTTCTTTTCAGCAAAGTCAGAAGCCTGTATGAAATTGCATGTTTAAAAATTCATAACTTTTCAAGTTGTTGCTATCCTTTTTTCGTATATCTCAGTAAAAGCTACAGAAAAAACAAGACTTAAACTTTATGTTTAAGGGTTTTTTTTCTTGCTGGGGAGACCATTCTACTAAATTACATCAGCAAGCTGTGCCTACATATTTAAAATGTTTATAGTAAGCTCAACAATTTTGCTTAAGGGTCTAAAACACTTCTCTTTGGGTTGAGGGCAAATTAGGGTACCATTTCAGAAAACGGGAGTTTTCAACATATAACTGTGAGCACTTAAAAATATGGATGATTCACAAAATAAGAGACCTTTCTTACTTAGCTACAATCATTGCTATTACTTTCTTTAGACATGTATATTCATTTTATCTAGCTGTTGAAAACATAAAGCTATATCTGTAGAAAGAATTCCCCCTGCCTGGGAAAGATCTTTTCAGCTGAGTTCCTAATTGGCTTCATTTGTGCAACCTGAATATTTTGACAAGGGCATGTGTTCTTTCCGTTCTGTTCTACTCTGTTCTATTCTACTCTACCCTGCCTTACTCTACTACACTGTAGCCCCACCATCATCATTCATGAATGCCTTAATCTGGAAATATTTAAATGCTAAGACAAGAAACGAAAGGATTTTTTTCCCCTAAGCATTTCCTCTGCTAGACTGTTGAGCTTGGTTTTGTCTTGAACAGATGGCTCTGGAATAACTGGAAATTGTTTGGTGGCATTTTGGCATTTAAAATGTAAATATTATTGGAGATCATTTGGGAATTTTGGGTTCTCTAATGCTGGAAAACATGCATTAATCAATTTTATTGATCTAAGAATATAAAAATCCAATTTATTTTCTTTCTTTAGTGTCCATTGGGACTGTTAGAGTTGAGTGAATCAGTTTGGTGAGGAATGAATCCATTTGGATTAGGAACCTGCCCTGATACAAGTTCTCCCCTTATCAGGTTCTTTGAAAAAGCAAGGAGATGTATGAGTAACACTTTTTCCTCTTCCTGATCAGCCACTGTAAACTGCCACTATTGCAGAGAGCCATAGCTCTTGTCATGCTCAGCAAAAATATATTAGCTGTTCCTAAGTCTGAGAGACATGTTGTCTAAAATGCCTATAAAGATGGGTCTCATCCAGATTATACTCTTTTCCCAAATTTGATTAAGTTGGCACACAGCTCTTTTTTGAATACATAAGTCTTTAATTACTTCAGTTATTGGGCTGCAGTTGAATGATCTTGCTTATTATAGCATGCAGTGTATTCTTGCAAGGTTGTATTGGTTTTACAATTTAAGGAAGGACAGGTGCAGGATTGCTTTAGATTACTTGAGGTTAGAAAGACACTGATTTGCATAGCTTCAGGGCTGTTGGAATCCTTTGGGAAGTGAAAGCAATTTTCTTTTATTTACTCTCAGTTCTACAGTTCCTTCTGCCACTTATTCTCCCTGGGTCAGCCTTTTGCTTTTCTAATGTTTATGTCAAGATGTTGCACCAAGACTACACAGATAGATTTCGCCTGGGCTCTTGAAAGGACGGCATCAAAGTTTTGCAAATTCAAAATCTTGCCTCTTCTTCTGTCAGAAAGCAGTCAACAAATCTCCTTCTTCTGTTTCTTCAGAAGAAAAATTAAATTTTCTTTTTATTTTCTGTTAGCGTTTTCTATCTATTCTTGTCCCTTTTTTGCCGCACTGTTCTTCCCATTTACCACCCTTACCACATCCAACATAAACAACCTGCCCCTAGTTACTTTCTACCCATTGCTCCCACTTTTGCTGCATCTGTACCCATATTTAGTATTTCTGACAGTTACCCAGGTAACAAGGTCGCAACCTTAGATAGTATTACTATGTATCTCGGGCACTGGTGGTCTTGTGAATATCTGCTTCCTTAAGGTCCCCCTTATTCCCTCAGCAATTATCTGTGAGGTCTGTCTGTTTCTCACATACCTCCTCCTTATACCTTTTTAAAATCTAGCTGTTCCTCACGGTGCTGTTACTTTTGTCAGCTTCTCACATTGTTATTTGTTAAACCTAATATTTTTCTCATGTCTTGTCCAGCAGTTTCTCACGTCCTGTTCCGTTAGCTTAACCTCAGGCCAGCACCTAGTCAGCATCCCAGCCATCTGCTTATGACCCTAACACTCCCCTGCTTGCAGGTCATGTCCCAGGGAGATGCCCCTCTCCTTCTCTGGGCCACCGAGCCTGAGCAGGCCTCCCGTGGCACCACCAACATGGCTGCACACCTCGGGGCAGGCACCTGACTCCAGGGGGTTTGACGTGTGCAGGGTGTGCTGTGCTACAGTGCGACTTCTCACCATTGCCAGCACTAACACGACCCTTCAGAGGCAAAATAGAATATGCGTAGTGGGGCACTTCCACCCCATAACACTCCTGTGAGAGTACCAGCGCATGGTAGACCTATCTGCTCCTCTGGCTTCACTTCACGCAACCTCTGCTCTGCTCCCACGGGCTGAACATCCACTAGTTGGGTATTGCTCACTTTTGTTTGAAAATAATCTTGTTTGTGTGCTCTGAGAGCCTCTGGGAAGTGAACCCAAATACAGTAAATGAAGGTGATGAGATTAGCTGGAGAAGTGCACTCCTGATCCAAACTACATGCTAATGCAGACTAGCATCATAATACCAAATAAGCTTAAAAACCTATCTCTGCACCTGGTCTTCTTGAATACAGGCAATGACAGCATAGAGAATTTCACTTAATGTCTGTCTTACCTTACAATGGCATCAGGGATTTATTATTTTTCCCCAAGAGACAGCATGTATGTCCCAGGACTGGGACTACTCTCGTGGTCACAAAGCATGGTGTTCCCAAGATTGGTTGGCCTGGCCAAATCCTTCTCTTCACTGGAGAGATGGGCCTAATTAGACACAACCCACGTCAAATGTTAAGACTTAAAGATGGAGAGGTGAGGCTGTGCAGATGATTATGTCGGTCTACAAAAGGAAGCTGTACAGACAGTGGTAAAATTAACATATCTGAGTAACAGCCAAGAGGAATTACCAGTAATTAAACTGGGGTGCTTAGGCTCATGGTTTTCTAAACTATGCATGTAGTAATCAGAACAGACATATGTCAGAAACCTTAGGGCATGGCAAGGGCATGGGAGAGCTATGTAGCCAAGTCTCTGGTGTGTAATTCTGTGCCGTATCAGGCATCTTGCATTCAACAGGAGCCAGTACTCTGTGTCCTAGGGCTTTCCACAGCCTCTGAGGTGAGGTCCTCCAGCTGCATGGCCAGTGATGTGCCAGCGTGAGACTTTTTGCTAGGCTTCCTAAAAAAAGGAAAACCAAGTGGCAATTCCGAGCATAATTTATGAACTAAGAGGGCAGAATCCGTGTTTGATGGGATAAAAAAGAGGGACAAAGGGTGGGAGAACCAGTTTTTATCATCTACAAGGCTGATGTTCTTTTTCTCATCCTCTACTAATTCACATTGCAAATTTATGTTTATTGTCCCTAAATGCATTGTGCTGTATGTTGTACTCTTGAATTTCATCCTGTTTCTGCTATTCATGAGCCACGGCTTTCTTGCTTTTTCCCTATGATATCCCAATCCTTCTCTGTGCTGACTGTGTTCCATTTCAGCAACATACCACTACCCTTGGTGCTTAGGTTTTTGAAAAACATTTCAAAAGATCAGTGGTAGAGAATGGTAACCTCTATCCAGATTGGTATTTCCCCCTGAAGCATGACCAGGTGTCATTTTCCATAAGTCATTTCCTTTTCCCATCAGAATTCATTTACTAATTCCCACGCAGTCAGGCTTTACAAACTGTTTTCCATAAAGCAACACATTTGAAGATCAGATAGAAAAAACTCCTGCTATATTTAAATTTTCCTATAAAAATAGTTTCTTACTGATGTATCAGGCAAGCCTTGGACAATCTGTTGTTTTGTTAATGCAGATTATGTTTTATCCCAATTTTTATTTATCTGCATGTTTTCAATTATTTTTTCTTCCAAAAAAATTGTTCTAAATTCTTGCACAATATAAAGGTCAGAAAAAGGGATTTTGTAGTGAGTGATATCTCTTTTTCATGTGGAATATGGTTTCTATTTTCATTATTCTTAAAGATGCACTTCTAGCATTTACGTTTTCTCAAACATATTTCATACTTTATTATTAATTTTGCCCAGATTTTTTCTTATTTATTGTACAGTGGTGATTGCCCAGACCTCCTGCAATGCTAAACCTTTTTACTTCCAACTCAGACAAAAAATTTGCCATAATGCTTTTACTTAAATTTTCAATGACTTTTTCAGCATTTATTTGACATTCCTGTTCTAGTTCAATATTATTTTAAAAATGTATTTCTTTTTCTTATATTACAACCTATTTCTTTTTTCCTCTGTGTCTTTATATTTACATGAATAAAACCAATTCTGTTTTTTTATCCATTCTTATTTCCCATAATCCTTTTCAAGGTTTCCCTGATCATTCCCTTAGACAAGTCTCACTTTATCACAGTATCACTTTATTTCTAACACCTTAAATTTAAAATCACAGTGCTGAAAGGGACCTCGAGAGGTCATTTAGTTCATCTTCCTGTCCCAAACCAAGACTGCTGCAACATGGTTGTCTAACCTGTTCTTAAAGCTCTCCAGTCACAGAGGTTATTCTGCTTCCTCAAGTCCAGTATTTCACTATCATTCCTATCAAAATATTTTCTGCAGTTTAATTTTAATGTTTCTTGTTTGAATTTAAGCAGATTACTGCTTGCATTTTTCACCAATAACATGGATACTAGATTGTTTCTGTCCTCTTTGCAGCACCCTTTTGCAATTTTGAGTAATTATTGAGGTGCCCTCAGGTGTCTCTTGCTCTGGCCAGCCCAGCCCAGGGTGAACCTGTGTGCATGACTACAGATTTGTTGCATTACTCTTCTCCAGACTCTGTCTGACTGATTCTTATCATGTTTGAGGCCAAGAATATCATAGAATCATAGAAT
>RSEF01000001.1:13427552-13440361 GCA_003993805.1 Himantopus leucocephalus | reverse complement strand
AAAAGCTAGAACATTAGTGTGTTGTCAACACTGTTTTCATTACAGATCCAAACCATAGCACCATACAAGCTACTATGAAGAAATGTAACTGTGTCCTAGCTGTGCATCCCAGAATCGCTCGAGGATCTTCTGATACTGAGCGCATTCAGACCAACAAGGACTTCCGAATGCACTCTCTGGTCAGGTGCCTGCTAGATCTGTGTTGGCTGGGCCAGCGGCACCGAACAGGCCATGCAGGTCCACGTGTGGGGAAGGCAGGGTGGGGTGTCTCGCTGCTGGAAAGCAAAGACAGAAGGACACCCAGGTGCTGCTGTGTGCCAGGCCGCCTCTCTGTCTCTGCCTTCATAACTGAGAAGGTGAGGTGGACTCTGTCTTTGGAAGAGCCTGTGTCTGTAGTTGTTCTTTAGTCTTCTGCTCTTTCTACCAGTCGCTTTTATGTCAGACTAGACTATATGCAGATTAGTAAATGAGAAGGCTAAATGCTGTACTGGCTTTGTGGAGATTTGTAAGATACACTGTCGCACCCTCACCCTTCCTTGGTGCTTTGATATCAATTACCTAGTCACGTGGGAAGGCTGAACCAGGAAACACACACACAGTCATTGCTCTTTAAAATACTGATTTCCTTAATGCAATGATGTAGTCTGAGATAACCCTTCACACGTGACCACTGAGTTGCAGTGACAGAATGTGGCAAATGGCAAATCAAACAGCAGTGCCGTTTCTCTGCTGGAGGTGGTGAGAGGAACCACTGCAGATTTGCAGTAGCATCGATCAGGTGCAGCAGCTTTACCCAGGCAAGACAGGGCTGGAGCACTTCCTCCGGTTCTGCGCTTACCTTGCTCTCTTTCTGGTAGGAGGCATGACTGGTTTATATCATCTCATTACCGCCTTTGCTTCTTCACCCAATAATGGATCCATTTCCTGTTGGAAATGTGTTTTTATCAATACTTATAGATACTTAAAGGGAGAGTACCAGGGGAGTGGAAACAGTCTTTTCTCAGTGGTGCCCAGTGATAGAACAAGAGATAACAGTAAACTTGAACATAGGAAGTTCCTTCTTAACGTGAGGAGGGACTTCTTTACTTTGAGGGTGGCAGAGCACTGGAACAGGCTGCCCAGAGAGATTTTGGTGGAGTCCCCGACTCTGGAGACATTCAAAACCTGCCTGGACGCCGTCCTGTGTAACCTGCTGTAGGTGACCCTGCTCTGGCAGGGGGGTTGGACTAGATGATCTCCAGAGGTCCCTTCCAACCCTGACCGTTCTGTGACTCTATTCTCTTTGCTATGCTCTAAAACTGGTTCTATCCAACTTCCCAAGAAACATTTCTTTAGGGACCAGAGGCAAATTTCCTGTCATTTGTGTTTATACCCTGGGTGTCCCTTGTATCATCCTGTGCCTATGTTCTCAAGGATCTCTGTGGTCATCTTGTACTGTCATGGGTCCTTGCTGTGGTCTGATGGGCTACAGCAGCACTGAGCACAGCAGGAGAACATGTGGCTGTGGGATGCACAGTGGTGGACCTCAGGTCTTCACACAGGTGTAGGACCTCATGCTAGGTCGTCCAGAATATCTAATGTGGCAACCTACAGGGCGACAGCCCTAAGATTTCCCCTACAGCATAGATGCTATGACAAACTCTGGTGCCTACCAAGATTTCTTCAAAACCATGGCACAATTAGATGACCAATGAATTTGGCCTGAAAACTGCAGCACAAGTTGTTCTTTATCCCAGTGTCAAGAAGTCAGGAAGACCATAACTGCACTAGTATAAGAAATATCCACAGCAGAGCAGCAAATAGACAGCATAATGAAAACATGACCCAACCTCATGCAGCTGGGAGTCACACCTGACCCAGTGTTCACCATCAAGATTATGTTGAAGAAGCCAAACTACAGAAAGATGCAGTTCTCCTGCATTCTTTCCTCTGATTTCATAATGTTTCCAGCCACGTTGCTCATTCCCTGCCATTTTTACATTTCCCCAGTGCTTCAAAACTCTGACCTTTCCTTTGCAGGAATACATTTTTAAAATTCAATACCTGGTCTTACAATCACAGTAAATGAACTTTTCAGCTTGTTTTCACTTTAAAAGTACAATCTGCATTGGCAAGACATGACTTAGTAGTTTTAACCCAAGCTCTCAAAGGCATAAATTAATGTGGAAAAATAGAAATTCGTTCATTATTTCAGTCTGGAAATCTGCTCAGCCTGTGTTTTTCAGACTGGTTTTCCTTGGCTGTTAAATTGATAAGATGATTATGTTATGATTTTATAAATAATGTGTGTTGAGAAAGGGGTGTAATTCCAGTGGAAAATGGAAGCTCAGGGATTCACTGAGAGGCAGGATCTTCTCGGAGAGCAGTTGCATTGTAAACCTGGGAGGAGAAAACTGTCTTCTGAAAGAGGTTTGGCTGTTCAAAAAGGAGTAGATTAGATTTGGCATTCCTGGAGATTTAAAAGAGCACAGGAGCGCTGAGATCTGCGCTTCCATTTCCATCTCACTCTGTCTGTGGTTTAGTTTACAGGAATACATCGTGCTCACAAACATGATTCTTGGTTCTCTCTTCACTAACATTTTTAGTATCTTTTTCAGGTATGATTTGTTTCTGTGCCCCTAATAATAATTGTGAGGTGTCTTTTAAGCCTGAGAGTGAGCTTCAATATCAGGTGTTTTCTGTGCTGCTTAGTAAGCAGTGAGACATACACAAGCCTTAATGCTTTGCTCCAAAATAACACTATGATTACTTTTTTCATTTTCTGGTTGGTGTTGGAGAACATATCGTTACCCCCCTATAGTGGTGCTTCACTGCATCTGTTCTTGTGGTTCCCATTGTTCCTATAACAAGCTGTATTTTAACATGGTGAAGAAAAGGAAGAAAAAAAGCAGAAAATAATGGAAAAAAAACTAAAAGAAGTTCATTAGGTTATAACATTAGCATCTGTCCATCATGAAGGACAGTCTGAGACCATTTTGCCTTGAAGTTGGCTTGGAATCAGAATATGACTGAAAAAGTCATGATTTCACTTCAGAATTCAAAATCTGTCTCCAAAGAAGTACATGAGAATTTTTCCATGGGATCAGTCTTCATCCTATTTCTTACGGAAGGGAACAAACTGCATCAAGCCTCTGAATAGCAGTCTGGATCCTGTGATGTACAAGTACCTTGGTACTTCTGCCAGCTAAGGGATATGTTACAAAGGTACCACCTCCATGGACTGCAGCTGGTGTCAGTGCCTGTCTGGAGGAACTGAGGAATCTGCTTCACTGTTCTTGTGGCTTGAAAGTTCTTTCTTAATATCCCACCTGGGGGACCATTTGTTGGTCAAGTGGTCAAAAAGACCATTTGTTGTCAATTAAGATGATTTGTTCTTGGCATCTTCCCAGTGGCAAAAGAGAACAGACGATGGATCACCTTCCAATTTCTAACACACTGCTGTGTACTGTAAAGCTGTTACCATGTTTCCTTTCAGTCTTTTCTTTTCCAGGTGATTTTCAGCCTTTTTCAGTTTGCGGCTCTTAAAGATTTTTCAGTGAATGTACTAACCCTTGCACGGTACCTTGAACACTGCTTTTGGCAGGTTCTATTTTTCTTAGCTACCTTTTAACCTCTGAGAATGTGTCCACAAAACCTTGCACATCTGAGGACCACAAACTGTGAAGCAAACTTTCTTAGACCCTAAATCATCAACCCCTTTATGCAGAACATTTTCCCTACCATTTTATATGCATACAATATTTTTTATATTCTATAAACATTTTATCTTCTGTTGCCTTCCTCTACTCTCTCACTAAGTCATTAATATTTTCCTTTAAAAGTAGGAGGCAACTGAGATGTAGAATCCAAACTACACTCATCAGTCCAAAATGCAACTTCATAATTATTCCTGATAAATTATTACCTAGTGTGAGTTGTGCTTTTGCAAGTGGATCTAACTGCTGACTTGTATTTTATTGTGTTTCCAGTAAAACCTTCATGTCTTTTTATGGCATATTGTTGTTTAGACAGGGGCTTATAATTTCATATTTTCATGTTTTCTTTCAGATGGGATACACTTTGGGGGTGGGGATAAAGCCTATGTTTTGCTTTCTTTTTTCATGACTTCTTCCTGGAGTTTCTCATGTAATGCCACCAGCAAAACCAGCATGCAGCCCTTGAAAGAGGCTCATTCAAACTGAGGGTATTAAATGAGAGAAAAAGCTCAGGCACGTGGTAATGCAAAACATTTCTGTCTTGAAATTCTGGCCAGTAGCAACATTGTTTAAGGCTTAATTTTACGGTTTAAAAAGCCACAAAATCTCTCATGTGAGTAAAGACAGGTATTACACAGTTGTTAATTTTATTTACATTTACTTAACCAAACAAAGGACGACCTTGTTGGTTTACAAAAAAAACCAGAATCGAGCACATGAAAACACTGGGGATGCGGGGCTAAAAAATTTAAAAGATACAATTTTATGTTTTGCTTCCTTGAAATATCTGACTTGGGAAACTTTTCAACCAATAAGTGTCCTAGGACCTTGAAGAGACAATCAGTAATTTCATGAGGAATATCTAATTAACAGGTTCTTCCTCACATCTGATTTATCCTTCTTATCAGGGCTTAAAACCTGAAGGGAAGAAATGTAACTTCGGGGTTTACTTTATTATCAAAGAAAATTTTACTGCTTAATACTAATGATTTAGGATCAATCAAAAATTACACTCTTTCTTTTTTTTTTCTAAAACCAGAGCGGGTAAATGACTGAAATATATATTAAAAACTAAGCTAGGCAAGCTGTGTGTAAGAATATAAAATTAGTCCTAAATCAGCAGAATAAAATTAGATGTTATACATTTAGCACTTTTGTAAAGACATAGGCTATCAGATTTACAGTGCAATACAATAGTTCATAAAGAAGACTATTCATCCAATTTTGAAACCCAGAAATAAAAATTAAAATGAAATAAGCCTAAAAATGATCATTGATTACAATATTGTTTCTACCTCACTTAATTTACTCTTCTAAACCTAGGGGTCTTAAGACAGGACTGTTATTTCTGGGGGCAAAGTTACCTCTTCTCTGCTACTTTTAAGTTGGTTCTGGAGGGCAAAGTCGGGGGTTCTTCAGTGCCAAGACCTGTGCAGGGTAAAAAGGACCCCAAAGACCTTTTTGCACACCTTAAATTACTGGATGCACTGGTGTAGGGAATGTATAATGAATTGGGTCCCACTGTAATCTGTTCTCATGGTGGTTTTGTGTTCTAATAGTACCTTTGCTCTGCAGATCAAAGGTGTTACAGCAGGTCATGTAGACCTACAGGAATTATCGTTAATCAGGTTGGGTGTTAATGGCAGTACGTCTCCAGCAGCACAGACCTAAGTCTGGGCTAAGCCGGGCAGTAATGATCCAGACTCCAGGACCTGGCATGTGCCCTGAACAGTATTCGGTAGCTACATTATTCACCTGAACTTACTAAGTGAAACACAGCTTGGGTGTGTGCAATACAAAGATTCTGAAAATTTAGGGTGTTCATGTGTACAGAAAAAGAAAGGATTTGATCCATATCTCATATATGTTAGATTAATGTATCATTTATGGTTTCTTTTCTTAAAAGCAAAAAAAAAAAACCACCCACATGCCAACCCCCTCGTTGTCAGGTACCAATGTTCAGGCAACTGAATCACTCCCCAGGGAGCAATGTTTCCTTTTAAATTTTTATTTTATAATGAAGAAATGAAGCTTTTGTCTTGTTAAGAAAAAAAGGTTTGCCATTAAAGTTTGCCTGAGATTCTAAAGTGAAGCGATTCTACTTCTGTCGGGGCAATGAATCCACACAGAGCATCATTGTAATGTTTGTGCCAAAAATCCAAGAGAAGCTGGGGACCCTTGGGTATCAATTCCTATTCCACTGGAAGAGAGAACTGTCAAAGGAAGAGAGAGGGTAAAAAGCTCTTTTTGATACACATGATTCTGTAGGTTTCAGGCAAATGCTCAGAAGTGGGAACACAGTGGCCAATTCCATGTCAGCACAACATAGTAACAAGAACTGCAGTCACATCTTTGGTGGCAGTTCAGATGTCCTTTTTGAGACGCAGCACATAGTCTCATGATTAAATTACAAATGTGTATGGCCCTGTTGCCTTAAGCTTTTGTTTTTTCAGTTGCTTGAGTGAAAATCACTGCTATTTTGATTGAAGAGTATCTTACATCCACTTTGTATGTCTTGCAAATCACTAAAAAATTTGGGGTAATGCAGCATCAGACCCAGGGATTTTATTTTGTTTTTTTCACTGCACCACTTTCGTGGCAATTATTTGGATGAATTAAAGCAGAGCTTTCCCAAAGACAATGAAATGCTCAATGTGGCTGCCTGACAAGGTCATGCATAGAGTAATAATTTGCATGAAGCTGGAAGAAGTACATGCCTTTCTAGGGCATAAACAAGCTTTGAGAATGCCAGAAATTACACAAGCAAAATAATTATAACTTGAATCAAACCAGCTTGCTTCTTTTAACCTTCCCACAGATTCAGCTAATTTATTAAACTATGGGCATTGCAGTCAGAGCTCCAAAGAGCTTTTTTGTTCCATTTTGCTGCACTATGCTGCAAGAACGATCAGAGAATGTAACAGTGCCCTTGATTCAGATGTTTACAAATCACAGACCTGTAGTATTTGACTATCTTATCAGCACACATGATGTGGATAGGAACTTGTACACGGCCATGGTATCACAAAGAGATACTGCCTGAATTATATTACTTGAAGAATTGAAGGGCTGTCTTTCAAGAGCCATTAGGTACTCTTTTTTTTTTTAAAAAAAAAAAGAATATCCACCTTATCAAGCCTGTTAACATAAAGTTAGTAATACTTCTGATCATGAAGATACATTCTTATTCTTAACATGAGAAAGTAAACATAAACCAAATTTGCAACAGTTAAAGGCACTGAAAAGACTTCATCTGACCCTGGCGTGCTACTGCAGCAAATACAATGTGTGGGTGGCAAAAAAATATTGTTCTATTTTCTGGTAGTATATGATAATAAATTAGATGCTAAGGTGGTATTTTGATGACCATGGACCTATGGCTAGCTCTGTCCTATGACTTATTCAGTGAGTTGGGGGGGTGTGTGTGTGGGGAGGTTTGTTTCACTTATGCATCCTTGAATTCGAAAAATCAAATTATATGGTTTGTTTGTAAAATCCATGCCATGATTATAGCTGATAATATTATACATATATCCTTCACAGGTAGTCCTGCCCAATTTAGCTTACACATCAGCCTGGTGAAATGTCAGCCATTTCTGTAACAAAGGTGTTGTCTCTGAACTGGCATGAGACTTACTGGAACATGCTTCCGTGCTAGTGAAATCATGTGTATCTCAGATAATTTGCTTCATATACAATCTGTTTTGGGCTGGGTTGGTAGTGAACTAATGCATGACCTGACTCTACCCTGACATCTGGGAGGCCATGTCTCCCGTGGCATCTGAGAGAAGGATTAACTTCAGGTTCCTATGACGTTCTGAACACCTGATGTGATATACATACAACTCTTGAAAATTTTGATTGCCTAGACCAGATAGTTGTCAGAACAGTGCCTCTAACCCTCTGTCAGGTAGATGAAACCTGGGGAATCTCTAGCAAGGTTTTGTACCAAGTAAATATACCTTAATTTGAGCGTGGCAGATAGACAAGGTATTGCAAATCTGTCGCAACACCACAGAAAGTATGTGATGGTGCTGGATGAAATGCAGAATCCCAGACCTGAACATCGACTTTATAGAGCTTTGTGTTTATTATTAATAAATGTGTTTTCTTAAAAAAGTAAAGTTGTTCCATTAAACTTACAGAGAAAATGCTCTGTGTACAAATGCAGGCATGGGAGAGAAATTATGGAAGAGAAAGCATGATTACTTCTACTACCCAGCAGAGACAAAGGCCAAAGCATTCACCCATTAAAATAGTTCTGTGGTATAAAGGAGATTAGCTTGAAATGTCTTGTCAATAGACATATACATGCAGGAAAGCAATTTAATGTGTCCTCATTTGCTAGCCTATTGAATTAGACAGGGAATTTTGGCATTCATTGAGAGCAAATAAATACTTTTCATGGCCTGATGAGACTAGATTATTGATCAGTTAGACACATTTGTCTATAAAATGATGGTCCCAATCCTTTTGCTGAGACAGACGAATATAACGTGAGCATGAAGAATCAGGTCAGAAATGTGACGATCTGTCAACTTGATGTTAAGTTCTTTTTAGTTCAGGTTTTGATTGGTAAAGCGAGATATTTAGGGTGGCCAGAGAAATAAAAATATAGCAATCCCTTGCATATGAAAGGACATCAAGGGCATGTTTGCAGCATGTTCTGCTAGGGAGCACAGAGAGATCTCTGAAACACAATGGTAGCGCTTTGCTCCAGAGCTGGCTGGGGAACACTGATTAAAATCCCTGTTATGAATAAGATCATGGTGTTTGATTTTAGACTTAGAAGTATTTCTTAGAAGAGTGTTATAAGTATTTCATTCATTGATTGCAAATAAATACACGTGGCCAATGTTTTTTTCTAGAAGCTTTTATCATCAATAATTTTACCTAAAAAGATAATAAATTGAAAATTAATATCAGAATTATGGATAATTTGATACTATTTTTAATCTCATTATTTTACTATTCTTTTTCAAAGACAGAGGTTGACATTAGGTAAAAACAGCTTTTCACTTTTGGCTTCCTTGCCTAAAGATTGATTAATGACCTTTCTGACAGATTACTTGAAATCTTCACAAAGAAATATTTCCCTCCACACATTAAAAATATACTGTACATGCATAGATCTGAATTTTCTGGACAGCCACATGTTTGATAAAACTCCTACAACATTCCAGGCAGCATTTATGTGAGTGATTACCGAGCTTGAACTGTATGCCTAAAAGACAACCTGACTTCACATGCAAATATTTCATGAAGATTTTTGTCCTATCTAAATATGTGTGTATATAAACACTTTCAAGAATCCTTTTTTATATATATATTCCTGAAAGTCAGCATGAGTATGTAGGCTTGTGTGCATGCATCACTTTGATAAGCTGAATATGTTGCATGGAGAACATAACTCTCCTGGTAGAGACAGAGTAACTGTAATAGAGGGTGTAGTAGGTCAGTATAAGATTTAACATTTTGTATGAGCCAGCTTCAGCTGCTGTTCTCCAAATAAAAGAGAGCTTGTAAGTGCTCTGTCCTGTTAGCGATCCAGGAGAATGCATTACCCTTTTGCTTAGCAAGTCATTGAATCTCCTGAAAGTGTGTGATTTACTCCTCTCTTGCTGCTAGCTTGTTTTTATGGCTGCCTGGACCCACCCATCCTCTCTGCACACACTTGTGCAGGGTCTGAGGGGCAGAAGCTCCCAAACAGGAGCAAGGCAGGCTGGGGGACACTAGGGCAGCCAAGCCCAGGGCATCGGGGACCCCCTTGGGGATGGGGTTGGGACGTTGGCCCACGGGTGGGTCTGACTCAGCATGGCCCATGGCTGGGCAGGACAGGGCTGTGGCGGGGCTGGAGATGTGTCCTACGGCCTCGCTGGGGCAGGGACTGATGGCCCCATGGGCTGGAATGGGGTCCTGGGCTGTGGGTAGGGTGGGGGGAGCCCCAGGGGCGGACAGGGATATTAGGGCCCTTGTGTGCACTCTGGCACTGACAGAAAACATGGCAGCCATTTTAGGGCAGTATCTGCCACCCGTTTTTTGTGGAAGTCCTACAGCCGCATGTCAACACAAAAGAAGTTGCTCGAGTTCTTACGTGACCTGAAATAAAAAGCTTGTTCTGAGCAAGAACATCTCTGGAGTATCAGCAAAACCAGTGGGAAATAAATGCATTGCTATTTCTCCTATATAGCTGATTGAAAAAAAAAATCATACTCCCAAAATCTATTGGTGCCCCATTACCTGATCAAACTCTCCCTGAGTTTTCCCTTTTGCTCACCTGAAGGTGACTCTCCTAACATAAGCATTAAAATTTATTGACTTGATCTTACAATTCTTCAGCAGACAAATCTCCTGATAAATTCATCTACTGTTACTATATTATTATCTACTAAAACAAGCCTCATCTGTTACTCTAGCTGCATGTTCAATTTATGCATGTGACAAATACTCAAGAGGTTTTTAATATTACCTTTTAAAAACACTTCTGTCCACTTACCACAGCTTTCCACTTTGGGAAAATTCTGAATTTTCAGTGAGCCAAACAGGCTCAGGATTTCTTTGCGTAAGGACTCTCAGGGCCATTAATACAAATTAAAAACATGAATTTAAAGAAGGTGAATATTATTCAATTCTTGATTGGGCATCCTTATTCAGAATTCAAGTGGTTGCAATTTGCTCTCACTTATTTCAGTCTGAAAGTGAATTAAACTACTCACACGGGTTTAATGCCATTTAGCTAACAAATGTTCAACCCAAGTTTACACTAACTTTTAGAGTCTTTAGGTGTCAACAAACTGTGGCTTACAGGTAATATTTTTCATAGATACAAGATGCCTTTACTATAAACAATGGAAAAAGTTCTTCCTAGTAGAATTTTTGGTGCTTCAGTCATAAAAGAAATGTACAGTTAGCTCTTCTTGGAAACTGAATATATTTCCAGTAAGACTGATTTACTAACTGAATGCCTGAGTGAAAGAACATCTATGGGATTTTCCAAATAAAAGAAAGGAAATTCCCAATCATATATCCATATATTCAGAAACTCCCGTTTCAACTCTTGTTCTTCCATTCCTTCTGTTTTAGCCTGATTTTGAATATCTTAAATTTTTCATTTTGTTTCACTGCCCATAGTGTCACACAGGCAGATAGGAAGAAAGGCTGCTTGCTGAATCCCTGCTGTTTGAAATGAGCTAGCCTCTGAGAAGCTCTGTGCAGTTATTTACTCTTTTCAAGGGCTATTCCTATTTAAAGGATACACTAACTCAGGCATTACACATTTATATATATAAATTTAACTCTTTTTCCTCAGCATGATGCATTTCTCTGTATGGAAAACTTTATAATATTTCCCTTAGAAAGTCTGTGAAATTCAGAACAGATAAATTTCATATAATTTTAGTGGACCAAAAGTGTATGGGGGGGTTGTTTTCTGCTGAAGCAGACAAGAAAGCTGAAATGAACTTGAAAGTGATATAGGCTCTTGGCTTCATGAAAGAAAATGAAACAAGATGTTTAGATTGTTCCCTCCTGAATTGCTGGGTGTCATGCTTGGGTCAATAAAGCTCACAGACTGAGTTTTTTACAGCAGTCATGAATTTATGATTAGGTCAGCAATAAGGTAGAGAGAAAGATTTTGTGGGTCTGAGCAAAAGGGTGTTCAGTTTCAGATCCCTTCAGCCATCCACCCCTCTAGGCACTGGAAGGAGACAGACCACCGCTTGAATTGCACTCTGTGACCTGATACTTTAATGCGAGGGGCTTCCATTGGTTTTATTTCGGTTGTTTCTTGGTTTGATATGGGTGGCACATACTTCAGTTCCACTTAGCACACTGGCAACAGCAAAGAGTGTTATGGAAGCAGCTCTTGCAAAGCACTTCCCTTCTCTGTATTTTAGCTGGCTTTCTCAAAGAAAATGTTTTATGATCACTATAGCTTATGAACAAAAGATCTATAATATGCTTATTAATAACCAGTTTCAAAAAGCTTCTCATGGATGGGGCTGCCTGTGCCTTATCTGTCCATAGAGCATCATGAAGAGCAAAGGACTTTGCCTCAGTCAGTCTTGGAGTGCATACTCATGGTGATGCTTGGGATGGGCTCAGATTCACGATTAACTGAGCATGTAGACACATTGTGGACTGAGCTCAGGACTGTAACTTGCATGCCTGTGACTGAGCTCCGTTTCCCTCTGTAGAAGCTCACATAGCGGGAGTTCACTGGGGAAAGCACGCAGAAAAAAAGATGGGTTTTGGCATGACCTTCAGCTAAAACTTTTGTAGGCTCATAACTCCTTGACCACAATATAGTCATGTGGGCTATCTGACATACAACCCAAAAAGTGTCATGGATTAATAGCTATGATTAGGGCTGAGATTTTCACAGGTCTCACCAGCAAATAGGTGTTAGATCCTATCTGAACATCAAAGGAATCCACTAGCTTAACCTGTTCAGCCACCTCAGCCAAGCACCTAAAAAAGGTAAGGTGAGGCTAAGTTCATCTCAATTTAGAAAAAAGTTTAGTGAAAAGACCTGTGCCACACAAATGAACGGGGACCAAGCACTTCAGTGTTTACCTTCTGCTTTTTGTAGTGGGGCTCCGTAGCAGCTTGGAGACAGACCCAGAAGTAGAACCCTGGTTTTCTTCCATTTGTATAATCACTGTACTGCTTCCCTCTGATAATATATGTGGGGATCTCCCATTGAGTTTTTAATTGGTATGATGGGGAGATTTTGTCCTCTGCCTACTGTAGTTAGTGTTGCTTACAATAGGGAAAGAAAAGATCAAAACATCAGTGAAGAGTGTATTGCTGTGATCAGGACTCAAAGCACAAATAATGATGTATCTTAAGCCTAATTATTAGTTTTTAATTATAGCACAGAAGAGATGTTTGCCCTAAATAAACTGATTCCTAGAGCTTTACCTTGCTTGAAGGCTGAACTTTATGACAGTGCCAAAGAAAACAATTTGCCAAAGATCAATCTGATTATGAATTATACGGTCTGTCCTGTTGGAATTACAACATCTGTGCAGACATATTATGGTGCTCAAAAAATAAATCATTTATGTTTCCAGAAGCAGAACAGAACAAGCTTTGAAATCATAATCACAGAAT
>RSEF01000001.1:13408221-13419572 GCA_003993805.1 Himantopus leucocephalus | reverse complement strand
GATCACTTCCCGAGTCCTGCTCACCACTCTATTCCTGATACAGTAAGTAGTATGTAAGTAGTTCTTGTTGGGCTTGGTCTTTATTTCCTTTTCTTCACATTTTACCACCTTTTTCTCTCTTTTCTGTGTCTAATTTTCCATTTGTCTTTTCTGTCCTTTCTAAGAGCGTTCGTTCCCTGCACCTTCTTTCTGCCTTTTGTGGCTTGCCTCTGGATGGTTCTTCCTAGTAACCAGGAAAGGAAATCTGCACAACAGAGAATCAATGAGTTTTAGGTGAAACAGTGTGCCCGTGTGGCATTCATTGCATATTTGCATGCCTATAATACACTTCCACAAAATATAAACCTGAAAATCTGTGTACCGTAGAATCACCTTTCAGGTTTTGAGACAGCTGAAGATACTCAGCAAACATATTGGAAGAATGATACCCTTAAATATAGATAAATTATCATTCAGTAGGATTGTCTTGAGTTTCTTGGGTACACAAAAAATATGCTTTCTGCCATCCTTCTCTCACTGTATTTCCCTTCTTCTGTTTGACTGCAGTTCCTGAAATATGCCAGGCATTGTGCAGATACAGAGGCAGAGATTCTGTGGCAATGTACAGGCAGTCTAAACACATGAGAGAGAGAGAAGCAACACTCCAGGTAAACCCTTGTCAATATTTCCTCCCCTCTCCCAAAGGATTTCTCCTGACTGGCCCTTCTCTCCAAGTGCAAAATGCCCCTGGACAGGTATTTAAGGGTATGTTGCTTTCCTTCACCTCAGATCACCATCTGGCAGATTCCTGATCAGCAAGACGCTATGGGAGAGGATGAACAGTCAGATGGGAATCAGCACACTAATGGTTCTGCCTAAAAGGTAGGGACTTACCCACCCTTCTCTTCTATACTCCTCCCTCACTGTTTCCTATCCTGGTGACCATGTTCATTCATTGCTTACATTCTTCCATTTCTCACAGCACCTGCTGATTTGCCATTTTTCCCTTTCCTCCTTTCTTCAGCTTTCACACCTGATATGAAGCCATTTTGTTTCCACTTGTCATTACTTTTTGTTTCCTCCTTTCTCTAGCTGCAGGCTCCTGTGACGCTGGTGAACCCTGCAGTACCGTTTCTCAGAGGAGGCCAGGATGCAGCGTGAGAAGACACGGGCATCCCTGCAGTTTGGCAGCTGACAGCAACCTTCGCATGTACCGTCTGCCTGAGTTGTCTCCAATTCTGATTTGGGGCCACGTTTAGACGTGATCAATTTTTGGTAATTGTAATTCAAGCTTTTAAAAATCATGTGGCATTAGTAATCAGAAATGCTAGTCTTTTCTTTCCCTTCCAGTGCTTGTGGCTTTAGTTTTAATATTTTGCAGCTCTTAATGTGACAAAGAAATATTCCCACGATGAAAAATTTAAAGTCACAGGAGAACTGGCACTTTCAGGAAAATCCCCAAAGGCTACAAAACTGCATGGTAAGACCCAAGGAGCTGACAACACAGAGCACAGGGTGCACAGGAACCAGCAGCCAATACTGCAGCTCCAGCTGCATGCACTTGAGGGCTGGAGTTCAGGGAGATTAATCCCGTGTAAGAAACACATGCCCTTTATACCTCCCGTGAGTGGCTGGGCCTAACGAGAGATATTGGCATCTCTGATAAGACAGCAAATGTACAGAAAGCAACTTAAAGAGCACTCACATGCCTGTGCATATGGGTTGCAGCTGATATGCCTGCAGTACCTTAAGTCCAGCTGGCTTACGTATCAATAGCAGAGTACTCACAGCAACGCTATTTTGGCAAACGGTTGTATAGCTGCACTGAAGCCTCAGACATCATTGCTCTTGGTACCTAAGACAGCTAACTTAGAGCTAATTATCTCTCTCTGTGCTATAGTCACAGCGGCTGAAAGAAGTCATCCATCAGAAGATGCTCGGTATGCCACATGAACCTTCAGTGGACTAGTCAAAATGCCACCCGCTATCCTACCAGACACCTGCTCCTCCTCACGGACCTGAACTAGGATCCATGGGCATCAGGGAGGCTGAGGTGGGACACCCTTCTCCCCTGTCTCCCATCGATCTTTAGGATGAAAATTCCACTTTGCTGTTGTGTGCTTCATGGGGCAGTGGTGTGAAATCCTGTGGGAGGAACACTGGGGGAGGATGGGCGGCAGTTCCAGTACGGCATCCTTTGCACTGTAGCTGTGCAGAAACTGTCCTTTTTGCGTGGTTCACCAAAATGCAGAAAACTTGTAAAATATGCTGCTGTCTCAAGATTATTTATGTGTAAACTCAGAAGGAATGTGACGAGCTCCATTGGGAAAGAGCAAAACAAGGTAAACAGGCAACATCACTGGAGATGAAATTGAACTTTGACAAGTGCAATATAATGCACATTGAAAGGAATGATTTAAGTCATAAGTACACACAGATGGTCCCTGAATTAGCTTCAGTCTCATGTAATAAAGAATTCGATTTTGCAGCAAACGGCTCCCAGTCTGCTTAGAGAATGGGAAAGCAAAAGCATTTAGTTATATTATGGAAGACAGAAAATGATGTGTTCAAAATCAGTGCTTGTACATACATGTAGGCATATGACAATGATTACCAAAGTGTTTTAATAACTTTGATCCATAAGCAGACTATTTTTTTTTGCATTACCTACAGTGTGATTAGAAAGCCTGTAGGTAATTAATTTCATGTGAATAAGGGAGAAGTGTTACCTGCCAACATCTGTAAGCACCAGTGTGCTTGTTCCCCAGCCCTCATCGGCTGAAACGCATTGAAGACCAGATCGCCTTTTATGGTTAAGCATTGCTACCTCCGTCTCCCATGTTTGGAGAAAACCAATTTAAATTAACGGTCTGCTATTATAAGTCTGAACTTTGTGTTGCCCTATGCAGGGCCGTGTCTGGGCATGGTTCAGACTATCCCATTCTTGGGCTCCCTTTTGGGCTGGTTCTAGGCAGCTCCTTGCTGGGTGCGTGGGAAGCTGAATTGCCCTGTTAGGAAATACGTTCTTTATATAGGCTAGAGAGACAGGTGCCATCTTAAAGCTTCTGGGAATTTCCTTCTGAGAGCTATCTCCCCGTGTTTGGATAGGGATCCTGAGTACTTAAGGTTGATGCAATGAAGCAGTCTTTTGGACCAAATAGTTGTTGTTTATACATCTGTAGACAGTAACTTGAACACTACAGAGTTCACATGTTACTGAATCAGCAACCGGTACGTGGCTCAGTATCCCTGAAGATCTGAACCTGGTAAAAACCCTGAGTCATGAGTTTTAAATAAGGTATTTTTAAGACTGGAATTCTCCTCAAGGAAACAAATTTCAAATGATCAGAGGTACTGTGAAAGCAGAAAAGTTGTGGCCAGTGAATGGCTGCAAATAATTCCTAGGTATAGCTGGAATATTAACAGAAGATCATCGTGGCTCGAGAACATACGACAAATATGACTCATTACAACTTGGCGATCAGCTTAAGAAAAAAATCCATTCATATCAATAATTAGAAATAAAACCCCAGCAGAGAATGTATGAGAATAATTTCTACCATGCAGCACATGCATAACTAAAGACGTGTGCTCCCCTTCTGAAATCACAGGTTTATTTTTATAAGTGCTTCAAATCTGCAAGGGTAATCTGTAGCAAAGTATGACTAATAGCTTTCAAACAGGAATAATTAGACAAAATAATAGTAAGTTGCACCATAGGTCATTATTCGAAAAATAAATTAACGCCCCACCACATCTAAATTCCCTCACCGGTGCATTTACTACCCAGTAATTCTCAAGTAAGCTGAGTTAATGTTCCAATAAAACATCCAGGCACAGTGAAGCTGAAAGGCATACACAGCACAAAGCATTTTTTAAATAGTCAAAAATGGTATTGCATACAATTAAAAATGGGAGATGCCATTTAACTGTACATATAGATCTTGTATCTGGTAGCAGAAACCTGTAACTGTCCAGCTAAAGTCCAGGAAGGCCAAAAAACCATCAGTAACACCATTTGGCATGGCAGCTCCATGCTAGTGTGTGTGGAAATGACCTTCATTGGCAAAGGGATGTGGCGCTTTTTCAGTAATCTCACATTTTGATGGCATCACAATGTTACTTTTCAGGAGCCTCGATGGACTTGCTTTGACATTTTAATGAAATTATATATTAGGAAAACTATCTGCTTACCTAGAAATAACTATGTATGCTGCTTTCTGCCCAACACAATAGTGCCTTCATTCCTCCACATTTGCAGTAAAACTTCTTTCCGATGTAATCTCAAGGAACAATGATTTTGTATAAACGTAAATGGGGCCTGCTAAATATATATGAATTTAGGCACCAGTATAGGTTNCATGACTGCAAACATATCTCAAGAAATAAAAATAAACAATTGTATGTTATAAAATGGATGGGGAGAAAAATGTTCCTCTCCTTTACTTATGTGCTTCATGCTGTATATCAGCTGGCAAAACTTGCATAAACCAGACAGTTGAAAAGAACATGAGACTGAATATTTAATTTTATTTATTAATTCACATACCTATAAAAAAAAACTTATGTCCAAAATAAACACTCTAAAAAAACTCATGATATTGCTTAAAACACAGAAAAATGAATACCAAAACATAGTAAAGATTCAGTTCAATGTAGTCTTTTACCTGCAAGCTCAGCAATTTGCAAGCTCAGCAATTCACAAGCTCAAATACACTCCCAATTCCAACATTTCCCACCGTTCTAATTTCCTGTACTTCCCTCCCCCATTCAAAAAAGTCTCAGGACAGAAAATGAGGTTTGCAGCCCTCCAGGTCACCAGGGCCAAGGTGAGCCAAAGGGCAGAGGGAGTTGCTGCGTGGTGGGGCTTCTATAGGGAATGTCCCAACAGCCACTTCCCACCCATGCCAGGGAAATGACAAACACAGGCTGGGCTTCTGTTATTAGTGCAAAAAGGCACAATCTTGGTCACAAAAGTAGTCCTTAACTTAAACAGTTGCAACTTGACTTTGGAAATAGGATTTTTGCATGAATAAGTTTTGATGGGCATTGGAAGAAAACTAACTGAGTAGAAACTTTTTTAGCAAGCCCTGTTCTTGGGAGGGTTTTGCCTCTGTAGCAGATCAGCACATGGTCACCATGTTGGGGGGTGACTTCTCACTTCTCTTTTACCAATACGGATGTGGAAAGGCCACAGCGTGCTCCCTTCTGAACCTTGGTCGCCAAATGCTCTGTCATCTGAAGTTAGTTTTTCCTGGTTCATAGCCTTGCCTTACTGCTTTTTGGTTACCTCCATCCCTCCCAAAGAGAAGGGGGACTCAGCAATGATCCCACTTGCTACCTTTGAAACCGCAGTGCTACAGCAAAGAGACAGCCCCCAAGTGCTCCAGCATTCCCGGATTAGGGACACGGACAGCCCAGTTCCACACATTAATTCTGTTTGTTAAATGAAGTGTTACAAAGGAGCAAGATACATTATCTGACATGGCAAAAACTAAAGTGGGTCTTTCCAAAGTTAAATGATGTAAACTGGGGACTATACGCATTAAATACACAGAAGGGTTTATGAGGAGCTGCAGGACAGAGAGTTTTGGCAATCTGTATAAATGCTTTCATCTAGAAATGAGAATCTGTGACTGAATGTAGTTGGCTGAGCATAAAACCTCAGCAGCCGCAGCACTTGCAGTGACACTTAAAGGCAAAACGTCATATCCGAATGAGAAAACTGCCTAAAATAGTTACCTATATAAGCTAGAACATGACACTCTGGGGGAAAAAAATGAAAAACCAAACCAACTCAACGTAATTCCAATATAAATACGGTTTAGTCCATGTTTTAGATGAATAAATGCAACAATCCTTAAACTGGTCCTTTCATAAGAAGCAGCATTTAGAAAAAGAGAATAATTTAAAGTAATGCTACAGTTAAATAGTTCTCTAACCTTTAAAATCACATAATGATGAATAAACACACTTGATAACATGGAATAAATCAAATTTATCCTTTAGCAAGTTTAAGGAAGCTACATCAGGCTTGACTTGAGAAAAGGAGATTGGGGTTCTAGTCTGGTGTGATTGGTCTACACGGTTACTGGGTTTTTTTCCTGGGTTATCTTTGAGGATGGAAAGGTTTGCCTGAATCCCGTGGAATGAAAGCACTGTGTGCAGTTCAGAGCTGCCTACTGGTATGTAGCTGAGATACCTTTACTTATTTCTTGAAATGCACCCTCAGAAATATGCATCGCCAAGATTGCTCCCTTTACTGCCTTTCAATAGGACTGTGCAAGTCCCCGAAAAATTGTTTATAATAATAAGGAAGCCATCTCCAGCCATGTGCTGTGGAGAAAAAAAAAAACTTATCTTCTTCTGCTTCTGTTGGTAACCCTGGATTTTGTTCTCTGGATACTCCCACATTATTGTCTTTAGTACAGATGTCATTTAATGCACTCAGGCTACAGCAGATCTTGGTTCTTTAAATGCCAAATCAACCAAATTCAGCTGCTCTGCCCAAAAGATAAAACTACTTTCACATTTGTCACCAAATAGCGCTTCTGGGATCCATTAATAGGGAATATGATTCTCTTCTCCATTAATGCTGAAGGGCTTATTAGAAATTGGTCTCATACAGTAGCAGACACTAGACTTTTCCTTTGGAAAAGAAAGTTTATTATTAAGACCTTTACATTAGAAGCTATAAGTATTTATAATATACTTTGGGCTCACTCTCTTATAAAGTTTTCCTGAAATGCTGACACAGAACTTCTCATCCAGAAATGCCACTTAGCTAATCAAGAAATATAATAGCAATCATTCTCTTCTTTATAGATGAGTTTTAATTGTGAATCATTTTTGGATTTCCTTTTTCACCTGGTATTATTTTGGTTTTGAATTTTGTTACATTTTTATAAAGTTGTTAGGGGTTTTTTTCCTGCTTTAGTTCCGCTAATTGTGACCTGGAATGTGAACTACTTAAAGACAAATGTTTACTTTGTTTTTGAAAAGTTTCTCAGGGAGCAAAAATGTTATATGAATGTTAGCAGAGAAATGATTATTGAAAAATTGTAAGAAAAGATGACATTATATCAAATGTGAGTATTGTGCTAAAGAGATAACTGTCAAATAATTTCAGGATTTATTTCTGATGCTAAAAATTGAACAAAAAAATACAAAGCATGAGCTTCAGGGTAGATTTTAGTATTTATGTTATTTTTGAAGTGTAATCAAGAAGCTTCGGTACATGAAAATGGGAAGAAAACCTCAGAATTTTACATGCAGTTCATCAAAATGCTGAGACAAAAAGTCCCAATGCACTTTTATGTGACATACTATAAAGATAGTGAAGCAGAACAGTTGATATGCCCTCATAAAAATGAGAGGACTTTTAACAAAGGTTATACAAGTCTCACAAAGAATAGAGAGTGAACTTGAATAATGGCAATGATAACACACTCCCAACAAAGCCAGGACAGTAATCGAATAGCACAGTGGCTTTTAAAGGTAATACCATTTATGAGTTTAGCTGAATGACCTGAAGTTGAATATAAGGTGTTGCTGATATTAGTTGAATTCAGGAAAACCAATATTTATCATGTGATATAAAATTAATGCGGCGATTGACTTGAGCAGCTGAGTTCTGCTGTAAGGTTCAAGAAAACGGTCCATGTAGAAATGTAATGACTCTGGGACTCCAGTTGACTCGACACGGAGATTCTGCGGTTCTTTCCAAGGTGTTGGTTTAGAAGGGGCCAATGTACTTTGTATGCCGTAACATCTGTGAGCAGCCTTTTAGTAGCCTTGCGAAGTACTGATCCCTTAGTGAAACCAGTGAGAAGCCCCTTCTATAGTACCTTCCACACACGGAAACAATATTTTTGTTATCAAAGTCTTGGAGTTAGAGTCCCTATGTGTGATGCTGCACAGTTTCATTTCCCTTGTTCTTCCTTGAATTCTTATTATTTTTACAGTTCACTATTTCAGCGGAGGCAGCCAGTATTGTAAATATTCCATATATATGTGCACACTCTTGCTCTTTTACAAAGCCTTTATATTGTTCACATTATTTATTCTCATGTCTTGCAAAAGGATTATTTGCATGATCAGAATATTAGTATCAAAATATGCATCTTTTACAGGAAAAAAAGTGTTGGCATGTATCTCAAAAATGTATATGTAAGCTCTGAGATCCTGAACACATAAATAGACGTACTTATAGGAATTTTTTAAACAGTAATAACGGCAATTGCCATAGCAGGGACCCTCTATAGACAAATTTGCTCTGAAGATAGGGCAGATGCAGCTTTTTGTGAGTAGGCAGCGAAATCAGACCTAATGCAAGTTGTAATGGCATTGGAGTTCAACAAAACAGAAGTTTATTGAGGAAGGAAATCCTTGAGACTGCAGTTGTCTGTCCGGTCCCCGCATTGTGAGGGCATCATTAAATTCAGATCATTCCCTTTCAAAGCAATTCTATATAAAAAAAGAATGTGATCTAATAGGTAGTGCTCTTCAGAAAATGATAGTATAGGCACAACCACAAGCTGCGCAGGATGAAAGGCAGTAAGAGACTGCTGTGGCTGGACCAAGAGCTGGCAATACAGGAAGGAAGTCTAGAGATGGGCAAATTAAGCCAAGTTGCTAGGGACAGATAAGTAGAGATAAGCATCCATGGACAATAGCAGAAAGTACACAAAAAAATACAAAATGAGCTACCACTTGTAAGGGGCATTAAGATGGACAAGAAAACATTCTGTAAGTGCCTGAAGAGAGAAAGGAAGAACCCAGGGAAGAGCCAGCCGGCTACTGAGTGGGGAAGATAAACACAACAATATATCAAGGCCGCACAAGTGGGTTTTTAACAGCAGTCTTCACAACACAAAGTCAGCTGTGGTCAGACAGCTGACACAATTAGGACAGAAAAAAATGTAAACTCAAGACAGATGAAGAAAAGTGGATTAAAGAGTACTTGCATTTATTAGACATTTGAGATTGTTGAGTATTTGAACTATGAGATGTTAAATGGGAGACATCACAAACAATCAGTAAGGTTTCACACACTAACTCTTAGTTCTTCTCTTTCAAACACAGCAAAAGAAAAACCAAAATATCATCTAACAGTTTAACTTCAGCACTTGGAAAAATACAGTATCATATAAAAATGCTACATATTCTCTGTAGAATATGGCAAGGCAAGTAGCAGCCAAGCATGACTTTATGAAGAAAAATCATGTCCGGTCATGAATGCTTTGTGGTCACTCCATCTCAGAGAGGATTTAGTAGAACAAAGCTGATCAAAAGTTCAAACAACTTCTATAAATGAAGACGATTAACAGAGCAGAACAATTAGATTGGAAAAGAGATGATTTAGACAGTTTGGGTAAAAGTCTATAAATTCCTGAAGAAAGTGAATAGGAATTGATTATTCACTGTTTCTTACGATCCAACAACAGCAGGGCAGCCAAGAAAATAATGTGTAATAGGTTTAAAACAATAAAAGGAAAGCCTTTTTCAGAGAGTACATTACTGAACTGTGGAACATATTGACATAACGCACTGTGGAGACCAAATGGGATCGGTTAAATTCATGGAGGGTTTACCTATCAGTGAGTACTAAGCATAATGAATAGTAAGGAAAGTTGTAGAGAGTCTAGAGGGGAAAAACAAACACAGCCAGGGATCTTCAAAAACTGACCTAAGAAGAAAAATCGAAGAAATTAGCGTTGTTAATGCTACTATTCTTCATGTTATGTTCTACAGAAGAAATGCCTGGTGGGAGATACGATTATCTCTGATAACCCTCTTTAGTATGGTATTTTTCAAATAGTTTCTGTGTCTTTCTTCTAGTTCACTGATAAGTACAATACTGGACTCAATACAGAGTCATGATGGACTTCGTGAATTTTTTTTAATTTTTGTTATTTATTTTCTGTTTCCTATCCAGTTTTCATCCATAAAATTTCTTTGCCTTTTATTCTAAAGGTGTTTTTCTGATGATTTAAATACATTATCTTGTTGACTCCTCTTTATTCAATACTTTAGTCACTTGATATTAATTTGCTTATTAGTATTATCTTTTTGTAGCAGTCATATAGTCTATTAGCCTCTTTTAACATGTGAGTAAGAACTCATAACTGTCTAGGATACACTGCACATACTTAAGCTCTTCACATTTGCTACAGAAAGTAGCAAAAGTGTGAGAATAATAGATAGAAATGTAAGCAATCATAGATCCAGGACACATAACCCGCAAGGAGATGCTGAATGAAGTAGAACTGTTCAGCCTAATGGAGACCTAATGGATATGTAGTGAAAAATGAGGGATTCTGGTAACACTCTTCAAATATATGAAAAGTTGCTGCAAAGAGGAAAGCTGTTCTCTACATCCCTGAAGAATACAAATGTAGGTTGGGTGTTAGGGGAAGGTTTTTCATGGCAATATTGTTTGCAGAGGTTCAGACTTTTCTGCCAGATGTGTTTGGGAGCAGGTTGAACTCACTGCTGCTGGAGGGGGCTCCTGAAGATCTCTCTGGGATTCTGTATGCAAAAGTCATTAAAGCTTCCCAGCAGCCTTCCTTCATTAAGCCCTGAGGGGAGTACTGTGAATTCTTTTACTCTTCCTTTAGGAAAAAAAAAAATCTTACCTTTTCGCTAGCCTTCTGGCTATTCCATTTTTTAGAGGAAAGAGGAAACACTGCTAAGTGATCACTTGGGTCATGACCCTCTTTCTATAAAAGTTAATAGGACTTTTGTTTCTTCAGAGGGAGTTGGACCAGAAGCTGAGTTAGCAAATTTTCAACTTACAGCTACAATGAGCAGTGAACACTATCTAAAAGAAAAACTGGAATGAATGTGAAGGTCAAGTGGACAGATTAAAATCAAATGCATTCCGCTTGATCTTTTTGTTTCTGGTCCTACAACATGTTCTACTGTTCCTTTTGTTGCGCTGCCTCAGCTTTCTTGAAAAACAGGGAAGATCAGAGTTCAGTGATACCTTTGGTAGCAGGACAGGTACTTTCCAGCCAGACCGACCTGGGAGCCTGGGTAGCAGCCCCTGGATGAAGAGAGCAGTAGATGCGGTTGGCCAGCATGCTGTGCTTTGCATTAGACATAGGAAGTTTAAAGCTTTATCTATTGATTTTGGAAATGGTTCAAAAGAAGAACTCATTAATCACAAACATTCCTTTTTTTTCTGACTCTAATTCATAAAATGCTTTTAATAATATGTGTCATGAATTAATCAGTGTCCAACCCTATTTATTATTAATAACCAAGAGGATTATTTTTGTAACAGCAGGCTCATTATCATGTTACTTGATACGAATTTCCAATGCAGTCTTGTCAGAAGCAGCAAGCAGTCTTGAAGATCTTTTCCCAAG
>RSEF01000001.1:13397431-13408211 GCA_003993805.1 Himantopus leucocephalus | reverse complement strand
AGATTTGTGAAGTCACCATTCTAAAAAGTAAGTCACACAGGATAATATTTCACAGTGACTTAGAGCATTTGCTAAGGAAGGAAAAGTAGAATCACTTTGCTGCAGCAAATAGATATGCAAACTACTGTGTAAACTTCATGCAGAAATAGATTTTAAGCCAGTCAGCATTTAATTCTAAATTTGTCATTTGTTTGAATTTGGCAGTTGAATGAATGATTCCAGTATCTTGGAAATCCACATTCTTTTAACACAGGAGATACATGCAAATGTATTTCTGCTTAGACAAAAGCTATTAAATTGGTCACTCTTAAGGAGATACATCTCCTTTCCTATATGCACCTGCAACATCAACGTTCGCAGACACTTACTCACCTATGTCTCCTTTAGAGATGGTGGAGAGAAACAGGCCAACTTGTCAGTTTGGTCTTTGGACCTAAACAGGATCATCTATGTCACATGAATCTATTCTGCTCTCAGGAATAGCCAGCAATAGACCTTCCACAACCTTCTCAACTGATGTTTCACCTGCTTTAGCATTAAATACTGTCATTACATCTAGCCTTAATGCCTCATACTTTAGTTTAAGCACATCCTTTCTTTTCAGATATTGCTTCTTTGTTGTCTAAAGACTAACAGTCCAAAATACAAACCTACAGGCATGAGCAGAAGTGGAAACTGCATGGAAGAACAAGCGTGGTGAGTGCCGGCTGTACCCAAAGATCTGTGTTGCAATGTAAACAGTTCCAGCATGTTTGCATATACATGTAAGTGCTGTGACTTTAATTGTGCAAGGTTTTGCACAGAATACCAAAAAACCCCAAGGTTTTTCTTCAGGACTAATTCAGAGGGAGATTGCACAGGTTAGGATAAATGCTTAATATAATTCTCTGCAACGTGACATCTGTGCCGGCGGCTTGCATATGCTGCTCACCTTGAGGAAAGGGACGGGGCAGAGATGACCAAAGAAGTTTATAAACACGTGGACTTGTGCTACAGACCGCAGTATGGAGATGAGGCACTTGGCGATGCGTAATTGTCCCACTCGTGCTGCTTGGTTCTTACTAATGCAAGATCAATACCTCTCTCCTCTGTGTCTCTTGTGCTCCTCAACTTTTATCTTGTATTTGCATGCAGTGTTTTGATTTCTGGACTCTTCAGATAAAAGCAAATGCTTTTATGGCTATAATGAATTGCAATCACATGAGCAGCCTTATGGGAACAGACTATTAAAATAAAACAACATTATTATGAAAACATGGGGTTGTTAATTACATGAAATACTAATTATCTGCAATATATTTACTAGGTGTTGACCAGAAATTTTTGGTAAATAAATCGCTAAAGCTATAAGATGTGGTGTTTTTCACCAGCAGTCATAGTTTCCATTACATTTCTCTCTCAAACAATGGCATTTGTCAATAAGCAGTCAAAATATTATTCTCCTTGAAAAGTATGCAGAATGACTGTGAGGTAAGACATGCCTAATGGCTCTCTCACTGGCTTATTAAGCTCAAACTCAGGGCCTTTGGCAGTACTGTAAGGCTCTTCCTTGACTTTGCTAGATACCAGAAGAGACGGAAACAAATAAATGCATGTACAGTCAGCTTCAAACTAGAGGCACTGGTGTTGGAGAGCTGCCTACCAAAATAATGGTTCCAACAACAGCAAAGACAGTTAATCAACTCTGAAATCCTGTCTTGAAATATAAACTGCTAAAAAAAAAAAAGTCTGAAAAGCAACTACTAGCAACAGTTTCTGAGACTCTCTGCTTGTTTGTTTTTTTAATATAATACATCATTTGGTGAAATCCAGAAAGTGAGGAAGACAGTGATAATTCTCAGAAGGGAACAGAGCTCAGCAACTGATCCAAGACAGCCATAAAGAAATAACAAAGAGATGAAATAGAAAACTTCTCTAGGTATTGGTCCCAGTCTTGCAAGCTCTGCTGGTTTTCCAATCTATTAAATAAAAGTGAGGTTGACACAACACACTGCTGCCAGGACCTCTGCCGACTCTATGCTTCCTGGGGATGAGGGGGAGCAAAGCCTTCCAAAATGCTGCACGGTGTCCACGGTACAAGGTAGCAATTGTGCTGTTAACCAGCTCTGGAGTGCTTGTTTGATACTGCTTTCGCGTTCTTTGTCGAATAACCCACTGAAGGGTTAAGAGGAGCTGATGTAGAACTCTGCGCAATGTACCTGCTTTCATGTCTTCAGTGCTGATGAATATGGATTGTTGCTTCCTAAAAGTATGCTTACATCAGCTTACATCTGAATGGACATACGTAACACAGAATACCTTTTAGTTACTAAGAGAATAAATACATGGTGGAAGCATGTCTGCAGTGAAGGCAGCCAGCATCTTGTTGAGTTCTTGCAGTGACGTTAGTTGGAGCCCAGAGGGCAAAGCGGAGCTGCAAAGCCACTTGTGGCTGCCTGAGTCTAACAGCGGGCACAGTCTGAACCTGAGGCCACACAGTGTGTATGGACAACGGGCCAGTTCGGCAGCTGATATCCACTGATGTGACATCAGTTGACTGCAGTGGAGCTAAAGGCCAGATTATATCAGCTAAGGGTTTAGCTGAGGTGGTTTTCTGCATCATTCGTTATTTCAGCAACTGATAGCAACTGTGGGTTTGTTTCTGCTCTGTCTCTGAACTCTTATCGCACACATGGCAGCAAGGCGATCACTTTGGTCTCACCTCTAGGTGAGGTTGAGGGATGACTGATCACTGGTGACGCCTTTTATCGTTGCCTCAACTGTCTAAGCCAGGAGCAGTAGCTGGCCATAACCCACTGCGAAACACTGTGACTCCTCAGCTCTGAAGGAGAGTTGATATTGGCAAGCAGCCATCACCTGAGCTCGGGAATCTGGTCAAGACTCTGAAGGTAGGATTTTATATTTTCTTCAGGGAATACAGTTTGTTCTTCACCTCTTCCAGCTATTTGGTGGGAATAAGAAAAGATGTCAAGTCAACAATAAAAGAAAAATAAAGTATTACTGAACATATGCTTATTCCTGGTAATATTGTGCCATTTATTTTAAAAACCAGGGGACTCATTTATAGTTGGTTTAAATTAGCAGAACCACAGGACTGAGTCAGCCCTCATTAAAATGAATGGGAGTCTTTCTATGAACTTCACTGGAGGCTGGAACAGGCTATTAGGTAGTATATATGATCCTTTTGAACGAATCAGAAAGAAAATGGTTCAAATTCCTTTTACTGCATGTTCTTAAACAATTTACCTATTACTTTAATGCAATGGATTAATGCATCAAAGGGAAGTATTTTTGTGAAAGCACGAACAATTTGAATTTAAGGATTGCAGGGTATTAGATAAATTCAGTGGAAAATTACTGTATTAAACACAGTGGTCTGAAATCAAACCCTGTAAGAAGACTCACATGTTATTTCTCATTTCTAATATAGACTCGTTACTCAATGTTGGTAAAGCTGTTCCTCATCTCCATTGTATTAGCTGGGAAACACTGACAGTGGTAGCTAATAATTTACTTCAGAGTTTAAAGTTTGAAGAAAGTTATGAAGATTTGTGAGGCAATATATCATCCTCTGACAAACACACTGTACTTAGCTGTGCTGATTTATTCCATCAGTCCTTAGCACAAAGGTTTCTGGACCAAGGTCAGAAAAGTCAATGGTCCACAAGGCCACTCTACCTTCGTGCCACTTGCATCACTCACCCGTTCCAGGCTTCTGGTGCTGCTCAGAATTACTCTAAACAATTGTCTTTTACTTCTTCTTTATACTTGTTCACAGGCTATTCCTTCCTGGGACTGAAACTAGGAGTCATATGTCCATGTCAAATGTCATTAAGAGTCAAAATCTCATATAAAAGACCCTTATCTCAAGAGATTAACTGGTAAGAAGGCTCAAGAAAAATAAATGTTTCTAGGGCATGATTCATCTCTTCCTAAAATAGTTGTCCAAGATATACATTCAAAGTGCCTATTTCTCTCCATTGACTAGGAAGGTGAGGCTGACTAGTTCAGATTTAAGTATTGCAGAGGTCTAAAGTTAAGTAAGATGAACCTACACCTTTCTGCACCTATGTCTTTTCAAGACATCCTCACCAAATTTATAAGATGAACATTAAGATCCCTCTTTAAACTAAAAGCTAATTGTTCAAGCAAGGGGAAGCTTCGTTATCACTAAGTGAACTGAAAAAGGCATTTGCCCTCACAACATGTGTTTATACCTCAACAGTTGTTTGTGCTTTCTACATAACAGCCAACGTCTCATCTGGAGTTACTTATGACTGCATTATGCTCATTGTGCACCTTTCATGTGTGTTTTTAATAGCTGCCTGAGACTTTTCTGATGATCCTCAGAGAATAGTGCAGCTGCTAATACCAGAAATATAGCAGTTTTCTTCTCCTTTCCTATTTTTATTGCTAAATTTAGGTTAGCAAATTTGGTTTATTGTCCAAAGAATATTAAAAAACTCATCCTATGAGTGAATTAAACCAAAGGACTTGAAAGGAGATAATGGCGACGTGTTTTTGGAACTGTATCAGCGTCTGTTACAGCTAAGCTCAGACGAGTAATTTGCTCTTCTTTGTTCATTGCACAAGTAATTGTAGAAAAAGGCGTTCGTATATCATTCAGGTATGCCTTCCTGCATTGAATTTTGGCAGCCTTTCTGACATATTCTCATGTACGCTCACATACACATGCTCACACTCAGACCATGTGTGTGAGAAACTGCTGGCACCAGCAGCAGCTGCCTCTTGTGCTGCAGTCGCTGAACCAGCAGCTCAGAGATGTGCTTCTCTTTCCCTCTCTGCCTTATTGCTGTTCTCAATTACACTACTTTGTAACAGCTCGAATCTTTTTGTCTCGTAGCCTCCTCCTGCAGGAAGCTGTGATTTCTTGATGCTCAGGGCTCTTATAATGTGTTAATGCTTAGTTTCCTGAGCTCTATGTTGCATCTGCAAAAAAAAAATTCACACAAAACCCCCTAAAAAGAATTTTTAAGGAAATAATCAATAAGAAATAATAAGGTTTGGAAAGTGTAATTCTGAGAATTGAATAGTTTGTTTTATGTATTGCAGATGTGTGATATAGTTTGATCTAATCTGGCCTTTGGGACAGTAAAGGTTAAGAAAAAAAATGAGCAGAGCTGTGTCAGAGGAGGCAAGTACATGTCCAGACACATCATTAAAGAAAAGTTGTATCAAAGTATTATATTACTCTCTATGAATCTTTGGCTCTCACATTCTCCTCTCTAAAGCCCGTCTTTTTATGCTGCTATAAAGGAGTAAGGTCCAATAAATCCAAAGTAGCTAATCTATATATATTTCATTTTCTGCAGGGTTTTTTTATTATTTTTATTTTTCTTTGTTCTACATCAGCAAAATATGCTGGAACAGCAGACAATAATTTCCAGTTGTTCATCAAAATTCCTTTTGATTTCTGCCTCTATCTTCATTTCTTTTGGAAGAGGCAGAAAAGAATTAGGTTTTCCATGTAGTAACTGCATTTGATTGCATCCAGACTACAACATGATATATTTTTCATGAACAAGTATCTCCTTTATGATAATTTTAAAAACTTCATTAAAGTCACATGCAACACATCCTTCAATAGACCTGACATCCCTTGTTTGGGATTTAGGATACTTTCATTTCTAATTCCAGCTCTGTCACTAACCTTGGCAAAGCCATTTGGCCGCTTTGTACCTGTATTTATCTGCTCATTCACTTCTTTTCTGCTTAGATTGTAGGCTTTTCATGATAAAGACAGTTTTTGCTATCTATTTTAATAAGTTGCCAGACAGAGCCTGCATATATTTCTTTTGGATCGGCAATATGCCCTCTGTGATGACTGTACCCCTATTTCTTCTTGCCCTAGTTTGACACAGGCTCTAGCTACATAAATTAAAAGACATTTCCGTAGTTTCCGTGAGTATTCATTATGGTTCTGCTGCTGGTGTAGCTTGACACAGGTATTCTTTGTTAGGGCTCATACCACACTGATTCCTCATCAAAGACCATCCTCTTTCCAAGTGGTTTCTCAGGAACTTTTGAGTATTATAAAAGCAGGAGAAATGGTGCTATGAAAATATACTTGAATATACACATGGATAAGCAAAGGCACAATTCAGGTTTTATGAGAGTTACCACAAATCTTTTCATTGAGTTTAGTGAGTTTTAGGAAAGGGGCATTGAGTGAAAAATCAGAAATGTGGTAAGTTTCTTGCATAAGTTAATCAGCTAAGTTCTGTGGAAATGGCGGGAGGGTATCTAATAATGAAGCCTGATTTTACTTCTTTGCCACAGCTTTTCACTTTCAGTATTAATTTCAAGAAGATTGTTAGTTTCACATTGCAATCATCCACATTGATTTGAAACTTAATGGCCTATTTCTCCACAGTAAAAACTCCATGGTGATTGTTTTAAGCATTCATTTACTGAGCATATCACAGAGAAACAGAACAAGAAATGAAAATTCTCAGGAATAAATAGTTAGATTATCAATTACTGTTTGTTGATGGGGAATGGGAGAGAATTGGAACGTTGTGTGAAAGTCGTCTTTTCGGTGCATCAGAGACAACGATGTTTTCTTTATTTTCATGTGCCTTTCCCATGAGTACTGAATATATTTTCCAAAGCTGACAAAATTAAAAAAAAAAAAAATTAGGTAGGCTGTGAAAGGGTAAGAATTTTAAACCACAGATATGAATATTATTTACGGATGCTTAAGAACACCTAGTTCCCTCTGGAACTACACATTAAAACTGACTGACCTACCTGATTTTCTTCTCAATGAGATTTTGACTCCTAAATCATATCTATGTTTTTAGAAAGTCTACCCGATATTCTCCCCATTTTAATTTTTAATATAATTTTTATCTTGCAAAAAATGAAAATCAATTGACTTGCATGGTTTGTTTAACTACATTACTACTGTTGCTTTTTGCATAGCTAGCAGATAGACTAGAGGGACACGGAAAAGAAAAAGGGAAATTTTCCATTCTCAGTTTACTGGCAAGAGACAATGAGCAAGACTTGTATTGCATATTTCAATTTTCTGCCCTCATGGACTCCACCTCATTTCATGGGCCATGCAGACAGCTGGTTTGGTCTAGCAGGTCTCCTTCCTGTTTTCAGGGTCTTAGTCCCTAGAACTTTTATGGAGCACTGGATTTTTAAGTGGTTACATTCAAAATCCACTTCACAACTGATAAAAGGAAAATTAGGGAAGATGAGACAGGATGAAATGATAGGTCTGCGGGATGCTGAGAACTAGGACAGTAAAAAAAAGAATCCAAAGAATCTGTAATCCACTGAGCCTCAGAAGTTGCCTCATATTATCTGCTTTGTTTGCCCTTTCTAGCAGTCCATGATACATTTGTGGCCTGAAGTTTTCGAGAATACCTCTCAATTTGAAAGCAAAGTTATTGTAACTGAAATGACGAAATGGACAGTGAGGTTTCAATTCCTCAGGGAACTGACCTTTCCCATTCTAAAATATAAGAGTATAGCTGCCTCGCTAATGATGTACCAAATTTAAACATTTCCTCCCAGTTTAAGAAATCTCTTGTCCATTACTGCACAAATCTGAGACTGCACAAATGTTCTCTGAGTTTGACTTGTGAGGATATTTTGTTCCTGTCATTTTATGCGCATAAAACACAACAGTTTTTTTGACAGAGGATGCATCTTTGAACGTGTTTGTGTAGCCCAAAGAAATACTGAGTGAAACTTCCAGCTAGTCGGTAGTGTTACAGCATTCAATAGCCATAACAGCACAAGACAGTTTGAAAATCACTTTCATGGGTTAAATTTCTTCTTAGAAGATATTACCCAGTACTACTTATGAGGTATTTAATAATACCTACCCAAGCTATAATTTTGCCCTCCAAAATTATTAGTTTTGAGTAGAATGCAGGGTGAGGGAAGAGGTTGAAAAAACAATTCCCTTAGTTTCCTCCAATCTAGTTGGATAAAACCAATGTCTTTGAAGATGCTTCACAGACAAAATAAAACAAAAGAGCCTAAAAGCCCAGAAAGTGTGTCTGACACCCACCCACTTCAGAGCAGCAGGAAGAAGGATTCCTGCTCGGACCATGTCATAGCTGCCTCAAACGTCTTGGATTTCAGACTCATGCCTTCCCCCTCCCAGCTGTGGAGACAACAGTTTGAACCACAAAAGTATTGTAGGGTAAGGCTTTTTTTTCCTGTGGCTGATAAAGAGTTCCAGAGTGAAATCCAATAATTTTTCCCTGTGAAAGCCATATAGAAGTTATAATGTTGCTTTGCAAAGCTTTTTGGAAAATCAGGACCAGCTCAATACTACAGGCACGTTCCACAATTGACGTTCATGGGCTGGCAATTCTGTTAAAAGGCATATTGAATCCAAAGAATATGTTTTCCCATTCCACCATATTCTGCTCATGTAATAGAGAGCATAATTTAGTCCAACTCTTACCAATTTTCATATTAAAAGATTAGATCACAATAGATTAAGTAGGTGAATGACCTACCTAAGAATTACATTAAAGCTATAGCAACTCCAAATAATAGATGGAACAGCTAATCAGTCACACGGTGCATGGGAAACCTGTTTAAATCAGAAACTAAACTGGAAAAGTGATACAATATTTTATTAAAAAACTGCAGCAGAACATAAATACTCTTCCAGATGAAAGAGAAAAATGAATGTCTTAAATAATTGATATCTTAATAATCTTCAGGGAGCAACAAATAGTTCTTTATCACATACATATATTACACATCACTAACAAATGTAGAATTCTTTTTAGGGCTGACTTCTGAGCTAAGAGGGTATGTAACTGCTGACTACATTGGCTGCTCTTAATATGTCCAATTTCTTGAAATAATTGCAGTTTTGGAGACTTCAGTGGAGTTGACCAGCTTTCAAATGCTTTATAGGTGTAACAGGGCACATTTTTTCTCCTATAACTTTACTCAATTTGCCCTACTTGAGTATATAATTATCATTGTTGATAAATTGCAATATTGCCAATGCTGAATATAAAGTGGAATCCACAATTACGTTGCCTTCAAAAGCTGTGGAGATTAATTTATCAACATGGTGGGTTGTGGGTGACTTTTTTAATGAAATGCTTACATGAAAGGTAGATCCATTATGTACAAAACTTAGGGACAAACAGCAAATATAATCCATAAGTGAAGTTTGAAATGTACATTCAGTTGAGTTATTCTGAAAACAATCTTATGGCATACACGATACAGAAAAGCAAAATGTTAGTTTCATAAATAAACTTTTTTATGCTTAATTATAGAAAGGGATCATTGTTATTTCCATCAGTCTCATACATTAGGATATATTACGGTTCAAAGGAGACAGAGTTCATTATTGATTTTTTAAATAAAAGATTTCAGAGTATATCATTCTGCTCTCTTACTATTTTAACTTGCTCTAATTTAGAAACAAACAAACAAACACTGAAATAAAAGCGTTCCTGTGGAATGAAAACTTTATTTTCTGATTAGCCACATTTTTGAACTATTGGTAAGTTTTCTCATTATTTTAGGGGGTTCTCTGAAAATTGAGATCATAATATCCTTCTCCATCATTAATTTATAAAATTATATCTTGTCACTTGTATGTGACTGTATTATAGAATGTCTACAGTTCAGAAATTATCAAGTTCCTGCTTGGCTACTGTAGGCCACTTGGTAATTTGTATATGAAGTTGCTGAGGAACCCTCTAACTTTAGTAATTTACCTCTTTCCCTCAAAGTTGCCTTTCAAAAGTGTTAACGGAAAACTTAACAGAAAAGAAAAAAAAAAATAATGAGGATTTTCCCAAGTATATTTCCATAATAGTTTTGGTATTTTCTATCATAGCAAACATGTTATTCTGTGAAACTACTACTAATGAAGCCTTATTTCCAGCACATTTAAATCTTGTTATATAAACTTCTGTAAGTTCAAGTTCCTATTGCAGTTTCCTTCTTTGGTTGGTGTGTTAATAAAACATAGTTTCTGGGATATCTCAAATAGAGGGGAGCTCATACTGTACTTCATTAACTTTACATACATCGCATACAGCCTGTACCCTCTGTTTTCATAAAGCTTTTAAGAACATAGTGGTTTTGAGGGTTTGAGGGCTTTTTATCATTAGCTGAAGCTGCCAAGGGTTACCAAAAAACCATCAGGTAGCCCAGAGAGCAGGCAAACCATGTATTCAGAACATTATGGCTCTGTTCTGCAGGAAACCAGGCTAACAAACAGCCAAATGGTGATTTTGAATTCCTCCCCTCCTTTTCTTCAGGAACTTTTACATCTAAATTATTCCATAAACACTGAACCAAGGGCAGCACCCTGCCTGACTGCCCTGGGAATATGGCAGAAGTGGGACCTGTGTCAGCAGTTCACAGCCTTGTATCCTATTTTCTTCCTTTTGCCAGTCCTGTGATCACAACGGGTTAATTTTGAATGATTTCAAATCAGCTGCCCTGTCTGGTGTATCGAGAGAGAGTTTGTCATTCATGTGTATGGAAGAAAGTTAGCACCATTTAATCTGTTACTGTCTTCAGAGAATCACCACTGTGTGCCTCAGAAGAAGACCTAGCTGTGGTTTTGTAGCTGTCTCCTATTAATGACAACACTGTAGTGCGGTCCATAGAAGTTAGCGAGATTCAAAGTGCATTGTCAAATGATCTGGCTTTGGAAGATTTTTTTTCCCTTGAGCTGTCTGTTATATGAACTACAGCACTAATAGAGAGAAAAATCAGTTTATAATTATCACATCTTCCAAAATGACCT
>RSEF01000001.1:13386505-13397421 GCA_003993805.1 Himantopus leucocephalus | reverse complement strand
CTGCCAGCAGGCCCCAGCTCACAGACAGGACTCAAGAGTTCTTCAGGCCATCACCACTTGGCAGTTGGCTATGAGCCCTCTGACTGAATCGTACACATCTGCCAGCTGATGTGGAGGCCTTGTTCCAGGCACCCAGCCCAGATCCTGCAGAAGAAAATTCTTCCTTCCTCCTACTGGACAGGAAGCAGGATTCAGACACTGGTGAGTCTGTTTTGGGGTCTCATGTGTTTGGGAGAGGGAGGATAAGTTGCGGTACCTCTAGGGTAATCTTAAAGGGAACAGCTCTGAGGCTGTAGTCACATAAAGCAAGGCAGGGACAAGGACAAGCTGAGCTTGAGGAAGGAGGACTGGGAAGAACTTCAAAAGAACTGGGTCTTTTCCATGATCTGGACCTAGCACCTTGCAAGTTTCTTTCCTCAGAGGAAGAGCAGGTTGTTCAGACTGTCTAGAAAAAATGTATCTGCTCAGCTACTGCCTGTGTGAGAGTCTGACCCATCTCTGGTCACAACAGTCAGTTAGGAGTGACAGCCTTGTCCCTTGCTTTCTTCACAGAGTCATCAGGCGAAGTGGCTCAGTGCAATGGATTTTCCTATGTCCCACTACCTCTCCAGCAGAAGTCCGGGCTACAGAGGGCACACCGACCATGTAACATCCCAGATCTCCTGGCTGCAGTAGGCCTGTACGATTGCCACCAGACCATAACAAAGCTCACCAGGAGGGTGGATGAGCAGGACGCAAAGCTGCAGCAGGAGCATGTAGAGTGGAGGTTTGGTGCAGCTGGGAGCCCCTGATGTAGAACAACCTGGTGGCGCATGAGGAGTTCCTGGCACTTCTTGTTCCAGACATGAGAGCTTGACTGCCAGTTTCCTGGGGATCTCCATAACCACCTATCATGTGGAGACAGCCAAGCATCCCCACACCAATTCCAAGCAGAGAAAGTGTTTATGGTGCCTGGTCTGCCAGCTGACTTTGTGAGCGTTTGTATTCTCAAGCCTAGGAAGTCTACTCAAATGGTTGTGTTGATGAGTGATGCAGCTTTGGAGGGGGCACCTACGAACTCATTGACACTAGTAGTGGTGTCATGGTTTGAGCACATTTGGGACAAGTGGGATGTTCATAGCCTTTGGTGGGAATGAAGGTTGTCTCTTTTTAAAGCTTTTTGTTGTTGCTGTTGTTGCCAGCTTTTGCATTTGGAGGATATGCTCTGTCACAGACTGGTAATTCTAATTAAGGTTGGACACATTCTAATGTAATGAGTGGACAGACTCACAGACCGTTATTGTAGTACAGAGAAGACTAGAAAGCTTCATATTTTGTTTAACGCATTTCAACAGACATATGCTGGTGCTATAGGTATACTTTTAAAATCAGGTTACCCTTGAGAACATGGAATATTTTTGTTCTCTTTCTCTCTGTCATCAGCCAGAGGGATAAACCCTGAAGAGAGCCACTCAGTGTATGTAATTTGTCTGAACTTAAGGCCTTGCTCACTAAGGATGGCCAGTTTCCCAGTCCTGTGTGGCAGGACTGTGCCTGATCTCAACTGGTCCTCGTGAACAAGGGTAGCCTGTATGAAAGTTTGTGTATGGGGCAGTTCCACTTGTGGGCTCCGAGTGTGCTGGCTGCAACAAGAACAGCTGTCCCATTTTGAAATGTCTTCTCTTTTTGCTTATCAGTCTCCTGTTGTGGTAGGTAATCCACCGAGTTAAATATTGGTAGGCTTTCGGGTCTACGCCTTGCCAGCGGCTTTTCTATATAAGGTTAATACAGTTGCCGTGCACTTGTCAAACCGGAAAACAAATGTGGTAACAAATAAAGTTTTTTTTTTTGCACTGTACAGTATGTGACTGTTCTCTGTACTCAGTGTCCTTTGAGAAGACTCTTAGCCTTATGATTGCCTCAGCCGTCCTATGGAGTTTAAATGCCACTTGTCCCAGGGTCAGGGGACAATTTTGGGATGAACTGTTTGTTTCTTACAGAGACAAATGGGGAATTTGGCATGGACTGGAAGGACCTGACTCCGCAGCAAAGCTGCTGTACTGAGGAAAGAGGCAAATGTTGGCAAATATGCGACTGGTATTTTCTGGGCAAACCTGTGGACTTGGCAGGCATCTGGGACATTTGCTGCTGCTCCTTATGTTGAGTGCTGAGCAGTCCTGTAGTTCCCCACAACCCTTGGGATTGGTTAAGCTTTCCTAATTTGTAGCTACAGAGTTCAAACAAGAGTAAGTTATTTTCCTACATTAAAAAAAAATGCTTTGGATGAGCAGACGTAGGGAAATTTGACATTAACTCTTAACAAAGCTGCTGTCCATTTACATGGCAGTTAGAGGAAGAACAGGCTGCTGTCTCCAAGTCTTCTCCAGAAAGTGATAGTCTGTCTCTGGCTGTATCAGAAAGAAGAATGTGAAAAAACAGGGAAAGAACTGTTTAAAAGTCCAAAACAGGAGTTTGAAAGGATTGGANTTTACATGGCAGTTAGAGGAAGAACAGGCTGCTGTCTCCAAGTCCTCTCCAGAAAGTGATAGTCTGTATCTGGCTGTATCAGAAAGAAAACGTGAAAAACCAGGGGAAGAACTGTTTAAAAGTCCAAAACGGGAGTTTGAAAGGATTGGAAAAAGGTGATCCTGAAGTTGCAAAATAAAGCTGATGCACCGTACTGGCCTGGGGCGATCTCGGTGGTGGGCAGGAGGTTTTGCAGATCACCCTTGTTTGCAGGTGCCGTGTTACCAGGGCTGTGTCCAGGGTTGCTGCGGGGCAAGGACTGGAACACCTCATCCTCAGGCAGCCCCAACATGATTTTTAAGAGCTCCCCATTGTCTTTGCGTATATTTGCATCAAGCCCACCTCACAGGCACTGACTGTCAGCAGAGGCTGATGACTGAAACTCCTGGGCACTGTGGTCACTGGAAAGGACCATACATGTTGCATGTGGCATCAGAGAACAGGTGGCTTTACAAGTGACGAAGGCAGGTACTTCTACTTCTCACATAGTGGGAGTTTCTGTTCTGTGGCAGGAGGGAGGAACCAGTGTGTCCCAGGAAGTACGTGCTGGAGCTCTGAACATGTGTGACAAGCACATGGTTTTACCTGTGGAGGTCGTATGTCACTGTGGAGATTTCTGAAGCCTGAGTGTGTGATAGGATTATGTCCCTTATCATCATAACGATCATGTATTTTCCTCCAGTAGCATTGAAGGGGAAAATATATCACATTTGGACCCTTGCTCGTTACCGTGTCTCTTGGCTGTGCACATCTTCAGTGGGGAATTACAATCAGTATGGCGGTGGCCTTGCAAGCCTGACAGATCTGCTGACAGTGTAAGAGTTTAGAAGCTCTTAAAATAAACCCAGTGCCTGTCACTGCAATGCTGATGATTGCACTTTTCCATTTGCCTGGCCCTCCTTGGAGCCTTTAGCTCCCTCCTGCTTTTACTGAACTTTGCAAGTGTCCACCTGTCCCAGCGTGGTGATGCAGCGAGATCGGTGTGAGGGCAGGAGGGCGCTGACAAACTGAGCCCTTCTGGGCGGGTAACGTGTTTACCTGTGGAACAGGTAGATGCTAAGAGAGCTGGGAGGAGCACATTGAATTGTGGAGTATCTGGGCATCCTGAAAGTCTCCCCTCCTCGATGTAGCACTGAGACGCAGAACACAAGGCCAGTAACGTAGGGACAAGTGGGCAGTTGTAACCTGCAGCTCTCCCTGAGGTCCTTGGGAGGTTGTATCTACCAGTGCAGTGCAGGTCCAGGCCGTTCATCCCTCATGTTTAACGGGCTCTTTAATAATTCAGGTTTAGTAAGAGTGGTGGAAATTTTAGAGAATTATGTAGATGGTACGTTTTGTTACCTTTTCTGTGTCAGATTTCTTAAGGCAAAGTGATCACACCGAGCACGGCCTCACCTATGTTTTGGGTGCTGAGCAAAACATTTACCCATCCTGTTGTGGTTGTGCATGGTTCATATGCATAGAGAGAATAAATGAAGCCCTGTGCTGTCCCAGGAGGGAGAAGGGAGGTGTGGATTCTCTCTGGGGATTCAGTGTGCGGTTTACAGTCATGAGTCTTTTAAGTTTTGAGAATAATCCTGAGGTGCATAGGGCCAAAATGGAGCCTAAAGAGATTCAGCTGGGATGGGGGGGAGATGTCAGCTGAATGTTCTCAAGGCGTTGAGTTAGACCCAGCTCTTCCCATTTCTGGTTGAATGCCTTAAACGTTACATTATGTTAAATATTTAATACTTGCCTATATATTAAAGATGGGCAGTGGCCAAGTCTTTTATCCCTTTGAAAGAAAGTGGCTCTGTCTTTTCAACTGGACTGAACATGGTACCTTGGGGGCATAGTAGGTAACCTTAGAGGAAACAAACAAATTAACGCCTGTAGGCATGTAAGTGTATGAGTCTGAATTATTGCCAGCATAGGCACTAGCTAATTCTGCTGAGGCAGCACGGTGGTGGCTTTACATGTGTGCAGTCTAGAGACTTCTAGATGCTGTTTTGGTTTCCTGGTGTACAGTAAGATGCCTGTGAGATCTCAGGAGGCTGTGCAGTTAAATAAGGTTTCCGTGGCTTGCTCACTTGGATTTATTGAATTGCCTGTCTGTAGAGAGTGGGTAGTAGCGCTACTGTACTTGACAAAGGAGTTTTGAGGACAGACTATTAATAACTCTTTGAGTGTTTATGTAGACCCCACCTTATTAATGTCTTCTTAAATGTAAGAGTGTCCAAATACTTACTTGGGTTTTATAGATGATTATAAAAATGTACTTACAGAAAACATTGGTAGGGGGCCAACCCTGAGATCTTTGTGTAGTGTGGCTGTAGTGTCAGACCAATAGTTTCTTTCAGAAGAGAAGGAGTAAATTCTGACCAAATTTGTAGGAGATAATTACCATGAAAATAGCAAAACATCTTGGGCCTAAATATAAGGTTAGTGATATTTTACAGAGCTAATGACTGTTCTTTACAGTTGATTTTTCTATTCAAAATCTAGACTCAGAAGGGGAAAAAGGGGACAAAACCAAGCCCTGGACACTGGTACATACAAACCAAAAACTAACTTGTAGGTTAAAATTCCTCATTCTACTCAGTAATACAATAGTCTGGATCTGCTGTGTTTCCCTGGGTTTGTAAGTGCCCTTTGGAAAGTACCTAATATGGTTCAGATAATTTACTGCAACAGTTCTGATAATTTGCTTTGTAAATATTCTGTGTCTGGAAATTTCCATACAAGGTAGTTTAGCTGCAACCATAAGGAGGGAGTAAGGAGTTTGTGAACTATAATAGAATCTTAATCAGACTCTATAAATCAGAATGCTTGAAAGTGAGACAGATTTTCCCTTCTTTTAGATGCCCCAACTAAACCCACCTTAGGCAGCCTCAAGGCACAGCGTGAAATGGGAACTGCCTCAGGTATTGAGTTGTATTTACTTTTAAAACACATCCATAAAGAGCACTATAGAAGATCCTGCATTTGTGCTAGAAAGGAAAAGCTGTCTAAATTTAAGGCTCTGTGGGAGATCTTCCCTAGGGTACTCTCAGAGACAAAGCTTCCACCTATCGGGTGGTATGTGCCTTCAAGTTCCTTTGCTGTCAGTGGGAAAAGACTTACACCTCTCAAGATCAGGCCTTTGGTCTTTGGTATTTGCACACTCATGCTGTCAGTACGTGTGCAATGGGATGGATGCTTATGCTGCTGCCAAAAGACTGACACTGCAGGTGTCCTGGAAATACTCGTGATAGAGGCTGAAGGAACTTTTGCTTTGCTTACAGGGTGGGAGAAGCTTTAGAGCGTCTCTGGTATTTGCTTTTGAGATATCATACTAATAATTATGACTTTCTGTTTCTTTCTGCGCTTAACATTTTCTTGCTTGCAGCTGAGTCACTGGAGAGTCTCTTGGAGACTGGAGACTCCTCCCTCCATCTCTTCTCTCAAAGAAGACAATTCGTAGCCTCCAGTCACCCCAAGTGTCGTGATGCCCTGTCTCCCTTCAGTGCCCCCAATCCCCCAGAGCCTCGTGTGCTGCTGCGTAGACCCTGTGGGTCTCAGCCCTGGCCAGCAGAACCCCGCTGGCCTCTGCCCTGGGGGTCCAGGCTCTGCAGCTTGCCCAGGGTACCCATGCCCCACACAGGGACTGGAGGGGGCGGTCACTGTATTGAGTCGGTATTCTCTGCACTACTCTGCTCAAGATTTCTGTTCTAATGTATTCTTCTCTTCGAAAGGCTGGTTAGTGAGTTTGGCAATTCCCATTACTAATTCAGTGACTTTAAACAAATACCAGGGAACTACTGAGACTTCTCTAGGGAGAGCATACCTGAACATTGAAAAAGATAAATGGCATATTTTTTCCCCCTTTGGTATTTTCTTTGCTGAGTATGCCAGTGCATTTATATAATCACAGAGCCTGCATTAAATGTATTTTTGTTAATTTTTCTGTTTTTTATTTTTAACCTGTTAAAAATTCTGTTACTGGAAACAGGTACATCTGGACTGTAACTAGCATTATCGTATTTTTGTTGGTTAAGTGTGGATGTCTATATGCAATGTTTTCATGTGCCTTCAACTCGAACAGGAATGTTACTTACATTAGTGTGTGTATTTCATGGCCTTTCAGAATTAAATGGAGAAGACAGCCTTTCAGGAAGCCTTAGTGCCTTTCCATATGGAGGCAGTGCCTTGTTGTGCACATGATGTTTGGTTTCTTTTCAGTTATGAGATTTCTTACCTTCTGGTGTATGTTCCTTTATTCTTTTTCTTTTTTATAAAGGAGCAGAATTAAGCGTATTATATAAAGGGCACAGTTCTTTAAGTTGTGTAAAACTCCCTGGACAGAGAATTTTTATTTTTTTTTTTATCTGCTCAATGGAACTTGATGTATTTATAATGCTGGAACTTTTCTTGTTCAGTGGGAGAAGTTGTAAATATAATTATTTTGTAACTGGAGAACAGATTGCTATATGAAATTGGAAAGATTTGCTGGAAGGCTGGTTTCTGTCCTTAGAATAATAATATAGAACTATAGATTGGTATAGGATAAGAATTATAGAGTATGAAACAGAATAATACTATCAGAAATACTTTTTTTGTGTGCTGGGTGTGATTAGCTAGACCTTCTCTGGTCTAGAAATTAAATTAGAATTAGTAAACATAAATGGAATTGTCTGAACTGTAAGGTTAAATTGAAAAACTCATGTCAGGTTTACTGACTCTTAATTTGATTGAGGTCACCCATTCCCTCTGTCAGGGGATTTGATTTCCTCAACCTTAAAGAACTGGCTGGGGTTCAGATGCTGGGACTCAAAGTAAAATCCAGTGAACTAAAATCGTTAGAGGCTATGAACCCACCAACCCAGACAGCAATCCAGCGAATTTACTTTCCAGAACTGCACAACCTAGTAAGCATCTCCTTTCCTAGCCTGAAAGCTTCCTGGATTCCTGTTATGAGGAGATAAGCACTTACCTCCTGCCTAGACTGTATTTACAATTGAATTTAAGGAGGGAATCATTTATGCCTCAGCTGGGCCCCTTGAGAAGCCCCAGACAGTCAAGAATTTAAATGACTGTTTCAGGCTGAATGCCTGTCCATCCTCCCATGGTCTCTAAACAGCACCCAAACCGCTCAGCTCCTGTGACACGTGAGGATAAGGGCTGTATCAACGCTGCTGCCTCAACAGATTGGCATTTCTTCTAGTACGTCCCTAAATATAGCCCGTGATGGAGTGATATTAGCCATGAAGGGAATCGCTCACTCTCCGTGCTGCTGTTCCTGGAGGAGGTTTCACCAGACATGAAAACAGGACAGACAATGTTGCCAGAGTCAGGATGAACATTCAAGCGCTGGTGTTGATCCTTTGGGTTTGAGTTACCTGTTGAGAGAGTGGGCAATGTGGAGCAGAGCCGGTTTTGCCTTTCTCCTGTTGTTCAGCAGTATCCTTTAGAATCTGTGCAAAGTCAGTGTTAATGTACCGGTGGACTGAAGACTCTGTTCCCTGTAGCTCTCAACCCGAGATGCACTACACCTTTGCCCGTAGCAGTGATCGTGTGATAAAGCTTGAAAAAGAGCTACTCTGTGCCAAGCATCTTTTCCTTTTTGATGTTGCTAGTCTTGTTATTGGTGATTAATCTCTGTGTACAACATACCACAGTCCCCTCATAATTCAGCTGAATTTTGTGTTTTCCTAGTACTTCATCTCCTGCAGTATGAATATTCAATTGTTGGCATGATTGTAAGCATTGAACCAGTTTCTGAAGTGATAGAAATAGGCTACAGTGCCTCAGCAATTCAATACCAGGAACTGTACTTCATCTTTAGTGCCCATATTACTTCAAAATGTCCCATCTATATAAAGTAGCAACATAAAGCTCTTTCTTTAATTTATATTTAACATAAGAAGTGTTAGCAGATACATCTCTCCTACAAGAGATGAGGAAGAAGAACTTGCTTTCATCAGGCTGCTTCCAAATGTTCTTAATAAAACTCAGTGATTCCAGCTTTGAATCTGGTGGCACATGTATGTAATGTTAACAAAACCAGCAGGGATACAGACCATTATTGTTACTTTAGTAGAAAATTAGAAAGGTTTGACCCAGCTGAGCAATGTTCTCAAGGTGCTGAGCACCCTTAACTTCCAGGAACTTCAACGAACTTGAAAGCACTGAATTAACTAGATTGACCCGGCATGAATTAATCAAGACACCCCATAAGCCATTCAGCAGAGTAAAACTGAGCAGTATTGGAATGGTCACATACCACTGTATAAGGCAGTGCTCTACCTCTCAACAGGAAGGTTATGTATCTGGGGTAGTACATGATGATTTCTTGCTTGATGGATGAGTGGCCTGCAGGATGATGAAATAAGTGGTGAAAAAGGCTTTAATTTGAGTCGCTTTTAGAAAACTTATATTTTTTTGATGAGCGACATGCATTATTTAGTTAATTGCTACTTTAGTCCTTTTTATGGGTACTAATTATGGTAGTTTGAAAAGTGTGTTGGAAAGAAATATATATCCTGTTCATCATTGCCATGCGCACTCTAGCATGGGAAGATTGGGACAAATACACCTTTTTAGGTCAGAAGCTACTGTGAGAATTCTGCAACTGTTGAAAGAAGGTGATTTCTTTCTGGGAAAACAATGATCTGTACTCACCGAGTCAATGAGAGCTGACTCATGATTATGTAGCAAATAGCAGCTGCACTTTAAGGTACGATCAGCCCTATAATAGAAATGTCAGACGAATTACATCTGCCCACACCTTCAGTCACGCCAGTAAAAAACTGCCATCGTAGCTCAAACCCGCTTTTATCAACGTGCTGCAGGCACTTGGAGAGAAGCTGTGGTACGGTGGGGTTGAATCAGTCCAGACGGCGTAGGAGGAGGGCTAGGACATCTTCTGCAATAGATCTTGGGCTTTGGAACTCCATCCCAGAAGAGGTCACAAAGCCCATCTGTAGTTAGGAACAGGATACACGTTTTTAACAGAATTACACTCTTAGGTGTGTTTGACAGTGCATACGCAGCTAATGTACAGCCCAAAGGTATAGGAAAATGTTGTTTTTCTCCTGCGGAAGTCATATTGCTTTATAATTTTGTTCGTCATTTATGTACCTGCTTCATCACTGAAAACGTGGGTTAGCGTTTGGATGATACAAGCTTTTCATTTAAGCGTAAACACAGATGTGTGCAGAAGCTTGTTCAGGCTCTGCGTGTCAGAGTATCTCAGACCCCTGCCTGCTCCCCCCCATATTTCTGCAACTTGTGTGTGGTGTTGGGTTTAGGCAGCAGTTCTTGAAGCAGCATCCGTGGCTCTGGGTCTACCCAGGACTTCCTTCCAGCTGACCAACCTCCCAGGTAGATACAGAGCATGTGGCCAGATGTGCTTGGAGCATAAAATCCCTAATGGTCCCACAACACCCGGGAGTTAACAGGCAGGAGCCGCTCTATGGGACTGCTCGTTCGTGGCTGCATAGGCATAGTCAGGGACTTTAAGAGGAAACGCTTGGGGTTTGGATTGGTTCCCTGAATTTTCCATCAGTTCCTAAGGAGTTAGAACTGTACCTGCAACGGGTGAGGCAATTGGTCTCTTCAGAGGCTTTGCTGAGCCACATAGTGGAATAATCCCTGACATGTTTTTGTTGAGCTGTGTTTTTTTTTTATGGGCAAAGAGATTATAAATTCTTATTAAAAGAAGAATCATGTAAAAATGGAGATTACATTGGAGATAGTATGTCCAAAATTCCGCATGCTTGACAATGATAAATTATACTACTTAACATATCAGAAGCTCAGTGAAGCAATACTATAAGAGGATGCCTAGAACTAGTAAGTTCTATAAATTAATGAAAGCATGTAGAAACTGGAGTGTAAAACTCAATAAAAAAAGGAATGTATTTATAAAGAAAAACAGGAGGCTGTAGGGTAGTTTATGTATTTAGTACATGCTTTTCCCCATGAGACAACTATTTCTGTGAGTGAACAGGAAAATTTTCTGATTATGGTCACTTCCATAATTCATTTCAATTTATTCATCATAAAATATGTCAAGAGGAGATGCATTGCACCCATTGCTTCTGATGTTGGCAGGACTAGAAAGGAGAACTGCATTTCACATACCGAAGAATGCCACTTCCGAGATTAACATTGAGTCTGATGCCTTTTCACATACTAGAAAAGAGAACAGAAGCAACTGGTAGTGTTTCCCCACATACTTTCAGGTTTTGTTGTTAGAGAGCCTCTGGCAGAAGTCATGCTAGCTATAAAAAATTGGTACATGGACTTAGCTCTTTGCATCACAAGCAGCAGAAGTTCTTGACATTTCTTGTCATCTACACCAGACATGCCTTCACCAGGTATTAAAAATTAACCTAATCCTGCAGCTGAGTCTCCTGGGAGTCTGTCTGCCTTTGGGAGTTCCGCAGTGA
>RSEF01000001.1:13371832-13386405 GCA_003993805.1 Himantopus leucocephalus | reverse complement strand
AGCAGGTCAGCCCCTAACCTGTACTGATGCATGGGGTTATTCAATTAATCAAATTGATTATTTCATTTTCCAAATGGAAGGGTTTCTTGTTCCTTATACAAAGCCCCAAATATGTAAAATAACTTACAGGACTTAAAGACGGAGCCTGTCAGCTACAGGTCCCTTTACTTTTTGAAGATACGTTTTACATAACATTCACAGCGTTCAGAGCAGTCGAACAGCCCTTGCAGTGCGTAGGTTAGAGCAGCAAGGGGGGAAAAAAGGGTCAGAAGAAAAGCTGGTATTTGTAACGTCATCTATCCTTTACAATAAATTGTAACCATTTAATTTAGAAAATTATTACTGCAAATTCAACAGATATGCTCTTCATAACAGAAAAAGATAAAAAAATCAATCTAAAATATAAAGAAGGATCCTTGACTTGCACACCCGGGTGAACCACCTTGGTTGGGGTTTTCTTCCCCCTCTCTTTTCTGCTGTCCTCTGAAAAACTCCTGTGTAAATCACGCATTGCAGGTCCACCCTCCCTAACCACAGGCTGTTTTCAGGAGACAGCAGTATTTGAAGCTGCCAGCCCAAGGGGGAAAAAAAAATTCCAAAAAGGCTATAGAGACACAGAGGCTGTTCCTGGATTTGATCAGAAATTGCCTCTCAGCAGTGACACGAAACACTATTGTTCGGCAAAACATGAATAAACATGTGCATAAACTTTTGACTCAGAGCAATGTCACAGTAGTTCTGTGATCCATCAGATCTTCGAAGATAAACATGATGAGATGAGGTTGGCTCTTGCTAGGAAGGCTTCCGAACAGGAACTTAAAAGCTGCAACTAGTTGGTGATTGAGTAGATGGCACTCCTCGCTGGGCATGACCCGTGTCCAGTGATGTGGCAGGGAGCACTTGCTCTCATGTTAGACAGATGTAACTAAGCTGAGAAGGACTGGTCAGAAAAGAAGGATTCTGCTTCAAAAAAAAATGTGAAGGGTTGGCAATTGGTTTCATTTTGTGCTTTTAAAAAATAAAACAGAGGAGAAAGGAGGAAATCCTTCAAATATTAGTTGAGGAATTCCTACCCAAGTGTAGTCCTGCACCAAGGGTCACTGGAGATTACTGTCATCACTCCACAGGATGGTCTCTGAGTTAGTTTAGGAGCCCATTCAGGTCACCTGCTTGCAAGCATGTATTTGGGGACAGCTTTACGGTGTCCCATCTGACATTCTCTGAAGGAAAGCTCAGGTCCCCCACCACCTAGATAGCTATCCGCTACTCACTCGTCTGTTTTGGGATGTGGTTGGGCCCAGCACTCTGTGCAGCTTTGGCTGTCCCCACTTTCACACACATGCATGAGAAAAAAATTAGTATTCTCCAGTGCAGGATGACACCAGCACCTTCCAAACACAGGTATTTTCATCTCCTACCACGAGATACCCCTCCTGGGAGGGGAATGATCCCAGTGCTATTCCATCAAGTACAGTTTGGACCTTTCCTTCACAGGAGTATGGATTGTTAACTCTGGTGCCTGAGCCAAAGTCCTGCTCATCTCACCGATTCCCTGGTGATATTGGCTGCACAGAACATTACACACTTTCCGTACCAAATCGCTGCATGGCATCGCCATGCACTGCGAACCAGCTGCCCTTTTCCAGGCTGGAGACATCAGCTTGTCAAGGGTTCCTTTGTCCTTAGTCCTACAAATGACTGCACCTGTAAAAAGCCTCGATTAATTACTAATGCAAATGCAGAGCAACAGTGTGCTCATGATAAACTTCAGGACCAAAGACCTATCAGACGAACTACGTAACGCAGGGTGTTGTGCAGCGAACAGTACTACGCGGCCGTCAAAAGGAGACGGGAGTGTTTTCATAGGTTCAGGTGTCCATAATGTGCTGCACTGGCTTGTGCCAGTTTTATTCAAAGGACCTAGCAGTATTGTGGTACATAAAAGGGGATTAAAAAAAGGATTGCAGAACCTCAGCTGGATGTCACCCTTAATGTTACGCACCTCCTTTCTCTTGAAAAACGAGGTTGGATTCATCAAGACCTAAGACTTGTTTCCTGTACAAGGTAAAATCCTACTCTGCTCTCCCACCGATTGCCTCTAACTCTACACAGGCCCCAGGCATGGAAAGAGGAGGACATGGAGACCTTCTAGAGGATCCTCAAAGTGAAATGTACTCCACCAGCTCAAGCAGACGTTCCTCACACCAGGTAAGTGCCCCTTCCTTCGTGCCAGCCAAGGGGAGTGGAAGGGAAGAGTTACCAGTGAGAAATGAGAAACCGATGCCAAAGAGGAGCTGAAAGCACAAAGAGGGACCAACAGCTCTCCAGAGAGGGACAAACGCACAGAGCCACAAAGTATAACCTTTTGTGCAACTCAAACGGCCTGAACAGAGCCCTGCCTAGGATTACCAGATTTCCTCATAACATCAGGACAGTCTCAATTCTCCGCAATTCCTCAGTAATTTGGAGGGATGTCATCTGATAACTCTAAACCCTAGCCCTGACTATTCTGCCAATAATCCCACCCAATCTGGGTCAAAAGATGGCAAGATCAGGGCTCTGAAAGATGTCACCATCCACCGAAGCTGATCTGTAGCCCCCCCAGCATTGTGAAAAGGGACAGGTTCACACCGGGTTTTTAATTAGTATTTTGTACATGTCACTCGGCAAACCAAACTTTGCTATGCTAACGTTTTTTGGACTCCTCATATTTCCAAAATAAATGAGAAGCTTTTTAAAACAAAAAAGAAAAGGGGGGGAAAAAAACACACCCCCAAAAAAACCCACCCCCCAAAAACCCACAAATTATTTATAATTTGCCACTTGTCAGGCAGCGGCCTTAACAGGCCAGAAAAATTTTAATAAATGTATCATACAGTGTGGTTGATCTACCTACATGTCCAATTAGCACTGCAAACAAACATGAATATCTCATTAAAATAAATAAATGTACATTACTTTGGTTTCCTACACTTTACAACTTCCAATATATATCTGAAAGGCATTTTATTTTAAGAGACAACACTCCACCACACACTCTCCTCTGTACAGACCTTTGCACGCTTGTGCTGCTTTGTTATTGGCAAAGCTTTTGCTTTACACAGGATTTGTCATGGAATTTAAAATAAATACCTACAAATATATTGTACTCAAGCAATCAATAGAAATCCTCATTGAACGGGAGAGGGCTTTTTTTTGCAGTTTGTGTGCCTTTACTTGGACGCAATACTGCTTGTATAGACTTTTAAATTACATTGCAGGGTTCTTCACTCCGGTATTGATTGATGTGAGATTTTTGGCAAGTCATTTCACCACCGTGCGGTTCTGTCTCTTCCTACCTATCCGCTGTGTCTAATTAGCCTTCATAAACCCTTTGAGGCAGTGGCTGTTTCTCACTGCCAGTTTGTAGTACCTGTCTCCATGGGATCTGATTTCAGTTGTCTTGATCAACTAATAATAACATCCATGTTATTAATGAGATTAATTCTTTAAAGAGTCAAAAGAAAAAAACTAAGGAATTGCATTGGAGAAATACAGTGCCAGTTCTACTGGTAAACCATACATACTTAGATAGATCCTTTCTTTCTAAAAAGCTAGATGGGCTTTAAATAACATAAACAAAAACCATAAAAAGACAGCACGCATGATGAAAATACAATCACTACGATTGTGAAACTCAGCAATTTCCCAAGAGTTTTTACAAACAATACCTCATAGCCCAGATCAGGAGACCAAAGATGCGAGGAAGTTTTACGCCATCCCAGCTCCCCTCCCCGCACTGAAACTCACGGAGGTTGGTGAGGACACCAAGGGTAACTCCCTGTTGGGGGAGTCAGAACAAGCTCTTTTTGCAAAGGACTTTCAGAATCTGGGAGCTATTCAGAAGAGTAATATTAATGTCTAGAGGGATACATGTGAAGCCTTCTGTTTTAATGTCTCAGCTGCAAATCGCTTTCCCAGCAGCATCCTCTTCGCTAGCTGCCCAACAACGTGCAGGGACAGAGGGAGGAATTCCGCAGCTCACTGCAACGAGTTCCTACAGCAATTGGTGAGAAAGTTGCTTACTGCTTACTGGAAATCTGCTTAATATTGACCCAAAAGAACACTATTGGATCCCAATGGCATCTGCTGTGTTTCCTAAGAGAAACTGATACTGCTCTGCTCACATGCAGGAGGTGCTTTCTCAGGTACGCAAAAAAAAAAAAAAAATCTTCAGTTTCTCCAACTTTTACATTCAGAAACATTAACTTTATTACCCTTAAAACACACACACAAATGTCAATCTCTATCAAGGCAAAGCAGCTGTTATACTTCCGCAAGTTACATTCACTGTACACAAATCCCTGCAATATTTCACACATATTTAAAGAAGACATTTTTAAATTTTATGGGTTCATCTGTTCTGAAGAGGATTTCAGTACATAAGTACCAAAGGCATAACATAAAAACTCAACATAAATATGAATCCAGAAAACCTTTTAATTAATATTTCAATTACTGACTTTTAATTTTAATTAAGAAAACCCAACATCTTGGTTTTACTTTATTTTCCCCAACAAAACCTCCAGTGCTGTGATGCGTTCTTTTCCTGAAATCTTTTATGTTATTTTTACTGGAAAATGACCAAACAGAGTGAGTGTTGAAAAAACTCCTTTTATTGGCTTATCAGAAATTCCAGTAATTCTTCCAGAAGTTTACAGGGGGAAAATGTTCTTCCAAAAGTAAATGGAGCAGAAAGAAAGAAAAAACTAAATTGTTCAGGAAGTATATTCTCTGCATTCAGAATAGCGGTTTTTTGAACAGGCTTCATTAGCAGTAGCTGTAATGGGAAGTCCATGAGACAACAGAGCAGTGCTACCAATAACACAAACTCCACATCAGTCATAACTGGGTATTTTCTCTTAAATCCAATTGTTCAACTTTTATCCACTTTACAGCTTCTATCACCAAGACTGAAATATTCTCAATTGGAGTTACAGATCCTATGTTAAAATGATACAGAATATTTCCAATAACTATTACCAAGAAAGTCATTATGGCTAACTCTGAATTTAATGTGAATGCTTACATCGCCATAGAAACTAGAGACTCCCAACTTGAAACTGTCATGCTAGTTGCCGTAACAAAAAGGCAGTTCCTCTCACCAAAAGGTTTCAGACTTTATGCACGAGACAACAGGCAGATATAACAAACCCACCCGGAAAGAGAAACCAGAAACACCAGCAAAACACTTCCCATCAGTCTAACGAAGAGGCGTCACAGCACACCACCTAACACTGTCAAGTGCAGAGTGGGCATCTCCACAGAACTCGGCTTCGAGGAGAGTTTTGCAGAAGAGTTGTGTAGTGGCTGTGCAGGACATTTGGGGGGGGTGATTACACTTCACCTAACCAAAACATAGGACAGCTTAAATCAAAAAGGCGTTCACCTCCTGCCTCAATCTGCAACAAGAGCTGAGCCGCCGCTGCCCTTCCCGCTCCACAAGGATTACACGTCAGTGATGGGAGCACCGAGGGGCTCTATTGGCTTACTCAGTTTGCAACAGGACTCTGAAACACTTTGAAACAGAAAAGGCTGTTCCTATATGAGGACAGAGAATTAAAAGATAATGGGATTAATCCTTGTTTATACTAATGTACCATTTTGGAAGTGTAAGAGAGGCTTCTGTGACATTCATTAATGTAGATTTAGCACAAAGAAGGACTTAGTAAGGAAATAACAGAAACTAACACAGCCATTTCATTTCATACTAGTTAAAGAACCAGCCATGTGAATGCAACACGTTAGAAACGATTCAGTATATCATAAAGGCTATAAAGTTCCTCAGTTTTCAATCCCATTTTAAAATCAGCAAACAAAAAATGCCTGTGTTGTAAGAACTTAGATGTGAAATGGATGTCCTGGACGGAGACTGACGCCCTAATTTTGTTTCCTTTCAGCTTCTGTAGCACAAATTAGGTGTGGCTTTATGAAATTGATATATTTTATCAAAAATACACAGATTAATTCATGATCGCCATGAATGAAACAAAGCTGGAAGTTTTTATTTAATTTTTTAAAAAAAACCACCATAACCTGTACACTTTAACAAATCATATTCCAGATTTCATTTTGACAAATGCAAGGACAATGTGATATCTGAAGATACCAAGATTAAATAGGTAAGTAATAAAAGATGACTTGTACCCGCTTACAGGAAGGATTTCGACTCTGGAATACTAATGTTACATTAACACAGCTACACAATTTACTTGCTCATATACAGTGTAGAAAATTTTGCTCATTATATTCCTACTATTATTTTCCAGTTGTTCTGCTATTCATAGCGAATCTATCAGCACTACTCATAACTATCAAATCTATTTCTAGGTTTTTTCTTTTTTTTTTTTTCTGCCTACTGAGGACACAATATTTCTTCTATTCAGAGTTTTTAAAAACAAACAAACAAACTCGCTATGGCTCTGCAGACAGTGAGTGATCTCGGTTTTGTCCGCAGTGTCTGACCTAACAGACTTCCAAAGGAAAACCCTGGCCCGCAGTGTGATAATCTGGGGACTCTGTGAACAGTTTAATAATTCTGGATAATTCAATGAAATGACTGCCATCGATGGCTATAGAGACTACCATATGTTGTCAAGGCTGTGTCACGTATCTCCCGGACCAGGGACAATGGGAGATTGTTGTACCAGGCTTGCTCCCATCAAAACAGGAATGATCTGGAATCATGGAATGCCAAAATTCTGGGTCAAAACAAGTTTCTGCATGCTTTCTGAAGTAAATTCGAGCACAGAGGGTAGAAATATCTTACTGGCAGAATAAACTAGTTGACACTAATGCCAGACCTGAAAGACTACTGGAAAGGGTCAAGGTGAATGCCAGGGACACGGGAGGCCCTGAACAAAGATGCTTCAGTAGCAGAAAAGCTGTGGAGCAGGAAAGAAAGAAGGGCATTGGTGGCAGGTAAGGTTCCACGGTTTGGAAGAAAGGAAAGGTGTATGGGGGGAGCTCCTTGAAGTACACTGATCTGAACCAAGGATGATTCAAGAGACTCAGAAAAACGTGACACAGAAATGTCAGGAGGCATTATTTCACCTGTGGCTTTTTTTCTGACAGTGGACATAGCCACTCTGTTTCATCTGCAAACCACAAAACACATGCACACTTGCTTTTTTCTTCAATTTTCACATGGTCTTTAACACCTGAACCATAACCCTTTGTCGCCATTTGGGCCAGACTGGCCGCTGAAAATGAATGACAGATGCTCTAGGGGCTTGTGCCGATACAGGCAGGGGACAGGACACACTTGCTGCCCAAGATCAGAGGTCTGAAAAGAAAGGAGCAGAAGTTACTTTAGTGTTTGTGGGCCAGCACTATTTCTGAAGGTCACTGACACCACAACTGTTTCGGTACCAGAGAGGGAGGATGCAGACAGTGAGCCAGGGAGGTGAAGGTGCTGCCTCAGCAGCAAGGGACCCGGCATGCCGTTCTGGCATGATGGCAACTAAACACTACCACGTAAATCTCCATTTTCGTAGGACTGTCACACACACACAAAAGCCATCCTACACAAATATGCGTCATCCAACACAAATATGTGCTTTTCCCCTGTTTCTCAGGGGGCACCATTGTTTCACCCTACTTCAGCGAGAACTTGGGACAGAAATATAGATGCATTAAGAACAACTCGTGATGTCAGCTGAAGACGAAGCAATACAATTTTTTTCATCAAAATGAGTCAGTTGTGGGTATTTTAGAGGGTCAGCTTCAGCCCAGCATGAGATTTCAACATATTTTGAGGAACTAAGACAGACCTAGAAAATGCACATTCCCTGTGCTGATTTTCACTGTGCTGGAGAATCTCCTCAGGGCTGTACAGTCTCTCTTGAATATGACAGAACACATGATTTCTAAAACCACTAATATTTTAGTTTAATAACCTCTGAATATTTTTTTTCCTGGGACTTTCTCTCCCACATTTTACTTTCTCCATTCTGTTTCTTGTCTTTCTTTCCCTCGCCTTGAGTTCAAGCATTGTGGAAATAATCAAAGACATTCAGGAGAAACATCTGAAGCCAGTAAGCAGAGTGAAACAGCATTATTCCTATATTACTAATCATAACCTATATATGAATGAGAAGACACCTGGAAGTGCTGTGTTGACAGCAACATACCTTTTGATTAAGCTGCCTGGATCCTAGCAATCTGCACGTCTGGACTGAGAGTTCAGAAAGAATGCATTTGTGGTTCATTTACACACTGTAAAAAGGGTAAATACATGGCAGATATAAACAAACAGCAGCCTTCTGTCAACTAAGCTTCTATGAAGAGTCCAAATTATGGATAGGAAGTTTAAATAAATGAGACTTTTTAGGCTAATGTTAAAAAAACAACATTCAAACCATAAGTACTGTTTTAGAGATTATCAATTACCAACGAGAATTTTTGTCCAGTTTAGGAATGCTAGATAAAGTTCCTTTTGGTTAAAGCCCTTCACTCTCTTCCTTTGCTCCTGCTTCTGTCTGCTATTCCACTTTCCACTGTGGCAGCTTCAGCCTGCAGTGCGAAAGCCATACAAATGGCAAGCAAGACTATTACACTTTCTTACGGGGTAGATTTCCATGAGGTTGAAAGAAAGCTGATTTGTTATAAATTAGGTGTGCTGAAGAGATACCGTTGGGATCACAGACCCTGTGATTTTAGAAAATTCAGTTAAGGCCAGCATCGCAATGACATTCAGCAACAAAAACCAAAGACGGGCACTTTGCTACTGAAATCAATACCTTCAAACTTTGCACTATAGACTGCGCCTGCTTGGGTAGGCATCTAGTCAACCTTATTCCAAACTTTTTGATGATTTTATTTGCTACTGCAGAATACTGTGCCATACTGCACATTGCTGGGCCACCAGAGTCAACGGGTTCATTGTAACTATCATATATATATATATGCACCAAAACCTGTATGAAAAATATTCTAGATTAGTACTGTAGCCCATAAATATCATTATATATTATTGTGTAGCAATACTACACAAAGTCTTACACACTCTCAACCTACAGATCAAAAGTCCTACCCATAGCTCTTGGAAAAAAAAAAACAAAACATATGTATATGTATACACATATATTTATAAACACATATTATATGTACGGAAGAAAAAAAAAATTACTTCCAGAATGTTGACACACTCAAGCAATAGCACTATGTTCTTCGACCCTTGCCTTGATGCTCTCCAGCAAAAAAAGTTTCCCTTTTTTTTTTATTTGTTTATACCACTATGAGGAACAGAAGAACAAGAAACATCTGCTTCTACAACTACTGCAGCGCTTTCCTCTCCATCACCCTTTCTAAATCACAGTTATGATCACCTCCTCACATAAATCCCTTCTGAAGGAGCACTTTTTCCATGTATACACCACTTCTTGTATACAAAAAATGTAGATGAATAATTTATCAACTCTTTCATGTCATGAAAGGAGCTCCTCATCTATGAGGAGCAAGGAGAAGATCACGAACACTGAAAGCAAAAGCTCAGAATCCATATCTTTCATGAAATGATGAATTAATGCAGGTGAGGTTACAGGATGCATAAAATAAGCCGCAATTTTACCCCCTCATACCACTACTTTCCTTTGATGTCAACAGCATCAACAGATGGACGAGTGTTAGTGTGAGATGAACTTTACCATATGTGACTCAACAGAACTAAGCAGAGCACTCTCAATTATTTCATTTCTTCAAGGAAATGATGCACTAACAAAGTCATGGCCCCATCCTTTAATGACACATTTGTAATTCTCAGAGAAGGAAAAAGACTGATGAATATAATTCTACTGCCAGTGAACACACAGAGTTCCTGACATGAAACATCACAATCTCTCTGGAGGAGCTGAAGAATAAATCACCGGCTACATGAGTCAGAAGTCAGCTTCAATGGTCTTTAAATTAAGATGGACAAGCATAAGAATGACATAAAGTAATGGTAAAAAAAGAACTCTGAATTTAACTTCTAGAGTTAGTATAATCTGAAGGAGCACAAGTTAGGAAGAAGGAGTAGGTCTGAAGTACAGTTTATTTTCAAAGAATATCTTTGCATTATATACCAGAAGTGCAAGCATGCAGGTTTTCATAGTTCTTTGGGTTTGGTTTTTGCAAGACACTTGTGATTTTTTTTTTTATTTGGGAAAATCATGCAGCTTTCTATTGTAAAATATTGTTCTTTATATTAGTGAAGAAAACTTTATCCAACATTCACATCTTGGAAGATAGTATATATCAATATCCAGGAAGAAAAAACACAAAAAGACAATCTGTATGCACAGAGTATTTTAATGAACACAGAAGAGAATTATTGATTAATTTAAATAACCAAAGAAATTTCTTAAAAACATAACTATGCATAGGAAAATGTGTAGGAAAAAGTCTGTTGGAAAATAGCAACATTTTAACCAGCTGACACGGTATTTACACACACAGGGCAAAACCTTGGAAAACCAAAAACATTCGTGTACTTGTCTGTCAAAAGGCTTCTCTCAGACTTTAAAGAAAAAAAAAGTTAACTGTAATCCAGGCTTTAATTGCAAAACTCATGGATGAACTCATTAAGGAAAACAAAATAAAACAAAACAAAACAAAACGAAAAAAAAAAAACACTACAAGCCTACTAAATCCCTGAGCCACAAGCCACTGGGTGCTGGGACAGTCCTGTCCTGTCCCTTTACTCTTCACTGGGAAACCGCTGTCACCACTACCAGGAATAGGATGTGGAGGATGTGGACCTGCGCTCTGCCCAAACACGGCCACTGTTGTATCCACCCTAATGAGGGTCCAAATCTTCTGACTGGGAAAGCACTTGCAAATATGCCCAAGTCCATCTACAGACAGCAAAACTGACTTTTTTTTATTTTAGCATATGCTTACTGTTAAGTAAATGATTAGACTGAGAAAGTAAAACTGGTTTTAAGTCCCTGCTTACATTATGTGTACTAAATGCCTTTTTGCATAAGGAGTTCAAGCATTATGGGCTGCAGCTTAAAGTCTGGCAATTTAGTCAAACCAGAGACGTTAAAAAGTGTCGACATAAAGTACCAACGTTACTCAATTCGACTACTAGTTTCATATGGTCATACAACTAAATACTTCTTAAAGTAAATAGAATTGCTCAGATAGTCAGATCACCTGGTTACTTAGTTACTTAGACCATTCTCCCTGAGGAAAAGATGCGCCAGGCAGCAGGTCCAGGACAAACCTGCTGCAATGCTCCCGAGTTCTGAAATTCATGTTTTCAGACCGGTCGTTGCGATTCTGATGAGCGCATCCGTGAAAGTTTATAACTGTATGCAAAGAATAAAGCTCCTGGTTTATGCAGTACAACTGAGGGGGCTGTTCCTGCAACCCTTCAAACTAAAACCAAAGCTGTCCTGGAGTGTGTGCACATCATGGACCTGTGTCGCCTACTGATGGGAATTACTGGAGAAAGATGCTGTGGATCTGAGACAGCAATGATGAACAGAGAGTGGAACTGGAGACAACACTGCTCCTCGCATGACTCTTCCCCGTGTGATTACTTATCCAAATTAGGATGCTTTTCCTTAACACATTGCTACTTTTACAACTACGCATCTGTGCATCTGTGGGAAGAAGATAGTACTTAATCCAAAATGTTCTGCATGTAAAAACAATCACATTTGAAATTCAGAAGTATTTCTTTGAGAAACAGTAAGGCTCTTCTCTTCACCAGAGTGAGCAGAAGGTCAGAATGCTTAACAATTGCAAAATTGCAACTAATTTGACTGCTGTACAAAATTCTCCCATTGAAAAGGTATATATTCAAAAAAGCATAGGCCTTTACATAGCAAATCCTGTCTTCTTCATTTGATGTCAAGGACAGCTTTGCCATTGACTTCATCTGGGCCAAGATTTCACCCCATGTGTTTTAAGAGAATTTCTGTGACTCTGCCAACAGTAGCACAATAAGTGGCTCGCAAAAAAAACTAACAAAAAACCCCAAACAGGAAATAGTCTCCAAGGAATACTTCTCTGTGAACTCTTACAATTAGGATTAAATAATAATAATAATAATAATAATGGTTCTTACAATCTTTTCTCTCCATGCAAGACCAGGCAATAATTTCCTGCGTGAAAACCTTATTTATGGGGTGTCATATTTAGGAAAGTTCTATGTCGGATCATGTCGTGGAACTGCTAATTAGTTTCTCATGATGTTTACTCTTCCTGATTATATACAGCAACTCCTACATTATATGATTGTTTTTTCTAAGTTAATATTTTTAGCTCAAGATGTTCAGCTCATATAAAACAGCAATATTCCATCGGACTTTTTTTAAAGAAGTATTTCACCTTGTAATGTGATAAAAGACGTATTTCATTATTTTGAAGAGGGGGTTGTTTAATCAAACACAACGTAATGAAAAATCGTGAAAGTACCTTTATTTTCCATACTTCAGAACAGCTAAGCTAATTCCTGCAAACTGAATTAGCCATTCCCTGATTTCATCTACAAGTGAATTGTCACCGCCGAATTATCAAAACTTGCAAACAACAGAAATACTCACAGTCTCTTAAGCATCGCATTATAAATAGTCGTGTCCTACCTCCACATTTCTCCCTCTGACTTCATTCCTAGGCAGCACTGAAGAAGCAGCTACAGTCACATGGTGCATTCAAGGTCATGCTATTCTAATTTACAGAGATATCATTGATAAATTATGCGGAAACAACGATAATGGAGTCATTAACCTTGTTCCAGCACACTAAAGGTGTTTTGTAATTAAAAGGAGAACAAAAGTTACAAAAACATATAAAGATTTTATTGCCCAGCTTCTCCTCTCCTACACACTGCTGCAAAGTACTGTCGGGGAATAGTAATTTGTTACTGTGAGTAACGTAGATGCCTGCTGTCTCTGCTTTGTAACCAAGGGGTGCAGAGATTAGCCTGAATTACACTGAAGGAGGTAAAATATACAAACCATTGACCTTTTTTTAAAAAAAATAGGAAGTTGGATCCAGAAGGCCTCTCCCTTTAACGAAGTAAAGGATGCTGGAGCAGAAGAAAGATCATTCCAGCCAGGAAGTCTCTCTCAGTCCAAGAATCTATGCAGAACTGTCACTTCCAAACACGCAGTCATCTGGCCAGTGCTTTGAGGACTCGCATCAAAAGTGTACTACTGTGTTAACATACTGAAGTGAAACTCCTCAGAGATACATACATAAAAAACCTAGGCGGAATTTAGAATTCTTCCTCTATGTCTCATTCAAGAAACTTGCAGTAATCCACGGACTAAAAGCCTGACTAATGTCCCTAATTCATGTATGACAGTTATCTTCATTAAGGGTGCACACATTAATGAATCACTGGTGATGGCTTTGACTTAAAAAGAAATACTAGAAAAACAGTGAAGAGGTGGGACAGAGACTGTTTCACATAGTAAATGAACGTAACCTTAAATTGGCATTACTGTAAAGCGTCTATAGGATTTCTGCAAAGAAAAAAGCAAGAATTTAAATAACTTAACAGACAAGGTACCCTTATCCTCTTGATGCTTCCACTGCTGCTTCTTTTTGAATCCCGTCACAGTAAGATGACTGACACTAAAATTATTGATAAAAAAGAAGGAACTACAGAGCAGGTTTCCTGGAGTTCAGGTGCCCAGAGACGACACTATACTGCAAGACAGAACCCATTATACTCCTTTCTTGTCTCCACTTATCACATAAACTATTGTGTCTCCCTGCACTGCCTGACTATCAAGATACGATCTACAATGTATTGCACAACTTACCCAAAAGGACGAATAGAAAAATCCCAGATCGTATCTTTATTTAGGGGTTTGACCTTACGTAGATGGCTGAAGGCATTGTAAAGTGCATTCTGAAGGCCTGCGTGAAAGTCAAATTCTTTCTACTGATTCTGCCGCGTTTGGACAAACTTATAATTGGCGTATCTCTCAAGCATTCAGAAGTATCACACATGCCACTTTAAACGATAAACCGCCAATTACAACGAGGGAGTTAAATGACAAAATGATAACCAAACGTCAGAGGAACTCTCCCGCATGTCCTCTGAGCAGAGGCTGCTGGCTGCCGGCACGGAGCCCCAGCGCCTCCGTACCACGGCACCAAACGTCCTCCCACTGCAGAAATCCCCAACTTTTCAAGGGCTGAGCTCTCCGCCCGGCTGAAAGGCGTACTTCACTTGAGCAAAACGCGTACTTGAGCAACCCCCGTACGGCCGCTGCACCACCCGCGGCCAGGGAGCACCTCCGGGCTGGGTTCCCGAGCACCGAGCGGCTCCTGGGCTTCAGAACGCCGCCGGGGGGGGGNGGCGCGGGGGGGGGGGGGGGGGGCAGAAACCTCCCCGCAGGCGCTCGGCTGCGGACAGCCCAGCTCAGCGCAGTTTAAAGGGGACAGAAACAAACATGCGAACAGCATCTGGGGCGTCTCCTCTCTATTGACTTTCCTAGAAAGGCATTCACCTATTACGGTACTTCAAAAATAAATCAGAGTAACCGAGACGCGAAAGTAGACCGTTCTCTCCCCAAAGTTTCTCCCTG
>RSEF01000001.1:13317766-13371732 GCA_003993805.1 Himantopus leucocephalus | reverse complement strand
GGGGGGGGGGGGATGCTGCCGCCCCGCCGCCCCCCCCCGCGGCATGGCGAAGCGCTGTCACTGACGCACATTTAATTCGCCCGGCTGCGGGCACCGCGCCGCGCCGCTCGCATCCTCCACACACACACACACACACCCCCTCCCGGCGGCGGGGAGGGGGCGGCTCCGGCGGGGAAGAAGCGGGGAGGGGGGTGGGGGGAAGTCAAACTGNCCCCCCCGCCCCCCGGGGGGGGGGGGGGGGGGCCGTCCCCGCCTTACCTTGCTTGACGCACTTGAGGCGGATGGGGTCTTTGCAGTGCTTGATCACGGCCAGCACATCCCTGATGGTGAGCCCGGCCACGGGGGTCTCGTTCACCTCCAGCAGCAGCTCCTCCGGCACTAACTTGCTGCCGCCCTCATAGGCCACCTTGCCGGGCTTCACCTCCCCCAGGTAGGGGAACTGCCCGTTCTCCGCTCCCCCCTTCAGCTCGAAGCCCAGCTGCCCCTCCGCGTTCCTCACGATCACGATCTCGTGGACTCGGCTCGTCCAGTGGCTTTTCTTCTTCAAGCCCTTGGACATTGCCGTGGGGATGCTCTGCCCGACTCCCTCCCTGTATTCCGTGCTTCTTCCCTCCCTCCCTCTCTTCCCCCGCCGCCTCCCCGGGGCAGCCGGGCTCCTCCGGGGCAGGCTCGGGGCGGGCGGGCGGGCAGCGGCCGCCGCTGCTGCCGGCCGGCGGGAGGGAGGGCGCGGCGGCCCCGCGGGGCTGCGAGCTGGGTCGGGGAGCGCCTCTCTGCCCTCTGCCTCCGGCTCTAGCTGATATCCATGGCAGCCGCGGCGGCCGGGACCCTGCCTGCGCCTGGATGTACGAGTTGTAGAGAAACTGGCAGCGGGGAGGGAGGGAGGAGGGAGGGGACGGCCGCGGCGGGGGGAGGAGGAGGAGGAGGAGGAGGGCTGGCGGTGGCGGTGGCGGAGCGAGGCGGGCGCTGCCTCGCCGCTCCCGCCTCGCCTGACCCGGTAGTGAAGGCCGAGAGAGAGGCTGCCTGGCACGGCCGGCAGAAGGCGGAGAGCGGCCCGGGCTGGGGAGGGGGGCTGAGGGGGGAGAGGGAAGGCACCCGGCGGGGAGAGCGGCCCCCGCCGCCCGGCCCCGGCCCAGAGGGGGCGCCCGAGGCAAGATGGCGCGGGGGGCGCCGGCCGCCCCCGGCTGCCTGCCGGCCGGCCTCCCCCTCCGCCGGGGCGGGCTGAGACACCCCCGGCCGTAGCGGCACGGCGGGGCGGTCCGGCAGCGTCCCGCAGCGGTGTGCTGGAGCTCGGGGAGGCTGCCCGAGGTGGGGAGGAAGAGCGGTGCTGCGGGCGGTGTCACGGAATGGTCGGGGTTGGAGGGGGCCTTCGGAGATCCTCTCGTCCAACCCCCCCCAAAGCAGGGTCACCCAGAGCAGGTTGCGCAGGAGTGCATCCAGGCGGGTTTTGAGTATCTCCAGAGAAGGAGGCCCCACAGCCCCTCTGGGCAGCCTGTTCCAGCGCTCTGTCACCCTCAGAGCGAAGAAGTTTTTCCTCGTGTTCAGACGGAATTTCCCGTGTTCCAGTTTGTGCCCGTTGCCCCTTGTCCTGTCACTGGGCACCACTGAAGGGTCTGGCCCCATCTTCTTGAGACCCGCCCTTTCGATATTGACAAGCATTGATGAGATCCCGTCTGTCTTCTCCAGGCTAAACAGACCCAGGTCTCTCAGAGGTGCTCCATCCCCTTCATCGTCTTTGTAGCCCTTCACTGGACTCTCTCCAGTAGTGCTGCTCATGGCAGGGAAGGACCCAGCAACAGAGCTGTGGCCAGAAGAACAAAAGCCAGTNGGCCCAGCGACAGAGCTGTGGCCAGAAGAACAAAAGTCAGCCTCTTGCTTCAAGGATCTCGACGTTATGAACGTTCACAGAGTGGTTTCCCTCCATTTGGAGGTTTCATGCGTCCGTTTATCGAGTTGAACATGGGCATAATTTTTAATGCTTGTTGGTTACTGTGGCCACAGGAGGCAGGAGCTAGTAGCTCAGATGGGTGTTACACGTGAAGAGGGTATAACGGAGACAGCAGTGACAGTTTTTTCTATAAAATCTACTTACCATCACCTGACAAGTGTTCACCACCCTCATTCAGGTTGCCGTCTGCTTTTTGGCTTTAAACCCCAAATGACCGTAGTGGCCAAAGACCGACATCTCCAACCTCCAGAGCATCTCTCTGCCCAAGCACTGGGATGCATTTTGTTCAGCAGGTGGTACTGTAACCCGCTCCTCCGGTGGGCTCGCCTTTAATTAGTTCTGTCATATGCCTAACACGTGTGCGAGCAGTGGAGTATAGCAGTTGGCATGTCTTTCTGAGATGCTTGCCTTGCCGAAAAAAAATAGTTTCCATCTGAAGGGGAGATTGACAAAATACAGGCAGAGCAACCTCCTGAGTTTAAGCAGCGTAGTTTCTGTGGCTGGAGGACACGGGAGAGCGGGATCCGTGAAGGCAGGGGTCTGCAGGCTGGGTACGGAATGGGGGAAGGAGGGAGAAAGGCAGCATGTGTTACGGCACGTGATTTAAAGCTGGTCAGATATTTTTAAAATTTCAATTAAAGTGACTCCGCAATGAAATTTTTCACAAATTGTATTGCTGTTTTCCTTTTAGGTTCCTATGGAAACAGGCCTTTATGCGATCATGCTTGGCTGTGTCTCCTTTACTTCTCCAATAACTTTCGAAGCTGTTGGGCAGTTTCGCCCAAATCTATCTCAAATATAATTAAGATATTTTATGAAAATAGGCAGCTGGATAGGGCTGAGAGATCCTGTAAATGTCCCAAAGGCTGTAACATGAACTTGCCTCTTATTAAACAGTGATTCACATGGTTGAGAGACCATATAAATGTCTTGGTAATGAGAAAAGTTTCAATTACAGCTCATTATCAGCCTCGGCCTAAGTCTGTGGGAAACCAGGGTTCTTCAGTTCACGTTCTCCCAGAATTACTTGTTTCATGTCCTCGTGCACTCGGAGGTGGAACGGGCATGTGCAGGGGGGGGAAGAAAGAAATGAGGAATTACTAAAGTCTGTATCCTGCAAATCATTTCACCTGCTTCACTGTGTGCGCCTGGCCAGCGGCGCAAAGCTCTGTATGGGAGGGGCTTCACAGAAGTGGATTAAAGAATAAAAAAAAACAAGACTGCACAAAACTGCAAGTAAGAGATCCGTAAGCACAGACAGCTGAAGATGGGAGGGAAACTGGAAAGGTACTTTGACTGGAAGGTACTAAGAGGTTTTCGCTGGTGGGACAAGGGTTACAGTGGCCCTCTCCTTTTCCAAAGACCATCAGGAGTGTCCTGATGGCACTAGGAGCAGGGTCTCTGCCTGGACAGAAATGGGCTAAAACACTTGGAAAGAGCAAGAGAGTCACCAGGTTTGTTTCCCTCTGTAGCCCTGCCCTTGCCCTTGTAGTTCAAGAGTGGGGTAGGAAGTGAATGGCTAAGAAGAGGAATTACAAGACATAACATCCTGTTATCCTTCAGTTTCCCAAACGTTTCCACAGTCACTTCTTTGCTGAGTCCCCTGCTCTACTAAAGCCTTACTCTACTAAAGTGGTCACCGTTTCTTAATGTAGTTTGTAGTCATTCTGCTAGTATAGTATTGCAGTCGTTGATTTGTCTGATCAGTAAAAGTCAGTTTCTAAATAACCTCATGTCCACCACAGTATATGTACTACACTAGGGCATCTGCCAAAAATGCAGTTTTTAAAAATATGTCAGGAAGTACATGTCATTAATATTCAGAAATATTCCTAGGAGATGGGGGAAGGGAATCCTGTGGGTGCTGTTTTCCTGTTTCTTAGGGTCTCACAGTTTATTGAGCAGAATTTTTGAAGTGCCCATTACCATTTTAAGTCAGATGACATTAACACTAGGTAATAGGTGGATGCCTTGCCAAATAAGTGGCGGCACAAACTCCCGTTTTAAAGGGCCTAAAAGTCAGAGCATTTCTGATTTAATACATGTTGTGGACAAATCAAGCTGAATGAGCTCTTCATTTCTAACTGGTTTAGATAGTTGTATTCATCTAAAATAACACCACGGAGAGCTGATGGAGGTGGTGGTCCAGAGGGACATCAATTACAGTTGCATTAACTTTGCCTTCTGAAGGTGGGCAGCAGCCTGAGCCAGACCCCAGCGCAGGCACCCACAGTTTGGCAGGGAGGTGGGGGGAGATGGAAGGAGCCTTAGTGGTTTTCCCAAAACAGATCTGCGTGTTAGTTGGTCTTCATACCAGGAAAGGATGGTGGTTTTCAGGTTTAGAGATAAACAAAAGTTGGTGAGTGGAAAGGCAGGTCATACCTGTTAAGATCTGGATAGGGTGGAGGATGCTGTAATTAAAGGATGACTGAGGGATACAGTATTTCTCTGAAGCATTCTCCTATAGTGGGCATAGGTTTTTAGAGTTTTGGGTTGACTGTGTATAGATGAAGCCTTGCCATTATATCATCACTGGTTTATGGTCTCGGGCAGTAAGGACACTGATGGAAATGCATAGTTTGCTTTGATCTTCCATGTGAAAATATATTGTGAGGAAATTAAACCTCATATAAGGTCCTTTTGCAGCATTTCCACTCTTTCAGATAAGTTTGTTTCAGTTTTACGGTGATAGACCGGTAGCTGTAGAACAAGACTATCTTTGTCGCTGACAGAGCAAGTGTGCCAGCACATGGCTGAGGGGGCGAGTTTGCAGATTTTCTGCCTGGCCCCTGAAGAGCCTGAAAAGGACTTTGTGACTTGCCGAGATCTTTCTGTTAGTCCTTTCCGTTGGGTTTCAGCCCAGGAGGGCATGAACTGGTCCTGAGTGTGAATGTAAGGGTATCTAACATGGGGGGTTTCCTATGGGGACAAGTAACAGCAGCACATAATGAAACACGTTCACGAAATACAGCACAAGTGCCTTTTATTATTCCTTTAAATCTGGTACACAGGAACCAGTAAATCACTGTACTTTTGGGAGGAAAGTTGTGCACAGGAGTAAGCTGAATGTGAGACTTCAGTAAATAAATGTATTTTGTAGCTGGAAAGTAATCCTTCCTACTGTAACACTACAGATTCAGTAAAAAAGTAGCTGAATTCTGTCTGTATCTTCAGTATGCAACATTTTTGGATAAGTGAATTCCGTAAGTAGAAAATGATGTATTGCATGTGCCATAGGGCAAAAAAGGAAAATACATCCATTATCTACTATTATTTATGCAGGAATGGAGTTGTCTACCTTGTAATTGTGTTTGTAACATTGGACTTGAACTCAGAGTACATTAAATTTCCATCTTTGGCTCATGCTTCCTGTGTGACTGGATGCTAACTACATGACATTGCCATCTCTTATTTTTTCCCTTTTAGTATGGGCATAATCCCTCTTTTCTCTCACAGTGTTCTGTTTAGTTGTCCATTACCTGACAACCTTACTCTTACGCGAGGCTTTTCAACACTACAACCTAGGTCTACCACAGGACATATATTCACCTAAGAGTTGGGCAGAATTCAAATGTTTAAATCCAAATTCACAAAAATTTTGCCTATGCCTTTAGTTTGTAACAGCTAATCTTCCCAGCAGGAGAGCTCTAGTGTGTTATCTGCTTTCACCGTTTTTTGCTGGGAGTTTTAAATGCTCTCCTTGGGATTCTGAGAAGATTCTAAGTCCTTTTTTTCCTTTGGATAAAAATGACAAATTCCTAGCCTTTGCAAATTGCAAAATTCACCAAAGAGTCACTAAAAGTTTGTTATGATATTTACTACTGCCACTCACGTCTTTTATGAGCCTAGTTTTACTAGTATGAGCTTTGTATTATTACTAATACAATCGTTTTGGATTTTCTGGATTTTGAGAAATTTTGGTTCAGAAAGTCTTAAACTGTGTTTCCCAAGTTCTCCACATTCTGAAAGCTTTCATAAAAAATACACGTTTTATATTACTACGAAGACAAATAAGGATTTGGGGGGGTTTTGTTGGGTTTTTTTTTGAAGTCTTAGATGAAAACCTTCCATAGTTTTGGCTATCAGTGCTTCAAAATAAACTGTTATTTAATTGTAGTCTTCGAACTTTGTAAAACATGTATCTGGATAGAATGGAAAGTGATGGGAAATACTCAGCTTTCTCAGCCCTTTAGAGGATTTCTGTTATGGCAATAGCTCTTGCAGAGGGCAAATCTGATCGCTTCGGGATGTGAAGAAGATAGTCTCCATGCCTGTGCTGAAAAATAAATGCAGCCTTTGGGAGTGAAGGACAAATTAAAGATAGGAGTTCATCTAAATAGTATAGTTTACAATGAGTTTTTAAGATTCCAGGAGACATTTTGTTCTCTCCTGATCATCTCTCTATTGGTGTTTGTTTTAAATGTGATCTTTTCCAGTTTCCCTCCTCTCTCTTGTTACCAGACCTCAGTATTGTATACTTCCTGTGCTGCTCTTGCTAGCTGCTCGCGAGTTGATTAAGGTGAGATACAGAAAACTTGTTGGAGGTCAAAAAATTCCCCAGGGACAAAGTTCTGGGAGACAGGCTGTCAAAATAAATTTGGTAAGAGCCGTTAAAATAAACAAATGATGGCCCCTTTCCACAGAAACACAAGTTTAAATTGCATCCCAGTAAATACCCATGCTAGAAGACAGAATAAGACAGAAACAAAACTGCACAGAATACCCTATCAGAAAATAATCCTTTAAATTTGACCTCACCCGGGGAAGATAGCAAGCCTCCAAGTATCCATTACTGCGAATGGAAAGAGAAGCGTGAGGCTCGCACAGTGAATTAGCGCCTCAGCACACGGGGCGGTGGTGGCAGGGGTTCTGAAAAATACCAAGTGAAGTGGCCACATAGGTGCCTGGGTTTGGAATGATGACTTCTCCACCACCGTGGTGCTGGTTTGTGCACTCGCTAGCTTAAATTACCCCGTACCCTCTGGTAAACCTCATCGGATAGCACTAGGGTATTACTGCATTGAGTGATGTGGATTAGCCCGTGCCTTTCACTGAATTTGAATTTCTAGTATCTTCATTTCCCATTATAATATTTAGTATTCAATGATTTATTTCACAATTAAGATAACTATAAAAATTAGTTATCGCTCTTACATGATGATATCTTAGATTAACAAACTACAAAAGACCTATTCTCTAATTTTTTTTTTCCTTGCTGCATTTTCATTTCCCTCGGATTAGACCAAAATGAGGCTTTCCCCTTTCATGTCTATAATCAGTTTCATTTTACGTTTCGTATGAACCAACAGTGCTGCTGAGATTGATCTCACAGCGTAGCTGGGAAAGAAGATGAATATTTTATGAACTTATAAAAGATAAAATGAAAGCATATTATTCTAGGGATGTATTGTTCATGTTCCACGTAAAATTGTGACAGCATGTCCATTCAGAACCTTATTTGCACATCTCCCTCATCTCTTTGAGAGGAATCACCTTTCCATGTCAAGATTCTTGCGCTTAATGTGATTGCAAAGACTTTTTGTCATGAAAATTAACAAATACTTCTGAAGTTAGAAGTAGCGTATTTTCACACAGACATCACCATGGAAATTTATAAAAGGTTACATGTTTTGTAGATACGTTTCCATAAATATTAAAGCATGGTACAGCGAGGAGTTTAGAGAAAATGGCTCTAAAATAATATGTGCACGAACTCACCCAAATGCTTGTCACCGCTCAGAGGCCGAGCAGGAGCAGAACTGTGTAGGAAAGATTTACACCTCAGTCAATTTAGCGCTTCAGTGCAAGTGGCGCCGAGGTACTCAACTGGCCAAATTCTCAACTTTTTTACCTTAGTGAGCCTGGAGCTTTAGAGAATTTAGTTGGGTGAGGATGATGGCTTATTTCCATTGCTCTGCCAGTCTCTTAAATTCAACAGAGTGGCTGCCTTANACTCAACTGGCCAAATTCTCAACTTTTTTACCTTAGTGAGCCTGAAGCTTCAGAGAATTTAGTTGGGTGAGGATGATGGCTTATTTCCGTTGCTCTGCCAAGCTCTTAAATTCAACAGAGTGGCTGCCTTACGCTGCCCCGTGACAGCTGGAGGGACAGGGCATCCCCTGCCGTGTCAGAGGCTGCGGAGGACCAGGCTCCAGCTAGTCTCGGCTCCCTGCTGTGGATGCTGTTCACAACTGCAGAAACATTCAGATTGCTTCCAAAAGCTGGTTGTAATGAAAGATGATCCAGTGATGGATGTATGTTTAGGTAAAAGTATCATCACATTGAGGTTAGTGGTAAAAATGTTTTTGAATTACCAGGGCTTCATTCCAGAGCGATATAGAAATACTCCCAAAACTCGAATACTAGGGTAAACTTAGAGGCCGATAACCCCTTCTCTCTGCCCTACACCCAGAGTGTGTGTGCTCCAGATGATGCGACATAAAGGCATTTGCACCACTATGCATGTGCATAGCGCCCTCATCAAATCTCATCACCGAGGTCTTACTCAATTTTGTTTATCTAGTTCTGGAATTGGTGCATGCATGCTTAAAAGCACGTGATGGGCTTTACTTTAGAATTGAGAGGATAAACAAAAGTGCATTCAAGGAGGCTGAAAAACGTTATTGTGCCTTTTTGACGTTATTCTCAGAATATGGCTTCATGCTCAGTCATGTTACTGGTTGTACATTAGACTCAGTAAGAACATTTCTACACAGGTGCTTCCATCAATAGTAGCTCACAGAGTAGGACTGCACTCTGTTGCCAGGCCACTAATGCTGAAGGTCTGTTCTTGGATGACTTTTTCAGAAAAAAAGAAGCTTCAGCTGATATAATGACCTAAATATAATGATTTGAGGGCAGAAGGTTCAATCAGGATTTCAATTCAAGATTTTTGCTTCTGTAAATTGTTGGTCAAGTCCACAGTCTCCAGGAATATTTGGGGCTCAACCACAGAACCCTGATTTATCCCGCAAAAAACTCTCAGATAGGGACTTGCAGTGAATTTGAAGAAAGAAGTGTGACCCACCCTCAGGAAGCAACACAGGCACAATTTAGTTCCTCCTGCAGTCAGCTGGGAGATTTGTGTTGAACACATAGAATATAAAAATAGAAAAAAAGTTTCAAAAGTCATATTATTCTGATTTTGTCTTTGGAAATGTGTTTGCTTGTGCTGGGAGGAAAAGATACTGTACTTTGTCATTGCCTTGTTATACGATAGCTGGAAATGAAAGAAATACTGTGTTTCCTAGACTGGCAGAGGTGTTGAATTTTTTATCACTATTCAAAGGGAAAAAGGTTCTTACTAACTGACTGTAGTTAGAAACACACCTGAAAAAGAAACACTGCATGAGCAATTAAATTATTTTGGAAATTTCCTGCAGATTATTTAATTAATTTGAGATACTTCATTCAAGGACAAGCTTGTAGGTTTTCTTCTACCTAAGTAGTGTCAGAGCTCTCATAACCTTCATGCAATGATGGTATTTTGTTCTCATAAGGACTCTTTATTTGCAAGTCTTGTTCTTTCTTGTCATGGCCAGGGTCTGGGTTGCTGTATCTGAAGACAGTAGCACTTACTCTTTTGTCTCTTTCAGCTAATGATGTATGAATTGGTGCCTCCAATCCACAGTTCTGCTACTGCAGCATGATGTCCTTCACTCCATTGTTTTTCACCCCAAAGTTAATAATGAGGTAGTGGAATACGTGTGAACATACCATCAGGTAAATAACGAGACTAACACCACGCACTGAGATTTTAAAATGAGATTTTTAATAGGGTGGAGAGGAAGAGGGAAAGAACTACTGTCATCAGAAAGAGCTTTGCAAAGAATCAGATGACCTGACCTCCCCAAGACATTGTGATATACATTGATTTAGGATGTGTCTTGTTTTCACTTTAGCCTTCAAAATGAATGATCTTCTAGGCAGATCTACCATTGACTTGCATTTCTCATAGGACTTCTGCTGTCACCACAAACTTTGTGCTGTGCAGTTACATCATAAGAGATGGTTCATGCTCTGAAGAGTTTATAATCCAGATGTCATAGATAATATGGGTAAAAGCAAGCAGGATCACATCGCTCCAAGATCACTTTCTGAGCATATAACAGAAGTTGAGGGGGTTTGAACACTAGAACAGGTTGTGCAGAGAAGCTGTGAAGTCTCTGTCTTTGCAGGCACTTAAAACCCAATGGGGCTCAGCCCTGAGCAACCTGCTCTACTTGACCCTGCTCTGAGCATGGGGGTGGACTAGGTGATCTCCAGAGGTCCTGTCCAACCTGAACAATTCAGTGATTCCATGTGACTATGTTAGGAGCAAAGTCAACCAGGTCTAAGTCTGTGGAGTCTTATGACAAAACTGTTCATTGAACCACATCATCTTTGCCATAAAGTTGTACAAAACCAATATTGTTATGGATGGAGACCAGTGTGCAATTATTAGATTGAGTAGTACTTCTTCATATCAATTGTCCCATTGAGTTATATATTAAATTGACTTGTGAGCACCTCTTGACCTGAAGGCTAAGCTGTTAATATGCAATTCAATTTAAAAATTAATTGGCACTGTTAAGACACTTCTTCCAAACCCAGATTAATATTCCTCTTAATTTCCAGACCTAGGAGCCCTGAATGAATTAATAAGGGATTAACCGGGTTAATATATTAGCATTCGTAAAGTAGTAAATAGGTGCAACTGGTATTAGTTCAGGTGGTCTTAGATTGGAACTGATCTCTCCCAGTGATGAGGGAAAATGGCAAATTATTCATTTGACAGGATTTTATCTCTTGTGGGATACACTTTAGAAAGGGGTGCTGGAAATAGTCTCAAATGTTGCATCATGCTAAGCAGATAAACTAATAATGAATTAGTTTTTTACTTCTTTACAGGCGGTCTCAGTAGGTGAAATCAAATTTTCAGTGGGCCCCACATACTGCTGCATTTAATGTCTGACTTAAATGTCGTGTATGCATTTTTATGCATCAGTGGAAAAAATCCGCCCTCGCTGCTTGCACTTAAAAAAGAGGGTTTCACTGCCAGCTGTTTCCCTGCACTACTGGTATGAGAAAAAGTGTGACCTACTCAATTAACAGTATTGTTTTCTCAAGTGCTTCAGTGTTTTCCTGATATCGCTCCTTCTGTTCTGGTCTTTAGTAACCTCAGGATGCTCTTGTCTCAAAATATATACAGGTTTCCACCTGCAGATTTTGTGTACGCGTTGATATTTGTAAAGCAAATCTGAACACTGTGGTACCTTGGCTCCTACTAAAGTCCATCAGTCATAGTATTGTCTTCAAAAGAAATAAAGGTAGTCAGATTTTTTTAAAATCCTTTTTTTTTATGTGAAAAAATACCAAAAGTTATCACTTTTGGATTGTACTGTTGCAAAATCTAAAAGATACTTATTTTTAAACTAATGTCTTCTGAAGTTAGACTGTTTATTTTAAAAAAAAAAACCCTTTAATCCACAGCAAACAAGGAATCAGACTAGATCTTTCACAGTGCTTTTATTGCAGAAAGGATTTCTGAAGAAGACATTTTCAGTCATTGCAAAATAGTAAGAAGTCACTTTGTTCCTTAGAGAGCAGTAACCAAACAGATAAGAAATAGGTCAAAGTTGAACCTTTTCAAAGTTGGTTTGGTTTTTATAAATTTAAGGAAAATAAGTAAATTTTGTGATTTCAAAAGAGCAAGTCTATTCCAGCCAAAAAGAGAAAGTAAAATCATTTGCACTCCTCGGCGTAAATATGATAGTATTTAGCTCTATTGAATTGATTTGTGTAGCATGCATGTTATAATTAATTATCAAAACAAAGTCTATGTTAATATTAACAGACTCAGTTTAATCCTAGGGGGAAAAAAAGAGTTAAAAATTAAATTTGAATTTCTGTATTTAATGATTTGTTTTGGACTTCAGTTTTCTACTATACGTGCATACATCCCTCAGTTTACCTTTAGTTTGACATTTATGTGTTATCTTTGAGTAGTTATAAGATTGGTTTGTCATTTGAAAAGTGGGTGATTTTCTAGGATAATTGCTGGAGATGTAGAAGGCAACATAAATTGTTTACTTTCATCTGACAATGAATGTAACTGCTTAGATTTTTTTTTTATTCTGAATCACAGACTTTTTTTTAAAAAGATTCTAGAAATTATGATTCAAGCAGCAATTTTAACTGTTATGATTGCTTATCCTTCATGAGCTCACTCCTTTTTGCAATACCATGGCACTTGACAGTATTTGTTACTACTAACACTTGGCTTTCTGCAGTGATCAGAGGACGGTAGTAGGCAGGTGTTACGCTGTGACTACTACTTACCAGGAAAAACTTGCTCCTTATCCTAGCCCTTATTCTTCCATCTGCTTACTTCACTCACTGTTGTGTCTGGCTATAATCCAGATTTGTAAACTCTTTTGGGGACTTGGATTTTTTTTTGTATTCCATGCTTCTATACAACTTAACATAGATAGTGCAATAATTATCGGAACGGCAAACATTGTGGCAAACTGAAGGGCAAATATCGTACTCCGCAATGTTGCCTCCTGACCAGCAGAACTTAACAAACTCTAGGACCACATTGTGGCTCCATCCCTGAGGATGCAGCTCATTTTTCTTGTAATAGGAATAAACCTCCTTAAGTGTCCTTATTTGGGTTAACTCATAAAAATTTTTAAAAAGGGATTGGTGTATCTAATACACCAGACTAAATTAGTCAAGAAATGTATCCATTTATCATTACAGTATCTTGGTGTTGGTGAATTTAATGTAATCAATGCTTTTTAGTTAAAAAAAGAGTATAGCATTTATTAACTATTAACTTAAACTTCTAAATTAATCAATGAGCTAATCTTCAGGTAAAATCAAAGTATAGTTAATACCTTTTAAAATAACCTGCGTTTTTTCAGGTTTGTTTCATTGTTTCATATTTGGATTTTGAATGCTTTTTCCCAGAAGTATTAACAATTACTGTAGCCTGTTGTTAAACTGTGATTTATAGCAATGTAAACCAACACAAATGGATTCAGATTCTGAATGCACATGTTTTATTAATATGCATTGAACTTTAAACAAATAAGTGGTTTCTTTACTTTAGGGGAGTGACTCGTTAAAGGAGTACAAAATCCCTGCAGGTGTTTCTAAGATCAGGGACCTAAATGCTTGTGTTGACATAGAAAATGGAGTTGATATGGCCTTTAAGAAGCAAAAGGGTAAAGGATTTGAAAGTATGTTTGCGGTGTACAAAATGAATTAAAAGATACTTTATCTACAGAGTTCGCAAACTTTTCTCAGGCTCTCCCTCATTTTCTTCAGATGAGCTCTAAAATAATTCTGTATTTACATTTCCTAGCATTATTCTTAGGTTCACATTACCTCGCAAATTTTTCAAGTACAGATGAAGTTTCAACTAGTACAATGAATTATGAATCCGTTATTCAATTTTTGTAGCACAGTAATGAAATTCTGACNTGAAATTCTGATGCTCAAATGTTTAACCTTAAAAAAATGAAATATTTCTGAATGTATGGGCCACCCACTTGGGAAAGAATTGGTTGGACAGAATGCTGTCCCCATGCACTGCCCTTTGCACAATACCATTCTCTACTATGTTGTTGTTTATTTATTATCCTTTTAATGCATTATTGCACTCAAGATTTACTTATATAACAGGGGAGAAAAATAATTTGTTGAGTAGTAGATGGAAGTTAAAACACTGCTTTCTGTGTTAGACAATATTTAGTTAGAAACATAACAGCAAAGTCATGGAAAATGTAATTTTCCATATTTTTTTCATTGTGCTAATCTTTTCTGTTTCTTCTCTCTACATGGCGTGTTTAATCAAATCCATCAGCCTGAAGATTCCTGCCTCTTTAGATATCCCTTGTTGGAAGAAATTAATGTAAATCTAGCCAAGCCCTGATTTGAGCAGGGAATTATCTTAAAACTGGCTTTGAATGACAGTCATGTTTGACTTTTTTCTAACTTAGAAATATTAATATACCTGTCATACTAAAAAGCTTTTCATAGTGAATTATAAACCATTCTGTTTCTCGAGGGGGCACTTTAATTACCTGTATACACAAAAGTGAGAAAACAATGATGTAATTATTATTTAGAAATAATGAAAACTACTGTGTCCAAATACAAGTTATTGTAATACTTAAGCTATTTATGATTATTTCCCAGATCTGTTAACAAATGTGTACATGCAAACATGATCAAATCCCTGCTAGGACATATGGTGCAATGTTTTTAATGGAACATGATAATTAGATGACTGAAGGAGATGCAGATTGATACTTGATATTATTATTAGGAAGTGGATTTGCTTTCCTTACTGTGTGCCTCCGGTCTTCTCTGAAGTGTTAGATATAAGATTCCAGACCATTTCTCTAAAGTGCTGGTGTTCATTCTTCCTGCTCAAATGAATAGGTGTTAAATTTAGTTTTGATGTCTGAAGCTTTCTTTGATAACCAGCTAAAAAAGTGAGTCCACCCAGCAAAGTCCACCCCATCCAGATTCCTCTCAAGCACCTTTGGTAAGGCTTAGAGAAATAACTGAGTTGTCAACAGACAAGAGACAGGTGGAATCACCTGGCTGTGGGGTTTTAAGTGCCTTCTCAACACCTGGTGTTACATCGCAGAGGTGAGATCTTCCTCAGCTGAGTAGATCTCAAACAGGGAGGTCCTACCAGCACCCTCAGTTGTATGGCTTAGCCAAAGCTGTCTACAGGAGCACCAGGGGAAAAGCAGAAACTCTCTGGTCTCGAGGAGCTGGATGGAGACCTCCAGTGGGAAAAGGGTGTCCACTTGGAGAACCATCGCAGCAATGGAAGAGGTCCCAGGAGCAATATGGAAAGAGCAATGGTGAGGAAGGGCTCAGTCAGGGCATGTGCGTGAAACTCACAGGTATATTAGGTCTGCAATGTCTCTCTTCACAGTCACAGACTGATAAAAGTATATTGGGATTTTGCAGGTAAAGCATTTCCTTTCACCTCTTTTCAAGTGTTCCCAAGTCCCCATTCCCACCTGTGGGTAACTGGTGGGAAAGTGGAGCTCTAAAATCATACACAGCCTGTCCTTTTGAAAAAGCAAGCATGGTAACCTACCTACTGGTAGTCCAGGCAGGTTTCATTAAAAGTTGTGAAATGCTTTGAAAATTATACTTACTAGATACTAATCCTTTATTATTGTGCTACGTTCCTGTGTACATGTGGGTGAAATACGGACATGTATTTGTCTCCTTGTTTGCGTAGAAACTCTGAATCTTAAAATTAATGTGTATAACAGGTTATGTTCAGAGAAATTCACATTCGTAGCTGCAAGAAGCATATACGTAATTCTTTATAAATACAAGTATATATAATATTATATATATATCATATAAATTCTACTTTTCCTAATACCCATAAAACAATGCCGTACTGTGGGCAAGACTCCAAGTGCTATATTTCTGTAGAGCAGCTACCAAAATGAGCTATTGTTTATGTAAAGTATCATTTGGAAACGAGGTTTTCGTGGAAATATGAAAACTTAATTGGGAAAAAAAAATTAAAGCCATATACTTTGTAAAATATTGTAACAAATCCAGATCCTGCAGATAGCGGATAAAATGGCTGTGGTGAAACTTTCCAAACAGGGCTAAACAGGTGCGGTCCAAAGTCCCCAGTTAGGATTATAAATAATCACGTTGATTTCTAAAAACTCCTGCAAAAGAGAATAATTGAGTGATTGGTCCTAGACTTGGGTAAGCATCTTTCAAAGATGCGTTACACTAATTTCAGATGCAGGACTCCAGAAGGACTTGGGTCTTGCAGCATTATAGTGTTGCAAGAGTCAACTTTGAGCAGTCAGGGGAAGATCGGAGCTATATGCCTGGATATGTATAAATTATATATTGATAATTAGATGCCTGTGTGGAGTATAGGCAGAATTAGATGACCAAGAAAGAGACCCACTAATGTCTTCAATACAAGCAGGAAAATTGTTACGACATTCTTATGCCCCATGTCCTGTTAAAATTGTAAGAAAGGACATTTATCTGCACAAGCCATGTTTTATGTCTAATTTTTCCAACACCTAATGGTTAGTCTTCACTCAATAAGTGAAAAACCTGGGATCAACTCCCTTTTGCAGCCTGGTGACACTGTACATTTCTCGACTTCTCAGGATGCAGTGTTTTTGTTGTACAAAGGGAGAGAAGGCATGACATTTTGCACTAGCTTCGGGTAGAGAGCACACATTCAGCATTATACTGCCTGTACTAAATAGTACTTGGGGCAACGGCTGAAATTTTTGTAACTTCCCAGAAGGAATTGATCACCTTTATATTTGTAGTGCACGTATCATATCACACACAATCTCTTTCTCTGGTTTTGTCAAGTGGCTATTTCTGTATGGTGTGCGCAGTGGAACAGTTTGAAGGACAGAACTTCCAATAGCCTTGTGTTTAAAAGCACCAACATGGAAAACATGCGGCAGGTTCAAAGCTCTGTGGCCAGAAATAAAGGCTTTTTTCTTGTGCATCACACAAACACTGGCTTAGCTGCTAGGTAAGAGGCGGGTGTTTTTATCAGCTTCTCAATTTCGGGGACCAAATGGTGGGTGCGCTTTGCTATTAGACCTGATTGTAGGAGAGAGGTGATGGAAAACCTAGCTTATGGTTTTCAACAAGGGCTAGACATGGAGCTGGAAAGGGGACCACAAGAAGGAATGAGTACACCCTGCCTAAACTTGTTCATAGTTGGACTAGCAGTTGAGATCTAATCAAGTTTAGTAGTAGCCGCAAATCCTTTCCAGCTAGTTTCGTATGGCACGCACACAGACAGACAGATCAGGGCGCTGCTCGAAGGAAGACCTGGAGGAGGGCTAAAGGCATAGGAATGGAAAAAGCAATCCTCACTGAACAAAAACTGTGTGGGTGGGTGTGAGGGGGGAGAGGAAATTATGTTCATTTTTCAACCTTGTTTTGCAAGTAGACAGAAAACTCTCCTTTTTTTTTTTTTAGAACAGTCAGTCCAATTTTCACTCATGATAGGCGGACATGCATGAAATCTTTTTAATGAGCAGTTGCTTAAAGGAAACATAATCAGGCAGATTAGGGTTTTCTGTACTTTTTCAGCTTTTTATGTCTGTATCTACATGTGCGAGGATTTTCAAGAAGTAATCATTTAGTTTCAAAAATGCTTTGGGCTTTTCAAGTAATGCTTTTTTTTTAAGTGTTGATGTACTCACATATTTTTCCATTCATGGTTCAGAAATAGGATTTGCTTCCCTGTTTTTTATCTGTCAAAGTCAGTAGAAATCATAAGGTATTTATGACATAGTAACCAACTTACTGCTCTGCGAAACACAGTGTTGAAAATGTGGGTGTAAAACGTTCAGCTGTTTCGTGACTTCCTAGAGCTCTCTGCATGGAACACATCCGTGTAGTATTTTAAAAGCTTTAGCTTCAGATCTCTATTTACCTCAATATAGAAATATTTAAGCCNGCTGTTTCGTGACTTCCTAGAGCTCTCTGCATGGAACACATCCGCGTAGTATTTTAAAAGCTTTAGCTTTAGATCTCTATTTACCTCAATATAGAAATATTTAAGCCAAAGTTATTAAAATTGCTGAACAGATGTCTCCAAGTCTAATAATGGTTTAGGCCATTGTTCTAGAGACTGACTGAGCTGAAAGATAAATACAGGACCATTTTGAAGGATCTGAACATCGACCTAGAACATCCTAATTGGAAAAGAAATACTGTGGAAGAGCAGGTTTTCATTCTTAAAAGAATTAAATTAGTATTTGGAATACGTCAGAACTTTCTCCATGTTTTTGTTGTTGTCATCAATAGATTCAGCCTCGCCAAATCAGCCAGTCCTAATAAAGAACAAAGGCACATAGTAAATTCCTGACCAAGAGCACAAACATCTGCTGCTCAGTTGCAAGTACAGTAGGCTGACATGGAGGACAAAATGCTGAAAATAGGGAATAAGGGTCCGGAACCTGCCATTATGAACAAAGATAATTAAAAGATCATATGAAACCACAGTGGACAAGAGGATATACTGGAAATTAAGAATAAAGTCGAGTGCAAAATACTTAATAAAATTAAATTTTTCTTTTCGGTTTTCCCCAGGAAGCGTCAAGCAGTTATTTTAGCTATGTTTTACTCTTTCTGCTTTTACCCTCTTTCCTCTTCTCCTTTTATTGCGAAAAAATTCTTTAAAAAGTACTGATAGAAGCAGAGAAGTCAAAGTTCATGCTTAGAAGTAAGGGCATGTGGAGGAGTGTCCGCTTTTCACTGCTGCGAAGGGTTTTCAGCAAATGTCGCACACGCGTGTGCTTGTTTACGCTGTGCAAATGGCAAGGCATTTCTCAGAGGAATGCGGCAAGCAGCGTTTCTGAAAGCAAACGGGAAATTCTTGCTGATGTGGGAGTCGCCAACACTCTCCCCAGCTAATGAAAAGCCCCAGATCAGGATTAAATGTGAAAGAAAAGTGTCTGCTAATTGATTTTTGTTATGTACGGGGTACGAAGGGTTGGAGGTAGAGCTGTGGCTCCCTCCTGAAAGGCCGGGCAGTGCTGGTGCTGGGGCTGTCCCTGCGTTATTATCATCTCCCAGCTGCGGGGAACCGTCTTCAGCCTTCCTGGCCGTAATTGCTGTTCGGGTGTCTCCTGCACTCACAATTTGCTGCTTATTCTCCTCCCTCGCTCCTTGATTTTCTTTGCAGCTTCTGCTCGGGTGCCTTGCTGTAGCTTTGCACGCCCAGTCGTGGTTACATGGGTATTTCAAACCCGGGCGAGGGCAGTGTGGCTGCACACACTGGTGCTGCCGCGGGGCACGGGGCGAGGACTTTCCACGCCGCAGCCATAACTGGGAGCGCTTTATGCTTGCAGAGGGGATGTCATTGCCCACATTCTTCACGCATTTCTGCTTGGGAGTATTGCTAGTAATTCTGTTATGAGCCCTGACCTCTGGTTCCCTGAGGGGGAGGTACCTCTGGTGCCCAGCAGCAAGAGCTGGGATGCTGGAGTGCCATCTGCTGGCACTGTACCCTCTTGCTGTCTACAGTCGGAGTGACACCCCTGTGACAAGGGGTGTTCAGGGGGGTAAGTACCAGTACCTGGGGACTATCAGGACACTGTAAACTGCTCTACCCAAGGACGGGGACTGAGCTATCATGATAGTCAATGACCCATAATTGCCTTCCAGTCCTCCTCCTTCCCACTGCAGCAGGAGTGCGCAGGGCTGACTGGAGATGCTGGGGCCTGCGTTTTCCCTGGCTTTATATCATAAACATTAGTTACATTAACATTATAAGCATTGCAAGTCTGTGCTTTTACCAGACATTTCTGGTTGACATGACACGTTTACAAACAGTTTGGTTTCTCCTGGTTCGTTCAGAGCTGTGCTTTGAAGGGATTGAATCTATATTTCCTTTCCATTTCTATGGAAACAGCTAACCCTCTTCTAATATAGCTGTTTTGTAACTGCTGGGCCTGATTCCCTTCTCATGTGGGCTGTTTTTAAGGCAGTATTGCGCTGTTGATCCCACCTGAGTTGCTTGAAGCTGACAATTATAATTGAGAGCATTCAGATCTGCTGCTCTCCCAGCCCATTGCAATGAAAGGGGCTTACGTGCAAAATGTTAGCAGGTTTGGAGCAGACATTGTAAAATATCTCTTACCATCCATCATTTTATTTTGATAGCCCTAGTTCTAACTCTAGAGCTGGAACAGCCACAAATTTCCGTTATATGGCTCACACTGACCTGCCAACTGTGAAGAATCAGCTTTTTTGTATTCATTAGGAATATGGAGTTAGATTGGGTTTTGCTCCAGAAGCTTCAGAATGCAGGATCAGAATTGCATTTGGGTTTGGGGCTTTTTTCCCATTTGCATTAGAATGCATAATGTTATGTGTTTCAAAATTAAAAGTTGTTCATGATTGCTCATCCTCTGATGTGCTGGCCTGGAACAGAAGCAGAAGAGGTCATTGGTATGTACACCTGACTGTGGGAGAATTTGTTCTTTGGGTTAATACTATGTGCCTTCCTCGGAAAAACACAGTAGTTTCTCTTGGGGCTTACCATCTTTATTACATTTGTTGCTGAAATGATGCTGGTGTGAAATGGGTTTGATCCTCATATCAGGTGGTTGTGGCCCCCAGAGAAATCATGAATGATGCACGGAGAGCTGGCTGGTCATAGCACCTTTCATATTTCTAACGAGTGAAAGCACATCAAAAGTTAGGCGAAAGCACGTTAAAAGTTAGGCAAAAGGTGAATACTTCCCTAAAATGGATTTTCTGTATTATTTGGTCATTCAGAGAGTGGGTAGAAAGATATCCCACACAGCTGTATAATAGTCAGAGTGGGAGTGACCACTACCTCCGTAGGCTTCTTGTAGCTCGTGCTTATCATCTCCGGCTCTGCCTGGTTCAGAGGACTTGTGCTCACTTCTCCTGAGCTGGCGGAGTAGCTAGCAAGGCTCCACGCATTTAGGTCTTGGGGAACACTCCTCTTCCTCTTGCTGTGGCTGTGAAAAGAGCTAAAATGTGTACGCACGAGGCAGGCTTTGTATTTCACTGTGGCTGCCACCATGACGCAAATTAATTTTGAGTCATATTTGCACAGTTCCCTGATGGATTAAATAGATACTTTGGTTCTTGGTGCTTCTTGGTATCCTGAATTGAATCAACCCATGGGCCAGTTCTTCTCTGTGCTACTTTAATTTGATGGTAGTAAATATATTTGCTAATTTAGCAGTGACAGTAGCTTAAAAGCAGAGTAGTATTATGGAAAATCTGGTTTTTTTGACCTGTAGCTTATAATATTTTGTCTGCAGGGCTAAAATATCCGGAACACTAGAAGGAAACCGTTTATATGCTACATAAACCAAAGGTAAAAGTAAGAACAAAATATTTAAACATCTACTGAAGCATATGAAATATATATCATTTCACATCTTCAGCTAACAAACCATAGAGATACCGACAAATCCATTGCTAGAGGGTAAAAGTTTGGGTTGTGGTAATATGACCAAAGAAGAAAATGTGGTAGGTGGCAATCTATGCCTTATCCAGCCTGGGGAAGGGGGGTGTTTGGTTTTGTTGTTGTTTGGGGGGTTTGTTTGTTTGTTTATTTACTTATTTATTTTTATTTATTTATTTATTATATGGTTCCTAGAGTACTGTCATATTCACTTCTGCTTTGTGGATATATTTGTGGAGAGATCTGACAAGGTTGATATTTGCATTGGGAAACTTTGAAACTCTCAGCATAAAACACTTATTAATGAAACAAATGTGTGTGGCGTTATGGTCTCTGTTGTTATCCACATAGAGGTTTTGGGTTGGCACGAGCTCCTCTTCCTAGCTGGGGGGTACTCTCTGAACAGGCATTTGCCTGGGAAAATATGCAGAGGAGCTTTCAGACCATCTGCTTTTCTGATTAAAGTGACATGGGAGATTCATGCCGTGGGCCAGGTAGCAGGGGCACAGTTTACATATTGCAATGTGTATGGCTCCTCTGAGGCCACAGGACGAGGAAGAGAGTTGCTGTGCATGGATGCGAAGTAGAAAATCAGGTTCAGCAGGACTTCTTTGAGTGCAGGGCCCTGGTCAGGGTGTCTCAGTCCCAGCTGCTGCACGGGGGTGCAGGCTGTCCTGCTGTACCTCTCTCTGCGTATTCCTACGGCATAAATGTCCGATGCTGGCTTGGCAGGCAGCTCGTGGTGCCAGTGTCAGGCACGCGTCATGGTGATGTCCTGTGAGGGACGGGATGGAAATTATCAGGTGTAAATTCTTTAAGTTAGTCTCACCACTGTATCAACATCATAGGGGCATGCCCTGGTGCCACTGCAGTTTTGGACTCTGGAAAGTGGGAAACCTTTTCTTGTTGGTGGGGAAAAAAGAAGATCCAGGCACTTCTGTGACACCAAGAGTGTTTCTTTTGCAAAGGTTGGGACAAACACACACATGGGGCTTGAATCCACGACCGTATATCCCAAGTGCACTTGTGTTGGTGCTACGATGATAAAATACAAAAGCGGCACAAGACAGCTTCCCATAAAAGGTTATCACTGCAATTCAGAAAAATTGTAAGTGTTTAGAGATTTAGAAATCCATTTCTAAGGTCTGTAAGTCTTTCTGCCTTGAGCCTATCTTTTCCATTTTATCTCAGTCTCTTAATTGTAGTTCAGGTTTAGTGCTGAGATGTTAACAGTATGTGGAAGGACCGGTAAAATCTCTCACAGTACTGACCATTTGTTGTTTTTAAGCTATATAAACTGCCTGTATTATTTAAATGTCTGTTTTTACTTTGCAGAAATGAGGAAGAACTCTTTCTCTTTAGGGTAGCATAAATATAGGTCATATGAGGCTCAGTGCCAGCAGTTTGCTGGCCGTTGCAAGGGCCCACCCCATTGGTGACAGTCTCAATTTCTCCTGCTATTGCACATGATCTTTTTTTTTAGGTTTTTGGATCCTTAAAGAGAAAGGGTCTTAAGTCAGGGGGGATAGGGGGGCTGTCCTTGTGCACCCTTCCGGCCTTAGTGACAAAGACACACTTGCCTGAGGTTATGCAGGACTGGACTCAGTGATCCATGTTGTCTCTTCCAGCATTACTCAAGCCGCCACAGAATTTCAGGAACTGAAAGGTGATTTAGTACAGTGATTCCCATGCTGTGATGTGTGAACCACGTGCACCTGCAAGGCGAAGAAAGTGCTTGGCCATAGGGAGAGTTGTGACTTGATGTGGTCCTTTGCTTCAGATGGTCTGGGAGTCCATGGCCTCTTGACAGGGAACCTTGGATAAATACAAATGCTACGTGTGATTATTTAGGCCAGATGCCAAGATCTCATAAATTGCCAACATCCTCAGGATGTGACCCTTTGTCATCCGTATAAATAACGTGTAAGTATATGGAAGATATATCCACACTTGGCCTAAATCTGCCTACATCTTAAATAACGTAATAATTGCCTAGTGTTCGTGCATCACACAGCTTCAGAAATCAAAAAATCAGCAGTCAGGAGACAGAGTTAAGCTTGAAAATACAATTGCGTGTGTTTTTCCTATAAAGCCTTTCAGTGTGGCATTATAAATAATTGCTTGCTATCAGTTAATATCTAATTTAATGTAAAATGGAACTTCTTATGCATGCTGGCATAGAACAATGTTCACTGTGCCTCTGTGATTTCACTGGTTTGTAGGAGTAAAGGCATGAATTCAGCTTGTTTAGAAAACAAAAGGTGATGTAGCTCAGTTATAACAATAAAACACCGTAGCTCAGGGGTGGCTGCACCCTCTCAGCACCGGAGCCGGGATCTGCAGTAAGGAATTGGTTTGATATATGACATTTCAAGGAGGTCTAGAGCTCATCTGAAAATATCTCTGACATTGAGAGAGATCTCTCCAAGTGACTTCCTCCTTTTCTTCCAAATATGTCCAGACTTCGGTAAATTCCCAGACTGGGGTCTTCATTGTGTCACTGGATCCATGTTAGGAATGTGTTTCTTATGTCTGCTTTCTTCCTTTCATACATTGCCAATTTTTTTTTTCTCTTCATAATTTGAACAAGAAAGACAGACCATTATGCAAAAGCTTACTTGGAAAAATAAAATGCCTTGAACTAGTACAGCTGCTTTGCTATAAATAAAGTTAAAAATCCTGAGGTTTTAACCTAGCTGTTTCATTAGGTTGGATTTGGAATAACCTCACCAGATACAATCCCAGTGCATAATATCCCTGAAGAACTTATGTTTTATGCGTATTTCAGTTCTTGTGAACAGAAGAACAGAGGAACAGTTTGTTATGAACTGTTGTTTATAAATTACAACTTCAGGCCCACAGAAGAAAGGCACTCCGTTGTATTTAAGCAGTGCAAACAGTGTGAAAACCAGAGAGGGACCTGCAGCAATGTGTTACATCTGAATATCCCAGAGATCTGAGAGATTGTGATCTGCTTAGATCTAAATTCTTGAAGAACTGTGTGATATGAAACAATAACTACTTTTCACTTGTTAGACACTTTTCAGTAATAAATGTTTTTGATACATGACTTTTTCTTCTTTGTCCAGAACATATGAAATAATTTTGCATAAATAGTAATCAGGCATAACTGAGATGTCTGGCATTTTGAAGTGGATTCTGATTCCTGCCAAAGCAGGAAATCATGAGCAAAACAATTAATAAATGCCATTCCTCACTTTCTAGCACAATAGAAGGAAAACAAATTAATACAAATGGTATAATCTTTTAAATGCAAATATCTGTGTGGCAAAATGTAGCATAAAGATCATATCCATTCTGTCTGCAGTGTTTTAACTAAATGAAGAGTGTCACCTTTTCTTTAGAAAAATAAGTACAGATTGCACAAAAATAAGATGAAAATAGATGGCTTCATGTGCAGACTTCCTTGCTTCCTGATCTAAAGAGTGATAATAAGAGGTAATAAAAGCTTGTTGCAGATTCTCACTTAAGCTGGGGCACTCTGAGACTGACTCACAGTTTGAAGTTTGTCCAGCAGTTGTGGATGACCCCTCCTGTCTGAGGCACCAGGTGAAATCCAAAGGTTCTCACATTTTGGGAGGGGTGTGAGAAGATTGAGATCTAGAGCAGAGTTGTGGAGCTTTATTGCACATGCAGTCAGAACTGTTCCTCAAAATTCAAGAGAGCAGATGTTGCCCATGGGATTATGACCTTTACCCCGATGTTCAGGTTTTCTCTGTTTACATCAGGGATAAGCTAAAATAAATATATTTACTTCAGCTTGCCTGGGGCCCAAATGGTCTAAAAATATTGAAACTCACTGCAGCATCTCAGCAGTGAGTTTATTTGAACAGAATCAGCATTATTTTTATAGAACACAAAAATATTGTACGTACTTATGAGTAACAGAGTTTGTTATTAAAAAGCCATCCTCAGCTCTCCTCCAAACTATGTAGCCTCATGCATGGAGAAACAATTAACATCAACTAAAACCTTGAAACAGTTTCCTTCCAGCTTTTAAAACATGCTTTGAAAGGCTCTGAGGAACAACAAAAAAATAAAAATCCAGTTACTAGTCAACCATGGAGCAAAAATTTTAGTTTGAGTATCAGTGACATAGAGTGTCAGTAGTCCCTGAGCTCTCATAATCAGGTATCTGGTACAGCAGAGACATCCCCACTCAATACTGCATAATACTTCAAGTGTTTTCCTTCTAGACCTGACCAAGCCCTTAAGAAAGGACAAGACCTTGAAGGCTCTCAGCACCTTTGCCTCTCGGACTCCAGGCGTAGGGCATCAATTCCTGGAAAAGTCAGCCTGTCGTTCGCAGGAAGCTGACAGGGTGCTGCTCGCCTGTCCAACTTTGTTACTCATTCTCCAGAATATGTCTAATCTCCTTGTTATTCTTCTTTCATTGCTTGTTCCTCCTGGAGCCTAAAGGCATGACATTCAGAGAGCACTGGCTTTTTATATCCCTGCTTACAGTCTCGGTGTCCACCCTCCCTACCTGCTGGTGGGGGCCCGGTACGGCTTTTCAGAACACAGCGTGTTTCAGCAGCGAGTTTTTCTTTGGTTTTCTTACTCCTTTCAGACTGGTACAGATGGGTGAAGCAAAAGTCCTGTAAGAAAGGAAAAAAAGCATTGTGATGAAGCATAGGGAATCGGGTTGTCCTCAGGCAAATTCCTTATGCTGTGAATGACCTTCATGTTCACATACTCACTTTGGGGGTCTCTGTCCTGGTTTGAGGTAAAACAGGACCAATTTTCTTCAGTAACTTTACTTTTTTTACTCTCAGTCTCTGACTTGAGAGATCTTGGACATGGTGTCCAAGGAGGCCAAAAGCTGTTTTCTTTAGGTGAAAGTGATGGAAGATGCAGACGCATCTCATTTTTCAGTGAAGTAACAGGTAAATGAAATCGATTGCCCAAGTTTTATGACATTCAGATCAGAGGAACAATTTTGACTTGACCTCTCTGTACCTCAGTTTTCCAATCAAAATGGGAGAGAGAATCATCTTTCCCTATCCTGCACAAATGGTCTAAGGCTGAATGCGCTCATTTGTGTGAAACGAGGCTCAGCTGTACTCAGTTTGAAGCACCACGGAGAAACCTGTGTGTACGGACGGCAAATGCATTTCTAAGCAGCCGCTAGTCAAGGACTGCATTTTTTCTTCCCTGTGCCAACCCTTCAATAGCTTTGCAAATATGAAAAGAGGGTTGTGGTCTACTTGTGTGGTATTGTTATGCATTTTGTTCATGTTGCATTTCAAGCAACATTGAACATAAACATTTTTTACATATTTTTGTCAGTAATTTTTCCTTGTGGTAAATTCTTAGACTCTGACATATTTTGAGCTTGCCTTCAGCAATCTGTACACATGTTTCTTATTAGGATCTCCCTTGTTACATCATTTATTATAACACTGTTTTGCCAAATGTTTGAATTAGGAAAGGCATGCCATTTTGACGTTATTCAGGGATTTTTGCAGGGAAGTAAGGTAAGATACAGATGATACTCTGTTTTGAGCCCATAAGCGCAGACGTTTCTGATTAGGGTTTTCAGCAGCTTATAAAACCAAATGGGATTTGATAGAAGCTAGCTATAAAGGAAGTTTTGCAAAACTTCTTAGAAAGATTTGAATCCTTAATTTGTATGTATTCCCAGCTGAAGTTTCATTGTGAAGGGAAATGAATATGGGGAGCTGTTGCATAACCAGCAAACTCCAATTCTGATTTCAGAGAAACATAATAAAGTGAAAATAAATTATATGGTAATAATTGTTTTGGACTGCAGGGCTAGTGCAACTTCCAGGGAGAAAAACAAAAGCTCTGATTCACCATGGTATTACTCCATTTTTATACTGATTTTTCTCTATTGCATTCAAGGAAAAACACTGACAAAAAATTAGAATAAGGGCAAAGATGACTCAGGTCCCCACAGTGGTGGTTTATTTCTTATTATAACAAAGCACATACAAGAAACCTATAAAAAAAGGAGTGCACCTCATTCACTTGACATTTTCCAGTGATAAAGTCACCATCCATCTGAACATATTTTCTTTTTAATATACGGTAGATTGTTCAATTGCACCCATCAGCACAATATCTGGATAACAGTGTCCCACAGTGAGTCAGGAAAATATTATTACTCCATTACGGACTGAAGCAGAGAAGGACTTAGAGACCTGTTCAAATTCAGGCAGGAGGAGTAAGGCAGAGATGGGAATGGAAACCAAACCTACTCTTTCCCAATCTAGTGCCGTAACACATGGTTGGCCTGGTTTCTTAAAGATGGCCTCCCCCAAACTTATGGGACCAGTCGACCACTGCTTTTCCCTGTTCATCCAAGCACATCACAGANAGATGGGAATGGAAACCAAACCTACTCTTTCCCAATCTAGTGCCTTAACACAGGGTTGGCCTGGTTTCTTAAAGATGGCCTCCCCCAATCTTATGGGACCGGTCGACCACTGCTTTTCCCTGTTCATCCAAGCACATCACAGGTATTTATTCATTTTAATGTATACGTCTTCCATGAGCCACGTGCTAGCTCTTTGCAGTGCCCACAAGGAAAAACTACACATGTTTTGAAGTCAAACCTTAAATTCGGTGTTGCTTATTCCATGCCTGTGCTGTAAGGAACAGTCAGAACAGATGAATAAAGATGAAAGGGATTGAAAAGACCTCTCAGTTTCCTTGCTTTGTGCATTGGGGAGCGTTTTCTCTGCCATTACCCCTCCTGTCCTGCTAGTCAGACTCAATGACTGCTCAAGGCGTAGGAGCAGAGTGGGATCCCTCACTCTGGAAGCTGTAGTGCTTGAAGATGCATTTTGTAAGCGTCTAAAACTATTATTTGGTTAATCACGTCACTATTCGTTGGACATTTAGTACAGACAAGTTTTTGTTACTGTTTCTATGTTCCAGCTTCCGCATGCTTTATTTTCCTTTCCAAACAGGAGGTTTCCAGCTCCATCTAGCTCTGCACGCCCATTATATCCTTTCCGGTGCCAGTTACTAACTGCCGCTAACATATGGGTTTTACTCACCCAAAAAAGCAAATCCAGCTCTCCTAGCCTGAGGCAGACCTCTTAGCTGGTCCTGTTTCCATCCTTCTCTCCGCAGGTTTCCAGAGAAGTCTACTAAGGGCACTATCGCGGTAGAGCAGCAGGGACACCCAGCAATGTGCTTAATCAGCTCTGGGAGACTGTACCCAAAGCAACTCCTGATGAGATTGTCAAAAGGAGAACGTTTTAGAGGAAAAGAAGGGTGAAATGTCAGATGAGGAAAGAAATATGTAAGGTGATTGTTGGGATAAATGAATAGATGTCTCCCTCTCACAGCTCATCTTTCTGATTAGAGGTTGTCCTGTTGTTGTGCCTCTCTTTATGGAGAGTCTGATATTGATATTGAAGATTAAACCAGTGCTGGTTTTGGAAAGGCTCAGATTTTCAATCTGCTCACCCAGCGCTAATATTTATTCGCTCTGCTGAGAGACAATATTGAAAAGAGACACCTCTATTTTCAGACCTGTGTACAGACGATGTCCCCAAAACTTTGCTATATTACCAGATTCCAGAACATACTTTGCTTTGTCTGTTTTTGTCCAGAGGATCACTTTGTGGTTACAGGCTATCACCATACCAGAAATACATTGACTTTTGCCATTATTCCCATGAAGATGAATACAACAATATCATTAATAAAAAAAAAATAAAGTCATTATTCTTATAGCTTCCCAGAGCTTTGTGTCTAATCCTGTCCAGTCATTTTCAAAAGCTGTCTGTTTTGTGATATTCAGTGCTTTATCAAATTATAAAAAAACTCCCAGGAGAAGGCTAGGGGACCATGGAGGCTGTCCCCAGAGGAGCCCAGTGGAAGGTCTTGTGCCCTTGTGCCAGGGAGGCAGGGAGCCCCCAGCAACTTCTCAGCAGCAAAATTGCTGTTCTTTCTCTTCACAGCAAAGTTACCAAGGGGATTGGTTTCACTGACCAGCTGCCGTGTCTGGGGAGCTGCTGGTTTGGCATAAAGTGCGTACTGATTTTCTGCTTCATTTGATTTAAACCAAAATCACAGTTCTGGAAAAATAAGTCTGCAAACTGCAAACTTGTTTTGTGTCCAGATTTACTCTGTAGTTTTTGAAAAATTAGGCTTTTTAGATCGTTAAGTAGGATTAAAATTATGCAATAATATAGGTAGCCAAATATAAAAACATAAGCAACCAAATAATAAATTGCTATAGTTTACAAGAAAAGCCAGTACCACAAATCTACAAATAGGATACACATCAAGAATCTTGGTATTAGAAATGATAGTTCGGGGGATTTCTGAGTCTTTTTTTCTGTGCATTTCCAAACTTTCCAGTAACATTACAAGGACTAGGAAATTTCCGTTTAAAAAAACATGTCCTGAGGATTTAGGAAAAATGCCAAATGTTATGAGGCTGTGATAAAGATATGGGTCTTAGCAACATCAAGAGCAAGAATGACTTTCTGCAAGCATTGCAAACACTGCTGTTCTGACAAAAGCAGAGGAACCCTTTACTATGCTCACATGCTGTACTGATATTTCTAAAATTTCCTAATTTGCATTGTGCCCACTGTTTTTGCACAGTTTGTACCTCATTGTTTTAAATTGTGCAAAGTAAAATTGTCCACGTGCAAAGTAAAATTTAAGTATATGATATAAACAAATGCTATATAATATTTCTTATACATGTAGGTAGAAATTGCATTAGCACTTTGTAAACTGGCAGGCATAATAAAATATGAATAGCAAATAATGATTGTGTGTTATATGTTTCTCAGGTACCAGTGATCAGAGGGAGAAATTGAACCACTGCTGAAGATGTCTTACACCCAACTCATGCTTTGCCATCTGTATCTTACAATACTAATGTGTAACTTGAGCATTCCTAATGTTTGATGCGTGAAGAAACATGGCACATAATCCTATAGCATGTGCCTAGTCCCGGCTCTGCTGGAACTTTAATCAGTACAAATCTGGTGCTTGTGTGTGGATGAGCTATCTCATTTCAGTGTGGTGTCTGCATCTAGGTAGGCAACAGATGTTAGCCAGAAAGAAAATAACCTTCAGAAAAAGGTCCTGTACACATGCCTAGGACATGGTGCGGTTCCTCAAGGCTTTTCCATTGTCTTCTTCAGCCTTGTCACTAAAGACTAAACTGGCAAGTATAATTATTCTGGAGGATCAACTATGGTTTAATTTGTTTTGAAGCAATTTAGCATTATGAACATTATTCTGAAAGAGTAAGGTCTGGAAATGGATGTTCACATAGAGAAACTACTCTGTAATACTTGTCACAATGCATCTTATTTCATAGTAGTAGCTATGGCAGTTAGCATCCCTGGTCAGAAAAGACTCACCCTATGAGCAACTATTCCCTGAACTTTCTTAATGAGTCATATAGCAGCCAGACAGTGCTTAACTGGGTACCACACTCTGCCAGTCCCTTATGAAACTGTTTATTCGAAGAGCCCGCAACTTGTTGCTTCTTATTTTTTGTGGAAGCTTGTGGGAAAAGGAACCTAACTCTCATTTGGATGCCCTTATTTGGCTTTGTATGGAAGTCTCCAAACAATGCTGTATTGTATTTGTGTGTCTACAGTTGGAGCCTGCACTTTCTCTTCACTGCAGCTCAGGAAGACGTATATTGTATAACTAGTAATAAGTCATTTCCTAGACAAAATTATAAGGCAGGCTCTGTTAGGTGGATCCCAGATTTCTACAGCTTTTTATTTATCTAGGAAGCTAAACATGAAATGTATTGTTGTATGTTACAGAACTTTCTATAAACCTATTAATGCAACGGTCTACTTAGTTTTCCCGTATTCCAAAAATAAACTCCTTCAGGGCTCATATACCTAAGGAAGACTCTTCATGGAAGCAGCCTAATCCTTTTACAGTCTGGCCCCATGGGAAAAGCTCAGCTGAAGTCAATGGGAAAGACTCAGTCTGTTGGCATCAGTTGGAGGTATGAGAATCCATCTCAGGGATATGAGATGAATTCTGATTCTAACCAGGTACGTAAGATTATCAAACTAAGCTGCTGGTTAAAGAAATGCGGATGTTTTCAATTGTAACACTAAAAGGTGAAATTTAGTTTAATAAATAAAATTTGTATTTTATATCTGAAGGTTTGCTTCATTACTTGGCCGTTTTAGTGTTGGACTTGATGCTGGAGAGCATAACGGTGTGAACAATGAAGGGAATAAAATCCTTACACTTCTTTTGAAAATGTATCATACTTTCAGATGTTTTTGATATCTTTTCCAAAAAAAATTACTTGTGAAATTCATCCCATGAAAATGACAGCACAGTTGAGCATTTCTTTGCTGAAATGTTAATATTCTTTAGCAACTAGGCAACTGGCGTATATTGGATGTCTCCAAGTAGGAATTTGTTTACTTTTTTAGCAAGTAATGTAGTCATTAACAACAATCTTGGATATGCAATCAGGAACTCGTGTCTTCTGCTACCTTATTAATGCACGTTATTATTCATAGTCTCCTGCAGATCTAAAATGCTACTGGCTTATGAAAACTTAAAAACCATGGGGGAAACATTAATGCACAGACTAAGAAATAAACGCTGAGGTCTGAGAACCTAAGATTCTGCATTGTCCTGTATTTTGCATCAGTGTCATCTTATACAGTGGATGTGTAACACTAATGTTGAGATTCAGCAACATTTCGCAGGTATTCTGAATTTACATTTAGAAACTTTCATGGTAAATCCAAATGCAAGTGGGAATAAGACTCCTGAAACTTCTGTAATAGAACCAAAGGAAAAGTTACACACCCAGTGAGAAAATGCAGTTCATCATTAGGATTGTATGGATGTAATTAAAGATGGTGTTAGTTTAATAGCTACTTTAAAATAATAGGTCCTTAATAATAGATGGCTTAAAATCTGATGATAAAATCTGTACCTGCAGAGATGACTGGCAAAACATACGTTTTGCCATTCGACTTCTCTCAACTAGAGGGAGAAAATGAACTTTCATTTGCTGCTTTCAAAGGTGAGGGGTTTGTCTATTAGACTAATAAATAAACAGGGGTGAGGGGAAAGTTAAAAAGATATTGGCAACTTTGGTGCATTTTTCTTTTTCTTTTGTAGAGGACAACCTGCTGTTTTATGTTGATGTGGTCTGAGAAGATTGTTGTGTTCAAGTTTCCCAGGGAATAAAACAAAGAAGCTCCTATCTCTTGGTCATAGTGTGACAGGCTGGAAGCCAGGTGCTGAGGTACTCAGCAGATTGGTGGTAGTTCAAGATAGGCCCAGCATCTGGAGAAATGTAAGGTACAATAATGAGGCAAGCCTGAAGTGCAGGTGTCTCCTGGACTCCATTCAGCTCTTCCTGTTGCTTTCAAATTTACATTGTTTTGCATTCAGTACTTATGTTTCGCCTTTGCCATGCTGAGGTGGCCAAGCCCTTCGCTGGCTCTGCACCTTGGTTCCTCTTCCCTCCTAACAGCACGTGGTGACCTCTCAGTAACAAAAGTGCCTGTAGTTTCCCTGAGTTTTTATGTGTGTACCTCATTGTAGTTGGCCGCAAACATTTTGTTGTGCACAGCAACTCACTCAACCTGGTTAGGAGTCATCTAGTCAGCTTCAGAAACTTAAAAATGAGCTGTTTGTTCTAAAATAGCTGCAGAAAGTGGTCCTTAAAGGACTATTTCATTCCTCTCTTAGATAAATAATGGAGGATGACATGAACGTTGACCTCCCTCCACCTACAAAGTGAACTAGATGACCAGCTTAGGCTGGATACCCAACTTTAGATGGCTAAATGTAACATAAATATCACCTCTATTTTGGAATCTTATTCCTTAAAGACAATATTTCTAATGGCTCAAGAATCACTTCTCTTCAAACCGAAGAGAAAAACGTACTTCAGGATTATCCATTTTTCCTAGATGCTTTTACTTTTCTCTAAAGGTAGCTCTAGCTTAGGGTTTTAGCTACATGCTCATGTAAAGCTCAGAGTCTGCAAATTATAATGTTCTTTGGATTCTTTAAAGCTTTAGCCAAAGCAGTGGATTTACATGGCTTGTAATTCTGGTTTTCAGGTGCTTCCCAGAATTTCTCTGAAAAGATCTTACCAGGTTTTGTCTGATTCTTTTATTATCCAAGTATGAGCAAGTTCTAATGATCCTAAATCCTATTATAATTGGAAGTATCAGCAAATAAAAAACCTTTCTCTTCATTATCCCAGATATCTATAGCATTTGATATTTAGAAAATGTACCTGACCATAGAAAGTGAAATAATTTGTCATTTTATAGTTTCAGAAATCTGTAGATACCATTGTGAGCCATTTTCAATAGATTAAGAGACTGAAGTTCTCCATGTACAATTGGTAACAACTGCAACAGTGATAGTGGATTTTCTGCCTGTTTCTTCTCCCATCTGTCTGTCTCCCTCTATGCCCATAATGAACCAGCTGGTCATTAAAATTTGTAGCCAAGTAGAGAAGGCGTGAATTACTGCCCTCTGCTATGGGGAAGGCAAATATACCTGCAAGTTGGTTGATCAGCATGCATAGCTGTCAATCAGTGTGTCCCAAACTCAGAAGCAGACAAGACGTGCTACCACCTACCCTGAAACGTTGCTAGGGATGCTGAGTGGGAACTTGGAATACAATGTACTTATTCAGAGAAAAAGGGGCATGTGAGGTACTTATCTACAAGAAGTAGCCCTCTACTGCTCACAGTGTTTCTCTCTTCTAGTGAAAATGAGGGATGAGAAATAGAGCAGCCAGAAGTAACAGAACTGTTCGTTCTTACGTACTTGAAGTTGTGATGGAGAGTGTACATGAGCACATAATGTCATACACCTGAGAACCAGGAATCAGAGGTGAAAATATGTATTACATACTAAAATGCAATGTGTCATATTAAGTAGAGAAGGGAGGTGAGAATTTTTATTTAAGAAGTCTCTGTTCTGTTTATCCTTACCATTTTGAAAGGAATCAGAATGTAGAACTAAATTGCTATGGCAGCAGAGTATAAATAAAAGCAGATAACATTACGCTACAGGCACGATCAAGAGTTCAGCTGCAGAAAGCAGACAAGACTGGCTTACCTCTGCCATGTATTTTAGTTTTACAGCAAGATAGGTTAGGAGATCTCAAACCTGATGTTTGGCTGCTTGTCCCTTTTGTATCAAAATATCCTCATCACTGAGAGCCATGACACCTTATTTGCCCCAGCTTCAGACATGAGCCAGATTTTGTATTACTGGAGAACAGGAGTATACATAATTATTCAACAATAAGACAAAATGGTGCGCATAATCATAATGCAGGTGAGCTAAAATATTTTGTCTGGTTCTACACTTTAGCCATAGGCATTGATGGAGAACTCTCAGTAGTTACTATGGTTTTCAGGGTGTCACAGGATCTATGGCATGGATGATGGCCTGAAGATACCTGTACAGTATGCTCTGTTAAGTGTTGCCACCTACTTTCTAGAACAAAAGTTCAAGATTTTCAAGGTTGGTCACTTGTTCTTTTAAGCCCCTGTCTGCTGAAGTCGCTGCAGACTTGGAAGGTAGAGGAATCTTCAGGGGTTCCTCTCTGAAGAGTTTGTCTTTTAACTAGAATACAGATTTGGGAAAGAAACAAGAACAAGAGCCTGTTTGAACTAAAATCCTTATAGCAACTGTGGCCTTAACATTTCTAGGGACTAAAGTTAGGGCTGCTGACCTCAGTCTGGCTAACCAGTAATTTTTTCATTGTCCTAGAGTTGAATGTCCTCTTCTACCAATGGAAAATGCTGCTGTATTCCTTCACCCCAGTGGCCTCAATTTAGAGGGAGGCTACGATTTCAGTATTTTTTTCCAGTAGTCATAATATCACAAACACATTCTTCTATCAATTCTGTATGTTTGAGCTTAATAAGGATGAAAGTATCCATGGCAATAAAGATAAAAGTGCAAGGGAAATTGGAGACTTCATTGACAACATAATTTCCATAGTGATCATGCCTTGACAGGATCTTCAGAGATAAATATCCGAGACTCCATTGTTTTGTTGGCTGTATTTTTTATTAAATGAAGCCCAGAAAGAATGAAGGGAAGGAACAGAGACTTCAAAACTTAAATATGAATAATCAGTTATTATCAATATATATTCTGAATAATAAATGCTTTTGTGGAATGACCCATAGGTCTGCAAAGCTGTCTTCCAAATGTTAATCTGTGAAACTCATTCTGTCACTGAAAATCTGGTACGCTTGTGTGGTGTGTTTTCTTTTTGTCTTTTTGTCCACTGTGAATCACAGGTATTNCAAAGCTGTCTTCCAAATGTTAATCTGTGAAACTCATTCTGTCATTGAAAATCTGGTATGCTTGTGTGGTGTGTTTTCTTTTTGTCTTTTTGTCCATTGTGAATCACAGGTATTAAAGAGGCACAAAAACGATTACAATAATCTGCTTCATCTCAAGTCACATCAGGATTGTTTCTTGCAATGTTTTATTTCATTTTTTACCAGTGTGCTTATACCTATCCCTGGAGATGGGATTTCTATTATTTTCCTTTAAAGGCTATTCCACAGTCCAATAGGCCTTATCATTAAGACCTTTTTTTCCTCATATTCAGCCTGAACTATTCTGTTTGTATCTTCTTGTTATTACCTTGTGACATGTCTTCATTCTTGCTATTTATGCACCTCAACTATTTAGAGATACTTATCATGTCTTCTCTGCTTGGTTTTCATTTAAAACACATATGAATGCGATATATATTAAGTGCAAAAAGTGTATCATAGAAAAACAGATTTTAGTCTCAGAAGGAATCGTCTTAGCTCAGCTAGAGCTAAGAGACCTTTGGTACTTGTAGTGGGAGATAATTTAGCGCTTTAGAGTAATTAATGTGATGTTATTAGTGCTTTTAGCCAATGCAGCTACATTGTGGTGTGGTATATACATAAACAATATTTAGTCTTATTCTTTTTCTTGCAGAGCTCTTTCTTGAGAAAGGAACTGCTTTGTTGAAAGGATTTGCTCTGAAGATTTATACACTCATAAGCAATTTAGACTTAATACTCAAAGTATGTTTGCTGTAATTGTTCTTTATGATAAGTCTTGCAGCATTTATGCAATGTTCTTTTTCAAACATCCTTGTACAATTTATTTATCTTAATATATTAAGCCTGAAAATGTATTTCTCTGTGAGAATTTTAAAATTATTAGATTAGAAGTTTCTGCTGATAGAAAATGGAAGTTGAGGCACAGGGGAGAAAATTATTTTCTCATAGGCACACGTTGAGTCAGTGACAAATTTCGGATTGGAGCATAAAATGCTTAATGTTCATCTATATATTCATATGTATGAGAGAGAAGTTAACAATAGAATCTCTGTCTCTAATTTTCAAAGCTACTTCTGAAATCATTGCTCCTCATTCTTTTTAACACGAACCGTGCAAGCTTTGTATGTACTTATTTTAGATCTTTGCAGTGAAAAATGGTCTTTCCTGGCACACTTCCAGACCTCCAAACTTGAGTTGTGATCTGACCTTTTCCCATGATGCTCATTTGTGTAATTTCTCTCTTTGGGCCAGAGTAAAATCACTGGACATTAGATGCCCTAGGTGACAGCCGCGCTGTGCTGCTAGGACAATGCTGAGCAGACATTCAAGCCAGAATCTGCCTATCACCCAACATTCCTCTGGGTGGGACCTGCAGGCTCAGTGGGAAGGGACCCTCCAGCAACACAGAGGGACATGTGCACATTAGCACTTTGCCCTTGCAGGCAGCATGGACACAACTAGTTTCAGTCACATGGCACAGAAATGTTGGGAACACCGCTGGGTTTGGCTGGCAAAGACTACTGTCTAGATAAACTCCACTGTGCTTAGCTGCTTCTGTAAATCCCAAAGAGTAGGTACTTCTCAGCATCGTAAGGTGCTCAGATACCTCTGTTAAATCCATCCCTTTGTGCAGCTCTTCCCTTAGGGTACTGTAAAAAAAATAGCTTATTGTCAGTGGGCACTGCCTGATAATGGCCTATGCAAATGAGAAACATTAGCAGGGCACAAGATTACCTTACAGCATCAAAATGTTACTGATTCAAAACCAGGTAAGCAATTCCCACCATGAGAAACCTCCACAGATAGGTTACAATTTCTAAATCGTATTCTGACTGCAACCTACTATGTACAGTGGAGAGCTAATTAACTTGCTAATATTAACAATAATTATTATTATGGAAGTGTAGTGTTAAGCAAGAATCTTGTTTGCTTTGTTGTCGGAAAGGTTATACCCCTGGCATTTTTGATGTGGAGCCTTTTTATCTTGTTATTTGCCTTTCATTTCCTGCTCACAGTACGACACGTGAAGCTCAGTGTCTCTAACGCACCAGGAGCACTCTGAGAATATTCAGAGTCCTTTGGCCTCTTCTTTTGCCCCTCAGTCCTAACCCCATAGGTATATATTACCCCATGAGGTATTGCCAGGAGTGTGTTACCACTCAATTTTAGTATAAAGCACAATGTTAAATCATGTTCTAAATAGTTCTGAAGAATAGCTGTTATCAACAGACTCAGGTTAATTAGTTTGTGTGTTCCGTTCATGCCAGATGGGATACAAAAACCTGTTGGGTGACAGCACTTTATTAGGAGGAGAGAAAAGATGCAGCGTATGTAAACATGGTTGGTGTCTGAAGGCATTGCAGGGCTTCACAGAATGTATGTAGGTGGGATTGTTGATTGGGGATACAATGATGTCAAGTGAAAGATAATCAAAAAAAGTCTTTCCTAATGATAACGGCAGAAAGAACAGATAAATTTAGCCAAGTACACTCAGACACTACAGGAATGGGAAGGGGGAGAGAGAGACCGTCCAGAATATTAAAAATGTGTGGATTAAAGAGGAATCAGGTTTCACCTGGCGTCAGTATCGTGACTCTTGTGATGGACTTCCAGGGTTTGAATGCATGAGTTTGACATGAGTTCCAGAGGTTTGGTCTCCATTTGATCTGATTACAGTAACACCCATTTCTGGTGTGAATTCACGCCCTACATTCTCCACCTCAGCTCAGCTGGGGGACGGAGGAGGGGTTGGTTCTGGGAGATATGGAGCAAGTTGTTCTTTTCCTTCAGGCTTCTAAACTGCACCAGTACTGCTCTGTGGCGTGGGTATTTCCGGCTATACTCTCTCATCCTTGTTTCCCAGACTCGGTTAGGTACTAGCACAATCCTGTATGTGTAGGTTGGTTGGCCACCGCCAGCATGCAGTCAGTCCTTGTCAATTCTAGTGCATCTGGAATGGATAAGAGGAAAAGATTGTTGCTGGCACTGTGTAGTGCATGGCTCCTTTACTTCAAGCTATTCCTCACCTCGCAGGGAGTTCAAGTTAGAAATTTTAATGTGTCCGTTTTGGTTGCTTTGGGAAAGAGCTCTGTCTATTAGAGTATAATTCTTGTTCCGCTAAGAAGCCATTAGAAAACAGATCTTAAAAGTTTGTGACAATACTGATATGAAAATTGAAGTAAAAGGCTTGTGAAGGAAAACAAAATAAAGAATCCCATCTGCTTTCCTGGGACTACTCACTGCTTTGATTATATAATATTACACATCGGGCTCTCTTGTCTTTTAACCCACAAGCTGGAGGTAATGGGAAAATGGCATGCAGAAAAAGTGTGCAGAAAGAAGCAAGCCCAAATAGTGTTACAACAGTACCAAAACCTTCTCAAGGACAAGGACCCTATTTCATTGTCCCCATGCAGGCTGAAGTCAGCTAAGGGTGTGAGACTGTGTGTCTGGAGCAGTTGCCGCTAACTTCACACACCTCGCTCGGAAGCCTCCCTGAGAAGTACGGTTGTTGTAGCACCTTTCTTCAGCCAGAGGAGAAGGATGGGCACCTTTGGGGAGACTCGACCCACCCAAGCCATGAATGGTTCCTGGGAGTTGCTTGTCTTTCTTCATTGATTTTACAGGAACTGAGGACAAGAACTCTCATTTAAATTAGGCGTCTAAAAATAGGTGAGATGGATCTGAGCTGAAGAGTCAAATGGGCAACTCAGACAAAAAACCTGGAAGGATGAGGTAGCAAAATGATAAGAACTGGAAGAAGTAAGTCTCAGTGTCTCTTTGCAGCCTGAGATGATTCGTAGGCTTTCTGGAAGGTTTGGTGAAGAGTGCTGGACCATATCTTGGAGCGTGAATGAGCTCAGGGAGTCTGTGGAGTCTAGTGAATAAGAGCAAGACGTCATGAGTTCAAGGACAGAATGCATATTCTGTATTTAGGAAGTGATTTTCCTGTAGCAAAGATTTGAACCAAACAAGCATAAAAGAATTACAGTAGCATGAAACCATGAATTCTTTGCTGCTGATTAACTGGCATTTATCCCATTCTCTTTTTGAGTCACTATGTTAATGGTCTCACAGGTGCTGAACAGGAAAGATATTTTGTTTTATTTTAACTACTCTGCCTGTAAGGCTTGAGAACCAGAGTGACTCTACCATTTGCACAAAATAAAGCCAGTTCAGGGAGAGCTGCAGCATGATGGAAGTTCACAGAAAATGAAACTCAGTTTGGAGCTGTCTTCAGAAATACAACACCAAATTCCTGAGTTGCTAACACAACTGGAGTCAATGGACTTGCTGAGTTCACCCAAATTAATTCTGATGTATTTTGGTGTGAGATCAAACCCAGGTCTCATGGGTCTGACAGAATTAAAATGTTTCCAGTTAGCTCAGTATCATTTTGAATCACTAACTGTGACATGTACTAAAGACCTAATGATACCACTCTTTACTGTTTCATTTTGGATTGTTTTAAAGTGAAAAAGAGCTACTGTTCTTGGGTGGATGGCAAGCGATGGGTGAGTACCAGATGTGGTTAGAATAAAGATGACTCTCTGCTAAAGTAATAATGCTTGAAGTTCCATTTTAAAGTATTTCAAGACATAGCTGCCCAAAGGGGTGAAAAGATTCCTTTTGCAGTTATAAATTTCTCATTCTTACTTCCCTGGAGTATCATAGGAGTGATGGAGAACATAATATAGCAATTAGGTTCTGCAGCTAAATTCCTCAACAGAGATGTGTATTGTAGCAGGCAAAAAATATGTATTTTTCTATAGTTGTAAAAAAAATACAGAAAACTAATGACAAAACCTTGTATAGACTGTGGATGATCCCTGAGATGTTTTTATCCAGAAATAGAGGAAGAAACGCATATCAAGCCAACCAGGATCACTTGCCAATTTCTGCTTACCTGGAACATCTTTCAGTATTTCACCTCAGCTCAGTGGATCTTGACCTGTGTTAGTCCGGAGAGCCACCACTTCAGGGTAATATATTTTTAAAGCTTTTTAAAAATTATTGTCAGTTGTTTGTCATGTTATGCAGGTGGCAAGAAGAATTACATTTAATTATGTAAATCAAATGTTGCAATTTGGTTGATAAGGGAAGTATCTGATACAGCAACTGCTTTGAGAGTCTTGCCTAATTGTTGTGTCAATCTGACTTGTTTGTTGAGGCAGCCGACTTCATCCCACTAAGACATTCTGTATCTGTTTTCAATTGCCAATTTCTTAGCTGTATCTCATGGGGGAGAAAAAGCCCTTTTTAAAACACAAACCACATTCTGTGTGTTAGTTGATTAATTCAGATGAATGGCATTACGGAAAGTTAAGAAAAAATGAGCTCTGACTGGCAAAACTTAATAAGATTACTACTTCAACATAGTAGCATTCTTCATCGCTTTCTGATTTCTATTTCCTTTTGGAAGAAGACTCAAAGAAAAAATGAAAAATATCAAAGGCAAGTAATCCCAGATTTGTTGAAATGGATTATTTTGCTTTTATTTGGGACTTTAAAAATTATAGTTTTAATAATACAAAATTCTGTCTTTCCTTTCACCTGACCATTTCATTTCAAGGTTACAATGTAACATTTTCTGAATATCATGAAATAATAGCCAAGACTCTGTGAAGGAGTTAACCCGAAGTAAAGTGAGAGAGGCACTGAAACAATGAAGCCTTCATTTTGAAATGGCTGGTTTGTGAATATTCCTGGCAGGAATTAGTTAAGATATAGTAAAAATGTCTCCGGGTGTCTGGGCTTCTAGTTGAAGTTGAAAACATAAAAAAAGTAGGAATTTGATCACTCTTTCTTGTGTTCATTAAATCCTGTGTTTCCTATGTAGGCTTTGCTTCCCCAACAGAATTTGTTCTTAGAAATGAGCTGCTGTTATATCCTCTGCTCTTAAACAGTTGACAGGTCCCTGTAAAGTACAGTGGCCATAAAATGTGTGCTCTGCTGCTATGGGAATACAGCGTCATTCTGACGTAGCAGTAAGAGTATTGGTGACTTGACCGAGTATTGATCCCAATAAAGATATTTGATTCCAATAAAGAGATTTGATCTCAATAAACACCGCAGTAGTATTTCTTTAGACTATCATTACACTTTACGTTTTCATTCATAGAAAGACCAGAGGTTGCAAAATATTAATTTAGGTCATCCTCCTCTTTGGAGATCTCGAAAAGCATTATTTCCATAAAAAAGGACATAATAGGTTAATACATTTATGCCTGTCATGTATTAAAATGCTGTAAAAACATTTGTCTTTAGAGCAATATACTGTTTTTTTTTCTATCTAACTTAAATTATGCTCTTAAGCCAATTTTCAGACAGAAGCCACTAATCTTCCTTGTTTTTTTGAACAAATTGACTCATGCATTTGTGTTCTTAGAAATGGTTCCATTGTAATAGACAGACACTGAACCCTCATATTCTTGAGACTACCAGCTAAATTGATGGTGTGTGACCAGGAAAGGGTGCTGCAGAGAAAAAAATGAAAAGAAGAAGACATCTGAAAGTTGCATATTTCAGTTCAATAGTTCACTTTTATTAGGACTGTATTTTAATATGTACTTGACTAGCCAGGCGTTTATTTTCTCATGGAAAGCTCACATAAGGACAGAAGTGGATGAAAGATTAGAGCTGATCTTCAAAGAAACTGGCACAATATTAACATATGAATGGAAATCTCATCCATATTTTAGATCACCGAAGAAAACAAGTAAATGTGAAGTGCTTGAATGATAATAGGCTCCAAAAAATACATTCTCGGGGCCCAAGAAGAAATTGGAAATGGACAGCAAATGTTTAGGATTTAAAGATGGTTGAAAAACAAAAAGTGATATTTTAATTCCCAGAAGCATGAAATGTATATATTCAAATTTCCGTCTGTTCCTAGGGAGTCACACTTAGGGCAAGCACAAACTAAAATCCTGATTCTTCTTGTTCTACTTTAGAGATAGGAAGAACATCATGAAAGCGAAATTTTACCAGTTTGGGATGGCAGAGATCTTACAAGCTAAGCCTGCAGAATTTGGCCATCATCAAAATCAAACCTATATAACTTAGGTCTAAACTTTGAAGACTCATCTGAAACTTAAATCTGATCTGAACAAAATCACTTCCCATCCGTCTATAACAAATATAATGAAAACAGACAGGAAACCCTTCTCCCACACAAACTGTCCGTACAGTTCGGCAGTGACCTATTACCAATGCAGCACAACAGAAATATCTAATAGGATTAAACTCAACATCATTGGCACTGAGAAAAGGTCATCTAGAACCTGAACATGGCCGATAAGCACTCTGACCCGTCCATTTACGTGTTTTGTATTGTTGCCAATTGCTACAATGTCTGAACAAATTCCGGGGAAAATAGATTGGCACTAAAACAAAACCTGCAGTGGAGGTGTTAAGTTTCTGGCTTTTTGTCTGCTCCACAGTATTAAAAAATTTTCATGCAGTTGGATTTGGGGCAATTTAGAAAAGGGAAGATTATAAATTCCTTTTAAGTATTTTTCTGGGGGAAAAAATATTGTAGAAATTTTATGAAGCATTGTCTTTTGATTGTCAGATTCTAGTTTTATCCAAGCTCAGTTGAGGACTTCTTTTCTAGCTAAAGAATGCTCCAGCATGCTTCATAACCCATTTTTCCTCAGAGAAATAGTGAAATAATCATTTGTCTGCTACCCAGCTCTTCATTACATAAAAAATAAATTAACAATTGGGCAATGACTGGAAAATATTAGATTTTGGGTTGTTTAGTATTTATTTTTTTGAAGTATACTTGTTCAACCAAGGTCTAAAGTATAACTTTATTCTGTGAAAAAGGGATTAACTGGCAATTCTTCCAGTGTGACTGAAAGTAAGAACAATTTTTTCTGACTTATTTCATTTGCAATTCGGATACAATGTTACAGGAATTAGTGAAGAGACTCCGGTTTTAAGACAGAAAAAAAATGGAGAAAAACCTGGCCCCGGAGGACCAGGTTTATATCAGTATTTTCAGACTACAAAGGAACTTCCAGGTCTTACTACTGACATAAGAGGCAGAATTAAGGTCTAAGAACCACAGCTGGACTGTTTTTCCCAGGCTGAACTGAGACAAACTGTGTGCGGATGGGGCATCCCTGTGTCACAGGGAAATGCTCAGTGAGGGCGGACGGCTCCTGTGGGGGAGAAGGTGACACCACCCTTAGCTCTCAAGTTAATCCTAGTACTGAGTTATTAATCCCTACACAAAGATGAAGTGGTAATACACTCTCAAATTTCCTGTTTCACTTTCAAATAAATTGTCGTATTTGTTAGAAGAACCAGGCTGAAATGTTTATCCCTGAACCTACAGGAGAAAGAAGCTGATGGAAGGATTTTAAATAGCATTTGAGAATTTATCCTGGCCATAGGCAGAAATGTTGGCCTGACAAAGACTAACCCCATACAAGCTGATGATACAAAAAAACCCAGTTCAGAGTCCAGAGGTCACCACTCTTAGCTGCAAGGATTTCTGTGGCTTTACGTGCAACGAGGCTGGAATGGCAGTGGAAAATGAAGCTCTCCAGAGGGGACTTGCAGCATTACAATGAAGAGACTACCTGTTTAGAAAGGAATTGCAGTTTAAGCAATGATAAATACCAAAAGAAAGGAAACAGCCTAACAATATAACTGGAAGAAGTGAGGGGCACTCAACCCTGGTACTTGACTGCCCCATAATGGCCAGTGCCTGCGCAGAGCTGCAGCAGCTTCTCCTGGGGCTGGGGGCCAGGCTGGAGGAAACTCAGGACAAGACAACGGTTTGCCTGGGGCAAAACACAAATGCACAGGCATCATTTTAAGCATATAGATAGCCCCTTTGAAGAAAGAAGTAAAGCCCTTGTAGGCTGATTCAATGGCACTGCGTACATATTGAGGTTACTCATGTGCTTAAGTGACTTCCCTGCGCTAAGGTCTGAACCTGACAGGTCATGAGGGAGTGGAATCTGTTACTGCCTCTTGACGGTTTTGTGATCTGTAAGAACAAAGCCTAATAGGCTCAGAAAAGTTTATAGTGGACAGGTACCCTTCTCAGAAAGTTACGGACACATTTAGCCACCTTCGCAGAATCACAGAGCGGTTGAGGTTGGAAGGGCCCTCTGGAGGTCACCTGGTCCAACCAACCTGCTCAAGCAGGGCTACCTTATGGGAAGCCACACCACACTATCCAAAACCCGGGCAGGAAGGTCTGTTGGGGTAGTTCCCTTAGGTCACAACAGAAAGGCGTTTCTGGGGCTGTGCACAAAAAGCTGCTTTATGGCTGTTTTCATTTTTCTGCGTGTAGAAAAGGTTTGCTGATTCAGCATTTTTCCCGAACACTAATTTCAATTAAAAGACTAAAACCAGCAACAAATAATTAAAGGCCAGTATTTATTCCCTAAATTTGTATTGTCTGTAATAACAAGAAGAATCATCCTTTTTGTTTCTGTACAGTTTTCTTAAACTTTTTATAAAGCAATCTGGGCATACTCATAAGAATCTATCATCAGGCTGATTCCCTTGTGCATGTTATTTATTGCTAGTTTATTTTCCACCTTGAAAATGTTCAGAAATGTCAGTTTTCAATAAAATCTTAACTGAAAATTGGAATTCAGTTATGGCAATACACTCCTAAGTCAAAAAGTGAACCAAACAATTTTCACTGCAGTATCTCTCTGCTCAGTCACGGTCTTACAGTTTTGGATTTNAAAAAAAAAAAAAAAAAAAGAGCTGTGAATAAGAGACCTTTGCCTGCTGATCATCTTCTAAATTATCTGAAATATTTAACTACAAAATTGCTTTTGTCCCCTTCCCTAGTACAATATTGTTTGAGATTCAGTCAACTGAATACCTGATACGTCCATATTTTCTGTTTGACATTTTTCTCTATGAATACTGGATAGGATTTTCTTATTATAATGGTTTGAACTTTAGAGAAACAGTGATATATAAACAAATCTTCTGATTATTTTTCACAATTTCCAGCAGCATAAAAATTAAAATGTAAATGAGTGGCTCTCCCAGCTGAAAGAAGAGAACATTTACCACTGTGCCTTTTAGAACAGACCTGTGGGAACTTCCCTGGAGGAATTAAAAAAGACAGTTCACATGTATTAAAGCAGAACAAATGAGAAAGACACGAAAGACAAGGTTCAGGAGATAAGAATAACAATCCTGCTAACCGTAGGTGATTTGCATTTAAATATCAGAAGCTAGAGTGAGCAAATAAGAAAAAAATTACTTGCTTTTTTTCCCCGTGGTTAGTGTCAAACGGTGTAAAAATATATGATGAGATAGATTCTTAACATTGTACATACACAGGAGAAAATGCAGCAGTGCAAATAAGTATTTGACAATTCTTTTAACTGATATTGGATCCTGCACTTTGACATACAGGTTGTAAACTCCCCTCTGGTCAAAAACTCTGTTTATCTGAATTTATTCCAGAAACCTTATTCCAAAGAAACTGTATGGAGAAATAATGGATTAATGGACAAACACACACACACACACAAAAAGAAAAGGTTGTTAATGCAAGGCTGAATCCTATAATGTATTGTACAAAATATGTGTGTGAAAAATTAGAAGAATTTGAATTGTGTCTTATTGGCCCTATGCAACTTACTGGATAAGGTATGTACACGCACCTTTTTGAAGGTACATTTCCAGTTCTCAGAATGTGATTTCCCACCCTGACATTCTAACTTGCACTATTTATCCTTCTATCTTTGCATTATTCATCCTTAAATCCGTACAAAACACATTGCTTTCGGTCTGTGCACTAAAGTTAATTGGGTCAGGATTTTCCACAGGCCGTTAGCTCCTCAAGCAGAAATTACGCATAGAATCACTTTACCACTCTCTTAGAGCCTGATGGTTAACATGGTACAATCAGTTTATCTGTGGACGTATTTATTTACCATGCTTAATCAATCAAATTAAGATATGTTCATGACTTTGCTTGTCACAGTGGAATTGTGTTGATCACTTCGATCTCATAACAGTAACTAAGGAAGCAGCTGCTCTAGTGCTGTTTTGACTTAACAAAATGAAATGCAGCCTTCTAATTCTGACCTTGGGTAAGAGTTGATTTCAATGTATAATAAAGTCTTTTTACTGGACACCTTAAATTTTCACAGATTATATTTTAACCTTTAAATAGTTTCGTGGGTAAGTATTCCATCCATAAGACTGGAAATTATGCTGATTTGGTTCCTGCCCTGCCTCCTGATCTGCTGAGTGACCTGAGAGAGTCACTCAGGCCCTAAATTGCATTTCTTGGTGCGATTTGAATGTTGTTTCACCACAGGGTAAATCCTATTGAGTCTGAAAGAGCTACAGCCAGGGAAAAATAGACCCCTACTGAGACTACGTGTGCAGATAATTCAGATGATTGAAATATAAATGCTAGCATCTAACTTGGGTCAACATCAACATTTTGTGACTATCTGCAAAGCAAATGCAGTAACAGATCAGGTATGAAAATTGAATTTTTATTGGTTAGTGGATTCCTTGAAACTGTTACTTGTTGTTTGGGTTTTGGTTTTTTGTTTGTTTGTTTGTTTGTTTTAATTTGAAAGAAATAGGAGATCTTTGCATCCAAATTTTCTCTTTTATTTAATTCCATTTTCAACTATTCTCTTATATGTTCACATATTCTCATGAATGTTCACAATAGGAAATTTCAAATATTTCAGATGATTCCCAAACGAGGCTGAGATGGGTTCCCCAGCTCATTGGTGTAAAATAGAAATCTAATTCTCTCTGTGGCTTCACCTAAATTTGGATGAAGAGTCATAGTCTGAGCATATGAATCTGGAAGAGTAACCTCTGCAGCTGAGGCAAACACCCAGCTGTTCCCTCCATGTTGTTCTGGTTACAGATCGAAACCTTTCCTGGCGTATGTTAGAACAACAGGCAGTTTACTTTAAAGAACATCATGGAAAATGGGCTCTGGGGTGGCCGGCTGTGCCTCAGCCTCTTTATTCTCACCTAGAAGAAAGATTTCACTCTGTCATGAATATCTTTTATTTGCCTACCGGAGAGATTGGGGATCTAGGCAACAGATTTCAGCACACATGAGATTAGGCGTATCTTTTTTATTGTGACGAACATCAAGAGTTATTGTTGCTCTAGGAGAGGATTGATCTTGGCATCTCCTTAGTTAATATTTAATTCTTGGGTCAATAAATCTGGATATTCACTTATTCAGAGGTCAATATCAACTTAATTGTTATTGGCAGGACATACTGTAAAAATCTTTGGAGGCTGATAATTGACTATTTGTTACCAAATGCTATGAAGGATATATATATCTTGTAGTAAAGACCTAGTGCAGTGATGACAAAAATTATCTCATGGTCATAACATTTTTGTATATGGAGCAACTAGCTGTGTTTGAGTAGAAAAAAATGCTAAAAAATGGACACCAATCTGCAGTTCATGTTTGGGGTTTGGTTCTTTTCTTTCTTCTATTTGTTTAGATCAGTAGTAGCAGAAATTATTTCAGTGAATTAGGAACAAACACAAATTTCTAATTCACATTAAAGGTGATGACATAGTAATTAAATGAGCACATAACCAATATTTCAAGGGAGGTCAAGTACTTCTTTTGTTTGTCTGCCTGGAAATCTTTTAGGCATAAGCACGTTCTGTAAGTGTTTTGTTTTTGTTTTTAATCTTTGTGTATTCATCACATACCAAGCGCATGAAGGACATTGATTCACATCTGTAGATAATACAGTAAGGCATCTGCTAATAACAATGTCCTCTTTTCCTTCTGGTGTAGCATCATGCCATGATCCTAGCCACAGGGAAAGAAGTGGGGTCTGAGCTGCCAGCTCTCACTATTCCCATACTCGTAACCAGGAACGACGATCCCCTGGCTGATGAAGTGCACTTCAGCTGTGGTGAATTTATATGAGATAGCTATAGCACGTCACCTGCCCAGCTACGTTCAGAAGTGGAGGAGCACTGGGCTGCAATACGCAGATAATTTTTCACACCCAGCATTTCATTTGCTCCTTCAAATCCAGTCTTGCATTTTCTTCCTCCTCTTTGACACCGAGGCTCTCCATGGGAATGACATAGACACCTTCGTGACTAATGACTTGGATAAAAGGGATATATTACATACTTTCCAATTTCTGCTCATCGATAGAAATAAAATTTAAAGTTCTGCTTCTTGGAAATGTCTTTCAGTTAGGGTGCTTTTAACATGCTGTAAACATAGCCATGCCCACCGTCAGATTGGTGGAGGTTTGGGTACATCACTGTGACCAGCAAGACCCCAGTAAGGTCTGCTTGGTTCTTCTGGAGGGCCGCTCTGTCCCTCTGTGGCAGACTCATCCCTAATGAACAACAGAACCCGGCACTCCCATTGGGATTAACAGGAACAATGTTTGCCCTGCACAGAAACAGAGAAGGATGGCAATGATCGCATCTGTTTTCATCTGGGCACTCATATGTGTCCTGCTGTTTGGCACTCCTTCTTTTAACTTCTTGTGTTGGATCCTGTCCTATAATGGATAGGAAATAAAAATGGAGAAAGAAGAACCTCTCTGGGGCTGGAATCACTGCCTGTGGGATGGTCAGATACTTAATATATTACCATATATTAGTAACTCCTATGCAGTAGAAAAACATCAGCACTCAGGATGAAGGTACAAACAGTTAAACAGGTGGCAACGGGCTAATTCAAGAAGAAACAGAGATTTTTTTATATAGAGATAACTAATATATATAGTAGGACACATAAACATTGCTTTTATAAATAGAAATCAATTAGTCTCCTGAGATGCCTAGCTTTATTAATTAGTATGATGGACATATGAGTATGCATGCATGTAAATAATTTCCTTTTGAGATTATAAGACATTTCTGAATTCAGACTGTGTTGATGCCAAACATATAACAATACTGGCCAAGTCCAGCTCTGACAGCACTGTGACCCTAATGATGTGGCTAATGCTGAAGGGATAAAAGTGTAAGGTCTAAAAAATAAATAGGGTATTTCAAGGATCATGCCAAAATACACAGGTAGTTAGAGTTTGCAACTGAAAATGTACATAGCATGGCTGTGGAGATAAAGGAGCATGACTGAGAGACAGGCTTTCCTGCAGTTCTTTTTTCAAAGATAAATTCTCTGATACCTATTGTTCCTATCCAGACAATAAAGCTTTCAGTATAAAGCAAATAATCTTTGTAATGGGCTTTTCTCCTTTAAGCCTTAGTTTTAATGAAATTTAGTCTGCTTAAATCTTGCCTAAATTTAGATTAAGGATATGTAAAATCCCTCAAAGAGTCAACGGCAACCTAGTCTGTCTGTTCTCCAAGAATATTCCCTCTGTAGGTGCTTATAATCGTAACATGCCCTTGTGTTTAACCTAAGTGTTCCGCGGATGCCTATGTGTAGTTGTTCAGTTGCATGGAGCAGTAGGAGTGAGATGATTTCCCATATCCTGCCTGAGGGTGCTTTGCAGCCAGATGGGCACCCGTCTCTGGCAAAACTCCCAGAGAAAGTGCCAATGTTAAAATGATCAGCACGGCAACTAGTAATGATTCTCTCCCCTACCCTGCCTTTTCAGTTTTTCACAAAACAGTTTAATAATTAAGAGTTGTCCACCAAGAAGTTGGGTTCTGTGCCTGTGCTTCAGGGAGCTTTGAACTTCTGTTACAGCGTATGTCATGTTTCATTTCTGTTGTGCAAAAATACAATATTCTTATAACTCCAATAGCTTTCTGTGACTGTTTGCTGGGATTAGCTTAATTAAGGAATGGGTATTTACCTGGCTTATCATTCATAGCCAACAGGAGTAAAAGGCTTATGCAGCATGATAAAGAAAAAGCGAGGTGGCTGCTTTGAAGAATAGGGAGAACAAACTTTCTACATCAACCTCTAAATGGTTCAGCAAATGTAGCATGAGAGGACACAGGAGGCACTTTAAGACAAGGCAGAACAATAAGCAATGGCTGAAATGTCATCAGTCAGCTGATGGGGTTAAAAAAAAAAAGAATGGCACTGAATGTGTTCTAGTTACGAGATGTGGTGGCACTTAATGAAATTGCCTTTGCGCATCTGAAGCCATGTTTCCAGTGCCTGATGTGTAACAGCTGGGATCACAATGCTCCTGCTCTCCTCCCTCTCATTGCACTCACCTGCTCAGTGATGGTGGTGAGCAGAAGCGTTTTGGTACCTGGCTGACACAGTATTCCTGCAGATGATGTAATTACATCTGCTCAGTTTGGACAGGATTCCTAACAATGATACGACTATATTTGTTTAAGTCTGACATTTTAATTTTATGAGAGGAAATTGTTCTTGCACTCCAACTGGTGTGTCCAGGACATTTCTTCAGCTGGCTGACAGGGGAATGGCATGTCCTCCTAGCACTGACGCTGGAGCAGGTCTGTCTGCAGCAGTGGGGAAGCTCACAGTTACCTGGGAGCTGAGCGACTCACACTGCATTAGATCTGCCACAGAGCTGTCATTTATGATAGAAGACTTTCATTAGACTTATAGGGCTGAAGTCCGATTTTGTTATATAAACAGAATTCCTGTTTTCAGCAAATCTATCCAAACAGGAAGAGCAGGTACCCCGTTGCCTGGTCTCCTTCTAGACATTTAGGTCATGCTTTCTTGACTGGCCATGGTTTGGCTTTAACAGGACGGGGTCAAAGCAAGTTGATGAAAGAGACAATCTGTGCTCCTGGAACAATATTCAGTGCTGTGGATTCAGGATTTTCACTTCTTGGGTCACTGCTTTAATTACTGGACTAAAATACAAAAGACACAGTGCATCAGTCCCGGTCCATTAAGTGCTAGTCCTTAGAAGAGAGCTGAGTAGTCTGGATGACAAGTGGATGAACAACCTTGACATTTCTTACCCATTTCTTGTACTCTGCATGGGCGCTTCACTTTAGGCCAAGTGGCTTTCCCTCTGCAGGTTTTCAGCAGCAGAAATCTGAGGCAGATATTTTAGGCATCATGGGCTGCCCCCAGAGCTATGTGTTTACCATTTTGGTGAGATAATACTTATGTTAGTATCTTCTGTGGGTGAACGGGATTCTGCTTGGGAGGGATGTGACCAGCAAGCTCATACGTATGTGTACAACCCAGGAAGAAAAGCCTTAACCAGGTTTTAAGGAGGATATTCCCTTACAGTACCCTGATGATGAGACAGTCATGCAGCCACCAAGTTGGATCTCGGCATTTCTCTCCTGACAGCACAGAAAGCAGATAGGACTCATGAAATGGTATCTCCTGATCCTCAAAATCATCTCTTCTGCTGCTGAAGCTTGCTGGGAGCATTCATGCAGGAGCGGTTGGGTACTTCTGGGATGTAAAACAACGGTGTCAATATTCTGCTCTGATTTGCATGTAGCTCTCACCACGGTACTACTAAAGCCTTTTGAAAGTGCTGTAAGCAACATGATTATCTACCATCATGTGCAGTTCTTTTCTTTCCCCAGGGAGAAACTTTGCACGTGTCTTTGAAGATTATTTAATAAATAATATGCATACTGTGTGATCTGTTCTTGGAAACAATGCTGAAGGTGTGTTTAGAAGGAAAAAGAAGAGTGGGGTTTCTGACAGTGCCATTGAATGGTTGCGCTGTGATCTGAGCTTACCTTTGGAGGTCCTGCCTTGCCAAGCAGCAGCATGCACTGGGCACCTCCAGTCGGTGTCCCCAGCAGCAGGGTCACGTGGTGTAGTCCCTCCCAAAGCTTGGGATGTGCTGGGACTAGGGAGAGCTTTGAATGGAAGGCTGATTCTGCTGTGTTGAGTACATTAGGAATAGTTTCAACAGGAGCAAAAAACTTTGAAGCTATTCCTAAACCAGATTCTCTCTCTAGTTTTGGGTATTGAAGATGCCTGAATTCTGGAAACAGCCTTTCACGGCGTGGTCTGTCAGCGATAATAATGCTTGGTGAAAGCTGAGCTTCCCAAAGAGCAAAATGTTGAAATGGCAGGTTTAACAACAGAGGAAGTGTTGAAGTCACACATTGTTTCAACACCTTTTCTATCACCATCCTGAGTACCTGGCATGCGAAGATAACAGCTGTTTCTGAGACATTTGTGAAGATCTTTGGTTGTAGTCTTCCCTTATGGAGGAGTGATAAGAGTGTGATAGTGGCAGTTTTTAAATCTGTAGTGAAATCTGTTCTTGTGAAAAGCACCTGATCAGCAGAACAGGAGATGCACGCCTCTTTTAGGACGATGGTAGGGTTTTGTTGCTGAGGCAACAGTGCTACATGGGAAATGTAGATTCAACTTTTGACTCCAGCGCAGATTTTCTGTATATCCTTAGGATCAGTTAGGCATTGACTCGGTAAAGCAACTTGATTCTCTGATGCTGTAACTGATAGTATATGTTTAAAGATGCGGTCAAATGAGGACCCTTTTTCAATCCACGTACTTTGTCTGTTTTATTTGTAAGCCATATAAGCTCCTCAGGACCAGAACTGCCTTTCACTGTGTGTTTGTACAAATGCCTAAAACAAAACAGGTCCATGGTCAGGTCCCGGGGTGCTGTCATAACACACAAATTAACAGGAGTGCTAAAAACACATAGAGCTCATTCAAATTAATAGAAAAACTGCTTTGTTGCTTTGTCCTTTTAGGTGTTTGGTTTTTTTTTTTTCCTTTAAAAAGCCAAATTCCATGATGATAACTCCACTGAATATAAGTTCAAACAAAATTTAATGCCTAGGTTGTCAGCAGATCCATTGGATCAGGCACTCCTGCTGCCAGGGCTTCGCCTGTCATGGCTTGGAGCAGTCATGTGCTTGAGGGGGCTGGAAGTTGTGTTTCCATGGTTATGTAGCTCCCGACTTTCTTTTAATAACCCAGACAAGAGATTTGTTAATGTTCACTACTGGTAATGGGAAGTTATCGAAAAAAATAACTCCCATGGGCTTTGGATTTTGTTCTGTACTGTGCAAAGAAGAAACATCAGGTGAAAAAATAGCAACAATTCATCCACACAAGCTAGGAGCTACTCAAAAACAGCAAAATGTGGCTCTTATGCCATTGCTTGTGAACAGCTCAAAAGTGAAAGCACGATCCATCTGCTGTTGTTGTAAATGAACCTATGTCAGTCTAGAGTATTTACCTTTGGTGGCAAATCTGTGAAGAGCATCATGATATAGGAAGTGTTACTGTTGCAGTCAGTGGCCCATTCTTTGTCTGCGATTGCATCACATTCCAGGGATCCTAACAAAAATAGACACTATACCTATGAATAATGTGTTGAGAGAGGCTTTTATTCATCTTCTGCATGAGATTGTGTCAAAATCCTTATTTTCTGTGGTCGATTGAACAGTAATTGATGTTAATGACCAGAACATGAAGTTACCAATATGGGTCTCAGGGCTTTTAAAAGTAGAGCTGCAAGGTAAGTCATTCAATGTTAATATCAATTATCTTTTCTATGCTAAAAGGGCAGTTACAAAGGAAAAAATTGGCTTTGTGCATATGCTGAGGTTTGCAATTTGTTGAGGAAAGATGTATTCTCAAGATCTGAAAATTTGTTTTAAAATAAGGGATAGAAACAAATTCATATAAACAAGTTAGCAACTTTTATGATTCCAAATCAGAAATAGTCTTGGATGAGAAGCCTTAAAGAGCATGAAAATACATTCTGGAAAAGTAACATCAAAAGGCTGAGGGACTTGGGTCTTTTTAGTCTAGAGAAAAGAA
>RSEF01000001.1:13303322-13317666 GCA_003993805.1 Himantopus leucocephalus | reverse complement strand
TAGTAGATAATGAGCTGAACATTGGCTCCAGTACAATTATTTGCACAACGGGCTAATGAAATCTTTGTTGTCGATATACGAGTTTATCAAAAAGAAAGTTACAAGCAGTGATTCAATTGCCTTTTTAAGTATCTACATGTGGAACAGAAATCTGATAACAAAGGAGGCACCTCTGTCTCAGAGAGGCATGTGTAAGAAGATACAAATGCTTGAAATTAAACCTAAAGAAGCCTCGTCAATAAGTAGAACACACACTATTAACAGTAAAGGCCATTAATCATTAGTACAGTTTAACAAGAGCTGTGGTAGACAGCTTCTCCATCACTGAAAATTTAAAAATCGCTGGCTACTCCCCTAGTTTCTGCTGCAAGCAGAAGTTAATCAGGAAAATTAAGTTCTTTGGTTTATGGGCGTATTCAGATTACAGCGGTCTTGTCTGTCTTTGTCATGTACAAATATACAATGCAACTTTATAAATGCAAAATAGTCTATCGTTATGCTCTAGACCTTCATTTTAATACCAGATTTTGAGATCTCTGTATGCTGCTGTATAAAAAGGCAACCCTTTTGTATTCAGCTCATACAGATGAACACGGAAAAAAAAAAAAAGATTTTACTTTGATTTTGTCTTGTTTTGATGTTCCATTGATGTAATGTAAACATGACTGTGACTAAAGTATCTCTGTTCTTAATGGGAAAATATATCATCGCATTGAAATACTAGAGAGTTCAATTACGGCCTTTGCTCTTAAATTTACGCGTAAATGTACAGGCATGACACAAAATATTCATAATGAGCCTTTGGAAACATACATACTGATATTTCAGTCAGGTCTGTGAACAAGAGCGTAGTTCTTTTAAGGCTTTTTACATACAGGAGGAGCAGCTGGTAAAAATTTCAGTGTATTGTCTTTCTTTGGCAAACATCTGGGATCTTTCTTGTGAATAATATTAATGCTGTTTTAAACTGGTGTGTCTATTCAGAATATGATCCTGTTTTCAGCTAGCTAGTTATCTATGATAGTAACCTATCGTAAGTGATACTAGAGCTGTGTTTCATCTGAGACAATAATAAGGGCTGGGATAAACAATTAGAAGAATTGCGCTGTCAGCAGCACCACCCATTCATAAGCATATTTTTGGCAACTTTGAAAAAAAATCTATTCTTTCAGAAAGTTTTCTTGTAGGGTAGGCTGCTTCCTAACTTGTGCTGCTGATAATTGCTGTTATGGCTAAGACATATTTTTACTCTACCTGTGTGATTTATATGCCTATCCTAAGTAAGACGAGTTACTAACGTGATGCCATGAGAAGAAGAGAACCCATATGATAAACCTTTTGGAAAAGGAATGAGTGAACCAGTCCTTAGGGGCTTGCTTTCATGGTCCATAATGCCAGCAACCTCAGCAGAAAACTCCTTTCAAGGGACAAACAACTTGCATCACCTTATGCTAGTTCTAGCTCAATCCTCAAAGAAAGAAAAAGAGGTAGTAAAACTTGATTGCCTTGTCTCTGAATGCATTAGGAATACAGACTGCTGTCATCCAGAATACGTACCACGCAAATATCACCCAGAGTGTACCACCTGGTTTCATCAAGTTACCTTTGTTACCATTTGAAACATGCAGCTTATTGTAGATAGTAGAGGATATTTTAGAGTGTAGCAGCAAATTAATGCTAGAGATGTTTTTTAGTAAATTGAAAATTTATAAGACCTTTTAATTATGAAAGAAAAAGACAGCTATCATACTAACAGATAAATACTTGTGCAGTCTGCTAGAAGCTGCCTGAATATATGTAAATACATGATAATTAGCCAGTGTTCATGGTACAACATTTTCAAGAGGTAGTAAGGCATTTTTTCATCTGATTAAGCAGTGAATATTCAATAGTAAAAGGTCAATTCAATGTGAGTCTGTCACGTGATGTTCTAATAGCATCATGCAGATTTAAGTGGGTAGGCATCATTTAAAGTAGAAACTCATTTTCTCGATCATCATTTTCTGTAATGTCTCACAACACAAGAGACACATTCAAGGAGCACAAAGAAATGTAAGACATGACTTCAAGGCAGGTTTTTATTTCAGACATAGTGAAATACTGAGAAAAGTCTGGTCAGACACTTTCAACCTCTGTGCTGACAGCCTAAGTGACCTTGGAATAGCAGAGGGTGAAGTGTATCTAACCAAGGGCTATCTGGAGAAATATACCTTCCTTTGATATTTGTATTTTGTAATTAAATATTATTACTTTCATTTTGTCGGTGAGGAAGCTCAGGCAGGTAAATGACATGGCTACATTAACCATTTAGCCTTAACCGGGCTAAAAAAAAAAAACAATGAAAAACCTTGACTTCCAAATATCTGCCTAAGTCTGCATTTCTCTGATCTCTCAGTATCACTTGTTCTTTGCCTGACACGTGCACAGAAAGTGCCTTACTTCTCCCCGCCTGAAAGGGATGTCTTCTGTAGTGAAGCTGTTATATAGTATGTAGCTGTAGTTTGAAATCAAGGGTTGGATGAACAAGAGTCACACTTACATTAACGTCTTTACCTTCCTTTACAAGGCAGGTGCTGATCCCAGTGACCAGGATTTGCATCTTCCTCCTTTATTTTCAATTAGTGTCACATCAAGTTCCACCTGCTCTACTTTCTGTTTCCTTCTTCATCCCATTTCCCCATTACCACTACTCACCCTCTTTCTAGTCCTATTTGCCAGAACAAAGATTATAAATGGTCCTGGGACTGCGTCTGAGAGCATCAGGAAGTCCTTTCAGTCTTCTCTACCAGTAGATAACGTTTCCCAGAGTTGTCTTCCAGGAACTGCCAGGCCTACCGATGCTAATGTACCCCCTATTGCCATGTGTTCAGCTCCTATGGAGTCTGTTCTTGGCATTAAAATTCTAACCAGATAGTTCCTATAGTGAGATATAGTTGTCTGATATTGGAAAGTCGTTGTTCATATCAGCAGTTCTCACAGGGATGGGCTTAGACATGTATCTTCTGTCTTCTGGAATCAGGGTGTTAATAAAAATAAAGCACATTTTACACATCACGCTCAAACTGGGTATAAGAGAGTTACAGTGAAGCGCTATGCAGTTGGCTACGCCGTTAAGCTGAGCTCTGTGTATATGTGCAATGCAGTAGTGCAATTTTAATGAGAAACTCCCTGAAAGTTATTACTAAGAAGCAAAGTATTGCTATGCAGCTTTATTGCCAGATCATAGAATTCATCTTGTCTCCCTTGGCCTGAGCTAAGCACACAGTAGAAGAAGCCAAAAAAACCCTTCTCATTCCAGCAGTGTCTTTGAAATGGCTTTCTTATCTTGAAAGTTTGCTGCTTTAACTCTTTTGATCTATTTCTACACCTGTCTGATTTAAGGGGTCCACATGCGTGGGTCCGTCCCACCTGTACGTGATTTTTTCCTCCCATACCTCCCCCAGCACGGCACACGCTGGCCGGTTGCCAGCTCTGTTAGCTGACCTGGTCACCGCAGTACGTGATTTGCATGGGCGATTCTGCGGTACGAAGAAAATTTCAGAGCAGAACAGCAGCACTCAGACAACTGCTGGGGCAGCCATGGCGGTGGCTCCACAGATTTAGAGGTAGCCACTCAGGTTTTGTTCCTTAAGATGCTGTCACACAATGGAAATCAGCTTCTTTGTCTGCAGTGGCAACTGACGGGGGACGAGGGGGAGGCTGGCAGGAGATGCAGCTGATGAAGAGCCCAGAATGAAGAAATTAAAATATGGCAAAATTGATAGGGAAGAAAGGATGCAGATGCTGCTGTTTTGATTAATGGAGTAAAAGCTGTTAGAGACGCTCTAGTTAAAGATTGCTGAACAATCTCCAACAAATCACATCCTCAGCAACCTAGCAGGTCTGGTGTGAGTGCGACAGGCACAGCTTCTCTTATGTTGGTCTGCAGAAAAGGAATTGCAGGGTAAAAGGGCAATAAATAGCCAACATAGCTCTGCTCAGGTAACTGATCACTGACATTGCTGCCTCATTTCCTCATCTTGGGACAGGCCCTGGGGGACTCTCAGTGTCTATGTCTTCAGCAGTGCTGGTGCTGTGTCCTCCTAAGGACTCTGCATAGATAGTCTGAATTCCTGTCCTCCTGACTCATTGCGTATTCTGGAGCAAGAACTGTTCAGTCTCCCCCACATCATTATCATTACCATGGTTTATTGGAATGTATGCATCATTCACAGAGGTATTGTGGCAAATCGTTATTAATATTTATACAGAAATCTGGTAATATCGAATTTTATCTAAATATTAAACATTTATTTGGCCTTTCAATAGAAATAAGAGGGACAAACAACATCTCTGTCACAAGAATCTCCTTCATGAGCTAAGTCTCCCTTTTCATAAGCGCTGCAGCTGTGGCCAGATAATCAACTACTGTAATTAAGTACGTGGTGATTTATACCAGGAAAGAATCTAGCCCAGATCCTTTTCTTTTGAAGATAATTTGCTAAGAAAAAATGGATCTCTTGTGCATCCCTTAGTTTGCTCCATGTTCCCTAAAACCCTTACAATATCTCTGCTTTCCCAACATGTCCCCTGAAGTACCCTCAGCTTCTGCCCATGATCTCCGTTTCCCAGCTGTCAGACTTGAAGCTACAGATGTGTTGACCAATGAGATGATGCTCACTATTAATCCAGACTAACACTACCTAACAATCCAGACTTTCCACTGCAGACTTGCTGATTTTTCTCCTCTGTAGAGCTACCACTTCCGATTAAATCTATGGGAATGTAGTAATTCCAGGCCGTAGGTCCCAAAATCAGATTTTGTTGAAATTGGCCAATTGGTTCAAAAATTCCCAGGAATTGACAGATGTGTTGGCAAGACATAGAAAGACAATGCATTTGGGGAACATCAATCCCTTGCAGTATTTCCTCGTATATCATGGGAAAGGAATGAGAATTCTATTTTTTTCTGAAAGCTCATTTTTATCAACAGCGCTGCTAAAGTTTCTTTTTTGTAATTTTTAATGAAACAAAGAGTCTGACTGAGCCCCATTCCCACCTTAGACGGAGCAACCTGAATTAGAGGTTTCTTGTACATCCAGTAGTTCTCTGATTAATCCCAGAGCATTCCTGCAAAACACAAAAGTGCACTTAAGAAGCACAATGGGGAAAATAATTTTTAACAGAAACTTTCTAGTTTTTCTTTATTCATCACATATGAGCAAAGAAGAATCTAACATTTTTTTCTCTTTATAGGTCACCTTTACATTTGAATCCATAAATTAGAAAAATGCTGTGATACAGCTAATAATCTTTAGGGAATTCATGCACTGCTGGAGAAGATTTTCCTCCACAAAAATCAGTCCTTGGAATGATAAATACTTTTGTTAATGAGATATAAGGAAAGAGTAAATCATTTTTTCTGTATCTGTAGAATTAGTCTGGCTGAGCTGCCTGGATTAGATCCATGTGGGAGTTCGCACAACACCCAAAAGACAATAAAAAGGGGACGATGTCCATAAACATGAACTAGAGCAGCTTAAACTTCTTCCAAAGCAAGATGCTCAGCTCAGAGTGTGATGGTAGATAAACTAAGGGGTTGATCCTGTGATGTACTGAATATTTCAAAGCACTAGCACGCTGAGGACTCTGGAGGAAATATAGTTGACCTCTACGGTTGGCTATGAAAAATGACATTACTGTGGATTCTCTGCTTGCAAATAAATTACTCTGTCATTCTAATTAGACTGGTCAGAAAAGCCTCTTCCAGTACAGAAATACAGGCTCGTTCAACTGCTCTCTGCTGGGGGAAAGGACACTCACTGCTTCTGTTGAGCTAATAAATGTACCTTCAGCAACTCGCTGAAGGAAGTTTTGAAGCAAGCTCTGTTTCAGCAACTAGTAACAGATCATCTTTAACTTGTATGATATACAAGCAGCTGGGAGCAGGGCAGATGTGAGCATCTCTGTGTTACTTGACCAAGGAAAACTTTTAGGTGAAAGTGCCTTCAGCAGCAGACAAAGCACTACTTTCCTTATCTGGAGTACAACTTCACTGCCTTTAGAGTAAAGCCCGATCCTGGGTGTAAAACAGGTTGTTGCATCATCAGGGTGTGAACGGCTGTGTGAAGCTTGAGGTCAGTGCCATCACAACTGTGTCAATGCAACTAAACATAGTTTCAGAGGTGGAGGTTCCCTTAGCGCAGACAAGCTCTTGTGTTAAGCTTGTGTAAGGCCAATAAGAATGGGTTCTTCACCATGTTCCTCAGTGCTCTGGTGCCACACAGTACCAAGGTCAGTTGTGAAGCACAAGGAAGCCCAGAGCTTTTTGCTGTGTGTGGTAGAAGGCCAGAGCCTCCTGGAGTAAGTTGGAGACACACAAGTAGTACCCTGATGCTCCTCCTCTGCTCTGTCAGGCCAAAGTTCACTCAGGCAGAGAGCTTCACATTGAAGCTGTGATATTCTTCTGGCCCTGAAATTTGCTGCTTCTCTGAAATTTGTACTGTAGCCAAAGGAAGTTTGAGTACATGGAAAAGCTGCAGGATATAAGCCCAAGGCTACATATACATATTTATTATCCATTCAAGATTTATAATTGAAGTGGACATTCTGGCAATGTGATAATGATCTGATTACAATTTTTATCACTGTTTCTCAGAGTATCCAAAAGGCCCAGAAATGGAAAATTTATCTCCTCCCTCCACATTCCACTGCAAAGCCTGCCAAGGCGTGTAAGCCCTGCGTGCCATTTCTGAGGACTTGTTGTGGGAAGCTTCTTTGTTATCTCTGCCTTATGCCTGGGCCAAGACATCTCCTGGCTATTAGCCCAAAACAGACTCAGTGAATGGCAGATTTTTCTAAGCTTGCCAGGTACCCATTTAACGGCTGGTGCAGCCTTGTAACCTACCAAGACTTGCCCAAGGCACCTGCTACAGATGGGGTTTTTGTCTGTGAAAAATGACAGGACAACATTTTAACCGTATGTTGTAGGTTGTCAATGATGTTCTAGGTGACAAGACCAAGACTAAAAGGGAATTAAAGAGGGAAAACATGTGAAAATAGTTTGCATTAGTGCAAGAGGACTACGAAAATAAGTGCGTTCTACATTGACTGTATTACTATTTGATAACTTGGATTGGTTAATGTGTCATTTCATTTGACACCAAATCTCCATTTTTGATAGAAAATGTAAATTAGATTCCTCAAAGTGTTATTTTATTTCTTTTCAAGTTTGTCTATTTGAAGTACCTGCAAATAGCAGGATTTTATTGCACTTCATTTTACTGTTCGCATTGAATAAAATAAATGTTTTTATTTTTCCCATCCTCCAAAAAGGGAAACAGGGGCAAAAAAGCATTCAAATGAGCTAAAAGAAGTCTGAAAAGATCTTGGGGCACACTCAGGAATCCTATGATTTTGGACCCATTACTTTTAATCACAGGCTCAGCATTTTATAAATTTAAAATTATATTTTTCTTGCTTATCTGATAAAGCAAACTCAAATATATGAGGGGAAAAAAACCCAGTTATTTGAGATAAAATTGGAATTCTATGCTCTTTTTTATCAGCATATTGCCAGAGGGAACGCAAGATACCTGATAATCCATTTCCTCTTACAGTGAATTTTTTATAACAGTGACATTTTCATCTTTCTGTATACAGGTGATCAGATTTTTCTGTTATCTGTCTCATATTTTAATGGGAGGTTATAGCACCCCGTGGGACAGGGATGCGGAGGTTCCAGCTTGGCCTTCCTCACTAGCTCTGCTGCTGCCTCACCGCGAAGAGGGACAGGGACATCAACCCTGAATTCAGAAGTGGTGAGTAGTGCAGAAAGGGCTTAAATCTGTACAGCAAGCCTCGCTCCATTCTGCTCCTCAGCTTTTCCTTAGCTAAACCCTGACAACGGCTACACATAAATGAACTCTATTAATTCCAGATCCAAGTTGGCGTATTTGCAAAGTATTGCACACTCTGCTGGTTACCAGTTCAGACCTGTGCTACCTTAAATCTCTGGACACTGCTCCACTGCACGAAATAGGTTTGGCCTTAGTGAATGTGATTGATAAACTTCATTTGACGTGTCTCAGGTCATTTGCCTCTGGAACTGGGATTAGACAGATTTGCTTTGCAGGTGTGAGTCAAAGCGCAAACGTCCGTAAAATCAGGAGTTTCAAAGGGAGGCAGCTGCAAAGCTGTGCTCGCTGTATTAATAGTCTGCATTCACACACCTGCAAATTCTTTATCTACTCATGTTCTGAAATTTTCCATCCCTGGGATCACCCGTTGAAAATCAGTATTTGGAAAGTCTGAGGAAAACAGAATTTACATTCCAAAAATTAGTTTCTGGAAATCAGATAGCCCTTTGGAAACCAGTAGTAGCACTCAGCAATGTGTAGGCTGGAACATCCAGTACATTATCCCATGTCTTTTTGATGGTCAGAAATGAGGCTCCACATTTAGACACCAAATTTAGGCGTTACAAAGTTGGTGCCTATATGTGTGATAGATTTAGACAATTATAGACAATAGAAATCTAGTAAACGTAGTGAATCCAGAGAGCTTTTCAGCTTCCCAATGTAGGTGTCTGTTCTCAGAGAATCAAAATAACGCTCTAGTGACAATATTCAGCTGCCAAAACATCAGTGTCTAGCATTAGACGCTGTAGGCTAACCTGTGAGTCCTGCTGCTGCTGCAGCGAGGCACTGATCTCCCTCTGGGACGAGGTCGTATAGCCCAGCCCTGTCTAGATGTACAACATCCTCTGGGGCATCTCAAGTGGCATTAGATAGCCATATTTAGGCAACTGGGTCCTGTCTCATTGGCTTCATCAAAGTGATCTTCATTAGCTGACTGGTCTGTAAACACCTGTACTGTAGACACTTAAAAAAAATTAGGTGGAGCTGGTTACCACCCTGCTTTCATATGTGCTTCTCATGAGTGTATCAGCTGTAGTCAAAACAGCACAGCAATCGTCTTGGGTGCGACAGCTGCCCAGCAACAGTGAGTGATGGTGGCTGGGAGTTCGTGCTGGTACACCGTGACCGAATCATTCATCTTAATCTTCGCTAAGTCGAAGAGAGGCCACAGAACGGGTATGATATTTCATCAGATTTCTCCAATACTGTGTACAAAAGCGGTGAGTTGGGTTTTTTTTTTTTTTCAAGACTTCTTGTTTTCCTGTGGGTTAGAAACCACTCAGCTGAGGGCTCTGTCACTTCTCGGCAAGACCAATTAGTCTGCGTGGAGCACTGCCCTGAGACAGACACGCTGCTCCCAGCTCTGACTGATAACTTGGGCATGCCTTCCTGGGTACACAGCCCTACATCTCTATGCATCCAAAGTCTATATTAGCCACTACATCACGCTGAGAACATATGCCCTATTGCTAATCAAAATGTTTTTCTGATTCCTTCACTGCCTTCTAAAATTCAATCCTTCCTCCTGCAGGTGTGATTGAAATGTGAATTTGCAGGTGAACGTGTCTTATGAATGAACTTATTTTGCGTTACAGAACTGCCCTGACATTATTTCTCAGGTTCCCATATAGTGCTAAGGGCACAGCCGGACTGAGGTCTAAAANACTGCCCTGACATTATTTCTCAGGTTCCCATATAGTGCTAAGGGCACAGCCGGACTGAGGTCTAAAATGCTGATGTCACTTCCAGAAGCAGAGGGAGTTTCACTGACGTCCGTTTCTTTAGCAGGCATGACTCTGCTTAACTTACAAAAGCTGACAGCAGCTCTGAGTTGAGAAGATTGATTCTTGCTTCTTTGTTCTTTAATTAACCTATCCTCTGCTGCACTGTCTAGTTAATATTAATGTGTTCTCCTTGAGCTCCGCTGCTTACCCATCGTACTATGTAATCTTCCGTTGCCAAACAATTAAAATATCCCTTTCTCTTTTTTTTTGCTTTTAATTAACTTACTGACTACATTTTATGAGATGGAGGTATTTTATTTTACAAAATCTAAGTATTCAAATTTATTAATGTGGTGAAAGTGAGCAAATATTTGGAATACAAAAAGTGTCTCTGTGGTTGTTCACATAGAAAACCCAAATATTTGCTTAGCTCTAAAATGAATTAATAGCAACTGGATAGTTTGCTTTCTGCTACTTACACTAAATGTTTCTGACAGATGAGTGAAAATTGCAGAGAAACCATATGCTTTCTTTTAAAATGATAATTTATGGCAAAGCAGCCAACTTCATCAAAATTCTAATCTGAGTCAAATTTTTTCTAATTTTTTTTCTAAAAAAACCCTAAAAAGGTATCCTCAAAATTTTCCATTTACATTGAGTGTTTTACCAAAAATGGATAAACACATTTAAAAATGTGTTACAGAAAAATCAGAAAGAATAAAAAATCCATTTCAATCTTCATAGAATGAACTTTCAAATTTAAAATTTTCCTATATCCAAAGAGGCTGTTTTTTCAAGGTATGCCTAGATATTTGTTATTAGTTGTACCTTGCCTTTGTAGTGCACTACACTTAAAAGGAAGTGTTTAGACATTGTAAATAAATTAAAACTCCAAATATTTCCTGTAACTGAAAACGTTTGACAATTTACCTAGACAGACTGAAGAATTATTAAAACTTTATGGGAAATAAAATGAATTATGAATGTGCAGATGCATAAAAATGCAAAAAAGAATAAACTGAATGATATGAATCTTCTCTGTATATAACACATCAGTAAAAATGTTCTTATTCTTAACCACATGCCCCAATCACGCTGAATAAATACATAATCTGATCATGAAAGTGAAGCAGAATCTACTAGAGATTTGGTGAAATAATGTTTTTGGTTAATGGCTATTGGGTTTATGACAATGTTATACCTTGTAAATAAATAACTCAATGTCAATTTTTTAGTTCTGTCAAACTAGATTTTAAAGCAAAATATGAATTACATGCAAATCAAAGTATATGGCCAGCTCCAGGCAGCAGAGCATAGGCACAGCATAAGACAAAACTAGTAGTGTCTGACAAGTTTTTTAACTGGCCAAGAGCTGCAGTTCCATGCCTGTCACCTGAAGAAATCACTGACAGTCTGCGCAGTGCAGGCACGGAAACGCTGGCAGTCTGAAAGGACACATATATAATAGCGCATTCAATATCTGCTATTATTGTAATGTCAGACAATGCACCGTCTTTAGGCACTTGCCACTTGCAAAAGCACTCTGCCTGAGCACTAAGCCCTAGGGAAATGACTTGAATAACTGAATAACTTGTTCTTACTGTATTGTGTTAGGCACACTGATGACAACCATTTGCAGGAGTTAAATGAAGTTCAACCTGTGATGGCTTTGGTTTTAATCTGAGTGTATAACAAATCCAGTTGCTTTAATGACAGAGATTTGATAAAAAGGTGATTTTGGAACTTTAAATTTCATTTACTAGCAAGCAGAAGCTGAGGTGGAAGCTGAGACCTGTTCACACACGGTTTACCAACACCCGGTCACTGAATGAATGACAGCTAGTTTACACCCCGGTGGTTTGCAACCTGACTAATCAGGAAATAGAACTCTCCCTTCCAGAGTAGTTCATTTTTAGTTTTGCCATCTCAGCTTTCTGGGCTATATTATGCTTTGTGCATCTTCATGAAGCCAGTGGAGTCACTCTAGGGATTCATCAGAACTTTTCTGCCCATGAATTGAGGAGTAGAAATGAAATATAAAATGTGAAATATGAAACATGAAATATGCAATGTGAAATGTGAAATATGACTTTTCCCGTTGATTTTTCTATTAATGAATCAAGCCTCTGTTTTATGATATGCTTCAATAATAACCGCGTAAGTTGATTTCTACCCATGATACTCAATAATCATCAGTAATCCTGTCATGAAAAGTGCTTATTATGATATCTTTTGCCTGCAATCGGGTGGGCATCTGCATTCAGCTTGGCTATACTTTTCCCCTTGCTCGTAATCAATTGTCAGCGCACTGTAGTCCATTAAAGGAGTGTGAGACTTTGATACACAGCTTGGATCTCATATTATATTAGCACTGGACAGGTTGTACCTTACAGGGCAAAGAGAGTATGTGCTTGGTTTACAGATAATTGAACTGCTTATCATCATCATGACTGATTCATATAATTTGCTGCAGAAAGCAATTAAATAGTGCAGTAATATGAAGGGTGTGATTTTGGATGAACTTTTAATTCTAGTTGGAAATGTTGTAAATCTGAATAAAGCTCCAGGGTTAGCTGTGCTTTACCACTTCCATTCTCAAGCCACTCTTTCCAAGTGACAGACTCATCCCTAGATGTTTGTTGGGGTGGAAGTCTGTCATCTATCTCACATTCAAACACCCAAATCACAGGACTTTTCTCCACTATTTGAGATTTCACCACAGGCACCAGCCAACTTGGCTCCTTGGCATTTGTGTAATGGTCAGGATAAAGGGCAACCCTTTGGATCAAGGTATAACCCATGTATTTATATCACAGAAGGGGGGAAAAATGAAGACAAAAGAAAATCTCTGCACAGCTAAATTTGATCCTTCCCCTGGAAATCTTGGAAACCTCCCTCTTTGACCCACTTGTTCCTCTGGGACCTGGGGCAGAGCATAGGAGACATTCTTTGTGCTCTCAGTCTAATTCTCAGATGTTGACCATGCACTGCGTGGTGTAATCTGGGTTGCTTATCCTTTCTCAGACTAGACAAATTGTATTGAGGCTATCATAAAGCTCCTGGTTTCTTGAAAGCTGAATCTGGAATATGTAATTAGATGAAATGGTTTAGTACAAGCTTAACGTTCACTACCTGACACTGTTTTCAAAGGGGAATTACTTGTGCCAAGGTGATTGATATATTTACATACACAACCAGAGACTTCAGCACTTACCAGAGCTGTCTAATTACAACAGCAAAAGCCATCCAAAGACAGACAAAAGGCAGAGACACGTAGAACTGAGAGCAAACTTATTCACAGTCTTAAACAGACCAGCAGGCTCATATACCAGATGTTGCCATCAATTCAATCAAGCAGGCTGATTGGATTGCTCAGTTTTAATAGGTGAAGTACTGAAGTAGATGTATTTGCCCAAAGCATACATACTCTGAAGAATACTATTGTTTTTTACCAGTTTACTGTGGAAGTCACTAAATGGCTATTTTAAATTTAATTTACTCTAATTAGTAACATTGTTTTAAAGACTGCCATTGTGAAAGCTGTTTTCTCTTTACAATTTGCTGATGAGAAACAAGACAGCAAACTGATTGCGAACTCAGATACCCGTAAAATATTTTTACACAGGATATCTTCTATTCCTTCCAACTATTTCTGCCCATTTTAATGATATGTAAGCTTTATTCCTGTCCTGCCTGGAGACTTTGGGAAGACTCTTGCAAGTCATAATAAATGACACTTCAAACAAATCACCATTATCAAAAGATTTGTTTGTTTGGAAGGAAGTCAGCAGAGAAAACAAAGGAGAAGAAATCATTTTTCAGTGAATCCTGTATCTCCAAGTATTTCACAACTACCATTAAAGATATTTGTTGTCTCTGTGAAGTCTGTCCACATACATTTTTCAGTGTTGCCTTGAACCTAGTGAAATCTGTTCATCTTCTTTCTTGTGATTTGTTTTTAAAACTTTTGAAAATATTTGTTTGCAATGGCTGTGCAATTGTATTGTTCTAATCTGCTGAAAACTGGCTTAAAAAATATCATCTGATTGTGCAAAAACCATTGCCAAATCACAGAGTCTGGATCCTAAAACGGTGTCTGCTAGTTTGGACCGTGCTTCCCTTTAGACATGAAGTATTACCTCAGACCACCATAAATTTACTGAATGCAAACTGAAGCTATAATCACTGACAGTCATGAGGTGGACCACAGGACAAGGTTATATTTTTTCTTGTAAACTCTCAAGACAGCTGGTAAATGTTCACCTGTATTCATTTATATCCACAAATCAGCATTTGCCTAGAACTAGATAGCATACAGATCTATCTATGTGCTATCTACCAACCTAACGTGTATCATCCTTTGAATACAACATCACAGGTATCACTTGTACTAAAGACTCTTCTTCGCAACTCAAGTACCCATCCAAAAACTGTGTTGAAGTTAACTGTTGCAAAGCTTTGCAGTTCAAACTTGATTCTTTCTCCACTGTTGCTTGGAGGCATCTACAAATATTTGTGTTGTTTCTTGTCGCAGATAAGTGATTCTGGTAGTTTTTGTTTTAAAGACTGAAATGTTGCACCAGAGCCGTATTGATTTGTTTATTTTAGATATGATCTGGTAAAGCTTGGGAACATAATCTCTTTTAGCTCTTTTTGAAGAGACATTTAGTGAGCAGACTTATGTTGTGGTTTAGGCCAAATCGGCCACTGGGGACGTTGGGG
>RSEF01000001.1:13287543-13298287 GCA_003993805.1 Himantopus leucocephalus | reverse complement strand
TAATTTCAGTAGTTAGAAGAGGCCTCGCTAAGAGGCAAAGTTACTGAACAAAACTGATCCTGTTTTACTTCAAACCAGGACAACTTACAAGAAAAAAATATAAAAGGAAGTTGCAGTGAGTGGTGGCAATGCTGAAGTTCTGTTTCTGAAGGCATGGGAAACCAAACTAACTGACAAAACTGCACAACTTGCTTATGAAAAATATCCACACTACACATCTCTCGTATGTTCGGCATAAGGACCTAGGACAAATGAAAAATGAAATGTGCTGTTCTTGCCTTGCAGCCTAGGACGACTTCAACTGTGGGTTATGAAGTGAGAATATTGGGACAGAAGATCTGCACTGAGAAACTCTGTTCTGAATCATAGCATACTAATTTGTAACTACGAAGTTCAGTGGCTCATCCTCCAAGAATTTCAAGAAAATCCTGACAGAGGAGATACAGAGGTAACAGGGGGGTTATCTGTGATCACATGAAAAATAGATTTATTAATGACAACAGTTTTTGAGACAGGCAATGGTGGCAATAAATAGGGCCAAACTGCAAGCTAGTCTAAGCTGGACCCAAAGCAGTGGTCCATCGCTATGTGTGGCAGTGAGATATTTCAGAGCAAGAACAAATCTCCCCATATCTCATTTTGAAATAGCATATATAACTACAAAACACCTTCCTAACCCACTCACTTTTGAACACATTAGTCTGTGACTTTCTCCATCATGTCTGTAAATCGATGGAAGAAGCCAGGAACTGGTCCTCACGTTTCTGCCTGGGATTTCCTGGACTGAAAGACACGCACACGTGTTGCACAGATGCCTGCTGTGTGACAGTGAGCCAGATGTGCTCTAGACCTGCTGAACTCACAATGCAAAAGCAGATCAACTGTAAATACTGTAGAAATGGCCCAAATCTTGTTCTTCTATCTAAAGAACATTTCCCGGGGAAAGAGGCTGTTGTGCCTGCTAGTCCCGTCCAGGAGTCAGGACTTCACTCAGCCATCACTTCCCTCCAGATCTACTCTGGCAAGACAATTGTTCTGTGTCTGTTCTGAGGCAGACTGGCAGCTAGTTATCTAACTGTGATCAAGCAGAGTGTGGAGCAAAGATTTCCTTACCTCTTCCTCTCTTAGACACGCTGGCCGTGTGGCAGGTCTTTGAGGATCACTCCAACGTGATGAATGAGGCAGGAGTAGCTGCCCACAGTTTAGCAGCTTAAACATTTTGATTCCTCTGTGAAAGTGCTTAATCTGGACTTCAGTGATTAGACTGTATTTTAACACCATTTCTCCCATCTTAATTTCTGAAGGAAATATCACCCGGGATGATATTCTTATTTTTCATTTTGGTGGCAAAAACACTTAAAAGTCCTTTGACAGACTTTGTCAAAGTCTGCCAAAATAATTTGAAGAGAGATTAATAAGAAACTAAATGGAAACTATGGGATATAATTGTATTGTTCATAAAAGATAACATCGAGTTTCCATTTTACACAAAGCAACCAGGAAATGATTAGGTAGATTCTGACATCTTTACTGCAATAGTGATGCTTAATCTGGTAAGTAGCTACTTTAAAAGAAATGAAAATAAGTTTAGAGATCTCAATGTAAAAAGAAGTGACGGTATTTGAACTTAAATCAATTTGTGTAATTTTTTGAGAATATGGATCAATAAATGATAATTTTCTTATGAATCATTGCTTAACCAGTATTTTGGCTCTTTGAAGAAAAGTAGATCAATCCCAAGATCAACACATGAAAGAAAAAAAAATAGGAGTTTAAGCAAGTAGGGGGATATATTGGTCATTTAAAATCTATACTGATGAAATTAATGATTTATAATGAACCATAAAAATCTCTGGAATGTTAACTAAAGGAATATGGCTTTACTTTGTGTATTATACCAGAACCTACTTCAACAAAAAATATGCCAGTGATGTCAGATGTCATAACCATGTCTTCGGCATTACTAAAGAGGTCTTACACAGGGGTCAGTATAGACTGTGGACATTATTATCCTTTCTTGATCTGGGATATTTTGGGAGGCTAAAGCTAAGGAATAGTGTCTATATCCAAGACTGAGACCCCCAAATACCTCTCATGGACCTCTTTGATAGCTGAAAGACTATACAGAGCTATTGACACACCTTGGATTTAAGAATCAGATTTGGATGGACTCAGCTGTCTTTTGGGGGGTAATTCACATTGAATCTACTGAAAATTTGGCTTCCAACTTTATCTACTCTGGATTTCACCTGAGGTAGATGGCTGGACTAACTGATGTCACACCCTTCCCTAAATGATATAACTGTACATAAGAAGTTTGTGGCACTTTTTTACCTCTAGATATGGCTAAGACACCATATTTTTGCACATCACATTTTCATTATCTTCTGGATCCGGTGTCTAAGTTATGACACACTGTTACAACAAAAATCTTTGTTGGGAGCCTATCTTGTAATAACCAGGCACTTTCACATTAATTGCAGAAAGTAGCACTGGAGATGTCCAAGAGGCATCAAAATGATTTGAGACAACTGGAGATTTTGTACATAATTTTCACACTTGGTCATTCAAATTTCAGTTCTNTATAAATGGCTTCGTTTTCAAAGGAATTGATACAACTACCTTGGAATCTCCTTTGAGAAGGAGTCTACCCATGCTTACATGTGACATTTAGGTGAGTACCTCTGACGACTCTGATGAATCTTATTTTGGCAGACTAACTTTGACCATAGAGGTGCCTTCCTTAAGACAGAAAAATGATATCAGATCTAACGAGCTTCATGCCAAAACAGCAAAACCCATCTGTTTGCCTTCCTCTTCCCACAGTGACACTAACAATAAATAGCATATCCGCACTCCTCCCACATCTCAATACAAACTGTGAATGTGGGACTCTGCTTTCCACTGATCAGTAAGAAGGGAAGAAACTTTTGTGAACGAATCACCTGCCTATGTTCCCCGGCACTTTCCAACCATATAGCATGCACCTGAAAATGAAGGTGAGTGGTGTAGCATAGCCATGGTATACCTAATGATTATATTTCAGCTAGGATGGCTCTATTTCTCCTTAGAACCCAAAGGAATTGCTGTGACATAAATTGCAATGTACAACACTGAGGGAACTTCTCCACACCGATCAATCTAAGTGCAATTTATGTGCAAGAACCATGAAATGAAGCTAAGTTATTCTGGCACCTAATAAGTGAATGAGATGACATTTTTCTCTGATTGAAAGCCCACAACTCTTTAATTATAGAGCATTGGGCCAAACCCATCTTCATTTCATGCATTTTTAGGTTGACCATAATGGGTTTTCTTGTTCTTATTTGGATTAAATTTTCAGCTTGCTTCTTCATTCTCAGCCTCATGAAAGACTTTAACAACTGATCTGCCAGCACAAACATCACTCTCGGTTACCTCTCCAAAAGCATGGCAAAAAAAAGCCTAACATCCTTCAGATCCAGGAGGAGGGCTGATTTTGCTAACCGAAAGGGAAAGTAAATGATATAAATTATTTGTTATATCATCTCACTTTCTAAATCTTGGATGCTAGCTGTAGGTGATCTGCTAACATGCATTGATGTCATTATTTGTACTGCTGATTTTCTTCTCAAAAAAGGTTTTCAAATGCAAAGAATACTCTGAGTCTTCAAAGACAGGTCCTAAATTTTTCAGGTAATTTCTTGTTTTGCCAATTACCTTGGTATTTCCAGAAGTCCTTACATAAATCAGTAAATAAAAAGACCCCCAAAATCAGTTCTTCCACTACCCATGACACCACCACTCAATGAATTTCCTTGCTTACTGTGTCTGCAGAATGTCTCTCCCTGACAAGCCGTCAGTGTCACACCAGCCATTTCACCATGTTGACAGCCCGCTTCCAATGTACAACAAAGGACATTGAATGAATCAAAACAATTGGGAAGTGTGACAATGACATCACTCTGTCAAGAAGATATAGTTTGGAGGGCACAACTGAGGTGATATGTTTTAGTCATCGGGGTAGCAACATGGTTGTTGACAAGAACATTTTATATGAGACAGAACATATTCTTTACTGCAGGTCAGATTATACTGATGTGTGAAATGGTGCAAATTAAAGATGAACCACTCATCTTCAATAATTAATATCCTAATTTAAAAGCAGAAGTCCTCTATAGTTCTAACAGCATTTTACTTTTCTTTTTTCTTCTTTTTCCTTTTTTTTTTTTGCATTGAAGTGTGCTTTTATATAGTTCTTATTATTGGAAAGTACCTGGCTTCTCATGAGCAATATTGACTCATTTTTTATTCCCGTAGGAAGGTGCTAACATATCATCCAGAAACAGTTTAGAAAGGAAGTAAATCTTCCATTGGATTTTTGGATGGGTTTACTTACACAATTAAAAATAAATGAAAACATTCAGAGTCCAATTTGAAGTCTGCTCTCTCAATAAAATGCACAGAAATCCATGCTGGCAACTTCTATTAATACTAATGGAAGTTATTAGGTATGTCTTCCCCAGGCGCTGAAGGGAGAATTTCCTGCTCATTTGCAAAGTAGGTGAAAGGGAACGATCGTCCTGTGATACAGCTTCTGGAAACGTGAATTAGGTGTAGCTATGAACATTATGAAGGAAAATGAAAAAGGCTGTTTCCAGAGGATGCTGTGGAAAGGTGGCAGAAGTTAGAAAATCAATGGATGTGGCAGCGTACTAGATCAAAAAATGACCTTGGCTGATATTTGTGTTGCAGTAGGTGTTGCCTTTGATAAATGGCTCTTGTAAGTCAGGGGGAATGTTGTACCATCCCATCTGAGATAAAAAAGTTTAAGTGCTCCTGATGAACTTTATAAATGCCAGCTAGCAGATGCATTTGGGGGCTATTAACATTCGCACACTTTATTATACAAATGAAACATAGAAATCAAATTGGTAGAACTTCTGATGCCCAGAGAGGAGCACCATCCTCCACTGCCTGCTAAAGGAAGACATATGTCTGCCATATCATTATTAAGAACAAGCTTAAATCAATTGTACCTAAACTGGCAGAGGAATTTTGAAGGTAATTTTGCATATTGTCTGCAGAGTTGGGTGAATGATTTGTGTGCAGCTATTCAGCAAGTCTTGTTCCCCATTTCCTCACAGGTTTTCAGGAACTTGATTTGCTTTTTAGTAATTTATTCATGCACAGGTTTATCATTTTACCAAAACAGAAGCGCATATGTGCTTGCTGTATTGCTACTATGACCTGATTTCCCAGATGCTTCAGGCTGCATTATGTCTCTGTCCTGGGTAGATCAATATTGCTGTGGGAAAGAATAGCAGGTTATCTGGGCATTTGCTTCTTCATAGATCAGTTCATGTTTTCAGACTCTGATAAATCAGAATGACATTTAAAATTTTTCTTCTTTACTTATAAATTTGGCTATGGCCAAAGTATCACTGCTAGCAAATATATATAAATATATATTAATTATATGTAAAATGGTGGAACTGTACTTTAAATCCTCTGTTGTTTACTGGGGAGATTTACACTTGCCCTGTATTCACACTATAGCTGAACTCTTTAAGACTGATTACCTGCAGTTTACTACAAAAAATAAAAAGATCATACTTATCCATAAAGTCCTACAAGTTAATTGACAAATTCAGAGCTGCTATTAGTTGTTCTCATCTAGAAAGAATCAGCTTGCAAGGAAAGTGAAGGACAATTTGGTAAGTTCTTAATGGACACAACAGGAAACATTTATCTTAAGGAGGAACTAGAATAATATGAATGGAAATAACTCCACAAATTAGGATTTCAAAACATCTGAGAGACTGAACCAAACATGGCTAATGTAATTGTTTAGCGATACTGACAATGCAAACTGTTCTGCAACTTTAAGGCATGGAATCAACAAAAGACATCAAATGATTTCACAATCACTTTATTACTAACCATCCCAGCAGGAGACAGCACTTGTGTGTTCTCGACCCTCCTGACAGAGGTATCACAGAAGCAATTTGCCTTGATACTTTCTATAATGGCTTCTCCCCATCTTATTGGAAATATTCAATCATCTCTTGAATATTTTATATTTTTACAATGGGTATTTATATTAATAAATATGGAAACCGGAGTCTATTTTTCAGAAGACTCTACTCTTTTTGCTCATCGCTTACAGACGTCCCTATTTTCCTGCAAACTGGAACAACATAGAAAATGTCCATTCATATTACAGCCCTTGTATACAGACTTCCTCTGTGCAAAAACTCTTAAAACAAAATTCTGATTTGGAAAGCTTTCAGGATTTTCCATTTCAGCATCATGAAGAGTCTTCACTTCCCACCTAGGCAGTAAGGAAGCAATAAAAGATTTAGAAGAACAGGGAAATATTTGAGCACACTGAGAGCTTAAAGCTCTGTTTTTCAAGAGATGCTTCTGCTTTTCATACAGCTTTAGTGAACCTTACATTTATTTGAATCTCATCTCAAACTCATGCTTATAAAAGGAGATGTGTAACAGAAGTACACACATGATGGAATCACAACATGTGGGTGTCATGGTTAAGGATTTCTGTTAGGAATACTTGAGGATGAACTAGGATCATAGAGCTGGTAGAGAGAGATGAAGAAATCCAAATTACTTAAGAAATAGAAACTTCTAGTTAGGCCATAATGCTCAGGGTTTTGTCATATATGAAATATTTTGTTTTTATTAAAGAATATAAGCTGTACACTGAGTCTGAAGTATATTGCGCAGGTGAGTCAAGCACAAATCAATATAGCAGAGTAAACCTACTCAAAATTTCCTGGGCACTGGAAGAAATGATGTCTGTGCAGTCAAACTAGATGAGAATGTATTTGAGATCCACACATGTAACGCATTAGGCAAATGTATATCTTTAGTTAAAGATGGACACAAAGCTCAAAGTTGAAAAATCTTGTGCTTGTGCACAGAGAAGTTCATGCAATTATTTCATTTTCTGCTTGTATGTTCATCTTGTTAAACTTTGCTTTGAATTTCAAGCTCTAACAATCCCTCTATCTCAATACCTGAAATTCACTTGAATCTGATTAGTTTCACATGGGTTTTCTGTCAACATAGATCTGGTCCGTTTGTTGCAAGGACAGATAGTACTGGCTATGTTCCCAGTAGGCAGTGAGACCCCCAGATGCGGGTACCTGGTACCTGACACATCCTTTGTGACATCTCTTCACTTCAACAAGCTTTTCCTTGTGATCATACAGAAACAAAGTATAGCTTAGCACAATAAATCAAACCAAATCAGGAGTTACAGCTCATCTTCATCCGATCACAATGCCAACGAAAACTAAAATGCTGCAGTGAAATAGTACTGCTGCCTGTGAATGCAGCACTGCGAAGCAGATAAATATGATGCTGTTTTTTTCTGTGATGAATACTGTAATATCCACTTCTCCAGCCTGGGATCCTTTCATTGGACAGCAGCAGTCATAAAATGCATAAGAACAGGGCAAAAAACTCCCAGTCTCTAGTAAGTTGTACCTCAGGGATTTCCAAGTGCCTTTGTGTTTAATAGTTCTCAGTGGGTTTCTTCCTTACCTTTGCCTAATGGTTTTCTAAACACATGAAAATGTTTAGTAGCCAACAACATTCTAGGTGAAAAAAATTTAACACATTTCTTACACAGAGAAAGAAGTAGCGATGTAATACAGCAGCAGTAGAGCTACTGTGCTCGTGAATGACACTGGTGGCTAAATCTGGGTTAGATGGACACGGGCATCTCCTTGGGGATTTGGAGCCATATCCACTTTCTAAGTCTTAAGCAGCAAATTCAAGACAAATTCTTTCTTTACCAGGAAAAAGAAAAAGAAAAAAAAAAAGGGAGGCAGAGCCCAGTTTACACTCAACAGTTGGCATCCCTGCTGTGGCCATATGCATCTACAGTTCAAACAACTTCATATAATCTTCTGTTTGATCTGGATCCACTTCCTTCATGTAACTGGAAAGTTTCCTTACTGTTGGACTACAGAAATGAAGTTTCCTCTTGGCAGTGTTGTAGTCTGTACAAAACACATCAACATTCAGCTAAAGCAGGCTCTGCAGTTCAGGTATGTCCACTGAGGGATGTAAACCAGGGACTAGAATATGTTTCTTAATTTTCCTGGCTTGGCCGAGAGCTGGAGAGCAAACGATACACAGCAACCACAGAGCATTAATAAATGCTTCCATTAACTGACATGGGGCACCCTGGGTTAGCCCACAGGCAGATGCTGCGGCCAAAGAAGAAAGCAACACAAATGACAGCAGCAATTTCAGCAATTGGACTGCTACTGGAAAAATTAATAGAGACAGATAGGTAATATTTGCAAAGTAAAATTAAACAAATTAAAGCTTTCAAAGCTTCAGGAAACTTTGTTGAGATGGCTGAATAATGGAAGTGTTTATTTTGCACTCCAAAGCTGCCAAGGGCTCCTACCAGCGCACAGTTTCGCCTCTGGGAAGAGCTGCCAGGCAGAGCTGGACACAGCACAGCGTGGGGTGGAGCTGGCAGGGGCACTGCCCGGCATGCCACCAGTGGTGCTGGGTACATACAGCACCGCGGGAGCTCCATCCCCGGCATACCCAGCGGCCACCGTCTCCGACTCTCTCATACCCAAAATGTTTTCTCATTGCTTGGTGATTGGCTGGTTGGCATTTTTTGAAAATGACTGATCGGCTCCCTGCTTCCTTTTTGCCAGCAAGTGTTCCTATATAAAAATATACAAATTTACATATACATACATATACTTCTCTTTCGATATATAAAGTTATATATTTTTGTATTATCTAAAATATTTTATATTATATATGAAGATATATAGAAAAGCATGTGCAAATATGCATAAATATGTTTTTTAATTATGTATACATAACTTCATTTTAAATAAATATATTTAGGTATGTATATATATAACACCTATATTTGAACATGTATAAACTAAATATATATATCCTTTAAAGTGTAGGTATGTAATGAAAACAGCTTCTTTAATAACAGCAAATTAAATGAGTAATTAAAATATAATGTGAATAGAAAGTAATTAAAGAAAATCAAAAGGCAGGTGCAGGGCCCCCAACTCCAAAGGCTGCTGGAAAAGCCCTCATATCTCTGGGGTGGGGGAAGGTGACAAGTGTGGAGGGGTGTCAGATGCGGGGAGGACACACAGACACGAACATGATGAAAAATGACGCAGGTCTATGGACCTTTCCCAGGGGACNGAGTGTGGAGGAGTGTCAAATGTGGGGAGGACACACAGACACGAACACGATGAAAAATGACGTAGGTCTGTGGACCTTTCCCAGGGGACCACCAAGGGGCCCTGTGCAACTCCCGGCCAGGCCAGAGCAGAGCCCAGCCCTGAGAGGTCCCCGCCAGCCCCTGTCCCACAGGACACTGCGGTGCTCCCGGGGCAGCCCTGGGGCACTGCTCGGGGCTGCGCAGCCCGGGCAACACGGCTCACCAAACTGGAAATCCAGGACAAAATGTCTCATGCAAGATTAAACATTGAAACGTGAATTTAAAAACTACACAAGGTTTCTACCTTCAGTTTCATATTCTGTTAGTAACAGCTGGAGAAATAATATTTCATAACCTGGAAAAAGAAACTGTTCCAATATTTTATCATCAGACTAATTAAATAATTTGGAAAGCTGCTTCAGAGTCATTAGAATGATCATGAAAATCTGCTAATAAAAGTGTGTTCAAAGACAGATTTATTCACTAAAGAGCAACCTGTGCAGACCTTTGTATTGGTTCGGGTTGTTGTCCTTCGTAACAGCCCTGGCATGGCATCCAGCTCCAGATACTGGACTTCACGCAAAGGTAAAATAAATAAATAGTTAAAATGTGTTCCACGTGACCTTGCATGTCCCTGCTGCACCTCTTGCACCCTGACAGATTGGCAGAAACCTTGAAAGCAGCGATATCTGCCAGACAATAAGAAAATGCCATTTTGCAGGACAGTGGCACCTCAGTACAATTTCACGAACCAGGTACACAGATAAAGGAAAACACTGTCCCAAGGCACCAATGTGATGAGACTGATGCAAAGTTTCTTATTTCCTTACTGACCTCACACACGCTCTTCTGCTGTTGGCATTTTGTGCTGGCTTTCCACCTGGACGGGCCGGTGTTGCCCATGCAGGGTGGCCCCAGCAGCCCCTCAGGGTCCTGCCTGTGCCCTCCCCATACATATATGCTCCAATGCACATATATGAGAATATATGTATAAGGTATATCTATGTATAAATAAATAAAATATATATTTAAGCACATGTTTACAGTTTTTTCTATATGTATTTATATAGATTATATACATATATTTAGATCATATATGATAGAATATATTTATATTGAGCAACCTGGTCTGCTGGAAGGTGTCCCTGCCCACGGCAGCGCGGTGGGAACTAGATGATCTTCAAGGTCCCTTCCAACCTAAACCATTCCATGAGTCTATGAAATACGTATGTATGTCTGTATGTATGTCTACAGCAACATATGTTTAAATAGGGGGAATTCCCAAAGCAGAGAACAGGGGCAGCCAACTGGAGGGTGCTCTGAGATCACATAGGTGTGTTGGTACCAAAAAATAGCAACCAGGCAATCACTGACCAGTATGAGAACACATGGGTTATGATGTCATAAACAGCATCCATGAGCTTATGGTAGGCGGGGCTTCCACAAAGACAGGCTTAGCAGGGAATGGCTGGAGAGCAGCCCTGAGGCGAAGGACCTGGGTGTACTGATTGATGAGAA
>RSEF01000001.1:13228075-13286543 GCA_003993805.1 Himantopus leucocephalus | reverse complement strand
CATCAGACAGGCGTTTGCTTGGGAATTCCCACGAGGCAGCAAAACAGACGGGGGATAGTTAAGCCATGCAACACTTAAGTTTGAGCTGTGCCTGTTATCAAGGATCTTGGAGTATTTCCAATTTGAAGTGCTCTTTTGGGAGATTTGGGGGAGGATGGGGTTGTGTTTTCCCTAAATAGTCAAAGATTTCATGGGGAATAAACAGCTCATTTTGTGACCTGTGCTACCTTTTTAGCCTATTAACAAACAAAGGTATGAGTGTCCAGAGTTTTGGACACTGCTCCAAGTGGGTTTACCATTTCAAGGGAATATGTTGAAATAGGATATAAAATGAGTCTTGTACTATTCCAGTATGTTTCAAAATCAGAAACGTAACATGCTTTTAACTTTAAAGACAGAGCTCTACATCAAATTAGTATGACTGCTGAACTACATTTGTTGAGCTTTAGCATAATTTTTGCTCAGTACTCACCTTAATATAGCATATGATGCTTTTGGCAGTGTAATTGTACTAGACTGCTTAAAAAAATCATTCATCTTGCCCTATTACCTGTAGCAGATCAAAGAAGGGCAATAACTAACCAGATGTTGCTGCATATATTTGCGTCTGTTTGTGAATCTGTTTCCTTTAGACTATTTTAAAGAAACACTAAGTAAAATAGTGTCATTGTGGAAACAGGGAAATGGGAATAATACAGCATTGTATTTTTATTGTTAAGAGATTTAAATAAATAACTGTGAGCAAGTCTACTTTAAAAATATGAAGGCTGTGCCTAAACAACAAATTGTTTCGTACTCTCATCCTCTTCCAAAAAAAGCACATCCAAATTGATTCTCTGTACTGTTGCTACTCGTATACTCAGCTGTAATATTAGGTTAGTGTTTAATAGCATGTATAGCTATGAAAGTGTTTCCAATTCCCATTTGAATGTGTTAAAGAAATCTAAAGGTTACAGTGCAGTGCCCTGGGCCTCACTGTGCTTTAAAAAGTAACAGTAAAAGGGTTTAAAATTTTACAGAGGAAATGATTTAGTAATCCCATTTTTTGTTGTATTTCTTACATTACAGATTAAAATATATTACGGATAAAATGTAGCAGTTTCAATAAAATGCAAAGTANGGTTTAAAATTTTACAGAGGAAATGATTTAGTAATCCCATTTTTGTTGTATTTCTTAAATTACAGATTAAAATATATTACAGATAAAATGTAGCAGTTTCAATAAAATGCAAAGTATATGAAAGTCTGTGTAATTATACACACATGAATAGGAAGACACTTTGACTCTGCAATTCTAACACAATGCAGGGTCTCAGGGATTATTTCTCTGAGGATGAAAAAATGATGATGAGAAGTAGCTGCTTTTGAATGAAACCCTGACTATTTACAGAAATTCCAGACAAAACCATATTTCTGCCAACACAGCAGGAACAAAATCAAGAAGCCTCTCCCCTCCATGTGGTTCTTAGGCTCTTTCCAGACAGTGCCGAGGATGCTCTCTTTGCTCTCTCCATGCCAGAAATGCCTATGCAGTACTATCATAGCTTTTCAGGTTCGTTGTGTTTTGGCTTTATAATTTTCCCACTGGCTTTGTGCCTCTGCTTCTAACAGAAACACACAGTCATAATCTAATCAGTCCCCTCTCTCCATTAGCACAAACCATGAGGACACTTAATTACCCCCCTCCTTCAGACTGGACTAAAAATGTTTCAGCAAAACAATAGGTTAGTATTCCTGTGTGAATTCTGCCATGTATTTTTCCTCACATTTCTGGTGGTTTTAAATGAAGCAGCCCCTAACATTTTGCTTTTTCTGGCTACTGCAGCCCCATCTTCAAAGCTAGAAGAAAAGTCTTTATTGGTGTCACCATCCTGCCAGTGGGACCGTACTTGTCATGTTGTCATCTGTGCTCTTCACAGTCTACCTGAAATCTGAATGACCCTCTGGAAGTGTCTTTTACTCTCCCAAGAAATGGAAAAGCAGCCAACTTCTTTCCTAGTCTCAGATCATTGCTTGAAATAAAGAGGAATGTCTCCAAGTTGGCATCCATTGAATCCAAGATGATATCTGCAATTGAGAATCTTATATGGCTTACTTAACTCTTTTATCAGGGATTCTGGAGGTCCATCACTTTTTTTTTTAATGCCATTTTAAATTTCAAAGCAATAGATAGAAATTGTTCTTTTTAGGCAAAACTGTGTTATGCATTTAAATTTTATTTCCTTCTGATGCAGCTCTTGAGAACTAGTCAGGGAATGGATTTGGCAAATGATGGAGTTTCAGGTTTATATTCAATGTTTATCTTGCTCTGATGGGATCATCTAGAGCCACTTCCTGGGAATTAAAAGTCCCTGTTTGAAATGCATGGGATCTGTAATTAAAAGTTGGTAATATAAAATGACTGTATAGAAGGTATCTCATGTCCTACAGGGAAAATGGGATCTAACTGCTGCGGAATGAGCTTTGTAATGTTTGCAGTTGCACTGTAACAAGCAGGAACTCTTAAGTTCTGCCCTCAAAAGCCTGAAAGTATAACAGCATTTTTCCAATGAGAATGATTTGGCAGCCTGAATGACTGGAAAAATATAGTTAAGGAACTTCCTAATATTTTTTTTTCCGCATTACATCAAAGAATGGCTTTACTTAGAAAGATTCAGCAGTGCAGAAGAATGTGGGAGGAATTTTAGTATGACAAAAATTATCCCCCAAAAAGTAATGGATTAGCAGAATTGATCAGAAGTGTTACAAAGGTTTTGTTTTGTTCATCGGTTTGTTTTTTTCAGTGGTATTTATTTTTCAAAACTGAAACATTTACAAATTTATGGAAAGGCAGTCAGAGACAGTCAACTAATCCCATGAACCTAAAAAAAGGAAAAAGCATTAGAATATGTTAAAATTAATTTATCATTTTTTATTATAAAAACTCTGTGCTTTACTTTTATACAGTCTGATTCTCTATTGCATTGCATATATACTAGCTGTTGATATCAGATAAAATACTCTGCTGTAGTAAAGCTAATCCCATTTCCAAGAGGTATGTTGGGCTTTCTGTAGATAATTTCTATTTGCTAATGCACAAACATACTGCTAAATCTGAAATATTTCTAGGTACATGGAATATTTAAACCTGTTCTTTTTTCTTACCCTGTTATTGCTAGTCTATGTTCCAGTGTTAATCTATATTCCATTCTATGTTGGAATTTACATGTGTGCAATCCTGTCACAAAAAGCAAGCTCTGCTAATGAGTGCAGAAATGTTCCCCTGTTTGAAATATAACGTATCTCAAAAATTACAATGCCAGAATTGTGCTAAGTGCACATGTTCTACCACTTCTTAACTGTTGTGAGTCACTTCTGAGTGGTTCATTGCAGAAATAGATGTGTAATTTTCAGTAGATGGAAATACCACTGCCATTTTACATAAATTAAAAATATTTCAGAATTCAGATCTGAATAGGGCATGCTGGCTTCCCATACATTAACTGATAGAATTTATGTTTTCCTGTAAAGCATATTGGAGTAATCAAGGAAAAGCTCTAAAAGTATTAGGTATTCTTCGTCCAAATCTATGTAAAGAAAGTACTAGTGTAGAACAATAAAAAAGTCTTAAATCACAGGGCGTTGCTTATATTAACATTGTATCCTTATGTATATGTTTTCCAGATAGTTTCCAGTTATGACATGGAACTAATAATATATAGCATTTCTATATTTACCTTAATGTAATGGAAATTCTTCATCGATGTTTTATTCTCCTTAAATTTAGCTATTTTTCTAACGTATTTTTCACGGGGAGTTTTACTCTTCCTGTCAACAATGCATATTTTTTGTAGAGAACACATTGAGTGAAATTTTCAGTGCAACATTTTTTACAATCATTTATTCTAGGAATGTGGAGGAGAAGCTTTCGTTAATTTTCTGATTGCTACAAATAAAAAATGGAAGTAAAGTAACCATATAATTATGAATATTCATTTGATTCAACCAAACCATATTCCTGTATAACAGTTCTTACATAATTTAGCATCTTTTCATATATTTCCATACTTTAAAACTTTATTTTATTTTCCTAATTACTAAAAGTACTTTTTTGCAAAGTAAAGGGAAAAAAATGTTAGACAATAAAAAGCCTAGGAGACTAATTATGCATTGTCCACACATGCTTAAGTGCACATACCTGCTTAGTCTCTTCAACATCAACAGAATAACTGATGTATATTATCTTAACTGTTAATATGTTAAATTATTCATAAGCTTAAGTATTTTGAGGATTGGGCCATGATCTGTTAAATGACATGAGTGTCTAGATACTTGGTCTTTTTTGTTCTTTGAATTTGATATGTAATGTCCATAAATACAGCTCCCATGTTTCTTTAGCACATTCTGGCACAGAGTTTTACCAGAATGTCTCTTCACATTTTTCATCTTGTAATTCATATTAAATTGCACTGAATAATGCAAACATATAGACTTCTGTGGCAAACTGACTAAAAGTCTATCAAAATCTGAACTGTCTGATGTAATCAAAATTTCCTTGCTAAATCTGATTCCCTCCCAAAGCTATTTATACATTTGTTAATGCTTCACTTTGTGTTACACCAGATAAGTCACTTTGCATTATGGTTGTGTAGTGTAACATGTCATAATGGCATAAGCAGGTGTGACATAGTGGAAAGCAGTGACTGGAACACGATTTTCTAAAAAGTTACCTAAAACGCTATGCAAGAAAATTCCCTTTTTTTTTTTTCCCCCCAGTACATATGTATATTTAATGTACAGTACTTACAGAATCTGTTGAAAATTAATGAAGAAGCCCTCCTTTTGATTTGCTATGAAGATATCAGCTACAAGCAGCGTTTCAGGCCTGGCTTATAGAGTGAGAGCCATAAAAGTATGTCAGATCATTTATGAAGTATGAGTCCATGTATGTTACTCTTACTGCTATAGGCCTGCTAGTAAATGTGTTGGATCCTACACTGATTTAGCTTATTTCACATCACAGACTGGAAGACCCGTCCCTGTATAAACCTTTGTATACTGGTGTAACGGAATTTCTCCTTATATGTGTCGTAACTCTTAAAGCAACAAAATTTCCTACTACAGAAAAGTTTTATTTGAATATGATCTTTTATGTATATGTCATGTGTTACACGACAATGAAGCCCTCATAGATTTCTTTGCATAATCATTTGCATTGTCACAGAGTTGTAGATGAATTTCCATTTACTCTTATTGTAATTAATTTAATTAAAATTAATTCATCTGAAAAAAGTTCTGAAACTCTTGGTATGGCCTGAAGCAATGTGATTCCCCACACTGATGATACTGGGGCACCTCAACCCAGCAGGAAGATGCCTGTGTGAAATACACATCTCTGTAGCCCTTGACTCCTTGACCTTCTTTCATAACTTGCCAAGGGTAGAATACCACACTGTTGGGATTGTGTCTTTTATGAACAGGGCAGTTTTCACTGGGAAAGCAGATTGAGGTTATTAGGTAAGGAACATCCTGGTTTCAGCAATAATTACTTTCAGACACTATTAATATAGGTAACATTCAGAATAAAGACCTCCATTTTTACAAGATATTTCTAAAAGATTGTTCATAGCAGTATAAAATGTATTGCTATTGCTTCCTTTAAAGTATTTTCTTATTGAATGGGACCATATAAGAAATTTTAAAAGGGAGTTGTGCACTGTTTTGTGAAATGCAGTTGTTGTTCATATCTGAAAACTGAATACCTAAAAGATTTGGCTATGTTAGAAGGGAAAAGCAACTTAACAATTTCATATGGAAGATGTTCATTACCAATCACAGACTGAGACAAAGATAGTAAATTACTTTTGGCATAGCTGATACTAGATATGTGGTTGGATCAATTGAGTAATACAGTCTGATTGACAAATGGGAGAAAAATGAAAGGGCATATCAACTTCTCAATAAAATAAACTTAAAATTGTGAGAAATTATAAAATATACACCTAACTACTATTGTCTGGTTACACTGTTTATAGCAACTAGTTCAGACCATGACTAATACCTTTCTGTTGCTTAGATGTGAAAGATTGTACATTGTTTTTTTAAAAAAACTAAATGGAAAATGTTTTAGCATAAATCATTTTTGTACAACACAACTTTTAATATCCAGTTATGATGGTATCTGATATATTTTTTCCTTTCAGAAATGTTAGAGCAGTAAGAAATTTTAATTAGCCATAGGATTAAGAGTTGCTTAAAATAAGTTGATGTCATGTCACAATCCAGTACTTCTCTTTGTACCACATTTTCCCTCAATAAACATTTTAGCCCTCTGGAGTGAAAGAAAGGAAGAGACAGGGAGAGAGACGCAAAAGATACGTTGCTGCCTGGCAGATAGTGTTAATATAGATAAAACATCATTTAACGGGCTACATGAAATATGCAATGCTCTTCTTCTGCAGATAAAACAGCTGCTATATTTATCAGCATTCTCTAGTGTTTTAAGATTTCTTAGTTAAGTCAGTGCTTGTAAAAGGTGCAAGACTGACAGCACAAGAATATGAAGTCCTTTGTCTGTCTCCTGGAAAAGTACTGAGTAGGCAGCGAAGTCCTGGTTCTCTTTTCCTTTAAAATCATTTGTCATTTGTGTCACTGTTGAATATACTGCGTGATTTGCCTTTGACTGACAGCAGTAATTCAAGGAGTATATGCCTCTCTGCGCTGTAGTAACGTTATATATCAAATGAGCATGGAAGGCAACATTAAAAAAGTGACTGATTTCTGTAGCTATTGCAGGTCTTCCAGCACTGGACCATAGAAACAAACATGTTCTGGGGAATGCACTGAGCAAACACAAATCAGTTCCCCATCCCATGGGCAGTCAGGGGATGATGGCACTTGAGTGCCATACAGGGCCGTGCACAGGGGCCCTGGGGCTGGCATCTCTGGACAGGCAGCATGGCAGGCAGGCTGCTGGATGTCTGGAAATCCAGCAGAACGCTTACCAAAATGGAGTGGAAGAGCTGGTGGCAGTACAGTAGCTAGAGATGCCATTCAGTCCTTGGACCCTATCCAGATACTTCCTCTGGGTGCTACTGCACCCACAGTTTTGTCATGTGGATGTTTCTCTCCAAGGAAATGGACCGAAACTGCAAAGGGATCCCGTAGAGCAGGAGAGAGTTGATAACAGTCCCCGTTGCCTATGCCAAAAGCTTAATAGGATTCTTAAATGTTTCTACGATAGATGCTGATCTCCCGCCAGCTGGTGCATAGAGTGCAGTGTGTGCCAGCTGGGCTGGGTGCAACAGGCAGTTACATCCCCACATAGATATTTCTTACCCACTTCATGGTATTTTGTCTCAACTGCCAACATTTCGGGAGTAGAGGATTCATCTGCCAGCGTCCCTGCTCCTCTGTGTGGTGTGAAGAGAAGATTCACACTTGTGTTAATCTTCTAATTTCACATTCCAGAAACACATTCTTGTCACTAATGATGCCCAAAAGGTCAAAAGGAATTGTAAGGAGGTGTGGAAGTTTTGTTTCAAACCTGTTGAGAACAATGCCAAATTCAGGAAAAGGGGAGTGTGCGGCTGTGGATTAGCCAATGCCAAAAGTGATGGGCTCTGGATGTCAACCAAACCCTATAGATATAGATATAGAGTGAAGCAGATGGCAAATTTCAATACAGTCTGCGTTGTGAGGAATGTGCTTTTTTTTTTAATTAGTTGCTAAAATCTGCAGTGAAAAATCGCATTAAGCAAATAAATCATCTGCCTGCATTGTCTGTCACTACAGTAGTAGGAATGATTTGGCTGCACACTCAAGCAGCACAGTAGTTGTTTCAAACCTGTTGATAATTTTTTTAAGAGTTCAGAATGGACCATAGGTCTTAAAAAGGTCAACTAAGCTTGAATGAAATCCCAAGATGTAAACTACACTTAGACAGAATTTTCTTGCCTGAGGGACTCTTCAACATTCCGATTGCTCCTCCTGCAGCCTCTGACACTATTCCATCTGCTCCATCTGTTGTCGTCCAGTTAACGCTGGGGGAGGTTAAAGCTGTGCTCTAGTCTACTAAAAGTGCTTTTCAAACCTGATTATAAGACTATTCGTAGAGTTCCATGCAGCAGAATGGTCCTTCTGTATTATAAGCAACAGAGAAGCAATTTTTCCCTCTATTTTTTTTCTTTTTTTTCTTTTTTTTTACGTAATTGCTCCATGAACATCTCTGCCTGTCAGGTAGCTAATGAAGATCATGACATGGGCTGAAAGCATAAGGCTTTCTCTTATTGCTGGGAGCAATATCAGCTGAGGTGGTGACCACTCTTTCTTTTCAGTTAGCAGCTTCAACTCTCTGATTCCTCAACATAACCAAGCTACTCTCTAGCACTCCATGCTTGTTTCTTGTGAAAGGGGGATTGAGCAGAAAAGTCTGGCTTTGGTTTCTGCTTTATAATGTTTCATTCTGATTTGGACTTAAGGCAAATGATTCAGATTCAGGGATGAATTCATTTGAAGGCAGAGTTAAGGCAATGGCACCCTGGCCCTCTCTGTTTGGTCTGGGGTGTGATCTGTCGTCCTTATCACTGCTGACTCACTTCTGCAGTACTTACCTCCCTGGAACACTGATTTAGCCCATGAGAAGACTGTCCAAACCCAGTGCAAAATAGTGCAAAATATAGGGTCTGGATCTGCAGTTCCTGGAAGTGCGGAGCAGTGCGGTCAGATTGTTTAACCTCCTGGCACAGAGAAAACCTAATATTTAAAAATATTACTTCTGTTTTTAATAATAATTCCTAAAGCCTTCAGATCCCCAGCTCTGTACCAAAATGTCTGAACACTCACTGTTGTTACAATCATTTTACAGCCACATCCATGCAACCCATCAGAGCAATGCTACGTCCATCCATTACAGAAACATAGGGAGGGGTGTGATTCAAACCAATATACTATAAGCATCTGATAATAATTCAATACTATGGTGTGCTTAAATGATCTTTTCAGACCCGATCCTAAATGCTTCGACAACACTGCACTTCTGTAAACTCTCTGATATTTTAAGGCATACTTTCAGTATGCTTTTCTGAACCCACTGTGACTTATCTCCAGTTGCTTCTTTCACTTAGCCAGCAATATCCTTTCCACCTGATAGCTTTCATTTCAGCTGCGAAAGGAAAAAAAAAACCAAACAAAAAACATTGGTTTTGTCTCCCATATATGTCCTAACCTGCTTTTAAATAGAATGAAGGAATGAAGGGATGAGTGGGAAAAAAAAGTTAATTGAAGGGTGTGTTTTTAACCCACTGGTTTAGTTGCCTCTTATACTGCATGAAAGCTCACTTGAGTCTCTTTTTAATGCNGCTTTTAAATAGAATGAAGCAATGAAGGGATGAGTGGGAAAAAAGAGTTAATTGAAGGGTGTGTTTTTAACCCACTGGTTTAGTTGCCCCTTATACTGCATGAAAGCTCACTTGAGTCTCTTTTTAATGGTATTGCAAAAATTTAATTCCAGAAAGTAAAATAGCTTTTACTTACTCCAGACTGGCATGGTTGTGATTACAGTGAATTGGAAAATACGTGAGAAAGGAAATTTTTCTCTGATGCAAAATCTTACCTTGAAGAAATTTAATGAGTGACTGAAGGTTCATGAAAAGATACATTCAGGACCTTTGCATGAGTCTGCAGTCTTGGGAGCAGAGAGCTGAGCTGAGAGGGAGTAATCACAGGTATGAGTACGTATTAAAACTAACTTCATGATGCCAAAAGTTTAAGTGAGATTAAAATCAGTGTCTTCAGCTTCGAAGTAGAGACCAGCATTTTGCTGAGGAGTTTTGGATCAGGCCATATAGACTTATACCTTAATAAAAATCCACACATGTTATCTAACTCTTCGGGAGGAAGAGTGAGATGTGATAAATCAGAGTTACAGTGTTACAGACTGCAAAATGCATTCCCTAAATCTGGAGGAGTTTAGTTCACAAGAAAAAGTCTTTGCATTCCAAGTAAATGAGATCCTGCAGCTCTGTAGGGAATGGCTTTAATTGAAAAGTCACATTCCTTGCCTCTCATGTAAATAAACCATGGTACTTGCATTTGGTCATGGCCTTTGTCTAGCTTGAGGCCAACATGAGTCCAGGGTAATGCTGCGAAGGTTAGAAATAACCCAGCAGAGGCAACCTTCACATTAATACATTCTCTAACACTGTAGGTAAGACAGGGGTATCTCAAGCTGGGACTGGGACAGGGACAGGGATTTTACTTCGTGCCTAGCTGATGTGGATTGAAATACGTGCGTGTTTATGGATGCTTGAAACATAAGCTAGTGCCCTATATCAAATGAAGTCATTTAAAAAGTTGATGGTAGCCATAGCAGATTGCTATGATATACCCAAATGTTTGGTAAAGTGGCCCAAAAGAATAGAACCACATTATGTTAAGAACATATTAACATAGTAAAAAATAAATGCGGTGGTAATGCTGTATTTGATTGGGAGTAAATTTTCAGTAGGACACAGCAAGCTAGAAGAAGAAAAATCAACCTTCTTAGCTAAACTAAAAATGTATTAAGGCAGTGCTTATTATTTCCTATTGAATTGCATTTTAAAATGCAGTCAGTTAGAAAAACACCACCTGCCCCCAATGAAGGTAATGGTGATGTTTCTGTTGTCCTCAGTTTTATCTCACTCCATTAAAAAACAGCCTGTAACTCTCCCATCTCTTAAGAAAACAAAGATTAATGTTTTAAAATTATCATTGTACCAAGAAAAAAATATTATTTACTGTTTGCATTACACTGAATTCCACAATGTGTTAGGTGCTGTACAAAGGCATCAAAATGCATTCCCAATATGAAAAGAAATATCCTTACCGTTCAAGATAAGCAGCAAAGGAGGGAGTAGAATAGATTTTTTTTTTAATCATTCTCTGAAAACATGGAAGAAGATATCTAAACTGTCACAGAAACTCTACTTTATCATTACAGTTGTTTTGCTATTTGCTATGTAGCTGTGTCCTTGGTGATACCATGGGGAAATATAAGATTTTGCCATATCTCCAATCCCAAAATATCCTTAGTACATTAGGGGAAATTATTAATAAAGTTACACTTTGAAGCTTCTGTATTACATTTATGAGAGGGAGTTAGTTAATCTGTATCAGACTAGTTTATACATTGGAAAATGTCACGATTTTTGTAGTCAGAGTTACAGTTTGTCTTTTAATCCTCATGGCTACATATTTACTTAAGCATTTTACTTAAAGAAGTACTTACAGATGTTTATGTTACTTTTTGCAAAAGCATGAACTATCCTATCAAGTCATGATTCATTTCACTTTATAAAATTCAGGCAGGCAGCCTAAATCAGTGCTCTGATCTTCCTTTATAGCCAATGGATAGATGCTGATTCAAGCAAGTTTCTCCACTTGTTATGGAGAGTATTTTCAATGAACTGCTCACACTGGCACCTAACTTTCACATACCTAAATATAAATTAGTATCATCTGCAGTTGCTAGTGTAAAATCCTGTGTTTGGTTGAAAAGCAGGAAGCCTTCTGCTATAAAATGACATCAGCCACAGGGAACTAGTTCAAATACCAAACATTCCCCTTGAACCTAAGGAACACAACTGTCTGAGTTTCGGGTGTCAGAAATTATTTCCCTGAGGAACTCTCAATTAGCAGCATTTCCCCATTCATAAGCACTGAGTCTATGTGTGAAGGAACAAGAACTTTATTATGGAAATTAGAAAAAATACATGAGTGATAACTAAAATGCACTCCATGGTAACTTCATCAGCAGCCCATAATCGCAGTTCCTTTCCATTCTGGTGATCATGTAACTGGCAAGTACCCTTAACTGTGTAATTTATGTCTTTTTAGGGTTTGTCTATACTGCCACATAATTTAGTTCCTGAGTCCACTGCAGGCACTGGATCCTGTGCCCCTACTCTCTGCATTGCATGGATGGTAGTTTGCTTTGGGGATTTCTTTTACAGTGAACCAACCAGAGCCACTGAGACAACACCTGTACACATCCCATGTCGGGGGCCACCCCACCTCTAAAGGGCTGCACCTCTGTGCTCACCGCTCTTCAGTGATAGAAAGTCCTGACAAATTCCAGGTCTTGCGATGCCTACCCTCGGTTCCAGATTATAAAAAATTCAGTTAAGTTGCCTTCAGCACAACTTAATCCATATATAAACTGAATTTCACTTAAAAAAAAAACCTCACAGAAAAAAAAAATGTCATTATGTCTCAAGGCAACAAAGTTACTAACGAGACAAAGCTACCCCTGTGCCAACGTAAAAGGGGTAGCCCTGATCAGCAAAAATATTTTCCACTCTTCACCAGTTTGCTTAGGGCTATGTTAACTCCTTGGATTGGATGCATTTAGCAGTAGGGATGCAACCTAAGCATATTAAATCCTGCACACTGTTTTTTGGTAGTGTATACCCAGCATCCCGAGGTGCCGGCAGATGGGTCTGTCTTCAACCCTTTGCACTGTGCTGCTCAGTGGTATTACTTTTACTGCTTGACTACATAAAAAGGCTGCAGAATTCAACAAGTGATGCTGCTCATTTTCCATCAAAGGCTCATTTTGACAATCGGAATCCTCTACAGATGTAAATCAATAGCATACAGGACTTTTAGGCAGAGACGATAAGGAAGTGCTGCTTCTCAAAAGCAAAAATAATTCTCTTTTGCTCTTATTTTAATTATGCTGCCTAATCATTTCTGAATTTCTCACTGTTTATGATAATTCCCAAAGTATTTTGGAGATGATCTGGAAGAAGACTCGTCAAGATAAGCTCCTTTTGGAAGCCATTCAAAGTCTCTCACCCATACCAGGATGTGGCAGAAAGCACCTACTATCTGGAATTCTAACTAAGAGTTGCTATGGCAAGGAAAAACTCTGATGAATGAGGGTTTTATTACTGCACAATTCTATTTAAAAAACACTGTGATGTTTTGGATAAAACAGTTAATTTCAATGAAATTTTCAACAGAATTTTAAATAGTATTTAATTTTCTATATTTTTGTTTCAATTCTACTTTTAGTTTGCTTTCTTTTCAACATTATGTTTTCATTTCACCAAAACTTCACTTATTTTAATTTTTAAAAGATTGATTTTAAACTGTATCATTGCATGTTACATTTACAGTGACAACATGAACCATCTTGACACCAACAAAGTAAAGCTTTCTGATGAATTGTAGAATTTTCTAAACCGAACTGTTTTTGCATTCTTCTTCCTCATATATTTAGAAATGGATGTACTCCACTGGGTTTTAGGAGAAATATGAAAATGTCAGTCTTTCAGTGTGAGAAAAATTGTTAAGAATGACCTTAATAGGCAGAGAAAGCAGTTCGGTATCTGTCCACCCACTGGTGGGAGTCCGTTTCCTTGCAGAGGGCACTGCAGCCCAGCCTTAGGCAGAGGAGAATTGAGTTGCTTTGCTGAAATCAGGATTGTCCAATACCCCGGTGTCCCAGTGAACATTCTTGTCACTCACTACATATCTGTAAGCAGAAGGAGATTTCATACTGTGTAACTAAAGGACACAGCATCTTCTTTAGCAGCTATCTAGATGGGGAAGACTGAAGGGACATGCGTTTCATATGCAAGCTACGAGTAAGAACCTCTCCCTTTAGCCGTAGGGATAGGAAGCATTTTAGAAATACAATCAAAACAGTTAAACGCTAGAGATTTCTTGAAGGATATCCAGCTCTGTGGTGAGGTACCTTATGATGCTCCAAATTGTCCCCTAGGTTTTACAAACCATGTAGACAGAACACAAAAAAGGGTAAGCCACGGGGAGGTACTTTTGGGACGGGCGTTTGAGACCCAAGGAGATGGAGGCTATATATGAGGTTTCTTGCAGTAATAGGAACTATCGTGGCTCAGAAGAAGCTGAGGGGAACAGACAGCTGTACGGCCCTGAGCATGGTGGCACGGGAACAACCCTCGCTGCACTGCGGCAGGTAGGTACACATCTGGGCAAGGAGGGCTGTCCTTGGGCTCAAGGACGGTGTAACTGAGGGTCATTAACTCTGCTGTATAGACTGATGAGGCATCAGGAACGCTGCACTACAGCGTCTCTTAACTGGTTTTAGCTGGAGAAGGTATTTCTCAGTTTCGGTGATGATGCATTATATTTTGCTATTACATGCAGGAAAATGCCTGCTCGGCTCCACCCCAGGGGACACAGCATTTCAGACAAGTGGTCCCCATGGCATACTAAGTCTGATGGCTTTAAAGTGCTCTGCAATCCCTTCAGGGAAGAAAGTGGATATTTAAATGGAAAACGTTTATTATTTCTTCCATATTTCCTGTTCTATCTCTTTTGAAACAAAAATAATTTCATAAATATTGATTAAAATAAAGTCTATGAAATGCTTCTGAAATGTTTCTCCTGCTAGTTGGTCACTTTAAGCAAGAAAAAAAAAAGTTATAGCCTTTGAAAATAAAGTGCACTGTCTTCACAATTCTTATTGTCCCTGCCTGAAAGAGTCCTGCTAATCTTAAAATAAAGCACATTGGGGATCCATAAAACTTCAAGGTATGTAATATATTTCAGAAGTACAGTTCATAAGCTCGGGTTTTGTGAAACACAATATTTGTAAGCACAAGATCACTCTGTCCGTGTACATCACTCCTAACTCCCTCTAGCACTCACAACAAAATTTAAGAGAAGAATCCAAAAATCTGGGCAAAGGACAAGCATCAGCCTAGGACTGAACTCTGCCATGAGTTCAGCAGCACAGAAATATTGCAGTTCCTTTTCCTTCTATTCCTGCAGCTCAGTGGTCCAATTTATGTCATGTATTTTTAGACTACCAGCAGAAGGAAGTTTTTCTTTTGGCTTTTGTGAAAATTCCTAGCAAAATACAGCAACAGTAGACACAAGAGATTGTTATACTGTAAAAATGTACACATTATGAAGAAGCCTGTCAATTTTGGCTATATTCTAGGAAAGGGCTGGCAAATTGAAAACACTTCATTGCAAGGTTGGTCCATAGAAATATTCCTTCAGTAAGCAGTGAGGCTTCTTCTGTGCTTTGAGGTCCACAGTAGACAAAGGCCCTCTGTAAGTGTGAAGCCACTTCTACTATGTTCATTTTTAAATAAAGCCCCTGAGAATGATTTCTGCCCCGTTTGATGTACCACTGGAGAATGTGCTAAAGAGGTTCAGGAAGCGGACGGTCCTCTCTTGACTTCAGTGCTAAGGTTTTATTCTTTACTGCTTTGGTCCTTCAAAATGTGATACGTTGTGGCGTGGCTTGAGGAAGGTACAGCCTGGTCTCTTGCTGATCCTCTTTGTGAGCTTGTACAGATGGAAACTGATGCTGAGAAAATTTTGCTTTCATGGGGAAGTTTCATAGAAGCAAAAAGAGAATAGCGATCTCTAGTTGGAGCTGTCAAACCATACTTTTGAATTCTACAGCAGGAACACTCTGGCAAGCGTAGGACTACTATTAGCCATCAAAGGATACTGCCTCTTCTGAAACATAGTAAGAGTACCGAAGTTTAGAGCCCCCATCACCGCCGATGCCACAGGCTGCCTTCATACCGGGGCAGCACGTGCGATATCTAAATCCCAGAACATTAAGCACCAATTAGCAAAGTATTTTGTCTACTTAAGGTTGCAATCCTTTTTCTATTAAATTGCAGCACTCGTACTGTATCCAGTACTGAGTTTTGAATTGTGATGGAAATGACCATTACAGAAAAAAAAGAAGTCATTTCTTCCTGGAAATTTAATCAGCTCAGTCATAATTACGGTACATCTGTTGTTACTAGATTATTTGCTAATACACACGTGCACTCACGCACTCTAATAAAACAAGCACACACTGGCATTTCTCTGAGACGTTGACAGAAAGGCAATATGTGCAGGCTGAGGCATGAGGCATGCTCCTCTCCTAAGTATTTTGTTGTTTTAACTCCTTGCGTTATTATCAAGGACTGAGAACACAGTAGGTCAAAACCGCAGGTCATTTAGCCTTATGGTTGCTCTGATTTAGAATGTTTTTTTAACGCTTCATTGCAGAAACAAAAGGAAATTCCTGCAATAGTGCTGAACTGGCCACTGTGTATCAATCTGTCCATTCAAAATGCTGATTTAATTGAAGCCCTTATATGTGGAGTGCTATTTGATGAATTTTATTCCTGTATACATCATCCTAAAGCTACTGCTCTGTGTTTAATTTGCAGTGAGTAGGGAGATTACTTTTTATTATTTACTCTAAAAGTCATAGATTTTTATTAGCAGATGCCAACGAACGGCTGGTTTGCTTTGTGCTTTACACAAATACTGAAACAATTCAATGTGGAAATTCAATCAAAACACAATTTCACCATGAAAACATCTCTAATATTACATTGAGCTTATATTCTTCAATGATTGTATTATATACTATAAATAGACAACCATCCACGGATCAGTAATAGTGTTCATGGGAACCCTTGGATATTCTGTATCTAATTCTGAGTGTTTTGAGATAGTACCTTGCTGTGTGTGTTTGGCTTCTTAAAGCCAACACTACTGAATTTGAANATAGTGTTCATGGGAACCCTTGGATATTCTGTATCTAATTCTGAAAGCTTTGAGATAGTACCTTGCTGTGTGTGTTCGGCTTCTTAAAGCCAACACTACTGAATTTGAACACAAAAAATGTTTGAGACAAAACTTTAAGTACCACAGATTTGTTGTAATGGTTCCTCGTAACTGATTTCTGAATAGCACGTCCAGTCAGGAGCCTAAGGATGCCAATTTAGACTCAACAGAATGCTAACGGAGTGACTAGAAAATTGCAAACCTCTCATCAATCTGCTGTGCCTACTTTCCCTCTGAAACCATATTCCAGATTCTGCATATGCTCATAACTTAAAATAGACCTGGAAATGGTAAAATACTACAAGTCCAGTGATGAATATATCCCCACATGTGTTCAGATTATCTGAACATTTCTGTTTACAAAGCAGTCAGCAGCTTTGTTTAACAAAATATAAATCAGTGTTGCCTTTCCCCTTTATAACTGTAAAAAGACAAAGCATGTTTTGTACGATCACCATAATCACAAGTTTATTACTTATGGACACTAAATGCTTGGCCTGTGCTTGGCACTGATCCCTTCTCAAGGTGATAAAGGGTAAAGCTACTTAAGGGATTGGTCTACTAGACAGAAAATCAGCGCTTGCCTGCACGCCAGGAGGAGTTCCGTTAACAAAATTCTGCACATCCAGGCAATGATTCGGAATTAAAGCTGCATAAATAATAGAGGATTCATTGTGGGATAAATCAGAATGTTTTGCTCAACTTCAGGATAATGGATGAAATGCTTCATTCATGGGTTATTTAACCTTTCTTATAAATGCTTTTTCTGTAATTGGTGTCAATTTAAAATTGAAAAATGTTTCAAAAAATTAACCATTTCATAAATGTAAAAAAAAATTCTTACGTGAAAACTCATTTTAACATTTTTCGTTTTCCGTCACTTAACTAGAACCTCTCTAGTGAAGTATTGAAAATAGTATTTCTGCTGAATGCATTATTTGGCAGAGAAAAAATATTTTTGTTTACTCTTTTTGATTCATTGCTAGCAAAGAGCTTACACTGGCAGAGAAGCCAAGAAGATCACAGTAGTGGGTTTTCTTTTCTTCTACTTAGCTTTTATAAATCTGTGATTGCTTGAACTGGTTCAGTTCACCTGGGTTATGACTGGGTGGCACAGCGCAGGTGCCTGAGCCCGTCCTGGCTCTCGCAGACGTGACTGTATCGCTGTTACCAGATATTTCCAGGGAGTGCCATCATTAACTGCCATTGGCAGGGCTGGGACTGATTTTCAAATGACAGTGCAACGCAAGCAACTCATGTGGGAACTGAAGAGTGGTTGTTAACTTGGGTCAGAGAACCAATATTTTAAGCCCAAATATATAAGCACTTCTGATTGAATCTAGCTATAAGAGTACAAGACTGCCCGCAGTCATAATTGCATGAGGTGTTTTCTAGCTGTAGAACTAGCTGGTGGTATCCCTGTCGTTTGTACCTGTGTAATTTCATTGCTTTCCTGACGGATAGTTTATACAGCTGCAGCAGAAAACAAAAAAATGGTGTCAGAGCAGCCTCATTTTTTCCTGAGACTATTTTTGTGCTTTGCCTAGTATACCTTTAATTTGAAAACTGTTGGTATTCCACCACATTCAGTGTTAGTGTTTTTCACAATCTAATGAATTATGCTTTGACACACATCCTGATAACTGTCCAACACATCATCTTTCCTCTTAATCTCCCATTTCTTCTAATTACTGTTTGGTGCATCTCACTAAAGAAATATTCAACATCATTGTGATTTTATAAGCCATTTAATTTTACACATTACTGCCAACACATTTTTTTAATGAAACGATATATGTTTTTAACTTTTGACCTTTATGTCATAACTTTACCTTTCAGCTGCTAGAGCAATTTTTCTGCTTTACTCTGAATACTCCCTAATTTTGCCAGTTTCCTGGTAATGATGGGTGCAATCATGGCACTTCAGATATGAAGATACTAGAATTGCCTCAGGAAGGTGTGTGAGCTTGTTGCTTTACCGTGTGACGCCTTGGTCTAGGATTGATAATTTTTCTGTGTCCTGGCAGCACTGCGAGCCCTCTGCCTGATTGCTGACTGATTTGGGGCTTTTCCTATCCATTTTACCTTGGCGGCCATTAAGTGAGCAGCCTGACAGACACATCAGGGGATGTGTTTGTTGTCTCTGTATGTATGATCTGAATGCATTTCTGTTACTTGCATGTCAAGCCACCTCATGAGCATTTGCGTTACTAAAGACCAACAGAAAGGATAAGATAATGGAGACATCATTCAACATAACGTATCATGTTCTCTGCTAGCCTGTTGTAGGGCTTTGGACTTTCCTAATAAAATGCAATCAATAACAAATTTTATACCTGCATTTATACCTAAGCACAAGCAATAAGATGTAAGCGTAAAGCGTGATACAGCAAGCTGGATTTTTAAAGTTCACTGAAACCAGCTGAGTTCTCTAATGTAAGAGCTGAACATTCATGCCCTATGCTATAGAGGAAAAAAAAATCAATTTTTTATCCAGACCAATTAAGTTCCTGGGACAATCTTAAAATTGCTTAATATTTAATAATATTAACATTTCATTTATGGAATATTTATATAAATACACACATTTACATAATGATATTTAACAGTTATTAAACACCTACTGAAGAATTATTTGTACAACTGGTAGGTAGAGATAGTTACTGTAATAGCCTGGGGTTTCTCCTGTGAAGGAGCAAGCTACGGAGCTTAGTGCGTTATTGCTCCCACAGCAGAGGCACACAGTAAAAAGTGCAGTTTATTGCTGCAAGAAATCTTGTTGACCAAATGTAGAATGCAAGTTTCATTAAAGCCAGAAATGAAACTCCTAACAGCAGGTCCTGGGTAGCATCCTCTGTGAATTGGTATTGATCCTGGATACCCCATAACCATCTACATCTCTGGATAGGCTGTGATGTACAAGTCGTTTTCAGTTACTGGGATCTAAATCTGTTCTGCAAGTAAATTAACTGAGAGCTCGTGCTCTGGTTTATCAGTTATTTGTCATCTAAAAAGTACAGGCATCATTGCTAAAGACCCTTCTGGATAAGGCACGGGGCAGGCTCAAGGTGTTTTGTCAGTCCCTGTGGACAGGGATATCGAGGAGAGCCATGAGGGAGGGGAGCGGGTGCAGCAATTGAAGGAGGAGAACCCAGCAAACCCAAGGACAGGGGACTTCTCTGGCCTGCAGAGCCTTACCAGTTTTGCAGTAGAGCTGTGGACTGTAAAGGGTGAAACCCATGGACATTAGTTCTGCTTTGCATAGCTACTTTCTGTAAATCTCTTAGTAATCGTTCATAGATATTATGGGATTCAGAGACTGCAGTTAAAAAAAGCTCCAAACATCAAAACCCCGAGGCTGAGGCAACCCACTGTTGAAAGCAAGATGGCTTGGAGTAGGACTAGAGATGCAGCTATAAACCACATAGCCCTGTGCAGGACATGGGTATCACCCCAGCTGCTGAGGTCCCGAAACTCCTTAGGAGGGTCCTTGAGCCTCACTTGGCCTCCACCTCTCCATCCTTCCCATTTCACACTCACAGAATGTGCTAAGGGCAAGGGGACTCCCACAGACATGCTTTCTCAAGGCCTGCGTGTCATCTAGCGGGCATTGCTGTCAGCATTGGGAAACCAAATTACAGACATGATAAATGGGAAAAGTCAAGTCCTTGTTGTCCAAAGACACTTGGCTGAGGAAGGAGGCTGCACCTCTTCCCCTGCAAAGCAGGACGTGCATTCGCATAAGATGGAGGAAGAAATAGTAAGTTCTCAAGAACAACTCCTTTTATCTGCATTTGCAGTGCCTGGTACCTCGGAGTCCTGCTCGGTGGCTGCTGCAGTTCAGTGCTAATACAAAAATTATGAAGAAGTGGGGACTAGCTTGGATAAGCATAGATCATTTTGGGTTGTGGGAGCATATTCAGCTTATGTCTACAAGGAGGTTTTCTGACAGGCTACTGTGATGAATTGTTAATCGGCATATTTGTTTCTATAATATTTGCAAAAGCATCCCACTGGTTTCTGCTTTACTGACCTGCCATTTCCAGCATCCAATGCAAATCTGGAATAATGGTTGTATTAATAAAAACTGAGTTCAGGATAATGTGATATATTCTCTGAATTTCTACAAAGTAATTAATTGATGTCTTTCAGTAATAGACCTTATATATTTTAACATCCTCAGATGTTATCCATCATTGGCCTATGTATTTCCTTAACGAGACTATCTGAATGTGCCAGTTAGAAATCATTCTGTATTTGCACAGGATATGTCAAGTGTTCCCCATGGTTTGATGCTAGTTGTCTGTATCTGACAAAAAAATTAGAAATGTGTTTGTACTTAGACATCTAAGCAGACTCATAGCCAAATAATATCTTCATATTCAGAATAAAAACAAAACTCCCAATAGTAATTTGAGTAATGATGACTAGGTGGCTGATTGATTTTTTTTTTCCTTAGTGGTCTTTGGACTTCTTAAATTTACATTAAATCCATGCAAGTCATAAAGGATCAGGGGGAATAAATTATGAAAAAAACAAGAAAAAGTTGATCAACTATTACATTCTGAAGGCTGAACAAAACTACAGATAGGCACCTGTGTGCATCTAATGGCGTGTCTACAAGGAGATGCTACTGCAAATCACAGTAAGAATTGTACGTTAGACCACAGTTACGTGTTATCTTCCCAGCTTCCACTCAAGCTTGGAATTATAAGCAGAAACACAGAAGAGATGTGCATCCAAGCCCTGCTTAAGATTTTGGTCACTGCTGCTAATGCTCCTCTGGAAGCAGAACGGAGTGGTCACAGTGATGGACAGATGGCAGGGACAGCAGCAATTGGAAAGACCACAAAAAGAAGGGTATGTCCTGGCATCCTCTGTCTGCAGCGCTGATGTCCTACATACTGAACCATTGTCATGCACAGATACACTTGGCTGAATTGGCATGGACTCAGGAAGTCCAAGACTAATTCAAAACAAGGTTGAGAAAATATTGAAGCGTAAAGTTTGGATAGTTTCTGGTTTTTTCCTTTTTGCTGGTTTCTTTCAAAACCTTGCTTCCTTTTCAAAATAGATGTAACTTTTTTTGAGGATAAAAATTTGGAGGTTTATCACCTCAAAATTATATGAAACCTTAGGAAAAAGAACGATAACCACCTAAACTATTTCTTTGCTCCCCAGGTTGAGCCACTGAACTATAACACCATTATTTTCAGAGATCTAGTACTATAATGGGACACAGTAAAAAGCAAAGAGAATATTTTTCAAGTTCTCTCTGTGTCTGAAATGTCTTGAAAGTCAGGTACTAGCAAGGAAATGAAGCATGTTTCTTCCAGTGTCTCTGCATCTTCCTGCCAGAGTGCTTGATAAAGCACCAATAAACATAATTGCCTTTGCATATCACTGATACAAAGAACAAAAAATATGTGCCCGAGTATGGCTCCCATTTTCCAGTGAGTTACTTACGTGGCGTTCATCGTTCTGTGTGCTATATAATCAGGAGCTGCATCTTGGAATTCACAGCAACTCTCCTCTGTGTGCTGAACATTTATGGGATTTATTGCCATTTTTATAGATACGGTAAGTAAATATAAACTGAGAAAGTGTCATAATATATAAAACTCATCAGCAGATGCTGATTAAGGAGAATTATTATATAAGCTTTATATATTTTTCCATTTAAAGTTTAGCTTTGCTGGTTTGTTAGAAAAGGCTTCAGCTGGGAAAGGTATGACACAGCAAATATAAAATGGAAAGGCAGAGAGTGGGGCACTGGAAGTGGCTGATGCAGACCATAGATTGCTTCCTTGGGGCAGCCCTACCTCACCAGCTGTGAAGGCTACAGCTGCAACATGCTACAGGTTCCCCCTGACAAGGGGTGGTAACAGTAACCCATGTTGTGCCTGTCCAGTGTGAGGTCTTAATGAAAAGAGATGGTAGAAGGTATACCTAAGATCCCAGGATTTTGGACATCACTGAAAGCATATCATTTGAAAGACCTTTATATGAGACTATTGTTCATTAGTGTCATGGTTTCAGTTGGGACAGTGTTAACTTTTTTGCTAGCAGCTGGCACGGTGCGATGGTTTTGGATTTGGGATGAGAAATAATGTTGATGGCACAATGGTGGGTTTGGTTGACGCTAACCAGTCAAGGCCACTTCTGCTCCTCACGCCGCCCCACCAGCGAGTAGACTGGGAGTGGACAAAAAGTTGGGAGGAGACACAGCTGGGACATCTGGCCCCAACTGACCAATGGGCTATTCCATGCCACCTGACGTCATGCTCAGTATATAAAGCTGGGGAAGAAGANTTCCTTGTTTTGCTTTGCTTGTGTGTGTGGCTTTTGCTCCCCTATTAAACTGTCTTCATCTCAGCCCATGAGTTTTTCCTCTTTTACTCTTCTGATTCTGTCCCCTATTGCCAATGAGGGGTGTGAGCGAGCAGCTCTGTGGTTCCAGTTGTCAACTGGGGTTAAACCACGACAGTTAGAAAAAAGAATCAAAGAGGAATATTGCAAGAGTTTATGTGATTTGACCTACTGTGCTACGAATAATAACTTTATTCTAGTGAGACTCTGTGGCCAGGCTCATTGGCTATACTCACTTTCAGGTGTCAAGAAATTAAACTGACTAATTCTACTTCGAATTCGTGTAACTGCTTTGCTGGGTCATTCTGCAACATGTCAGAAGCTGAAGGGTACAGCAGACTTTCACACAGTGTAGAAGTTCATGGAGATATTCAGAAAGCAGAATGGAAGATGCTTTTGAGGGTATAAGTCTTTGTGGCCAGGGCCAAAGGGACTTACTTGGCTAAATCCTACTTAGCCCATAAATATATTTTGCAGTTGCGTTTGTCCACTGTGTTTTTGTATTGGAAGCATCAGCTTTCAAAGATGAACAGTTCAGGGAGGAGGAGTTGCTGCCTGGACTGTTTCATTTTCTGTGCTAAACACCTGTGTCATGCCCTCACCTGCTAACCATCGGGACTGAGGAAGGCCCTCTGTGAATCAAAATGTGAAGCGGGATATGGGAACAGAATATTCATGCGACAAATTGCTGTTCCCTGAGCTTTGGCCCGGTGAGCTGAGCTACTGCAGAACATGTGCTGCCTTTGCAGTCAACTGCAAAAGAGCTAATGACTGTGTCGCCAGACAGAGCCTGTATTTCTGCAGCTGAAGTTGTAATCTATGGCTGTTACAGGCAGTGGTTTTGCTGCATTAGGAGCTACACATTTGGCTGTAAAAGTAACCTAATTGCTGTTGGACAGAAGTGTTAAATACACAGAGAGTTCATTTCCTGCGGAACTGAATAATTGTCATGTGCAGTTTTACACTTACAGGGTCAAATTTTGCTGTGTTAAAATTATACAGTTCAAAAGTGATTGGCTTTCTTCTAACACAGAGCAATTTGGCTCTGGCAGAGGATAACATAACCGGCAACACTCTACTGCAGCACTGACTCAGCTGCAGTATTTCTCGGTTACTGGTCAGTATAAATCTACAGTTGAGGGCTTGATCCAAAGCCATGTTCCTGTCACTGGTTCCAATAGGCACTGACTCAGGACCTAAAAAAGAAATCCGTGGTGAAAAACCAGAGAGCAGAGCATATGTCCTACACAATACAGCTGACTATTTCTATGCTCAGCAGCTGATAGTGTAGGGCTGCAATATTGATTTGTGTTACTGTATTTTATAGCTAGTATGTTACAAGATTAATTTTGTGCTACTCAGCATCTGCTTTCTCCTTGGGAAGTTTAGTAAAGAATTCTGCTGACTATAAAGAATCGACTTTTTTTTTTTTTTTTTTTTTTTGCAAACCAGCAAAACGGATCCTTTATACCCTGCCCTTCCAAAGTATAGCATGGCAGATACGGTTAAGATGATTATACTATATACTTATATGTGCTGCTGTGCTCACAGGCTAACAGCTAAAGTCCTATTAGTACAGGTCAGCATCCTTGTGCAGTCTTTCTTCTCTCACTTACTTCCAGCCAACATTACTGTGATAGATTATTATTCTGCTAGGGTAGGCTTTGGCTCCTGTCCAAAAAATGATATAAATCTTTGCCGTTTTACAGATTAATATTATTTTCTTCTTGCATTTACTTGTACTTTTAAATGGGAAATAACAGGGACTGGCTATGGGTAAAAGGGTGGAGATTCAGTTCGATAAATAAACATATAAAAAGCTTAATAATAAACGTGTGGTATTACCATGAATAAAATTTGCCCAGAGGGAATTTGTTGATTTAGGTGTCTATAAATATCAGTGAAGTGGTATCTAATACTGATATCTAATATCACTGAATCAATATGGGCAAGATTTTGAGTACCTCTGATTTGGCTGTGCCTCCCTTCGGGGGTCGTTTAGGAGCAGGCGGTATGTGATGGATGGCAGGCAGTGTAATGGGTCTTTACACAGCTGAACAGCAGCCGCAGCGACAGGCAGGGCTCATTTCAGAGAAGGGGAGAAGTAAGTTGCATCGTTTCAAGGCCTGCCATAAGATCTTTCTTTTGCATCAAAGGGAAGGAGCTGTGACCCCGTTTGTTTCTGGACAGAGCAGTTTTATGTTGGCTTTGAGTGAGTCTGTGCTTCATTGCACTGTGTGGTTCTGTATGCTTTTGTGCCTGCGCTATGCGGCAGGACATAAAACTCATCCTCCGGCTCAGTCGCTGAGTTAAAAGCAATAGACATGTGAATAGTAGATGCTCAGTCAAAACTAGAAGTGAAGAAGTGAAAGCATGGGTGCTCCTCAAAGTTGAACCCAGGCTCTGTCTCAGAGGCTGGGGCCATGACTGATGTTTTTAAGGAACCCTGGATGTATTTCCCATATGTAGGTCCTTACATTGGCATTTCCTCTACCTTGCTTCGATGTTGGTCTTACTGTTTTTTACTGCAGTAAAAGCCCTGTTTTTTTTTCTTTAGGGAGCCCCACATGTTGGTAGCACTGAGAAAAGGGCAGAGTTGCGGCATCAAAGGCTAAATCAGATCATCTCTGAATGTAAACTATCATGCCTGAGGTTTCTGCAGTAGAAGCATACTGACTTAAGCCCAGTGAAGTTCTGTCCGTTTTAGCTGTGAAAGTGCCCGGGGGCTAGGTCTGGATGACAAATTTTCAGGTGAGTTTTCTTTAGGAATCTGGAAGCACACAGGTTTTAGTCCAGAGAAAACAGAATAACTGCTCTTCTCCATCAAAAATCTGTGCCCTTCCCATAGCATACGCTGTACAGCACAGTGGCACAGAGGACAATTCAATAAAGTTAGCAGTGTGTGAACTAAATTGTCAGGTCCCTTATCTCAACTGACCAAAATGTACACGTAAGTAATCCTTCAACCCTAGACGCTGTAAATAAAAAAAGGTCAAGAAGCCTTGGCAAAGGATCTGTGGCAATATGCTATGATCTGGGTAAAGGCTGCTGTAAATCACTTTGTCTGACAATTGCTCACAGGCAGAAATGGTTTAAAACCACTAAGAAAAGAGTAACCTTGGGAAAGCAGCCTGAAAACAGCCAGTAGGTGGTGGTAAGTCTTGGGAGAGGAGTACAATATGTTTATTACCTCACCGTAAATGAACACAGTACTGCAGAGATCAATAGACCACAAACCTGATTCAGCTAACGAGGCCCTTAGTGCTGACCAGAGCTAGATCCACTACAGGTGGGGATTTCTCCCTCAGAGATAGTCTTTCTCCATGTTTCCATCCTCAGCAAGTCAACAACTGGAAGAAAAACAGTTCAGTTCTCCTACAGTATTTTTTGAGGTTTTTTCAGTTATCTTCTTGTAGCCGCTTAACTTTCCAAATCATGAAGGTAAACAGATGCGTGCTATCTGACCTTAGATGTCTAAGGGTTAGTGTCTGAGTGTGAACCAGCCTCTCTGGCTTCCAGGATATGCCCTTCTAGGGGTCAATTCATCTGACAAAGGCAGCTGAACTGCCCCCTTTCTGTGTGAACACTTTGAATATAGATCAGACTTCAGTCCAGATCAAGACTTACAAATCAAGGGGTCTGTGATGCAGGTGTCTACATGTGAACTAGCTATGTCAGGTCCAACACTAGCCCTTAGAAGTGAAGTCAATACATCCAGTGGAGCCACAAGAGATGTTCAGTTCACCCCAGATTAGACATCTCTTGATCGACACCTAAGTAGTTTTCTAAGCCTCATTGATTGCATTGACCAACTCTTCACTGACTGCAACGGAAACTTGGGCACTTAGCTCAGCTGTGTACATCTAAAGTGAAATGCAGGTGCCTAAAAAATGGGCGCTTGATGTTTTCTGAGATGTCCTGTGCCATCAAAAATATCCACATATGAATGTTAGGAGGACACGTAGCTTGTAGAAGACCTGTATCCTTCTGGAGGGGCAGTAAGAAACTGTGCGGAATAACCTCAGGCACCTCAGAGCACTTAAGATTCTAATGATTTAGGCAACTGAATTGTCTCCCTTTATGTAGACACCTGACTTCATATGAACATGAACTGATTCAATCCCTAACTGCTTGTGCTAGGACAAATCAATCCCAACTGTTGTATATTTGTTCTCTTCTGTCTGTTATATCTACAGGCCTTATAGCTTGAAAAACCTAAGTCCTTTTTTTGTGGGGTTAACCCCTATTTGTGTATCTCTTCCATTTTTTAAATTATTGAAGCCTTTCAGCCGGCACCGAAAGAGCCCCACTGAATTTTCTGGTGTGAGAGGCCAGGGCTACTGCATTCTTCTCTGTCATTTATCATCAACAGAGTGATATGCGTTGCTCTTGCATTCAAATTTTTATAAACTTACCTACAAGGCTTACAATTACTGCAGACTCTGTTAGAAATCATCTAAAATGAAAACGATCTTCCCTAATCCATGCTGTGTATCTCTTTTCTGTTGCATTTATCATTCACTCCATGTACAAATCTCCTGCAGACATGTAGGGAACAAATATGCAGTGTGTAACAGAAGATAAGTTTGACTATGTAATTTCAAAAAGTTAAAACAGCAGGATCCTTGAATTAACATGAAAGAAGATTCACTATTAGAAGACAAGAAAACTGAAACACATGGTGATGGAGCACACTTTTTATTGTTTGGGGTTTTTTGAAAAGGTATTTGTTTGATAGTTCCCAGATCTATTCTGGGTCAGGACTCTCAGTGTGCTTATCGTTAAAGAAACAGTCTGAAGAGAAAGAGAATGCTATTAAGCATAGTGAATTGCCTTCTTCCACTCAAGTTACCAGCATTAGGATGCAGCAGTAAACTTCAGTGGGATTGTACAGGATATGAAGAAACAGAGAGCAGAAACCAGACCCACAAGATGTCAATGGAACGACCTCTGCAGGTTTCAGCACTTTTCGGCAAGACTTGATTACGCTACTTGATTTTTACTACTATACGTTTAAGACTAGATATCAGCACTCAGCGTGACTTGCAGTCTCACAATAAAAGTGGAGAATAGGTTGCTGAAGACCAGATCTCCCAATAAATACTAACATTGCTTTCTGAGATATAAGTCTCAATTACATCATTAATTACCTGTAATTATGAGAGCCATAGTCATAAGGTCAAATACAGAGCTACTTGTTCTGTATTCTGGCAAAGTCATCTTTGAGGAAGTCCTTTAGGCTTTGGTCCATAGAAAAAAAACATGAAATGTTTATGGTTAATGAAACCATTTTGGAATATCTTTTCCTCTTAACTCTGGGTTTGTTTCCTTTGATATCAATGTTAGCAGTTAATAATAAGACAGGTATTAATTACATTTTAAAATACTGGGTTTGATGTACAGAGGTGGGACAAACTGGTACTTAACGCTGAGCACTGCCGGCAATTATACATAACCTTGTTTTAACCCTAATTTCATCCATTATAAAATGAAGCATGAGTGTTGAGACAATAAATCACTTATAGATAGTAGAAAGGTTCATTTATCTTTGCAGAGTTGCTGTACAGGAGCCTCATCTGAGCAAAATGCTAAGTTATTACAATGGAAGTGGATTTTGGGGCACTTGTGAAAGTAGGTTTGCACAAAGTGTTTCCTTTTCAAGATACTACTTTTTACATACCTTTATTTACTCCTGCTCGGGATTTCTGAAGCAAACATTGTTCTGCTTTTAATTTAAAAAAAAAAAAAATTATTTCAGCAAGGAATGTGATACCAGATACAGAAGGGAGTGTACAATAGGTGCAAGCATGATGTTGTACACAGAGCATTCCTCCAAAATCTAGAATAATCTAGAGTGTGGTGCGTGCCCCAAGCACTAATGAATTCATGGGACACTGGGTGAACAGCACTGACAGCAAACAGAACTTAATTCTCCCTATCTATAATGGTGTGGATACAGTCCCAGAAAAGGAAAGGCTGGATAGTTTGGAAAATGTAGCTGTCTAGCACACTTGATGAACCCTGTGGGCCAGCACATAACTACTCTTCTCGCAACGCTTACCTCCATTTTTGCTGTCTTCACTGCCCCAGCCCTCCCGGCCCATCTTCTCATCACTGGCCTCACCAGCGCCTGTCCCCAGCAATCCTTCCTGCGGACTCCCAGCCCCTGTGCCAGAATCAGCTCCCTACTCAATGGCCTCCGATTTTATTCTCTCCCTGGGCACCTGAAGATCATTGAGGTCACGGAGAACGTGCAGCATCCTCTGAAGTTTGCAGTCCTGTCCGGCAATTAAGGGTGAGGCAATGCGGTGGACTGAAGCCCATGGCAAAGCAACTCTAGGTTCTTTCAATTTCAGTCAGTATTTTGGGATGAAGGGATGCTCCACTGACACTTTACACCCTATATTTGTTGGGTGTCCTTCTTTTATTTTCAGGTTTTCTTTTTCTGCTCTCCGATACTGCTTTTCTCTGTAACCATCCCGGCTGGTTTGCATCAGAGATTTGGCTAACTGGTTCATTATCAGTGCCTACTTAGCGTGTCCCTGACTTGAGCTGCAGGCAAGAGAAATAATTAAAGAGTGCTTGAGACTGTCCCAGATTCCATTTGGGTCTGTGTCTATAGCTATGGGGAACACTTCCAGTCGTCCAGAGACAGCGGCATGCATGTGGGTATCTCTCAGTGCCCACCCAAATTGCTCTGCCTGGCTAAGAGGTTAGCATGCAGGCAGACGGCGAGTTAACTGGCCGGTTTGTGACAGGGAAGAGCGCTGGCTGCTGCAGAAATATGTCTGACAAAGCTGGGCTCTGCCGGTGAACCAGAATTTTGCACATGGGAACTTCCCTGCTCTGAACCTGAGGCTGGTATGTGCTGAGCGAGCAGGTTTAGTTGCTTCTGTGCAGTGGGTTTGTGGTCCCGGCTTGCACTTATTTGTCTGGCTAATTTGTGCACTTTCATCTGTTGGTTCCTTGTTATTCCAATTTGTTTGTTAATTGTAAGGATTCGTGTTTCAGTCATATTGCAATAAAAGAGAAGCTCTCTAGTGGAACGCAGCAGCTGTTCAACAGTTTGTATCAGCAGTGTGCAACCAGCAATGATGCAGGGTGAAGAACAACGCTCTGCTCAAAAACTTGGGAGAGCGGAATAAAAACATACTACCTGAGGCTGTAGAAACCCCAACTATCTGAAAACTATTGTAGGACCTCTAAAGGTCCCTCAATGAGCCATGGTTTTACAGACATAAGAGGCGGTGTCTCTTGGAAATCTGTGCCAGAACTGAGCTCGTGCCCCGGCATGGTGTCCAGAGTGACAGATCACAAAAATAAAATTACCAAGGTTTTTCTCCTGAGGGTCTCCATTTGAGCATAGCAGGATCCTGCTTTGTTTGTGGAAAGCTGTCACGATCGGAATTTGCGATGGTTTACTTTAATTTCCTTTGCACATAGTGTAATCGCTGAAATAACTGAGCTAGCTACAATTATTGGCCATGCAATTTCATGCATCCATGAAAATTTATTGAAGTACAAATCTTTGCATTTGCTCTAATTTGTGCTAATGAAAGAGCTTGGCGCATTTGCTAGTAAGTCTTGTGAAGAAGAAGATTCAGAGGGAATTCAGAGGGAATCACTGTAATGATTTCAAATTAGAATAATAAATTTGACTTTATCACATTAAAATTAATAAAACTGTTGTTAGTGATTTGATTTTCCACTGCTCTGCACCTTGTGTGGAATATAAAGATGGATCTTTTTTTCCAGAAGTTTCTGGCAATCCACAGTCAATCAAAGCAAAGCTATAGATTTACATGTCAGCATATTTCTTATAAAGAAATTTGACTCTGAAGGAATTATTAGAAACTGTAAGAGGGTGTGGGTTACAGAAACAAAAAGGCTATCCAGCTGCAGAATGATAAAAAGGTTTAATAAACATTTTGTTTGCAATTTAACTTATGATCTGATTAATGATACAGTTATATTTTTCCTCCAGATGACAGTATAATCAGAAAAGAGATAAAGGTGTTTACCATACTGGTGGTATGGATGTGATTTCTTTATTTTTCATACCTAAATACTACGCTGGCCTGAAGAGCAAACATTTTGTTCCTGAGGTGGTTGAACCTGGTCGACAAGGAACACGCACATTATGCTTAGCCATGGAAATGCATCTGTTTGTACTTCTTTGTGTTGTACATCACTGTAGTGAAAACCACTTGAAAGCAAAAGCTTCCAAATGTGTCATTTCCTTGTGTCTTCACATGAAATAGGACAGAAGAAGCTGAGAAGTACAAAACACTTCAACTGTCTGCCGAAATTCAGCTGCATCGTATCCTTCTGCAGCAGAATGACCCAACTTGTCCAGCAGAGGTGGAAATCACAAGACTGCAGGAAGGGCACTGGACTAAGGTATGTCTCTCAGTGGGGCTGCTAACTCTGGCTGGAAGTTGCAACCAAAAATCAAATAGTTACCAGTGCAAAAATTATTCTGATTGCAATCACAAGCCAAATCGAACAGTCTTTCTTTGGTGCAAGCTGGGAAGGTAGAGGAGGATGGGTGGCTATAGGATTGCCTTTAGGTAACAGGCTGAAGAGGACGGAAAGCAGTGATGGACTGTTATTGCTGCTGCTTCTGTTTTCTCTTCTGTCTTCTCTCCTTCCTATTAACCTCCAAATTCTCTCTTCCTTCATCTTTTTCCCGTCTCACCTTAGACATGCCTTCATCTTGCCTTCATCTTGCCACCTCTTTCTAAATGTCTCTTCTCCATCTGACAAGCCTGACTACTCAGGATCCACCCTGCTGTACTTTTGCTGTCCCAGGAGCACCATGACTGGGATTTGAAAATATGTGGTCAGAAAATCCATCTTTGTGCCAACAAATTACTACTAGAAAAGCAAGGCCCACTCTCTGGTCCTGAGGGCATTTCTCCAGCCTGGGCCCTGACCCTGTTTAGCTGCTGGCACAGCTGGTGCCAACACCACCTTGGGGATGAGATTTTTTTGGCACAGGAGTGGTGTATGTTACAAAAACCACACAATCCTAGCCCTCTGCCTGGGGAAACTTGGCCGCAGGAAAGTTTCTTTATCATCATCCTCTCCGTCTGGTTCTTGGTGTAGAAAACCATTTCTTGGCATTGGATAGCCAGGCTCATGTCAGGATTCCTGGAAAAAAAGTCTGCCTGGGTGCCTTTAGTAACTATTTATACTCATATATGTATACTTAGATAGAGTATATAAAAGCAATAATCTATTTACAGTGAGAGCTATCATACAATTCATTTCTCCTCTTGTGATAGACTGACTCGCCACACTGGGATGTTCCCCATATTGTCGGGGCAGCATGGTAGCACACATGTATTTCAGTAACAAATGTATTACACACGTGTAGGATGACAAATCTCATGGCCATGCTTTTAATGGTTCTGCAGACAGCTACAAACCGCTCAAGCAGCTGCCTAAACTCCTATTCTCTCTTCAGTTAATTTTGTTCTCACTGGAGAACTGCTGTTCTCACATTATCACCAAAGTTATCACATTAAAAGACTGAACTCTGGCATGACTTCACTCATCAGCATGGCACTGAGGTGGGATTTTTTTTTTTTTTTTAAGATTTTGATCTGCTTGACATTATTCTTAACTAAACAGCATGCATGTATTTCATAAAATGATCATGAGTAGGTAGTGGTTTAGTGCCAGAGCTGTGGAAAGGAAAGCTGCTCTCTCTGAGATCTGCTGTAAATCTTTACGTTACATACAGCCTAAACTGCATCCAGTTCTTTCATTAAATACATATTAGAGATACATATTTTGATGAGAAAAAAGGAGGAGGGAAAAAACTTTTTCAAGAAAACAGAATTCCTCCTGGGTTTTTTTGTGAGGTTTATGAGATAGAAGGCTCCCTTTGTAGGATTTTACAATTGTTTTTTTGCTCAGGAGCCCATATAGAATTGCTATCCAATATCTACCACGAATTTGTACATTGTTCAATTTTTCACTCCAAGTCCCTAACAAGCTGTATCAAGCAGCTAAGTAGTGATTAACAGCATTTATGGTTTGCAAATGCAAACCAGAGGTGGACTACAAGATTAATCCCTCTGCTGTGCTTAGATCTTGGATTCACTTGCAGCCATAAGGCAGACGGAAGAGACATCGACTAACCTGTTCAGAGACTGGGATGTACAAGAAGAGCACTGTCTTCTGAATATGTTTTGAACCAATTTGCAAAACAATAGCCTAGTGTTGCAAGAGTTATGTTCTAATATTTATTTGTTAAACTTTTCCAATCTCTTTAAAGCTGCAAATCCTATAAATACAAATGCTTTTCGGGATTCAACAGTTCAGCAGTTGACAGGGTCAGTTGNATTTGCAAAACAATAGCCTAGTGTTGCAAGAGTTATGTTCTAATGTTTATTTGTTAAACTTTTCCAATCTCTTTAAAGCTACAAATCCTATAAATACAAATGCCTTTCGGGATTCAACAGTTCAGCAGTTGACAGGGTCAGTTGTGAAAGTTAAGCTCTCTGAATGTATATAATGTCACTTTTTGAACATTGTAAGACAGAACAATTTCTGTCTAGAACTTCTTATTCTTCTTTTCCATTTTTGGTTTTCTTTTCACAGAGCAAAAGCAATGTATCGTGACTTTCTTACTTGGCATGCAACACGGTCGTGTTGGTGAAGATATTATGGTAGCATGTGTTGTGTACACATGAAGTGCACCAGAAATTGAGAAGAAGTAGTCTAATAATGTTTCAGAGTTTTTGAAAGAGCTGCTTGAAACAGTTAATTTCTAAGTCTTATCTTACAAAGCTATATGCCTCCCTCACCAGGAACTCAACTGCATAAAGCAGTGAAAGCCAACTAACAAGAACCTAAAGAAGCTTTAAGGTACCTGAGCTTTAATAGACTTTTTATCAAGGTTTTCTGAGACTCAAAGTAAGAAACTGAAAAAGTATGTGTCATTATAAGGGATATAGGTCCTATTTGTAGAGTTGCAGGACAACAAAACAGTATCTTCATGGTTGTGAATTTTTTATTTTAAATGTGAGATGGGACTGATCCACATTCATGCTGTGCTTTAGATTGGAATAAGTTTGGGCAGAAAATCCTACATTTGCAAGAGATAAGGATTCATTCTCATCTACCCTGCATACCACTCACCTATCTGCTTGGTGGATTAAAGTTAGAATAACTCCTGGGGGAGAAGGATTAGTGAGCAGAGAAGAAGGAAGTGGCTAAGGTACATTATAAATAAATTTATCACCTAACTGCACTTTATGACTTACATATTCTCTGTTAGCGGCAGCTAGAGTGCTGCAAATTACTTTGTTACTAAAGAAATAAATATCCATGTCTGTTCCACACCAATCTGTCTCCTGCTTCATATTCTTCAAGGTGGTGATACTGCTTAAAATAATAGATACCATCTGACTGCAATATAAGGATGAAATGAATTTTAATTGTTTAATAGATCTGTTTTGAAAAACTGGGCTGTGAATTCTTTTTCTAATAACTGCATCTCAACAACCTCTTAAAACAAAATGGATAGACTGTCCTTAGTTCATACTGAACTTCAAAAAAAATTGTTATATCCTATAGTACAGTTCAATATTGGTCACAATGGCCACATCAAAAGTACGTACTTCTTCTTGTTATGGTTTACTCCCAATAAAAAAGAAAGAGGGATGAAGGAAAGAATTGTTCCCACCCAGCACTCCTCTTGGGCTACCCCAATGCCATAACCTGGGTCTTGCCCTCCTGGCAGGAGAGTGTGATGAGTTCATGGAAGGTGGTTGTCCCATTCTTCTGGACCTGGGGACACACAGTAAGCCTCATCCTCCACAGTTCAGCAGCACAAGGCTCCCATATCAGACACATATTGGTGCCCATTGGACAGAATTAAATTGCATTCATTTTTCATGGATGTGTAAAGTGAACTCCAACAGAAAAAGCAGACTTTCTCAGCTCCAGCTTTCCAGGAGGTCTAGCCCTAATGATGTTGTTGTTATAATTGTCTTGCCCCATTTAATGTTTTCAAGAAGACTAAGCAATGATCACTTACAGTATCGACAAGCAAATGTGTTTATGAAAATCAAATCGATATGTGACTTAGAGACATCCAATTTCACATACTTCATTTGCAAATTGTTCCCTGAAGATTTTATTTACTTTTTTATAAAATCCCTCAGCTTTATAGAAAATCAATTCTCTGTCATCTAAATGTTGTCTTATAGCTCAGCATGCCCTCAATTTATTTTTGTAGTGCTCCCTATTAATAGGGATGTATATTCGAAATAGCTGTAAAAATATATGCTGTGCTTTTTTACTGGAGAGAATCTTAGAGAAGTTTGATGAAATTATATTTAAATTGAGTGCTCTAAATTTTAAATTTGTATAATTTATGTGTCCAGGGTGACAGATTAATCATAGGTGCCTGTATAACATAAAACTCCAATTAAAATAAACAAAAATTAACTTGTCAGAGTTGTCATGTATGCAAGAAATTAGTTTGAGTAATAAAAGAAGACTTTAAGCCAACTTTTTCTTATTCTCTTTTTTTTTTTATTATTATAAATGCTCCCTGCATTGAGTCAATGGAATTAGTGGACTACAGTTTACCATAGGTAGTTATGTATTTCAGAGGAGACTGATGTGAATAAGAAATAAAGATTACTGCTACCTTTGTATGAAGAAGCCATAAAAATGATCTGCAAAAGAGAAGAATAGTTTTGTGGACTTCAAGCTAATGTGTTGTGCTACTATGAACACTAATGAAAGAGCAGAGTGACATTGTGAGGCTGGAAAGGACACGTTAAACAACAGCAGTGGAACATGTAATTGGACAATTTTGGGTTTGGTGGTAGTTATTGCTTTTGAAATCAATTATTAAAATGAACATTTATTTTTGAGTGTTGGAGTTTATCTGACAAGCTATAATCTTCACTTGATATTGGCTTCCTTGTCCATATCCCCAGCTACCAAAATCAGGGGGATGCTTCTTCATTTCTTTTCCTGCACCCTCCAATTATAGTTTCTGATCAGTTTTAGCATCTCCAGCTCCCCAGAATAGGGGAAGAGAGGTGTTAGGAAAGAGGGGAAAGGGATGATGGCCAGTCAGGAACTGACTAGAAAAATTTTGGGGGGGAGCAACAGAAAGAAGAGGGTGAAATAAATAGGCAAGAAAGTATGGCCACTGAACATGGGGGAGAGAAGTAGTCTTGGAAAAATCACGTCTGTCAACTTTCACCAATTAAAACTGAATCTAACTAAACCAAGTTATAAAAGATACCTCCCTTATAAAAATCATTATATTGTATAATATTATTTTAATAAATAAGATAATGATGGCAATTTAAAATATCTACCTCCAGTAAATCCTGAATTTAAAAGAGTACCATATATGAAAGGAGGAGTAGAACCTGAATGTTTTCCTCATTTTTAACAATTTAACAATATAATTAGTATCTAAAGCCAGCTCCTGCAGGTAAGTGCGAGCAGTAACAGGACAAACTGACTCTCCTCTCAACCTTTTATCCACAAGCATAGAATAATAGAATCATGTTTTGGTTGGAAGGGACCTTTAAAGGTCATCTAGTCCAACTCCCCCTGCAACGACAGGAACATCTTCAACTAAATCAGTTTGCTCAGAGCCCCATCCAACCAAGCCAATATATAAAGATAAAAGAAAAACACAAGTATTAGTCAAAACATAATCACAGTGCTGTATTAACCCCTCCCCTCCAAGCATTTAGCTATGAAAGAGAAGCCTTTTGCAAATGGAAATTTTCACACCACAAAATGGAAACCGTGAAATTTGAATGAAGATAGAAATGGAACAAAGCAAGAACAGCTGTGTTATTAATAGTGAGAAGGAAAGCTGTCCTGTGCTTTGGCAGACCTTGTCCATCTTGATAATAGACCAGAAGTATCTATGTAAAATCCTAGCAATGGTCCAAAAGTATTTTCAGTCCAGACAAGTGATACTTATTTAAAGACTCTACTTACAACTCCATAGTAAAGTACCAAATAAGTATATTTCCAACCTGTGCAAAATGGCTGACTAATGATCAAATCTTAAAATGTGAACCAATGCTGTGATAGATTAATCATGGCCATGAAGTCTGGAGCAGCTCAAATGGGAATGCTCTGACAGCCCATAATAAATCAACCAAGAGCTATATGCAGAGCAAGTAAATAAGCTCAGAAGCAACGTAGAGCGTATGAGTCAGGCACAGAGGTGGACGATCAAATAATATATATAAATATAGAAATTGTAAGAAAGATGTATTAAATTGTCACAAAAGCAAATGCAGAAATACAAAGATAGGAGATAAATAAAATGAAAAATAAAATGTGAGCAGTATTGCCAGTTTAAGAACGGCAAAAATATTTCCACGTGCTTCGTCTGGAAAAGGATACAGACAACTATTATGAATGGGGAGGCAGTTACATCCCTGCAGCATGGGCACAGCAGTCAGATGAGGATGGCCAACAGCAGCGTTTGTCCGCTGGAAGAGGGAACGTGCAACCGGCAAGGCAGGACCTGAATGGATCAGCAAAATAGCTGATGACAACCCAGAGCCCAGATGGGAGACAGCAGGGTCAGACTGGGACCACAAGTCCTTCAAACAGCTAGAAAGAGTATGGTGAGTATATCTGGAAGCGGATAAATAAGAAATTTTGATTATTTGTGGAAATATTGGGATACAGGCCCTGGAAAAGCAAAATCATTACAAAACCTAAGTAAAGATAATAAATCAATTCAGAAGCACTATAACAAATCTCAAAACTTCAAAATATCTTCCGTAAATCACAGATATTTGCAAACTTTGAGGCATCGATTGACCAAAGAATGAAACAACTATGGTTTCTTCAAAGTGATGCATTTATCCCGTATGTCAGAGAACTAGTGACCTATTCCAAAATACTTATGATGTGAATGAAAAGGTAAAGATAAAAATGATGACACAGAGGCAAGAGATGAGGCACCTTCCTATGAAAGGGACAGCCTCCAGTTTTTGCCTCAGTGACACTAACAGGGATAGAATAAAAGTAGACCCAAATTGAAAGAAATGTCTTGCAGTGATGTTTGTGCATGAAAAGTTCAACCAGCTCTTTCAGGAGCAGGAAACCGTTCAAGTAGAACATGACTATAAATCACTGGAGGGCATTTCTTAAAAGCCACTACAAGCTGCTCCAAAGTGCTTTCAGCCCACGCTCTGAGAGAGCAGCACTATTATTTTAGACGTATGCTGCAAGAAAGGGACTGCAATTACTGACAACTTACCCAGGGAAGAATCATAGCATTAAAGGAAAGACAAGTGAATATGAATAAGAAATTGTAACCCTTGCAGAAATATAAAAGACATGAGAACACTGAGACCATTGGACAATAAATTTTCATGTCCCTTTTAGGACAAGGTCTGGAGAGAATCATATGAAACACATAAGGCCGATATTTACAAATATTCATAACGTTTTTCCCCCAGGCTGCTTGGTCCCACTGAAAGAAGCCCCAACGCCTTCTGAAGTATGCCAGAAAGACTGACATGAGATGAGTATCCAAGAACATGTCAAAATGTACTTTGCAGTCAAACTATAATGTCCAGACTATTTAAAAAATTTCTTCATTTCAGAATACAGGCCTTTACCTGGAAAGCTTAGGCACCCTATGTATCAGCAAATAGTCCTGAAGATCTCTGAGATCTGGTGAGCAGATGTGAAACATGTAGGAGAAGGCCAGGCAAGCCACAAAAGTTAAAACAAATGTACAGCTCTCCTCATGGTCCTTGGAGTGATGGGAAAATAGAGCTCATGATCACAAACCACTTATTACAGTAGACTGATTTCTTGACTGCCTCAGTGACAGATGAAGCAATAAGTTTTTTAAGTACAATTGTTATCACAAAGTGTTATTTCAGACAATGGCAACAAATGAAAATAGGAACCATTCAGGGTCAGACAAAATGTTCATCTAACTCCTACTGCTGTAGGGTCAAGAAGGAATAGTTAGGGATGTGTAAAAGAGCCGGTCAAGCACAGAGGTAATTGCCCAAGATGTCCCTTCACTTTAATATAGCCTGGGACTTCCTAAACCAGAAGGGTTGTTTTGGTTTATTAGCCTCCAAAGAATTTTTCTTTCCATGCATTTTTCTTTATAGCTGGAAGATTCAATCACTACCTTTCATTATGCAGCATGCCGATGTGTATTGAAGTGTCTTATCTTTTCATTTTTCTATCTCATTTTCTTTTAAAAGCTCTTTCAGCACTTCAGTGTTTTCTATGGTAACTGCTGTTGGTCTCGTGTGAACTTTCTTATGTGCACTCAAACCTTTCTTGAAGTACAGTGACCCATACTGACACCATATTTCATATGAGGCTTTACTAATGTGACATAGACCAGAAGATCAACCCAATACGTTTTTCAGGTGAAATGTGCATTTCTCAGAAACTCAGAACAGCGCAGAGACAGAACAGCGGGAGTTTTGTTGGCTATGACGTTGTTTCTGTGAGAATGAAAACATATTTCTTTCTCTTGTGCCAAAGTCTTGCGGGGATGCTATACAAAGCAGGGCTGATTTCACTGGACGTTATACCTCTGCCATCTTTTATCTACTTATAGTGAAGAAAATAGTTCCTGCATAGTGCAAAGTACCAACAACATTGTAGAGTCATTCCCTACTTATCTGTGTGACTGTTATAAGCTGTCTGTTACATAAGGCATGAACGCTGAAAAGTCAGTGCTTAGATGTCAACATAATAGACAGCTAAGAAATATCTTGTAAGAAGAGAAAGATTTTGTACATTGGTGAAGAACAATGAGCTAATGAGTCATGGATGTCCTGCATGAAATGCCTTAAGCCTATTATAAGGCTTATCCCATTCTAACCCCAAATTATCTCACTAGTTCTGACTGTGGGAAAGGGGGAGGTGTTTGCATATTCATCTTGGAAGAATCTTCCATCTGTGTGATGTGTAAGTCAGTTTGCGGGGACAAGAGAAGAAAAAAAAATCATCTAATTTGTAGCTGTAGCATTCAGGAATGCAATTAATTTTCTCAGCGCTGCTCATTTCTCCTGCAGCAGAAAGCATGCACAGCCCTGTGTGACGATGTGCACTCCTCATGAAGGACTAAGACACTTCATTGATCCTTTTATTAGGGGATCTTCACAGTTTTGGAGGTCTTTTAAATTTAACAGGTAAAAATCTCATCATTGTCACTTCCTCTTTGTCCTGCTGTGGAGGCAAAGACAAAGACAAATCCAGATTGGCTCTGGGAAAATTCTCACAGCAGAACAGCGCTGAAGTGCCCAGCTTTCTGCTCCTCCTCACAGCCCATGGACTTGTCCTGCTTTACTCTAGGAGCTGGTGCAAAATCTGGGAGATAAAAATGTGGGGCAGAGGCCCCTCAGTCTTACCCTGAGTCTTCGAGGAGACAGAGAATCTGGGTTTCACTGGCAATTTTTATCATGTCCTGCTATGTCTCTGGTTTCCTCTACACTTTCCTACAAATTTCACTCCAGGCATTAAGACTGTCATTCAAAAGCAGCTCTGCTTAACCACCCGAATCACCCCAATACCATCCTGCAAAGCCTTTCAGCCTGCAGCCTTGCAGACCCACTAGTACCTCTGTGCTGGCTCCTCTCAACACTCAGCCATCAGCTGGAAAGCACCAGCTGACCAGAAGATAACAGCAGCAAGTGGTGGAGCCGCTGGTGGCTTCTTCCAGCCCTTAACCAGGTCACTCCCAAGACCCAAAGTCATGATCCAACCCTGGGTAATGGGGATTTACAGCCAAAACTGTTCTCCAGGTCCTGCAGACATTGCTGCTGGACAGTCGTCTGGCTTGGAGGGTGACAGAACTGATGAGAAGACTTCTGCAGTGCCAGGAGAAAATGGTTTGACTTTTGAAGCTCCTTATCAAAGGAACCTGAAGCACTTTCAGCGTTTAATGTCTTTAAAACTCCATATTAGCCTCTTAACTACTGCAGAAGCATGAATTCTTTTCTCATCAGTTTTGCCATGTTTACAGTTCTTATGAAGGCATTAGTATCACTTAGCAATTAAAGTGAATTCTACATTTCCACAACATTTTTTACTTTGACCTTACTTATTTTTTTCAGATGGGGATATCTTTACTTGTATATCTTCCCTGAAAATGCAGTTTTTGATAACACATTAATAAACATATAAATATCCAATTAACACAAGAAAACTCCCAAATAAATCGGAATGAAGCTCTTCCCAGGTTTCTGAATCTGCGAATGTGCTTTGCACCTGTATCTCTTACTGCATTTGACAAATATATTTGTGTGGACAAGCTGAAGATCACAGAAGAGAATCCCATGTTTATGATACAAAGTCTGCAGATGGAGAAAAGTATTGGACTCCTGAATTAAATGTTGTTCACATTTCAAAAAAGTCATTCTATTTTAACACAAATGAAATTTTGAATTTCAGAACCTTCTAACGTTTATATTTCTTACAGCAAAAACATTAATGTTAATACAGAGATGTTTTTATTTTTTTTTTCCAATTGCCCATGAAGTCTTACACGTGGTCCTTCTAACCATGTTGTCAAATATAATTTTTTTCAGGTTGGTTTCCCAGGACCTGGCAGAAAATGAGGCACACAGCTTTAAACAAGCAAGAATTATTTACAGACAAATTCCACTTTACTGCCGAAGGTGAACAGAGAAACTCTATGACTCTGATGATGTAGAATACCTGTGAACAGCTGCATGCAGTTAAGCAACAGAAGTACAAGAGGGACTTTTTTGTTTATTCAAGAAATTCACTGTGTCTGTTTTATTCAGCAGCAGTTTAAGAATGCAGAATAATTGTCACTTGTTTTCCTCGGTAGACTCAGCTGATGAAATAAAACCAACCAAAGCGCTTGCTTACACGTGAATTGGTCTGTATCACCTTTCAACTATCATGCTAATGAATTTATAGAAAAAGGAGGCAGAGGGAAGGGATTTATTTTTTCCACAGTTGCTTCTCTCTCTAAGCTTTTGATTCATCTCTAGGGAAGACGTCTGGGTCTGTTTCCGTTTTACATTTCCTGGGACCTTATGGAAGTCTGACAAGGGGCTCCTCTGTCTACAGGGAGGGGACAGAAATGCTCCTGCACGAGGCAGCTATCCGCTGCACCCTTCCAGCTTTCTAAGTGGTTCTCAGGGATGAGCTGGACCTTATTAAAACACCTCCACCCACTGGGAAAGGATGGATTAACTGGTAACTAAGGAATATTGGGGTCCCAAAATTAAAGCGATCGTCCTTGCCTGGGGACACGCTGATTCAAACCAATGGTTTCCTTTCGTTGCATCCGCACAGCATCTCATCTTCCCTCACAGGGCTCCGATCTCTCTGCTGCTCACTCACTTTGAACTTTGTGTCCCTTTTTCCTCTCCCTTAGCCCTGGCGTGTTTTTCTCACCTTCGTAGATAAGAGGTTCTATGCCTTCCTCTAGGGATTTAATCACTTGTATTATCTAGAATGTTTCCTGTGTTCTTCACAGCTAAACTGATCTCTGAAATACTCACTCCTGGATCACAGACAGGTGTCTGAGGAGTTCTCCGCTGGTTCTTCAGCCTTCTTCTAAGTCTGTTTATGCATTGGCTGTTGGACTGGAAACTTCTCACGGCAAACATCTGCTTTTCCTGAATGTCTGGGAAATGTTTATCACCTCATAATCTCACAACCGAACAACAGACAATTATGTCTGCGTAGCTCTGAGCAGTTAACCACATGTTGAAGCTTCTCTTGAGTCATCTGGTCTCCTGAAAGCCCTGCAAAGCAAGGTCCTTGGTTTTGAAGCAGGGATAGAAATGTGAGACAGGCGGCAAACTCACACGCCAAGGAATGGGGAGGAAACTCTGTAAAGTACAGTCACGAGGTTGGGGTTTTGTGTTGAATGCCACCTGCATTGCACAGAGAAATTTTAGACTATGGAAGGAAATACAGAGGAATGGGGCAATAACCCAAAGCAGAAAATTTAATAACCATATTATCTATAAAATTCGTCCAATAAAACCATCACTAAAGATTCATTCACTTCAGCTGGGACCTTTCTTGTCACAGCAAGTTTCATCCCTCAGAGAAAATCTGAGGGAATCTGACTCTGGCCTTATATACAAGGACACTTGTGCCAGAAGTACCTTCATGCCCCGTTAGGTTATTTATTCAAACTGTAACATAAATAGCCCAGCCCAGGATATTTAGGTGCTTCAGTGAAGTTTCCTCTACAGTCTGAGGAATGAGAGGCACTTCCAGAGAGCAGTTCCCCACGTCAGGCTCTGAGGATCCCAGGGATATTTGGCTTCTGGTGGGGATGCCTCAGTTACACTGCACTAATTTGGGCCTATGTGCCCAATCAAAATAAATTATCATAATTAAAAATGTAAATATCATTGAAGACCTCTCTTCACATTTACACATACATACTGTAAGTATCCAACATATGTATATCAACGCAATTTGTGCGATACAGAGCCTTGTACATATATTCTAGTTCCAGTAAATTAGTGGCCCTCTCAGATTAGGTTATTTCCCAGACAACATAAACTGAAAATGGTGCCCATTCTCCTGAATACAAACCTTAGCTCATGTTATGAGAGCTTTTCTAAGCTTTTACAAAAACTTTGATGAACTTTTAATGCACTTTTACAAGACCTTGTCTCAAGCAATCTACAATCCACAATTAGCTGATATAAATTTTCAGAATATATCTGTGTTGAGCACACACTACACCAAAGTCGGAAACAGGAACATCTTCCTGAACTAGCGCATAAAGTGATTCCAGGCTGAGGTAAAGACGCAGCCTTCACAGCCACAGTCTGTGAGAGTTAAATATTGTCTGTGGGTTAAACACAAAGGGGAATATAATAGAAGCTGTCTAATCAGTTACACTTGCATAGTTCCAAAAGCAGCAACAGAAACTAAAAAATAATAAAATATTCATTGTAAATTCTTTGCTCAGCTTTTTGCTGACATTTGCCTATGCTATTAATTTTTTTTTCAGTGTAACTGGAAAAAAAAAAAAGATTAAAAAAATCTCTGCACTTTGTATCTAGTATAGATCACTGGTCTATCTAATAGAAAATTATAGAGTTGAGTGTAGGGTAGAAAAGTTAGATCAGTGACTCTGTAGTAAGTACCGTGGTGCTTTGATGCTTCCAGTTCTGTTCCTCTTGATATCTTCAACAAAACCCATTTAAAATTATCACGGCAGCAGCATTTCTTTGTGGAATGTAGGTATAAAGTACGAGGTTGCTCTCGATCACAAGAACATATTCATTCCAGCATCACTGTTGCTCATATTTCACGGAGTTGTGTTGCCTTTTCTCTGACTGTGTTGGCAGGTGAGTAAAGCTACAGCTGCCTGTCTCGGACATCTTATCAACTAAAGCCTGGACAGTGAAGGTCTTATTTACCATGATGAATGAAGCCTTGTCACTGCTGTATCATTTAGAAAGAACAGCCGACCCTCTGTTCTACCCTTACTCATCAGGTGTAATTGCTTAGTGACTAAAACCAGAAACTAAATCCTACATTTATGTGCATGTATATATATATATAACTCTTCTACAGTTGAAAGTTCTCCAGCTTTTGTCCAGTTTCTTGCTCTATGAAAATTTCTTGCCTTTGTTAGAAAGTATAGTGATCCCTTAATAAATAATCTTTTGGGTTTTTTTTTTTACTTCTAGGGAGTGATCTCCAAAAAGCAGCAATGCTGTAGCAACATTTTCACCCTATATTAAAGCCACCAGCCAGGTATCAAAAAAGGAGCCCAATTTTTTTAACCACTCTTGATAATATTGACATTCAAAGGATTGCACAAATCAATAACAATTATACAAGGGAGAAAAATCTGGATCTCAAATTCAGGCTTAAAACAGCTGAAGAAAGCCCAAAGAAGACAGAGCATCTCACAGAAAAACTGCTACAAGGAGCGTCTCCTCCCTCCTCCCCAACTCACCCCCAAAAACCCCACTGCTGTCAGGGGCGCTGGATTCTTTGTCTAATTCACCCCACTTGCTTTCTTCCATGGCTGTAACCAGGCAAGGATTTCTGAAGCCAAATAGCTGATGAGACTGTCATGGGCAAGAAAAACATTTGAGCTGTGTAAAGCTAAAAAATCAGGAAAGAATCTGCACCCTAAGGAAAGTTTGTTATTGCGGCTTGCGCACAGCTGGAAAATCCCATCCCTCTGGTAGCTAAAACAATTTAATTAGCCCTAACTTGAGCTGTTATTACACTGGTCCTTGACAAAACCATTTCACAGCATTTTCCCCTCAGTGTTTACTTTAGTGCATTACTGCTAGGAGGAGTATTTTTAAAGCATTTGGGGTCAGCTGCCTGTTCCTCCTCTCCAGCCTTTGAGGAATGCTGAGTAGGTTGTTCTTATCTGATAAACTCATATTATTGCTGCCAGGTTACAGCAATTACTGCGTAAACTAACAGATCCTTCTTAGGCAACTCAGGCTCATATTTCACACGTGGCCATCAGATCTAATGAGGAAGCAAATCAAATCTGCCAAAATACCATTTTCGTTAAAAAAATCTGTCTACCATCAGAAGCTCATCCTTGAGGAAATTGATGGGTCTAGGGAAGAACCATCAGGCTCTTCATCTCCAGGTCACTGGTGCTGCTTGTACCACCATCCAGCTGCTCCCTGGTAATGTGGGTCCAACACTCCCTGCAACAGGTGGTTGGGCCAAAATCACTGGGAAACTGCTAATGACATCCTCAGCACGCAGATTAAAGACAGCCTCTCCCCCAAAATACTCAAAATACCACAAAATAACTCCCACCGAGTGAGAGTTCAAATTGATTAGGAAAGAGTTGAGAAGAAACCTGGATAAAATTGTTCTGTGGGTACAGAGGGGATTTTAGTTTCCAAATATTGTCAGTTTAACTCCTTTTACTTAGGACCTGGCTATTTTCACGTGCACAAACTCGGAAATGTTTATTGATGCCAGTTTGTACTGCACTTTAGCAAAATACATAATCAAGCCCTAAGACTGCTTTGACCTTCCCCATCCTTTTTTTCCTGCCAAAGCTATAATATTGGATAAGAACCAGTTTAATATATTTTGAGAAAAACATAATTTCTCAGAAGCAACCCCCTATAATGCTATACTTGCTTTTGAGTGAAGGGACAATAACAAATGAAATCCACTCAAAAACTACTATTTTGGTAAAAGCTATTTGAGCCTCTGAAGTTCACAAAATGCATTTGTAAGTAGAGCCACTCCCAGCTCAGCCATATGGAAACAGAACGACTCTGTACGTACTTCTTGTAGTTTTATTAAAGCTTTTTTAAAGTCGGGAGCCTATGCAGACACTCAATGTGAATTTGGAGTTCAGTCTTTATCAAGCTGTTTGCCTTGGGTATTTGAAAATATGACCCATTTTAGAGAACTAAAACCTGTGTTTGAGGTATTGCACTTTGGATTGTTCCTCTTCAAATCTTATTTAAATGACAACCAATACCAATCAACCAGGAACAAAAAATAGATACAGAGGAAAAGGCAACGATCTCTTCCCTGCTCCCCTCGNTGCACTTTGGATTGTTCCTCTTCAAATCTTATTTAAATGACAACTGATACCAATCAGCCACGAACAAAAAATAGATACAGAGGAAAAGGCAACGATCGCTTCCCTGCTCCCCTCANTCTCTTCCCTGCTCCCCTCGGAGGTGCAGGAATTGGGATGTACCACTCTGGGTTGCTTCATCTCTGATCACACCTTTTGCACCAATAATCATTGTGGACACCTTCCTGAAAGCCTTTACCTGTACCTTGGCAAATCCTCATCTTTCTGGATCTGTGGCTCAGACTCCTCTTTGCTGCATGGAGTAGCGCAAAAAGAGTAGAGGAGTCCCTTTCCTGACGTAGCTGCTTCATTATTCTCTCCTGCGCTTCCCAGTGGGGCAGGGCATACACGGCTACATCCGTAGTCCAAATTCTTCCTTTCTTAGAGACACTCCACTCACTGCATTTAATCTTTACCCAGCGATCACCCCCACGCCATGCAAGGTGTTGTTCATGCTGGTTTTGTGGCGGCTGTGGGGAGACAGGCAAATGGTAGCCAGCCAGGCACACAGTTGGAAAGCCATAGTCAAATGACGCTCAGTTCCCTAGGAAATCTCCTGGGAATTTTATGAACCAGCAAGATGAGTTTATTGTAGTTTAGTACTTGAAACCGTGTGGCCGAGATGCTTTTAAACAGTCTGAGAGTAAATTTTGTATTTCATATGGAAAAATTGTCAGAGTCAGTCAAAATACACTGCACCTAGCGGTATTCTTAACAAAGCCATAACGAGGCAGTAAATGGTCTACTTTGTTCAGCTTACTTGTCTGTAAAGTACTTTGGTATTTTCAGAGGAAATGCAATGCATTGGCCCTGAAATAGTATGTGTGATGTTATTTAGCAGAGCACATAAATCAGTTTTGGCAGTATAAGTTTGCACCACGATAACATTATAGAAAATGGGATTTTTATTTTTAAAAGTAGAGATTAAAGATGAGCTGAGCAATTAATAAAGGTTATAGCTCCAGATGGCCTGAGCATCAGTGTCAAGCACTCAATAGATAGCCACCCATGGTAATTTATTTATGGGGCAGCCAGCATTACCCAAACTTGGGCCTCAGATACCAGCCTAACTACACGTTTATGTCTTTCATAGCATCCAGCTACTGACATTATCAATACAAGAATGGACAGACTTCTTCCTCCTTTATATTTACTAAAAAGGTCAGTATTTACTAAAATAGGCACAGCGTGAGGTTTTCAATAGACTTTTTGCACAGATAAGAGAAGGGAACATGACATAGATCGTCACTCTTTCTCCCTGTAACCTGGGCAAGGAGGTGGTCAAGAGACAGATAATTCAAACATTACCAACTCCCAGACAGAGCCTGGAAACTGAATGAAGGCTGCAAACAGTCCTGAGCAATCAATCTTTGAATGCATCAGTATCCATGGACTCTACTTTCTGGTATGTTTACGTTCTTCATCCATCTAGGCTCCATCTTTTTATTAACCTGCTAGTTAAAATTTTCTTATTATTGATTAATGTTAGCAGATATTAGTAGACACAACAATACAAGAGCATCGTGTTGATTTATGACAACTTTTTTTCAATATTGAGTATATATGTTACAAAACTGAGATGAATGTTGTTTTTTCTGCAGAGCAGGAGAAAAGGAATAAGAGTTATTAAGACCATTTATTTCAAAAGGACTGCAATGGAAACTGAAACTGCTCAGTGCCATATTTCAGAAAACTTGACAGACTGTATTCTTCTAAAATTCCGTGTTGAAACATAATTGTTCACAAGCATTATTACTTTCCTGCATTTTGTAAGGTAGCTATTTCTGCTGTTCTGCTCAGTCTGGCAGTCTTCACTGGTTGGGACCTGCAACCTGTTGGTTTGGGAATTGAAATTATTATGATGCTGCTTCTTTGTTGTTAGGGCATATAGTCAATACTGAAGCTCAGAAAAGCACTAGTGATAACCCATGTTTTGACAGCTTGTCAATAATCCTGGTGTTATGATCAAAAGGGTTGTAGTAGGACTTATAACCTGTGTCAGGCAAAGAGAGAGACTGACCTTATTGAGGGTAGGGTGAAAAAAAAATCAGTTACCTTTTATTGCTAGGAAGTAAGCCGAAGACAACAGATTGCTTGGCAAAAACACACTAAAAAGGGTAAAGTGAACAGATTTTCTGAAGTGTACAGTCAACAGGTTATTAATGGGAGAAGTAATTAGTCATTAGACATTGTGTTTTCCCACCTGGTCACTTTCAAAGCAAGGAGAAAATAAAATTCTCAGAGATTTATTAAATGTTTAATTTTAACTGTTTTGTCTGTCTTTCACTGCCACTATCACATCCCACAAGTCTTTAAGGAATACACAGAGCAAAGCTTTATTAAAGAATGATCCATGCTTTGTACTTGTATATTAATATTTAAGCCAATTTCAGCCAGCACTGAAGAGACATCAGCCCAAGTGGACAGGACGTCAGCAGTTAGAAATATTTCACAGAAACCAGGTGATTCATGGAAGCAAGGTATAGGAATAATTGGAAATCTTTTATATTTACATTATTTCCTATTATATTTGCATCCACATCTGCCTCATAAGCCCTCGCATACCTCAGGGTGGAAAACTCTTTGATTTTCACAAAGGATGAACTTGGATCCAGTGTTGTTCTGTGGTGGGCACCGGGGAGGGGATTTGAGCTTAGGCTACTCAAGGCACCAGTTTGCCTAACTCAGCCCCTCACAAGTGCTTATTTGTTTTCATAACCTTCATAGAGCATGGCCTTTCGAATCATGCTCCTGTGGTCTTTGGAATCACAGCTTAATTAAGATGTCTAAGTAGCCTGAGTAGACAGTACAAATAATACATTATACCCCACCATAATTCCTCGGAATATTACAGCAATTTAATTACAGTTCACCCCACCCTTGTTATACTTGGCTAAAAATAATCCTGCTTTCATTAATAAGGGAATCTACATGGAGTTTTTTGTGTCTGGTTGTTTTGGTTTTTTTTTTGTGGTAAGTAGTGTGTGATACTTAAGGTCTCATTCTATTTCAGTAAAGTGCTTGAAAGGCATAGTAATTAGTCAAACAGAAATCACATAAAAGGAAATTAACTAACACAAATAGGACAGATATCTCATGGCAGCACTATTAAAGAACTGTTTCTCACATGAGAAAAAGGCCATATAAAAGGAAAATGTGAACCCAGGCTGGATCAGGCAAGGCGATTTTAGCAGAGACAAGGAAGCACCGATGACAACATCCAAGACACTAAGAAAACCTTATACGGAATATTGTGTAACATTTGGATCAGATTGATTTGAGGCAAACAATCATTAATATTGGGAAAGGGGCAGCAAAATGCTGCTAGGGAGATCGGAATCTGTCTCACAAGAGTAGGCTTAAAGGCAATTCCTTGTTAATCTTCAGAAAAAAAAAAAAAGTCTGAGTGCAGCATGATTTTCTTCTGTAAATATTCTAGAAACAAACAGAAAGGGGGAAGAAGAAGGATTTAAGCTATAAAACAAATCCAACCCTCTTGGAAGATCAGCGCAGATGGGGTCTGATTCTCCACATTGTGTCCCCTAGCTGAAATAAAGTAATCAGCCCAAATATTTCCGACTGCAGCGTTGCCTAACCGTGCTGCATTCAGGAGAAAGCCGGGCAGGCAAATTGCCAGGGCCACTTCAGTGTTCCTGGGCAGGGAACCAAACTGCATGCAGACAGCACACCCAACAGATTCCTTTTTGCATCCATTTTCTTCCAGAAAGCCCACTTTCGGCAAAATGTTGCAAGCTTTAGTTTCTGTAAGCAGACTTATTATTGTAAAATACGATACATAAATTTACTGTTTTTTTTCTTCAGAAGACCAGTGGAAGTTTTGTCAGCAATTTACTGTGGAAGAGGTAGAAGAGGAAATCCACCCATCAGTTGCAAACTCCTTTCTTAAGATGATAGGCTGATAACAGTAATCTCAATTTATACTGAAGACTTACGGGGCTCTGACAGACTCAACGAAAGCTTTCTAAAACCCGCAACTACTATTATGCACAGCTCCCTGCAATACATACATTAGCTCTCATTGGCCTTGGAATACCCCAGTGTGTGCAGAAACCTGCTGCTTATGTAGAACTAAAATTATACGATCTATCAGATCTTCCTGCATAATTATACTTCAGATGATTGCACTGAAAGAGAAATCATAGAGAGGCAGCCAGGTGAACATTCAGAATAGTATATTTATATGCAATTATAACTACATGTTGTCATCCATTACAAAACATATAGTATCCACGTAAAACATAGGGCTAGACAAAGAGTATAAAAATACTTTGTAAAGTTGCATGAGTAAAAGAAAAAAATCGCCAGACTTCTGGCAGAAGTGTGCCCTATTCATTATTTGTTATACTAAAGTATCTCCAAGTCTCTCAGTAGAAATATTTGTGAATCCCAAAAGTTCCACAAAGCTGAGTGTAAACCATTATTTGCTCGAATATGTGAGCTGCAAATTCTAAATTGGTCATCCATTGTCATTGCTTTAAAAAAAAGTGTTATTTGTCCAACAGAAATTCTAAGGAAATGGGAGAAAAAGAAATCTCTGCTAATTCTGGTGGCCATTCACAGACGAGAACTCCAGTGCAGCTAATTGCCACAAGAAAAACTGGTCTGTTTGCTGCAGAAGCCATTTCTTTCCATTTGTGTCTCCAGAGACAAAGGGCTGCGCTAGTGCAAGGCCACTGCTACCCCGTCGCCCACACAGGATTGGGAGCTGCAAATTCCCTTCTTCTTTTCCTCTACCTCTGCTCAACAACCGTGGTGCAAAAGGACCAAATCGGTGTACGCTACACTGCACCGCAACAGAGCAATTCCTAATTTAACACATGTAGGCACTAGAAATAGTTCATTTAATGAAATGCAATTTCCTTGATTTCTTTGTGTGAGGCAGGACACAGATGAATCAGATTAGGCACCCTCCATTAGCCCGAGTGTTATATCTGATATGTCATTTTACATGACCGAGGGGTCCCTTGTAGCAAAGCCATGATAATCCCAGCCACCCAGCGGGCAGATTTAGATGCTCCATGATGCTGGCCTGCCCTATGACAGCAGGGACATTGGCAGGCCGTGCCGCTGTTGTCCTGCTGGTGGCATTGTGGACATGCTGATGGATATCAGGTTAGTATGGGGTATTCCACTTGGTCTCTTGAAGAAAGAATAAACATTGTTTTCTCTTGAAGGAAACGCCTGCCATCAAACAAAACATCTTGCTGAATGGCTCTTAACCCTGAGTAGAGCAGTAGAAAGAAGGCCAAAGGGTTTCCTTGCTGGGCTCACCGCAAGGAAGCTGATGAGCACCCTCTCTGAGCCCTTACCAGCTCTTGTGTCTACGCCAGTTTTGGCTTACCTGAAATCCTCTCTTTTCTCATGTGCCTCCTGAGACTGGCATGCTGAAGTTTTTCAGGACAATGAGTTTACTGGTGTGTTTTCTCTCCTTGATATTTATTTGAGTCTCTCCGATTTGCATCCACAGATTGCATAATATTTTTGGATTCTGTATACTTTTAAAGAACTTCATCGTGAACTTTGCATGTTATAAACTGACCCCTGAAAGCCACAGAAACATACTCAGAAATAGGATCAGATTTCATGAGCCTCGGAGATACACTTTGCATATGATTCTTTAAAATGAAAACACCAACAAAAGTAATTTAAGTATAGCTCTGAATGTTCTGCGACAGGAATGTGCTAGAAACAATGTTCCATAAAGGCAACCATTTATGTGAAAGCACAATCTTTGATCCTGCTTATGCAGGAGCTTTCTGGAAAATGGAAATGCAGGAAAACTTGCAATTGAACAAATATTTGAGATTGATGGCACATTTCAGATGAAGAGGGAATCAATAATTTAATCATTCTATCATCCTTGGCTGAATTTCCTCTCTACCTGTAATAACACTAATGCTGATCCACAATATGCAAGAGGCAGCAGAACAGACTTTGTCAGTAGGAGGACTATGCAATCAAGTCCCAGGAGTGATGCTTGTCTGAATTTTGATTCTTTAACCTGGCAATACTACACAGATCAGCCTTGCTCCCGAGTCTTCAAGATATGCATTTCCTACATTTGCTGGAGCAAATGTAATTTCATCAGCTGTATCCAGTGCTGAATCTCTCAGTGTCATTACAGCTGCAGAGAGAAAACATTTAGATGTGAATGTTTAGGTCTACAGGAAATGTAAAAACAGAAACTATAACAAATTCCTCCCCTATGAATCGTTCGTGAACATGAAGAATTACTTAAAAATAAGCCTTGTAAAGACTCTCGCGTGCCTAGTCTTTTCACATCTAGCAAAATTACTCATGGAATTCCCCCTCATACTGCAGTAAACAAACATCACATCCTACAATTTAAAATCTGATCCCACAAATATAAAAAAAAATCAATTTTTCATTAAAAAAGTTACAGTCACAATTTTTAATCCAGCTCTTCCATCAGTCTATAGCGTCCCCTAATCACTGGGCTGCTGATCACTGGGACTTCCACTTTTCTCTTACTGAAATTAAAGTGTTTTCATATAAACTGGAAGCACTTAATACCTTATTCCGCTGAATATCATCTTGCTGCTGTTTCGAGTATTGGCTATGAGAAAGGGAATTACTCCTTACCTGAAAGAAAGCAGAGAGGGAGTTTGAACTTGGCTTTCTTCATCCTTTGGAAACATGAGGCTCCAGACTGAAAGGAGACACCCCCAATACCTCCTTTTCCTGGTTTTAGGAAGTGGCCTTTTTTTCTTTTCATGCTTCCAGGCACTTTCGTCAAATGCTTGAAAAAGAAACTATTTGTTTGAGATTGAATTAAGCTTTGTTCATCCAGCAATAGTTACGTTCATCCTCCAAAATATAACAGAAAAAATTTCAATGGGCTGAAATTGACTTGAATTTTACAGTTTGGCTCAATGCAGTAAACCAAGATAATCTTAATTTACTGCATTCTTATTGGTATCTCTCTGCTTATAGGGAGTAAAAGAGCATTTGCAGTGGATGGAGCTTCCAACTGATGACACAGGGAAGAGATGGCAAGAGGTAGCTGAGGCACTGAAGGACAAAGTGGCTCATGCAGCTGAATCAGAAAGAGGGTGCGAGAAAGAATCCAGTTTTCTTCATTCCTATTCTAGCATCTTTCTTGATAGAAAATCTTAAAAACTTTGCCTCCTTTACCAGAGGAGAATCAAAAAATATCAGAACGATTTTTTAGAGGAAAAGTGCTGTTTAGTCCCTCTGCTGTTTAGGTCTAAAACATACCTATAAAATGTATTTTTCCTTTTTCTCATTGTTATAATATTTTGTAGAAATATGGAACTCCAACAAAAGACTTCCATTATAACTTAAGTCTGTTAAAGTGTCTGAAACTTTTGTCTGTGACAGCTGCAGTTGCTCTCGTGCTTGACTATTAAGTGTCAGAAATAAAACTTTATAATATGTCTCTTTTTTTTTATGGGGGACCAGGCTAGTCCCTTTGTGTGATGTACAGTTAAAGAAACTGGTAAAGTATTGTGAATCTGTGGAAGCAGTAATCAAGAATGATTTCTAGTCATTTTATCTTTTTTTCCTGTATTAAGTGTTAGAATCGCCAAACAACAGAGATTCAAAGGAGTTCATCAGCCATCTCAAACATCACCTAATTTACATGAAATTCTGGCTGTTTACACAGATATATTGGGAGAGGAGTGATTAATGCTACTAAGCTAGGCAGGTAATTTAATTAGCTGGTAAGAATTCTGTCTTGAAATGTCTCATTAATTTGTTGCGAGCAGCTATCTCCAAAGCGTATCTATTAACACTACAAAAGAGTGTATTCAAATGTGACACACACGCAGAACCTAAGGCAGTTACAGCTAGAAAACTGCTTTCTATAACTCAATTGGAGCTGGAAAACGCATTTATTTAGTCCTTGACAGTCCAGTGTGTTTAGTGTCTGTTAGATGTCAGCACTTCAGCAGAAAGCAAGAGATGAGCAGCTCCTGAGGGGTCACCGCTGAGCAGGGCTGTAGGAAGGAGCCTTGGATGCACTGCAGGAGACACACAAAGACCTCCTCCTGCCTCCGAAATCATTCCTGAAAAGAAATTCACCACAGTGATGCCAAAAAAAGACCCTACTGCAGAGGGCAAGTGTGTTGACAGGTAGAGGGAAGAGGGCAGACTTTTCATCATAGTTTGAGATTCCCAAAAGAGGCGAGCAAAGAGCCAGCGGACCCCTTCCTCAGACCTGATCTATTCCCTGCACCGAAAGAAAACTACTACTCTGTGCCTTAGTGTCATAATGCAGACAGGTATTGGGATGACAGGGTCAGCCAGCTGACAGCTCACTCATAAGAGTTCTTTCCCTTCCTTCTAAGTTACTGTAATAGCCAGAAACTGTTTTGCTGTTTCATCCCTTGGAGGAACAACACTTTTTGTACCATGAAAAAGTGAGAAAAAAAGCTCTGTGGGCTGCTTTAAGTGAGCTAAACTTCTTCTGAAAGGAAAATAAACATATTTTGACCTGATAAAAACAGCTTTAACGGATCAGGGGATTTATAGATTTAGGCTATGTCAAAATTGTTAGGCAGAGAGCTGCTGCGGTGTACAGCAGCACTCCCTCCAGCCTACGCACCAGCTTTCCTCTCTGCGGGAAGAAACAGGATGGAGCAGGGTGATGTCTGCTTCGGACATACCTGGAGACGGCCGCATGCCAAAAGGCACGTGTAGGTATCACGGTTAAGCTGTCATTTCCAGGAAAAATTCAGACAGCTTCAGAGGGTGTTACAAGATATTGCAGCCCCTCGCGGGCATCTAGCTGGGTCCCTCCCTCCCTCAGCAGTGCCAGGGACAGCGTGGCCCGGGCACACGGTTGGGTGGCCACGCTCTCCGCCGCACAGCAGGAACCCACTTCTGGAAAGCTCTGCCATGAGCCACAGACCAGCTTGGGACGCAGCTGAGCTCCATCTAATCCCGTGAGGAGTCTGCTCTGCCATACCACGGGGAAGCTACTGGGACAAGACAAAGCAGTTATAACTGCCTGGCATTAAAAATCTGATCTAATGGTGGGTGCCCATTAATTAAGGAACTAAATAGTGGAAACAGAGCTAGGTTTGATCATCTCCTCAGCCTGAGGGGTTTCAATTATATGATATATGTCCTATCTCTTCTGTAGCTGGTAGGCGTTCTCCCACAACGTTACCCTTCAGACCCAATGTCCAGAATTAACCCAGCCAGGAAAAATTCCATTAACTGCAGAAACCTACCTATGGTACCAAGCTCCACATATGCAACAGGCACCAGTAGGACATTGGGTCTGGAAACCAAGATGCCATCCACTTTATATAGGATCAGTTAGAAACACTTCTGGATGATTTAGGAAATGCTTTACTCCATCCTAACCTGGACCTTTGGCCAGAAAGAGATACTGCAGCAGAGGACTCCCTAGTCACAGACATTCCAGAGAACACCCATCTTCCATCACCACTAACACCACACACAACCAGGGAGACGGCCTGGACTGCCCAGACTCACAGCAGTAGGAGTATCAAACACAAAATTAAAATATTACTCTCTCCTGTGCAACCGCTGTTGCAGCACAAGGTGTTGCAGGAGTAAAAGATGACACTCATAAGCAATAGTTGGGAAACACAGTTCTGGCCAGCCTTGCTCCCAAGTGGAAACACAGCACAGATGACAGATCTCATGGCAAGGAGGAGGGATGAGGAGCCAGCACTGATACCAGGGGCTGGGAACAGGGTAAGTGCTTCTTTCTCAGAAGTATAAAATGGGATACTCAAAATTACATCAACCACAGACAAACATGCCTCCAGCAATTATACATTTTATGGCAGAACTCCCCTCTCAATTGCCTCAGGCTGTTACATATACAGCTAAATGGGATAATTTGGCTGTCTCATCTTTACAGAGGCACATATAACAAAGTTTAGTCCAAAGGCAGATGTGTCATATTATATAACTATTTTATCTGACAGGTTAATACAGCCAGAACTGTCAACTCCTCCACCACACACATACGCAGGAAGGGAGGGATGCCACTGATGTTAATCTTTGCTAATAGAACTACAATACAAGTAACTTAAACTAATTCACGACACTGAGGCTAGATATACCTTAGTTACTTCCCCATCTGTTAGGTTTTGAGCAAAGGTCATTGGCGCTATGAAAAATTCTTGAGTTAAAGTCATGCAGACAATTTCTCACAATTGCTATGTCCTGCCTTAGGAAGCCAAGGGCTGCCTCTCCTCTGCAGTAATTGTGCATTTGGGTAGAACCGTACAGCAGCTCCAAGGGTCTGTGCTGCGACCCTTCATTACATACATAGGTATTTTTTTCTATATGACCTGGAGTCATAGTTTGATCTAAGTCTGTGGGACCAAAAACACTCAGAAAAAAAATAAAGCAGGGAAAAGATAACACTTAATGAGCCAAGAAAGTGTCTGTGACCTTCTGGAATAATTTATGAAGTCCAACACACAGGTTAACCTCTCCGGGAGTGTCTAACTACTGGAAAAATACTGAGGTCTTTAGAACTTGGTGCTCTTTTCACTCCTTTCCCTCACAATGGCTTCATCAGCTTTGGATGCCCGGCACTGCCCAGGCTTAGCTCTGCTCTAGGCAGGTGAATAGCTCTGCTTATAAAATGAGATGAAATGCACATATTACTATTTGAAGCCAGTGTCCTTTTCCTCTGTGGTAGGATGTAGTGCCATGTCAGGCTCTCTGTGCTGCAGCACTGGAGTCTTTGGGGCCCCGACTGCTGTTTTGCCATCCCTCCTTTCCATTCCCCCAGCACTGCCCTAGATCATTTTTGTTCTATGAGAGGAAAAGGAAAAACAGGGAAGAGATTGCGCCTTTTGAGTTTTTCTAAACCTCCTAAAATTAGTGATGTTTAACGACTTGCTGCACGTAAAATTGTATTTATACACACACTTCAGTCCTGAAGTGCTTGTGATAGGTGGCATTTAGACTGCAACAAAAGCAGTCATGTACGTAAACCAGAAAACAATCAAGAAGCAGTAGAAAACTATGACAGAAGATTACTTAGAAGAAGGTTATGGGTGTATAGGGTGGAGGGGTATCTACATGCTCAGGCAAACAGGTACATGCCCATTTATAAATACATCCATAGCCTGCTCAGTTAAGCAAAAAGTCTGTGGCACAATTTTTATTCTGGCAAGAAATCTCTAGAATGGTCTGTAAACTGGAGACCTGGAATTGAGGCTGAAAAAGAGCAGATACTCGAGGGAAGGAGAGATGAGACTCACACCTCGAGTGAGACGACTCGTTGGTAGCACTACTCACGAGGGAGGCTGCAGCCATTAGACCTTTTTGAACAAAGATCCATATTTCTCAGGACCAGGTTATGACAAACTTCTCCAGTACTCTGCAACTAGTACTGCTTCAGATAACTGCAATAAATGTACTGCTCATTAAGTGACACCTCCCAACATCCTGACGTTCCTCACTAATTTTCAAGAAAGGGTCTGAGTTCTACTGTGCTACATTTTACACCCTGGTAAAGCAATACACACTGGTAAAACCTGGTCTGGCAGCACTTTTACAGTCAGTTTTGCGGTAAGCAATGTCCTGAGAGCCAACTGGTTTAATTCATATACTGCAAAATATGAAAGGGTTCCTCAGCAAACACAACAAGCTCAGGGACACCTATCAGCTCTGCCTCTTCACATCATACCTGCAAGCGCATATTTACGCTGTCATGGCTCCCACCAGGTTTCCAGAACCACGCAATATTCACCAGTCCAAAATAGGTCTGCTAACGATGCATGTCAGTGAGAACAGGCAAGAACAGTCGGTCTTAGCTGTGATGGGTCTGTAGCAGATAGAAAAATTAAAAAGCACTGAAAAATAAGTTCCATCTGGGATCTTCAAAGGATCCTAAGGGGGTTAGGTGCT
>RSEF01000001.1:13202003-13219062 GCA_003993805.1 Himantopus leucocephalus | reverse complement strand
GATCTTAAAGGTCTTTTCCAGCCATAACGATTCTATGATTCCAAGATTTACAGATGCTGACACTCATTACGCATTCATCTACTAAAAACTCCAACCCTAGAGTTCCTGAATTTCCAAAGTACACTTCCTGATCGCTGAGGGCAGCCACCTGGGAGGCAGGTCTGAAAAACGGGGACGAGGATTTATCTCATAGACTATCTACCATCCCCTCTCTTCCAGCTCAGTAATGACAGTCCCAGGTAGCCCTACAGCTAAGTGCATCAACGTCATCAGCTCTTACCCACCGGCATCGAGCCGTGCGAGATAAAAGCATTAGCCTTGAATAACCAGGTGGATGCAATCACACATCCCGAAGCATTTTTACAAGGAACATCTAATTCGGAAGCAATCTTGTGTGATACACAGTGGAAGGGAAATAGACCCAGAACAGAGCTCAAAAGCACGAAGAAATTGTTCTTGCAGATCCAGGGGAAGCAGCTTAAGACATTAAAGCCCGGGAACACGTTACTATGTCAGAGCAGGAACACCATAATGGATCTTGCAAGTTCCCTTCTCCACCTAGCACAAACGTTGCCCGTAATCATTCAAACTAATGTGTTTTTTCCGCAGTGGAAAGACGAGGTGCACTCCCACGATCCATGACTACAGCACAGCGGTAAGCACACTGATACCACTCCCGAGCTAGATATCTCGCTTAAAAAGCTCCAGCAAAATTCAAAGGAGAGACCTGTCTAGACTTGAAGCGGCAACTAAGGTGTCTGTGAATCACCAGCATGAAAACCAAGGACCTGGGCTCCTGCTCCAACCCTCCAGCTGCCAACGCTGGTTCCCACAGCCACGAGACAACTCGGGGATCTTCGCCGTGGCACACCCATACGCATCCACCCACAGAACACGGCAAATGTTAATTGATTAACATGCTCTATTCCCGATCATTTCCCGCAATACAAGGATTATCATTCTGGGAAACTGAGGATAAAGCGTCCCGCAGGTTTAGCTTGGAAATGATGATTTCTTGTTGAAATATCACACCTGCAGGCTGTGGTGCTTGGACATGCCCGTACTGAAACAGCTTTCCTTCAAAGGAAGGCAGAGAAACCCGGCTTGCCAAACCTCTGCAGACCTGGGGGGGCTGAGTTATCATAGAATGGAAAGGAAACTTGAAGATCATTTGAGTTCCACCCCCCTGCCCTGGGCAGGGACACCTCCCACCAGCCCAGGGTGCTCCAAGCCCCGTCCAACCTGGCCTTGAACACCTCCAGGGATGGGGCAGCCACAGCTTCTCGGGGCAACCTGCGCCAGGGGCTCACCACCCGCACAGGAGAGAATTTCTTCCAAATATCTCATCTCAATCTCCCCTCTTCCAGTTCAAAACAGTTTATCTCTGTCTGTCTGCAAAATAACAGCTAGTTATTCTGGTTTTCACAGTTTTTGCTCTTGAGCACTCACAAACCATGTCCCCCTCCCGCAGGCAGGAGGCAGAAACCACCTTTGCGCACCAGTGCGGCAGCCGACACGCTTGCACAGCTCAGTGCAGCAGACATCTACTCTGGGGTTCAAAACCATCATGTTATCACGGTTTACTGAGCTCTGGAGTCAGCGGCAGCCCAGCTGCCCTGCCCGCACGTGTGCCTGTCCCCACCGTGAAGCGCATGGAAGGCAGGCACGGCGTTACGGAGCGTCAGCAGAAACGCCGGTCCCGGCTCACCCTACCTCATGTGATCGCAACACCAGGAGTTCACCACAAACGAGCCTGACCAGCCGCTGGTTTCAAGGGCTCCTCAGCCTAAAAGGCTCACTCTGAGCTGCAGAACTGGGCTCGCTGAAGGCGAAGGAATGAAGTTGAGCCTGCCTGGATTTGGAGAGGTGACTCAAGAGGTCCTGGATGGCCTCAAAGACTCAAGCTCCCATTATTCACTTCTAGCAGCAGGGCACCAGATGTCCCAGCCGGCAGAGTCCACCCAACGCAGCGGTGTGCTAACCACAGAACGGCATTGCTACCAGCAAGGTGAGCTTTACTGGAAGAGAAAAATCATTTTTACATTATCAAACCAACAGGGGAAAAAAAAAAAAAAAAAAAAAAAAAAAAAAATCCGGGCCTCAACTTTNGACTGGGCTGTGGAATACTTCTCAGGAAAAAAAAAAAGGTAGAAAAGCTTCGTGGTGCTACCTTTGGAAAGGGCAGCTTCCAGGAGGGAGCTTCCCAAGGCTCTCGCAACATCCAGAGAGGACAACACTGCATTCCAGTTCTGTTCTCGCATCCTCGAAGCCTGGGGAAGGCCAGCTCCGAGGAACAGCACACGAACGGGGTGCAGAAGCGGCAGCGCTTTTTAAAAAGCACAATTTCCTTCTCGGTCTCACAACTTCACATCAAACAGGCAGAGGAACCAAGAAACCAAACCCCTGAAGATAAGAGGTCACTTCGTAGGGTCTGTGTTTGTGATAGGTACCAATTATTCCCTTGCTTAGAATTTTGTACACCTTCTAGCCTGCTTATTTCCCATTCCTTCAGGTTCTTTCCAATATCACTAGCGAAACCCTTTCGGCTGATAAGGGAATTAAAAGCACTGGCAGGAACATTAAGGTGCAGGTAACAGCCGTGGCCAGGAAGGAGCAAACACAACTGCTGCTTTCCGTACAGTTACACAACAGCCAGATCGTGGAATATCTCGAGTTGGAAGGGACCCATAAGGACACAAGCAGCTCATTCACCAGCGGTGAACACATTGTGCCAACTGGAGCCCAGACCTGTCGTCAGCAATCGGGACCGAACGGGGACAAGGCAGCCTTTACACCCTCGCACTTGTATTTCCACTCCCAAGTTCAGCCTCATCAGTTCCCAGATGTTGACGAGGATTCCTGAGGATCCGTTGCCCTANCGGAGCCCAGACCTGTCGTCGGCAATCGGGACCGAACGGGGACAAGGCAGCCTTTACAGCCTCGCACTTGTATTCCACTCCCAAGTTCAGCCTCATCAGTTCCCAGATGTTGACGAGGATTCCTGAGGATCCGTTGCCCTATTAAATTACAACAGAAAGTTTCCCCCACCCAACATCAGCCAAGGTCATTTTCAAGCTGAAGGTGCACTTCCTATTTGCACTTAAGACAGCTTCAAACCAAACAAGCGGCCAAATATTTTCACAGCTCGCGGTGGCCGAAGAGAGCAGACGCAGATCAGCTTCTTCGCACAGTAAGAGATCTCACAGGAGGACAAGCACCTTCGTGGGCAGGTTCTCAGCCTGCCAAACTGGAGAAAACTCAAGTCAAGTGGTGCCTTAACTCCTTATTTGCAGGTGTCGTGGGGTTGTACCTCCATCGCGGGCAGCCAGACAAGGATTTCTGCTTCTTTGGATATGTTTCACACAAGAGAATAGGAGGGCAACAAGAGAAACACAGTGGTCTTCAAGGTACCCAGTGCCTCTCCTGCACAGCTCCGGGGGGTGCCACGGCCGGGACATACATCTAAGAGCACTGACACCTTTAAATGCCGATTTCTGAGATACTGCCTCGACTTCATCCGTCTCGACATCCCCCTCAAGGGACTGGCATGCCAACAGCTGCCCCGCACAGCGGGGAAAGCTGTTTCCAAGATAGGGCATGTCGTGCAATTTAAATCAATTAGCCTTTAGTTTAGGTTGAAGGGTTACCAGCTTAGAGCCTCTCACGATCAAATTCTTCCAAGCTACCAAGTTAAATGTCTGGAAACCAAGGAATTTCAACTTTTAAATTATTCCTAAGCATAAGGCAATTCAATATTAATTTTTTTTTCTTCCCTCAAGCCTTAAAGAACAGCTATTGCCAGTTCAGCCTCAATTAGAGCAGGCAATATAAACTAGATTCCACCTTCAAGAAGCATTAACAGGGATGAAGAACGAAGCAGGTTTTAAGCAGAATCCCCCCCAAATCTGCTCAGATGTTGGAGTTAACACCTTCCACCCAAGCAAATCCCGGGGCCTGAAGCACACGATGCCAGCAGGGCTCCCCCCTGCCAGCGACGGCGAGATTCCATCCGAAACCAGCAGCTTGCAGGAAAACATCCTTCCCTTTAGCAGGCGGGTTTTCTTTTGTTATCGCCTCTTCTCCCAGCTGCCAAGATGTCTGTGCCTCTCCTCCTCCAGCTGGCACGGATTTTAAAAGAGATGGCATCAAGAAGGGCTTGGGAATATCTGGGTGCTCCTGCTACGGCTTCTCGGGCACGCAGCACGGCAGCGTTTGTGGTCAGATGGGAAAACGTTAACGCTCTATAGACTCAGCACTTCCAGCCCGGGAGGAACACAAAACCTCATTTTTATTTTCCACAGCCATCCTCCACATTCCCTGTATTCCCTGAAAGCTTTGGTGTCCCCAAACAGCAGTGTTCAGCCCCAAGTCCCAACAGGGGGAATTTAGAAGCGACTTTTGAACATAACCTCTCTGGCTTTTATTTCTCGTCATCGTATTTGCTGTCATTTCCTCCTTAGATTATCTTAAAATAATCTGCTGCTGCAGCAGGCAATGCTGAACTTGTACTACCTGTCATTTGACTGACAAAACAATATCAGATACAATTATGCCATGACAACATAGCCAAGTTGGTTATACAACACTAATTCAAACCATATTCGGTTAACTCCTTCCCTTCTCCTTCCCAACCCCGCCCCCCCCCACTTCAGTGGGGTTTAAACCAGCAGCAATCCACGCTCGCAGAGGTTACTCGCCCTGCTCCCCTTCTAAGGGATGAACAGAGGTAGGAAATAGTGACCCACATCCTCTAAACTTCTCTCTTTACCAACACACAACCCCAAACTGGCTCCTACAGCAGACACTAATGGCAGTCACAGCTACGAGCGCACGGCTGAGCAGTAAGTCACCTCCTCTGGGACATTATTCCTAAAGGAGTTTTTCCTGATGTTCCAGATCCTCTCCCAGACTCGCTCTCTGCTCCTGCCAGAGCCATCCAGACAAGGTACCTCATTAAACAGTCATTTAAAAACGTCTGCCCTCCAGCTCCGTAATCGTTTGCTGGAGGTCCTGCTGGGGCGGCAGCTGCTTGCCGATGAGATGGCCAACGTCAGGCACAGTCTCGTCTCAATTACTCAGGGAAAAAAAAAAAAAAAAAANAACACTGCCCTGGTCTATTCTGAGATACCTGTACTACATCCTCCCACGCAACAGAAGGCTTTTTCAGGGGCCTCTCTCATTTTGTGCCTCTGATTTTACTCTTATCTTACCCTCCACCCCAAACAAGGTCCACAATCATTTGCATTTTACTCTTACTTTCCAACCCTAGCTTCTACATCTCCGGGTCTCGCTTCTGTTCTTTGACACTCGAAACTTCTCTAAACATTTGCAGATGTACATGCCAGGCACACGCATGCTGCTGTTCTCCTTTTTCCGACTCACTGGAGTGGCTGTAAAGGGTTTGCATAAAAAGATCCATATTGGACCTGCTCGGTAAACAGCTTTTAATCCGCAGCCTTTGTTCCCCACTCTCATGCAGCTTCATTTACCCCGGTGCGTGGTGTTTACACTTACAGTGTGGCTTAAGCCTTCAGTCAAGTACCTTTAGTAAGGGAGAAAAAAAAAAAGAGTAGGAATTTAAATGCTACTGAAACACTGCTCCAACCTACAGAAAACCGATGCTCCGCATTAGAAATTAAGCTGACGAGAACAAGTGGATGGAGTTACACTGCAATTCTTACGGACTCCGCAGGGGAAGCACCCAGCCTCTGGGGTCGCAGGCAGGGACCAGATGGGGAGCTAGAAAGAGTTTGAAAATAATGAAATACGACACTGGATCATCCTGGGTTCAAAAAATACGAAAATCAGAGCATTACTGGGCTGCTTCTCACTGTAAAAGGAAAAGCAAACCTTTCCTTTTTGCTCCGATTAGCGCAGCTACACGGGGATCACGTTTCATCACAGGAACGGCGGCTGACCTAAGCAAGGATGTCGTAACTCCACGGAAAAATTGTTTCAGAAGTCTTAACTTCTCTTTTCCCAAATTAGCAGCGAGGAACCCATTTATCCCACAGCTCTGCTTGCACACCCTAGACACAAGGAGCAGCTAAACCGTCAAAGCCTTGGCTGCTTTTTGCCGTAGTGGCTTGTCCCACTTGATGGATGCATGTTCTGCAGTGAAGTCCTTGTTCTTCAACACCTCCTTCGGCTAGGAACCCTTCAAAAACCACCACAGCTCACACAAACCCCTGGAATTCACCCCAAACCATCCCAATAACACCCCAAGCGCTTAGCAGGGAGCTTGGCACCATTGACCAGCGCTGAAGTCCTTTCTGCTCCCAGAGTGGTGAGCCCCATAGGAAAGTCCTACAGCCAGATCCTTTTCCTTCTGGAGGGGGAAGGGAGAGGGGAGGGAACCTGAGCAGCTTTCAAGCCATATTAGTACTGGCCCTGGGAGAGCGATGCATACAAGGGAAGGAAATTATCACCCAACCACTTCCCCTAAGGAAGCCGGAGGCTTTCCTGCAGCAGGAGATGGGATGCCAAGCAGCTCAGCACGTCCCCGCGCTGGAGATTACAGGGAAGAGAGCAACAAGCAAGCTACGAAAACACAGCTTGGACTGGGAATTACAGGTCTATGCAACTACACAGTGCATAAAGTGTTTGCTTTTAAAACAATTACTTCCTAATTCACCCTGCTTGGGAAGTAAGGAAGGGAGGTCAAAGACTACCTACATCTTCCAGACACAAGCATCCAGTTCACTGCTTCCAAAGGTACAACCTTAAGTGGTTTTTTTTTTCTTTCTAAAGCCGTATCAAAACTGCATTAAACTGTACTTTGGGTGAGGATTTTTCTCCCCCCAATTAAGGGGAAAAGCCTTGCAGCATCTGAAAGTTTCTGAAGAGAAACCAGGTCACCACTGAAACAGATTCTTAGTAGAGACACAGAAGAGATGCACCTGGAATATCCATTAAAGTACAAGCGAGGAAGACAAAAATTCACAGACTGACATGTTTCTGATTTCTAGCCTCTGGAGGAGAGCGCGCACAGCTTGTAACTACAGCAACAGCCCGTATCGGCTTTAAAATCTCAGCAGGGGTTTGGCAGAAACTTCGCCAGACCATTCCTGAGGCAGGATGATGCTGCAACCCTCGCTGAACTCTGAAATCCATGGGAATTCCTTAGTGCTTCCAACATCCCCTCTTAAGCAGCTGGGGAATAACCCCAGGCGTTTTGCTTGAAGAGCCTGAAGCCACTGGGCTGAGTTACAGACCTGGGAAGACAACCCGACCCCTTCGTGCTAAGGTGCAGCTATGCAGTGACACCGAATCGCCTGGCTGTGGTTACAGCCCACCTGCAACGCTCCCCCCCAAAAAAAATCCCTGAACAATCTTCCCTCTGACAGACTAAAAAGGGGCCAAAGCAGCAGCGTGCCAGAGCCGTCAGGAGTCCGGCCCCTAAAACATCCGGGGAGCCATCGCGAGCATGGAGCAGGAGCTGTTTGAATCATCGTAAGCCCTGATGGATACTTCCCTGATAAAACAGATGTTTCCTTTTGTCAACGTTCATCCAACATCCCACCCTAGCAAGCGCACACAAACACCTCCCCTTACACCACGCTCCCAAGGTAGTTTCCCCACCTCCTGGTTTGTATTCCACCTGGAAAGGCTCTCGGCCACCCCGCACGCCCTCCTGCAGCCCTTGTACCTGTGCACCCTCACTTTGGGAAAGCCGAACTATCGGGTCCTCTTCCCCTTTGCCGCTTCCCTCCTGGTTTCCAACCTCATCGTGCTGAATTCAAATGCAGACATCCCCACTTTCTTTTATACGTATTTCTATTTCATATTTCTACCCCTTGTCCCATCTCCCCTTGTCGAGATTTTCATATTTCAATGCGCCCCCGGAAAGTTCTTGGGTATCACAAGGCCAAGAAGGGTTCAAACTACAGAATCAAATGCAGTGAGAGAATTGCACTGGGAATCAGGAAAAGGGGAAAAAAAACCCCCAAACTTTAGAGAAAGGAGTGGAGTCATAGCACCGGGCCTCAAAAATATAGCTATTGTTAGAAAAGTCAACAGGAACTGGGCAGCTTAGGTTGACACTTATGCTTTTACAAGAATAATTACACATTGGAAAAAACAATCTATACAAATAAAATAGGGCATATGGGCTGACGAAAGCTTAACTTTGGAGGTAAGATAAGCTGATGTTACAGGACAAACCACTTGAAGTTGTTGCTGCCGCTGGACAAAATAAAAATGGAGGGTTCTTTAAGGAATGCCATTTTGAAAACCTAAGTAACACAAGCCCTAGGATCACTTCAACAGCCTTTCAAACAAAACGCAGTGTACTGCTTTGCTTGCTGGATTACCTGCGCTGCAGCTGAGACAGTTTTTCCCCCTCCCCAGAAGGCACCTGGAAGATGCTCAGGACCAGCAGCAGCCCCAGAGGACGATTTCCCAATGCGGAGGGGAGCGATGCAAGAGCTGCGTCCCGGTGGCTGTGGCCAGCCCAGCCCGTGAACCCACAGCACACGCCGAGGAGCTGCAGGTTTCCACTTTGCTTTCGCATGATTACAACAGATCACAGGCACTTCACGCTGCATGCAGTCGCATTTATTTTCCATACGAATCTAATAACGTCCCCATATGAAAAAATCAGGGAAAGAATCAGTCCTACATTCAGCCATTCAGTACGCCTGCAAGCGTTGTTTGTATAAGCCAGAAAAATTAAGACTCAAAACCATAAAACTGTAAATGCCTCAGTGATGAGCATTAACCCCTGAGCTCCCAAGCATTATAAGTTGGGGTTTTTTTTCCTTTAAACATTGTTAGGACATTAGCTTTGTTTTACTTAAAGGCTTTGAACGTGTAACGATTCCCTTAAAGCTTCTGCAGAGATTTTTAACAGGTGCATTACAAGAGAAAGCGTTTGAGCTCTTGGCATGGTGATCACCTCCATGCAGGGCAGCACCGAGGCCAAAATGCGTCTATCAAACCAAGGAGTCGGTGCCAGCACGGCCAGAGACCAGCAACCGATTTAATTTGCAGCATTTAAAGCAGACATCGTACCACATCACAACTTAACAGCAGCCTGGGAAACGCTGGGTTCAAAGTGCTGGCTCCACTTCACACCGGAGAGCGGTTAAAAACATGCCGTGACCATTCAGAAGGTTGAGATATCCCCAGGAATTCTGCACCAGTCCTGCCGACCACCAGGAAACACCGGGAAGGATGAGCTAACGCGCTGTCACACACACAGAGATCTGAGTGACTGCCGGCATCACTGAGAAATTGCTTAAGGAGTTGCAGAAGTAGGCACCAAATCAGGCAATTACAAAATTAAAGAAGTTAAGGAAGTTTTTCCCGATGAAATTAAAGATAGAAACTGGAAAAAAGGGCCAGCCTTGGAAGGCAGGCAGGTTGGTTTTCTCCCCCTCCTTGCCTGGCTGTTGCACTAGATCTTAACGACTGCGTAAACTTACAGAGGCACAGCTAAGTACGGGGACAACTGGTTTACAACCACTTGGAGCCATGAAGTGGACAGACAGCAACTGTTGATGCCCCTCCATTGTCATCCCTCAAGAACAAAAAATGTCAAAGAAGTGTCAAAGCGAGTCTTTTGGTGACTATGGGATACTGGTCCTACAGGGGACGGTCTTCCGCACTCAAAAAACTGCAAGGCCAGTGTGCAAGAGGATTTGGGTGCCAGCATGAACATCCTGATCTTTGGAAACGTCACTTTTTAACCTTTGATACTAAATTTCTTGCACAAAAAACTATTTTCATCCACAGCCAAAATCAAAACAAAGTTCAAATCCAATTTAGGAGAGGGACGCTACCAACCGCGTTACCTAATCCTGACTCTGCGGCACAGCCACCACCAGCGCGGGGACGAAGGGCTGTCACAACTGAAACTGCCGACAGCCACAAACCCAAACGCCCAAGAAAACACTTCCCTGGTGGAAACGAAGCTTTTCAGTCCCACCATGAAGTGGGCAACTGGCCCAAAGGTGAGAATTTAAATACCAGCTGTGCCCTTCCCCTGCGTGAAGCCAGCACCAGCTACGCTCACGGCTGGATGCCGTAACAACCCGCACCGCCGCTAGCAACCTGTATCCTAAATGCTCACCACGGCAGCCCCGAATCCCCTCCTCCCCAACCACAGCGTTCAAATCCTTTCCGAAATCAGCTGCAAACACCTCGTCCTCTTTGGCAAAAGGCCCCTTTGCTGCATTTTAAGCTACGGAGCGAAGAGCCAACCCGGGACTTTCTGGTTTGCCGTTGTTTTTGCAGCTCTTTGAACAACACTCCTGGGAGCGTTTTAAACTAATTGCGCCTGCTGTTGAGCAGCGTGGACTCGAGACACCCACTGATACGCAACACACTGCCACGATGCGTCTTTTGGCTGAAGATCAAATGAACGTCTCTCCTGGCTGGGCCTCCTGGGCAACCCTTGCTCACCGACAGCTCCTTATGCTCAGACCTACATTTTTATACTCTTTATGTTCAGACCTAAGTTTGAGCACGAGGAGCAGCTTCCAGTGAAGTGCGGCAGCATGTCACAAACACAGCGAACTTCTTCCCTAACCTGTCGTGAGAGTCGTCCTGAAGATGCACTCCACAGCAGCTTTTTCATCCTCCAAATGCCATGGAATAACGCAGTAATGCCAATCCTTCTCGGGCGGGATTCACACCAAGGGGATGCTCTCAGAGATACAGGATAAAAAAAGGCACTGTCTGATCTGCTCGGATACTAGTATGGGTAGGAGACAACAGAGAAACAGCCAAGCAGGGCCGGTAAAATGGAAGTCCCATCGGAAAGCAACAGACGACTTGGAAGGGGAGGGAACAGTGGGAAGAGAGGGGTTTGGGAAAGATTTTCATTAGCCTGGTCTCCCAAGTATCAAGTTTCTTCTTGTGATGTTACTGTTTTTAAAAAGAAAAAAGTCAAACATCCACTGAATCTGATGCAGGGACAACAGTCCCGTGTTGTTAAAAACACTTATCAAAATAAGCAGCCGGGTGGGGAACAGGCTGTTAGTTCCCCCGCTGAGGGAAAAGCTCATTCCTCAAACACGAGGGAGCTCGCGGTGGATGGAGACCCCAAAACACAAAACTACAGGAGGCTGAGCTCCACCGGCGCCTCCGCTCGGCCCCAGAATTCGGATCCTGCTCGTTGTTTGTTTTTAAAGATAACCCAGCCGGTGCCACCCTGGTAACGAGAGAAGGTTAAACGAGGCAGAGAAGTTACCAAACACCAACTGAGAAAACATGAAATAAGAGACAGGCATCGGATGGCCGCCATGGCGGGTACCCGCGGGGGAACAAAAGGTGACGGCACAGAGGCAGGGTATCGCCCCAGTCTCGCCACCCCATTACAAAGAGCACGCTAGAAAAATAATCAGCATCTGCCGGTCATTTCAGATGCAAACCCTGTTTAAGTCATTAAGAGACGGCTGCTCAATCCCACTTGTATGAGGAACAAGTGCCTTGTGCATGTGAAGTGGGGAGCATCACGCCTTTACAGCTATACTTGCTCAAAAAAAAAAAAAAGCCACGTTCTAATTAAAAAATTCTTCTTCACAGCACACTCTCCTCTTCCAAGAAAAGTTATTTCAATGCTCTGCCTCGGAATTTAATGAAAGTTGAACCATGTCCAGAGGGCTCTTGGAGGATAGGATGAAATCCCAATTCCCCAGCCAGTCACTCCGGGTGTTCTAAATTGTCTGTCCTCAGCTCCCAGCGCTGGGCCCAAACGCATTTGTCCGTCTTTATTTACACAAGCTTGTGATGTACGCGCAACCCAGGCAGCCTCAGCCAGACAGAAGTCATCCCATCCCGCAGCTGGTTAATGCCATCGGATGTGACATCGGGCTGAACGCAGAGATTTGCACCTACGCAGCAGCGGCCAGCGTGGCAAGATGGGCTCTTTCCCCAGGCTGCAGTCGCCCTGATTAAATCGCAGCTGACTCCTCAGAAAACTAGTGAGGTTAAGTCACTCTGAAGAACGATTGTTTTGCAGATAAGAAACATTTTGCCTGCCCTGCATCTGGTTTTGGTGGGTCAAGGGCAAAACTGAAGGCCAAGCAGAAGGTACGTGGAGATCCTGAGCTCGATCCTCACCCAGGCAGGTGGAAAAACACGTCTGCAAGCTGCAATGCCGACATCTGAAGACAGGGAAATACCAGCACCAAGACAGATACTACCTCCATTTTGGCAGAGGACAAGTGCATCAGGTCCTCCAAGAAGCTCAAAGCACAGCAGAGAAGCACTGTGTCTTCGGAGACAAGACCTGACTCCGTCATTCACCACCGGCAAGCGGTCACCAGATGGCCGTGACACTTCTGCACGAAGATCGGGACATCTCAGACGTCAAGAACACCTTTTACAGCCCAAGCCAGGAGTCAGGCAATGCACCAATCTCATCCCAACTCCCATCGGTTGCCTCTTCAAGCTAATTGGATTGAGGTATTTAATCTTTGTCTTACGAAAACGCAACTCGGGACTGAGCCCGACTGCTGCATTTGTGAGGAAAAATTTTCTTATGGCCACGAGTCACAAGATACACAGCGTGTACCTCAAAAAGCTCGCGGGAGGAAAGCTCCAGAAACAGCTCAAAGATCAGAGAGGACAACGGCTCCCTGCAGGTCCTCCAAGCAGGGTCCCTACATCAGCTCCTGCAGCCCCAGCTGGGGACGATGCTCGGAGCAGCAGCCACCGCCGCAGGGCCAGGACAACCCCAGCTGGAGACCCATGCCCAACCTCAGAGCTCCGTGTCACCCTTCAAAGGACATTAAGGCACTCCAGAGCCAAGGAGTGGCCAGGTCTGACAACCCAATGGTCCCCTCTGAAATAGGGACCCACAAGAAAGCAGCTGTGCTTCTAGAAAAGCGACTCTGGTTAACGATATTAGAAATAGCAGCAACAGCTTGCCCCTGATTTGCATCCCTAGAAGGCTCTTTTCTATGTTCTACCAAAACAAAACCGAGTCTTGCTAAGCACCGGTGCTGAGGAAGCTTTGATGAGTTTGGGGGGGAAAAAAAAAGGTTGGAAAAAAAAATCAGTCTCAGAAAAAAAGCTGAGGACTCCAGGAGCAGCAGAGCTTGCAGTTTGCTTGGTTAGTTATGTAGATGAAGGCTATTTTAGAACAAACTTATGCTTTTAATTATTTTTGCATGAATTAGCAGGAACGCTTCAACATAATTACACAGAGGATCCAAACCCAGTAAAATTGTAACAGGCTGAATAACGGTGCGTTTTAGGCACAAACAGCTCAACGCTGGCTGCACCCGCACGACCGGAGCCACGGAAATGCCGTTTGCACGGGCTGGTCAGGGCAGAGATGCAAAACTGGCTGGATTTGGCAACGGGGCAACTTCGTGCATCCAGCAACGAGCTTTGTCACCCAGTGTCACACAATTCCCGCCTCCCTGCCCCGAGAAAGAGCCCGGCACAACGTGCCAGACCTGAAAGGCGCTGGAGAGCGGAGCTAACGAGGCTAGCACCTAAACGAACGAGGAAGGGTTCCTTGCGCCCTCCTCCATTTTGGCTGCTCATCCCAACTGGAAAATCCCACAGGTTTCTACGTCAGCAAAAATCACATGTCTGCGCCTGCAGAGCAGCGTTTTCCTGGAGGGAAACGAGGAGAAAAGAGGTAGCGTTTAGCGGGGGGATTTGAGCGAGGACTCCCGAGCTGTTCCCAGCCTCCCAGCAGCGCTGGTTTTTGTTTCAGAAAGCGTTTACCTGCTGCCACGAACTGGTGCGCGCAGTCATTCAAACCATACCCAGCGCCGCTTCAAGAGGAGCTGCCGATGGCATTCGGGCACAAAACAACAATGACATCACACAGGCAGGGGTTGGCATGACCTTGGGTCGGTCGCTATTCAACTCAGGTTTACTTTTGTTTTATTAAAAAAAAAAAAAAAAAAAANCAACACAAGCTTTGGAGTTGCTCAACATGCGGAGTTGTGAAAGGGAAGTGTGATGAAGTGACTTGAAATCCCAGCGGAGAAGCTGCCACGCAAACAGTTCCAGGATTACCTTTACCCCACCAACCCCACAATTATCAAGCTCCGGAGACCACCTCCGCCAGCATCCGAACCACCTCCTGGGTGCAAGGGGCTGTAATAATCCAACCAAAGGAATTCCTGGAAGAAAGGAGCGCACAGCTGAAATCCTCTCTCCTTCCTTCTCCGCCCAAGAAGAGATGACACTTAGGGAAGAGAGAAGGTAGTCAAACGCACCCAAAAACCTCCTGATTTTGGGTCCGTCGCTAACTCGCCAAGCTCTCCTAACACCCAGGCTGGGTTAACAGCAGAGCTGGGAAAGAACAACTACCCTTCATACAAACACGAGCCTTTCCTTAACCTACATAATTCCGCAAAGTCCAAACTAGGGCAGTTATTTTAACAGAGCTGGGGAAGAGCGTATGGACTCCAAACTTTATCTGTAAAGAAATACATTTCTTCTAAACTTCACTGCATCAGCAGTACTGCAAGAGGCTCGCTCCAGTTACATAAACCACCGCATGATCTCTTACAACCAGTTAATGATACGAGACACTACAGATCCTAGACATTTTAATACTATGTTATGAAAAAAAAAATTATGCTTGCTCAAACAATGGAAAAAAACCTCATGAACTTTTCCATCAGCTACTCGAAGCTTTACTGAAAGGACGTTTGTTCCCCACTGCAGGTATTTTTCTTCTGGCAATTAACTGTTCTGCTTTACCTGCACATTAACAGGGCTTCACGTGGGGAGAGCACATTGCAGCATTCCCTTTGATCGCCAGGAATCATTACACTACTTTTTAAAACTAGAAAACCATGACATTTGAGAGAGATTGCAGGTTACGGCCAGGTGCAAACCTGAGCCGAGACAGGTATTTTTTATTTTTTTTTTTCAAATGAGGGTAGATACAGATCACTACTCCAGTGTCACGCTGTGTGCAAGTCCAATTATTCCAGAAGCGCTTCTCCAGAGTAACGACGTGCACAAGCCCTGACCTGAAGACATGCTCAGAAGCACAGCAATCAGGTATTTTGCTGCCATCCAAAGTCAAAAGCAGCCCAAAAGGCAGCTGCTGCTCGTACTTTTAAAAGCCTCACCTGGTCTCTAGTGCTTTGAAACCGATTATTGTACAACCTTTTGCATACTCCCTCCACTCTGTCATTTGCTGACGAGGTCAGACAGTCTTGGCCCCGAAGCCCTCGGCGCCTTTTCAATATCGCCGCAAAGAATACAATACTGCAAAGAAAAAACCTGACATACAAAAAGACGAAGGAAGAATTATTCCATCCAGAGAATTTGCAAGTGTTACATACCAACACCAAAACAAACCCCTGGAGACTAAAGGATTATCTTGACGCGCAGCCAAGAAGTTTTCCACATACGCACAAGAGCGCAAACCTCAGAGCACCTCTTGCAAGGGTACAAGTAAAAACAGGCTAAATGGAAAAGAAAAAGTATTCTTAGGACAAAGATCACTTGGAAAGCAGAATTGTTCGTTAACACGTCCCATTCTAACAGGAGATACAACACCATTGTGCTGGTCCTCACGAACTCAATCTGTCTCCCCGAGATGCAAAACGTCAGCGTAACAAAAAAAAACCCTAACCCAGACGTTAGAAGCGGAAGACCTACATGACCAGATGGTCCACCTACCACCCCGCACCGCGCTGCTGGGTCCTGAGCTCACACAAAGCTGCAAAGAAATGGAGTCAGTCCGTATCCAGCAGACTTTACAGACGGGCAGCTTTCGCCTCCTCTGCACTCTACTTATCACCCACAACAACTTCTAAAGAGGGCTACCAAAATGTGGACCAAATGTAGCAAAAGTTCTCTGCTGAGGAGAACCTGTAGTTCTTCTAAAGAGAAATATTCCATTCGGCTCTTTTCAAAACCCATGAACGCATTTTAGCTGGAAAAAAAAATAAAAACACAGAGAAGTGACACTTCCTTTCTCAGCTGTCTGTGGATACAGAGACTGCAGCGGGGCAGTGACAACAGCACTGGTTTCGTACTCCTGCAAGCTCTGCAGGACCAGCTCGGCCACGGCACAGTACACCGAACTGAAATCATCTTCTGCGCAAAGTCAGATCCTATCAGAGGATCTGTGGCAGCACGAGGCACAGAGCACCCAGTGTGATTACCATACCCCAGCCAGGGCAGCTCACACGCCAACGTGGGCACCTCTGGTCTGAGAAACACAGACACCCAGAGGCCATTTTCACCTGTTTACCTGATAAAAGGATTTAATTCCACTACCCCATCCTGAGCAAAAAGCTTAACAGCCAAGCCCCAACGATATACTCTCTGCACCCAACCAAGAGCATGAGTGCTCCCTTCCTCCTCTGTCCCACAACCCGAAGATGAAAGGACGCCTACGCCAGCACAACGAGCGCCTTCTGCTCTCGGAGCCCCAGCCCAAAGCCACCGGGCAGGGACTGTCCCCTGGGAGCAGCCAGGAGGGAGCACTGGTAACATCCAGGCTAGAAACAGAAGATGTATTTCACCAGGCAGCGGCTGGGTAGGAAAAAGCCCCACCCCAGGGCAGCAGCACACTCCCCTCACCCCCCCACCATGAGGGCAGCATAGGCAGACACCTCCTCCCTCGCCCCAGGAGGGGATCGGGGACACAAGGTGGGGTGAGGGGACAGCACCACACCTGGGGTTGGGGACCTCATGGAGAGTCAAGCACTCCCCAGCAACACAAAGGCAGAGCTGCTGCTCTAAGTGGCCTTGTCCCAGACCCACTCTGGTCCCCCCCCGTCCCTTCCCACAGCTCCCCAGGGTCTCCCGTCGGGATCCTGTCCCAGCCCTTCATCTTCCTCACACCTCCCCAGTCCCCCCGGGACCCTCCCCAACACTCACTCTCTAAAAGTCTTTTAATTTCGCTCCCCCCATACCCTCCTCTCCTCAAAGACCCCCTCAGACCCCCCTAAAGCCCCCCTGAGCCCAGCAAAGCCCCAAGCCCCCTTCCCAGGGGCTCCTTCACCCTCTCCTACACCCAGAGATCTCGCAAAGCCCTCAGCCCTCCCGGCGCCTCTCCGCGGAGCTCCCTCGGCCCCCTCAAACCCCCGCGGGCCGCGGGGACGCCCCAGCCCCCTCAAAC
>RSEF01000001.1:13176075-13191442 GCA_003993805.1 Himantopus leucocephalus | reverse complement strand
GTTGTTAGAAATGAAACATATTCTATCTGAAATTACTTTAGCCTGAAGATTTAAGAAGAAAATCAAGAAATTAACTGTACGGTATGAATAAAGGATATGACCAAAGTCTATCAGAATGACTCGAGTCACTGTCAAAGTGACTTGTAGGCAAGGCTCCTGGTTCAAGTCCCGAGTTTTGAAGTCTGTCCATTCAGTTTAATCAATGAAAATTCAGTGAAATACATTGGAATAATTTCAGGGGTGGCAGTGGAAAGTCTGGCCCATGACTTCTGGATACATAATTAGAATGAAGAACTCGTGTCCAAGAGTAAGGTTCTGTTAATATACCTGTGCTGCTTTGCTGTGTGACTGTCAACGCTGCAAAACCTTGGTTGAAGGACAACAGGTCCTTCAGGTGAAAGAAATATTTCAGTGACCAGGAAAGGAGAAGATGGGGGGAGGAGGAAGGCAGAGGTATAAAGCAGGATAATCAAACGTTACAGAACATTGCTCAGTCATGAGCTCATAGCAATCACTTTTTTCCTGACAGAGAGGAGTAAAGGTTAAGCATCAACCGTGCCTCAGCCAGCATGGGCTTTCCAGTGTGATGCAGTTGCTAAGCTCTCCACAATTGGCATCCAAACATGTGCGTGTAGAAAGCAACGTGAATCATCCTGGAGTAATGATAACTGAAGAGACATAAGGAATAAAACAAACAGTCAAAACTCAGTGAGGCACTCTTAAACTTCGTTTGAGAAAGAAAAAAAAAAAAAAGGTCCACCCTCAGGTCTCTAAAAATAGTCACAGAAAAGTACCACTTCAGACAGAAAAATGCTTTGCTTCCTTGGGCCTGCGCAAGAGGATGCCTGCTGACAAAAACCACTCAGGTTGTGAGAGGACAGATACATTTGATTTTGCGCATGAAGAATTTCACGGTTGCATTTGTAAAGCTCATATAGCTACTACAAGCTCTGAAGTCATGCTTTCATACAGCGGAGCTGGATGGCAACCTTTACAGTCCAGGGGATAAAAGGCAGAGAAAACACCTCTCTTTTCATAATGCCTTTTATGTTCAAGCCAGTCTGTGGCGTGAGCTAAATCAGCTGGAAATATTTTATAGATTTTTTTTCTGGTAAGACAAGCTGGTCCGTGAGAGACTGTGCTGATCAAGAAAGCAAGGCACAGTTATCTCCCAGCGAGAGTTCAATCAGCTCGGAAACTCACAGCTGGCTCGAAAGGAGGGACATATAAGCAGGAGGTAAAGTTCAGTGCAGCAAAGCGTATTAAGAGGTGAACGGGATGGGATGAAACATAATAGATGAATGAACGACACAGGGAGTTGGAATCTGTTCTGCTCATCACCGCCAAAGCAGGACACCCTGCGTGAGCCAGGGAAGCCAGCTCAGGGCTGCTGTTGGGTTGCACACTTACTGTGTGGTGTAGAATTCACCCCCTGGGGAACACAGAAATGCAGGATATTCTTCAGTCAAGGGGCCTTGGGATTGATGGGTTCGGCCAGGTTTCTCCAGAGTAACTGATATATAAAAAGAGGGTGCAAATCGCAAGCATCATAAGTGATGCTTACCACCCGCCCACCCCCCAAATTTTACGTGAGTTTTCATGCCGAACAGGAGCTATTAGAAGCTATGGAAGTCTTACAGAAAAGATGAGAAAAAGCAATATCCCATAGCAGAAAGGAAGATGCATTTTTGCCACCTTCTGCACCAGAGAAGCTGGGTGAAACCACAGCTTCTAAGATCTAACAAAGGAGAGGTATGGATGAAAGATCTTTGAAAAGTAATTTTAAGTAATATCATTAAAAATACAACTGTTGAAACCAGTGTGCAACATCTGTGATTAATATATTTTGCTGAATTTGACCAATAGTATAATCCTAGTCAAGATGAAACTTCTGAGACAAGAGTGGTTTTGGTACCTGAGAATATTTGATTTTTTTCCCCCATGGAAAAAAAATCAATGGAGTACCATAAACCTGTGACAAATTTAGTTTATCAGCAGCTCATCAGGAAAGGAGTAGAGCAGAAGAGTGAAAAACAAAGTGATAGAAGATGTCAGGCTTATAGCCCGGATGACCTAGTACTCCTATTAAGTAGTTTCAGTACTGCTTTCAAGGAGTGCCATCCATGGAAGAGGAATTATTACTTTCTTGNAAGTGAAAAACAAAGTAATAGAAGATGTCAGGCTTATAGCCCAGATGACCTAGTACTCCTATTAAGTAGTTTCGGTACTGTTTTCAAGGAGTGCCATCCATGGAAGAGGAATTATTACTTTCTTGGCTAAATATGACAGTATAATGAGCATTGTACAGATTAAAGAGGAAGGAGCAGAATAAAGGACAGAGTTCAGATGTTAGACATGCGTTTTTAGGGCTGTGCAGGACAGTGACATTCAGCAGTATTCTCTGAGGACATAGGCCTCAGAGAAAACAAATAAGCGCATTGAAATGAGTTTGAAGGATGCTAAAGCCAAAACTATTTGTTTGCATACCAAAGTGGGAGGATTTAATCTAATAGTTCCTGCAGGTGGTGTGTAGATCCTAAAGGCGTGAGAAAGGACATCAGACCTGTGGCTCTAAATGTAAACAACACATGGAGATTCCACCCTCCTTCTCACTAGAAAAATTACGGAGAAGTTCCCAAATCCTGAAACTCATTATAGTGTTTGGGACCATTCTGTCAAACTTGGTGCTCTTTTTATGATTTTATTAGGGTGGAAATACTTACAGAATCACTCATGCTGCCTATGTTTGTGTAAAAGAAGTGTTGCACTTCATTTCAGTTCTCTTAATCATGAGCCTGCACACTAATGAGGCGTTGAGCATAGAACAGGAATTGAATATTCATTCACTACAGCTAAGGAAGCTGGGAATGGTGGCACCCATATATCCTCATCAAAAAGTGGGCATCCACCCAATCTTTATATAAGCTTTTCACTTCAGTGAAGGTTTTCTAATAACAAGGTGACAGTGGGACATATAAATCATGCCAAATATTTCATTATATTGATAAAAGGCATTCCTTAATGCCTTGCTCCATAAAAATAAATGCACTGATCAAATGCTTCCGTTAAAACAAATATATTTTGTGTACCTCATATTTCTTTGAGAAGCGATAGCAGAAAGTGAGGAGATCAAATGGCTGGGATGTAGATGTAGCAGCCTGAGTTCAACAGGAAGAGCAGAGACTGTGTCTGGAAATCTTTTTTGGATTGTTTGTTTGCTTGCTTTATTAGAGGTGTTTTGTGAATAGTTAACAATTCATTAGGGACATTGGTTTTGATTGAAATGTTTATAGAATTAAAGAAAACAATATTCTCTACATGTAAAATCTAATTCTATTATAAAATGAGTGGAGGAACACGGTCACATCCCTATTGAACTGTACTGGGGTGTTCCATGTGCAAATCCTTAAGGTCACAGAATGATGAGATACTGCACTGAAGGGTCATATAGGCACCAAGCAAAATTACGTATTTAGAGAGGACATTCCAGACTGTATTAGAGCCTATTGCTCTGTTGTTATGGCATAATGTTACACTTAAGGTTAACCATAAAATATCCAGTCCTCCTTTATTGAGGTAGATATAGCAGGCAATGCGTAATATATAGGGGATCTGATCCTTTTTATTTCTTTTTGGTTTTACTTGCACACATTGGATTTCAGCTACAACCCAGTTTCAGGTCTGTAAAGTATACAAGGTGCTTTGAAAAGGCTGTGTTCTCATTTCAGCAATTCTGTCTCAAGGTGGATCAGAGACAAATGTGTATTCTACTAGTTTTCACTTCAGCCTTCAGGTTATCTACTTCCATCTGCAAACAGGCAGCCTAACAGAAGAAGCTTGTGCTTTCTCTTAAGCTCCAGGGCTTAGCCTCAACTGTTATGTATAACCGGGAGGAATAGGAGGAATTTATGGCGTTCATTCATATGGTCTGAGAGATCCTATCAGCGAAGAGAGGGATGGATCCGTGCCTACTTTAAAGCCCGATCGCACCCTGAGACTGACATAATTCTCCTCTAAACCAAGGTCAACTTAACCCTCTTTGCACATAAAACCTTCAAAATGCCATGGACCTGGAACAGCCAAAACAGGGCTGAAATCAGCTCAGCTTTTACTGTGTTTCAAAGTAAGAAATATATACATATTTCAATAAGGAATATTCTGTATAGCAAAAATGAAAATTTAAGATTTCAGGGCAGGTCCAAATAAATAAAAATAGCACACTGAAAATCATCTTTGTGTAGCACCACCTCTCAAGTTTCTATATTTTACCATCCCAGCGATGAAATGTCCACTCAAGTTGTTGCAACAAGTACACAGCGAAGTACCCAGAATGGCATCTCAGAAATGTTAAGGTAACCTACAAAGCAGAAGTTGGTGGGAAATATATGTTTCACAGATACCAACAACAGTATCTTTGTTCTTTTCTGTGAGAAATATCTTGGTTGAAAGGATGTGTTTGCAGGTTTGCGTTAGTATAACCCTAGTGACTGTGGAAACACACAAGAGGCTAATTGGTACCATGCAGAAGGTTTGCTCAGGATAGATACTGGAGCATCACTAGTGTATCTGAGGCAGGAGGGGTGGGGGGACACAGAAAGAGAATTTTGGCTTCCACAAAAAAATACTAGCCCACTTCGTCAATGTTGTAGGTTTTCCCTCACTGTAGGAAGCAGGAAAAGAACAAGGTGCCAATATAGAATCTAAATATGAGCTTGAGTATGATTTTGACTGAAAACAGTATCATATTCCAGCAGCTATGTATCTTCAACCAACAATAATACAATATCCTCCAGGCAACTCATGGGTCTATAACAGTTTATGTCTGCTAAAACATTGGCCTTTGAGTCTCAGACCTCGTTCTGGTGAATATCTACATATCACCCTGACACTCCATTCCCAAACATTAATTATTCTGGTCCTGTCATTTTTATACGATATGCACCAATTATTTACACATTTTACACCTTGCTTGCACAGTGGAGACTAGATATTTTGTAGGGAAGAATAGAGACATGTCTTTTAATTTTTTTGTGTATTTCAATAGTGAAAAATACAAATGCAAAAAGAATTAAGAGCCCTGGGAAATTTGTTGGCATTGAGAACTTCTATTTACCAAGAATAACTATGGGCCTCGTGGGACTTCAAAACCGGGCAGCTACATTACAGAAGGGAAGGTCCCACACAACTATTTCTCATATAGGAATCTCTACACAGAAGGAAATTAGAATCAATCTAAAGCTTTGAGATTTTGTCCTCTTTCAACTGTGGGATCGGAGGTTGTCATGAAGCATTAATACTAAGCAGGGAAGAACTAAGCAGCCTGGTTCCTGCAGGGTCAGGGAGTGTTTACCCCAGCCAGTGGTGTCAGCTGGTGTCACTCCCCATCCCGGAGAACGAAGCAGCTTCTCGTGAAGACAGGCAGTTCGGCCAAAAAAAAAAAAAGGGAAATGCACTAAATCCAGAAATCAATTTCTGCTACGTGTACCAAGTGCCTCAACATACGTAGCATGAGCAGTGTGAAGATCCAGCTACTGCATCATTTGTTCCTTTTAATTACCATGCTTGTATTTTTTAGCAGCCTGGGAGGAAGAAAAGAGGGCAGGAAAGGGCAAGAATCTGCAAATGGCGCCCTCAGTTTTATTTACCCGCATCGTCCCAATTCCGTTTGTTGGCTTTGGCTCCATGCCACGTGTTGGCCAACTGTCAGGGCATCAGACATGCATTAAAACAGAAATTTAGGTGGTAATTATGATTAATGTGAAAACGCATCTAGCTAACATAATGATACAGGGCCAGACTCTTCAGCCATGACTGTTCTGCGTACAAATTGCCTGTAACACTGGCAGAAATCCTAAATAAAGAGTCAGGTTTTACCATCCTGAAATCAATGGGACAGAAGTGATGCTTTTTGGAAGAATAAAATATAAAAAGTTGGAGGGAAGGAGAAACACGATGACAAATAATTCCCTAATATCTTTGTGATTATTAATGAATGATTGATAGCAAACGTGCTGATACTCACATGATTAAACAGGTTTCAGAAGTTGCGGATTACTTCAGTTAGTAAATAATTGCTGAGCTGCGGTGCACCATGTTTCCTCCCTTTAGCTCCCACTCATTTCAAGTACCTTCTTCTAAAATCAATATACAGCAATCTGGTTTATATTTCACCGTGTTTGTGATACTTGTTTGCTGCTGGTGAGTTACTTAATGCTTCTGACTCTGTCCTTGATGCCATCACATAAATGTTCCCTGCCTAGCAACACTAAAAATGTGACAAAACCCCATAAAAATAATGAAACCTGGATGACTTAAGTTGATTATTAGAGGATGGTTGGTTGTTGGGAGGGGTTACCTTCCTCAGGCAAGAAACCCAAGTGGAGTGGAGTGTAAAGGCAGCAGGTCCTGCAGGGCAGCATCTGCCCTGAAGTGCAGTAGGTGAGCTCCATCTCAGCGTCATGTTAGTGCTGCTGTGAACTCCACATTTAAATGCCCCGTACTGCCTCCAGCTTAGATACCCTTCTGTTCGCAGCAGAAACTTTTAGCTCCGAATACAAAGACCTTGTGAGTCAAGCTACAGGAGCTCAGTGTGCTCAGTGTCCAACGGCTCTAATAGTATTTCAAGAGAAAGAAAGGCAGAAATACCATTCCTGTTTGCTGCACCAAAGTCAATAGCTGAAGGGCAGTGCTGCTAGCTGATTGTAAACATTGGAAGTTGAAGGTGTTTTCTGTAGGCAAACATATTTTGAGGGCATTTAGGCCTACATTCATTTCCAAATTCAGGATAAAAGGAGAAGGACTAGTGTAGTGATTAATTATTTAAGTTGATTATACATAAAATTTCTCATCGGGCTATTTCTGAACATAAATATAACAGGTTTTAAAAGTCTGATTTACAAAAAAAAAGTTCAATAATGTCTAGTCCAGAAAGCTTACTTTATTTTTCATGTATACTGAAAGAAAAATTCAGGTATTGAACATAGTAATTTCTTTTATATTCCACTTATTCACAAGGACTTTTAAATTACCATGAAAAATAAATTATCCATTTCCATTTTGCTTCCCAACAACCACGTGAAGACAACAGATAGGGTGAAAGGAACTTCTCAATAATTACCAAATAATTTATGACCAAATAAATTTGCAGACAGCACCAATTTAATAACCAACCAAGACGTGACAGTACAAAAAGATTTGTGGAGGTAACCTCATACCTGAGAGTGGTCAATAACATTTTAAATTAAAGATCTCTCTCTTGTGGAAGCCAACTAAAAGCCTAAGGAAAGGATTTATTAACTCATTTGTCATTAAACCCAGCATTTTCTCAATACACTAGAATTACTGGAAAGTTCATGTAGCCAAACACAAGAGGGGTCAAAGTATTCCAGTCTTGTAAGTGAGGTTACGACTGCCCTCTTTTTGCAGACAGGTGCCCTAAGAATTAGATTTCCTGTGATCCCTTCTGCTGCCTCGGCCTTACAAACGCTTATAAATTACAACAAAAACGCTATTGAAATGACTGCAGAATTTATCACCAGCACACAAGCAGTATTTGTCATTACAAGAAGACAGACATATACATTCCCAAATTGTGAGTAACTTGGGAATACAAGCAGTCTGACACAGCTTCCATTACTGTGACTGGCAACAGCTTTAATAACTAACTACGCGGGGGAAAAAAAATAAGCTGTCTGATGAGCTGATATAGTATTTGACAATATTTCCATTTTTAGGTTACGACAAAGCATAAAAATGTCAGTAAAGTGCAAGGACAAAGTGATCTTGCTCTAGAAGACCATAACTCTTACTGATCTTGGTAGGAGTTGTGTCACACTAAACTTCAGACAAGTGAAAACTGTGCATTTCCGGATTTCTCCTTTGAAAAATTATTGCATATTTCATTATCTCAGCATATTCATTATTGCTATAAGTTTTTATTGAAACCTATTATGCTACAGTAGATCCTTATTTGCAAAAATGGACAATTTATTTGAGCGAGCGTGTTTGTACGTCTGATGGCTTTTAGGTCTGCCGCATGGAACGAATAGAGGCACCTTCTGGAAATGCCCTTGGCAGATGCCAGGCACGGGTATTTCTGGCATTTCCAGAAAGTGCCTTCAGGTAGGATGATCCGCTTATACATGTTGCTATTTGAAACTTTCTTTCTCTCATGTACTTGAGGAAGGCTGGATAGCCACAGGGTCACAGAGGTGGGAATTTGAAGTGCTGAATGTAGTTGGAGGTCCCAAAGAAAGCAGCGGGCACGGTTCGAGCAGAGGAATTGCTGCTGTGCTGCCTCCGGACGGTGCAGTTTGAGCCTGGTGCCTGGGAGGGTGAGCTCCTGGGAAGGTGCGATCGGTTCCTTGTCAGTCTGAAAGTCATGCGTTGTAGCGTGACCTAAAGCCAACTGAAATTAGAGAATTTAAAGTGGGCCTTTTCTTGAAATATAAGGGCATATACAATTTTAACCAAACTACCTTTGTTTCATAGATAAACAACAGCTGCTAAACAAACAGAGCCTTCTAAGAACTATTTGTTTCCAAGCCTCTCAGTTTAGAATTAATTTTTCTGGGAAATAGTTATAATGTCACAGCCAATACATTTTTGCCCCATGATACTTACTTTGCAAAATGAAAACCAACAGTTACAGCTTTAAGAGGCAACAAGCACAGCAACTACTTAACAATTTGTTCTTGGCAGGATCTGACCATGTCCCAATACCCTACAGATTAATGTTTTTATAAAGGAAAAATGCAGTATTCAGCAGGGAAGGAGATTATTGCTGGCTGGAGCGCAAAGCAGAACATTGCTTCCTCTGTTCGCTTCTAGCACAGTATCTCTCCTTGAAACTCAGCTATCCCACCTCCGCAAGAAACCTGCATCGCAGGCACCCCTTCAAACAGCAGATATCCCAACCGCTGTCCTGGAAAACACTTTGTGAGAGGGATTTTGCACAGTTTTACTTGCAAACTCTATTACAGGCTCCCTGTGCAGGACAGAGGAGGATGCACATCTTGGCTTTCTATCAGCTCCGCTCACTCCATCATTACTTCAGGACTTTGACCCTTTCCACGTGCTGGATATCAGAGCCAAAGCAAGCATGTATGAGTAAGGTTTTCACGCTCTGCCAAGTTTGACGATGTATCTTTTCTCCATGGGAAGAATGATAGCAATTCACAGAACAGACAAATGAAGGGACTTAATAAGGCAACCCCTGGATCTGGTCCCATGTGTCTGCGCTGCTGGGTCACCGCTCCAGCAGCAAGGCCCAGTGTAAGTCCCATGACATGTCAGGAGGATGTATAAAGGGTGAGAGACTCTGTCTCTGCACTGAAGCACGGTGTGACACACAGAAATTCATCAGGTCTACTCCGCCGCAGTGCAGTGCAGGCTGTGGACCACAAGCAGTCCTCTTATAACTTTGCAGATTACCTTGATCCAGGGTCATAGTGTGGGAACCATTATTCAAGATAGTAAGCAATAAAATAGTAGATTAAAAAAAAAAAAAATCTCATTCCACATATACTACCATACAACATCATCTTCCGCTGCAGTGCTGCCCCAGCAGATAATGTTGAGCCTGTGGCTCCCTCTGGGGAAATTAAATCAATTTATTCATCAATACACAGCAGGTTTTTTGTCAAAGGTTAACAATTTGTTACAAATTTTTCATTAGTTTGCATCTATATAGAGAGAAAGAGGAAAAGCTCCTTTTCCAGCTGTACTTCAACTACATAGAAAGGAAAGCAAAGACATTTTAATATGTTTCTGGATTTATTTACATTTAAACTTCACCCAGAGTAATGTTTCCATGACTCTGCGACTCCAGCTCTCCCTAGACTGATGCACCACAGACCACTAACCCCTGCAATGGAAACGGCAGTTTCATGGAGGTGAACCAAGGCTGTGTTAGCCCTTTGCTGATCAGATAATCAGAGAGAAGTATTTTGAGGCAGAGTTATGTAGATGGATAGAAATAAAGTAAGAAGTACACAGAAAAGATCTGGAAGTGTTTAGATTAGGACAGATTGACTTTATCTACAGGACAGGGTAAAGTAATTACAGCCAAGGTTCTAAATCTGTTCACAGCAAGTAGGGTATTTACTGTTGACTACAGGAAAATCAAATCGGACCTTGGACACACTGATGGTAAGAGTGACAAGGGACAGGTATTTCTGTGAGCTGCCCATTTAACATGCAGAGACTTGCTACATCAGTGTCAAAACTGCCTCATTTTTCAAACTATAGGGTTGTCTCTGCTTAATATGCTTCATATTGATAAAATGGTTACGGTTCCTACACACTTGCAGTATGTACAGGGATGGTACCAGGAATAAAACCCACCAAGAGTACAGCTAAGGTTAGTTAACCTTGAAGGTTATTGCCCTCTCAGAGTGAGAAATATCTGACAATCTCTTCACAAGAATTTTTTTATAATATTAAACAGGATCACAGCAGTACCAAACAGCAGCACTACCATATTTTTAATCAGAGATTGCTGCGACCTCTATGTATGCTGTGCAAGAAAGGACTGTTAGGATGGCAAGGATGAATTTTCAACAGCCTTCAGGCTTCAGTCCATGCTGCCACTTGTGTCCATCATTCAGCAGTAAGAAATATTGAGAGGAATTAATAATGAAGCAGAGGGCTGTGATTGCCCTTAGGCCTTCCAAGAAATGTGCTCGGGAGCAGCATTTGCATTGAAGCTCTCAATATATTTTGGACGTAGTTCATGAAAGCTCTAGTGGTCCATGCCAGAGCGACAGCAATGCCTCTGCTTACTTCATTTTGGGGCAGTCATTGCCTATGAAAGAAATCAGCAAGGCATAATTCTGCATAGCAGAATGGTGTCTTGTCTAGACACCTAGACCTTCTCTGGTTTCTGATGTTTTCCACTTCTAATAATGCCAGAAATTCCCTGAAAGACTTGGTTAAAGGGGTTTTAATTTTTCTGGTTCTACAGAGATATTAAAAATGCCATGTCCCTTACAAAGAATAGGGAAAGATCTGGGGTAATGCCACTGAAATCAGCGAAGTCAACTTGTGTTTGTAGACCACATGTTCCTTTTTTTTTGTAGTATCGCCAGTTAAAAACCCTTGACTAAACTTAATGAATCTCTTTCTTAATTCTAGAAATATGAGACTTAACTGACTCAGGAAAAAATATCATGAAGAATCCTATTTTACAACAGAATCTTGAATGCTTCTTTAATAAGCAAATTTATTGCAGTTCGTGGTTTTCATTTCCTCACAAAAACCACAGCAGAACAGATCTTCTCAATCAAATGCATTATTGGCCCTGCTCCACCATCCCATTAACTGCGAATCATAAGCTAGCACTGAAAAATAAACTTGATTTACTTTAAGTGGAAAGAGAACAGAATATAAAAGTAGCTGAAGTATTTCAGGTGCTGAAAAAGAAGGCTACAGGGTTGAATTTTAATTCCGAGTAAGTGATCTGGAGCACAACTCACGCTTGTTCCTAAATACGACGGTGCTTGCTGTGCAAAGGCTTTCTGCTCCTGGTTTAATGCATGCGACAGCTTCACTGATGGGCCCTCCTAGGTCTCTAGTGCTGTGCTTTGGATTTAGTGCTCCAAACAGTTTGAAGAAAAATGCCATCCCCCTAAGAGTGTTAATTATATGGCTCTTAGAAGTTAATTGATTACAATCTCCCATTATTCATTATCTAAGGCATTACACCTGTAGCTCTAACTGAAGTATTTATGATTCAATCCAACAGATAGTTGCCTATGCCAAACTCCAGGCATGATGTGCCTGTACCAAAAAGTACGAATGTAATGCACTATAAAACTACCACGAGCAGACAGCTGGTAACTTCTCAGCGAGCTGAGGACAAGCAGAGCCTGAAGGACAGCAAACTGCAGTTTATACAAAGGAAGGAGGAGACAGGTTCAAGGGCGCAGACTTTGAACGGCTTTGGTGAGCCAGGCACACCCACTTCCTTACCAGCAGGGTTAAAGCCATGCAGAAGGCAACTGAGGTGTAAGGAAAAGATGAAAACAAGTTTACCCAACATATACTAAGTGGACACAGCATGCTACATGCTGAAAAATAGCCTTATGCTTATGAACATTGAAGAGACACATCCAACAAACCCCTCTGAGATGCTGGGTGTATCAGTTTGGCCATGGCAGGGGCATGAAATTTGGTCAACGGACTTTTTCCATGAAGGAGCACAGACAACACACTGCCCCTATATAAAGCGTAAATGTATCTTAAAAGATTGCCTCTCCTGTTCACGCTACTGCCACTGCCACAGCCACTGGAGGTGCCAGAGTAGCAACCATATGGGAACAGGAGAGAAATGAATCTGCCTGAATCACTTAACAAACATGTGCTTGGACTGATAGGCTTTATTTAGGGCTTTGAAGTCCTAAAACGAACATCCAAATCAAAGACAGCTAGTGCGGGCAGAGGAGCAGAAGGTTATTGACTCAGACAAACAGTGCTTGACGAGCGGGGAGCTGAACGCTGCAGCGGCTGCCGTTTCAAAATGGGTTATACAAGATCGGATTCACCCCCCCACAGGCAGCACAGGTGTACACAAGAGAGACGCATCCTGTTGGGATTAGCTGTTTGAATTAACATGGAGTTTTCCACTTTCGATGAGACCCAATAGATGCAGGCAGCAGAACCGGTAACACCTCTTGCATCCTTATGAGTTTTAGTAAAGCCCACTAAAGTCAACTGAAAGGAAAGGGGGAGGAAGGTACCTCAGTGACCTTTCCTATCCCACAAACATCAACTTGCCTCATCTCCGGCAGAGCTAGTAAAACACGGGCGATAGCAACACAGTGAACCACTGGGAATTTCTGTGGTTTCCTGGTTCTTATTATTGTTGTTATCCTGTGGCTGTTTTCATGCATCCTTCAAGATAACGTGAAGGTGAAGTCCTGATTACCAATAGCCAAACTTTCGCTGTCTCAAAAAGGGGCAAGTTTCAACCTGAGACAGAAACCCAAGAAAAATATGAGGGAAAAACACATAAACGTAGCAGATAAAAGGGAGAATAATCACGTCCTAATTTTAAGTTGCAGCCTTTACCATACCCACTACTCCTCCTTCCTCCCAGTGTTTGTTGCACAATGCGACCAAATCGTGCATTTAAGTTTATTAAAGTTCCTTCCATCTGCAGATGGAGCAGCAGCTTCTATATGCAAATTAAGAGTGAACAATTTAAAAGATACTTTATCTGATATTTGTAATAGGAATGTTCATAGGGAAAAATTTACACACTTTTAAAGGAAAAAATGGGTAACTTGTGGTAGCCTGAGGGCAGGAGGAGCTGACACAATGTTATTGCACGCTTTATGCCCATGCAATATTAATGCAATCACCATGACAACCGTGACATCCTCTGAAATTATACACCTTTACAATTACGGAACGTCTTTTGAAGGAAAAACACATCTGCAGCTTGCAGGGAGACTGCTGTAATCTAAAATCTACCTCCTCTTTTTATAAGCATGCAAACATTTCTTCAAAAACTCTTTCTTCTAAACGTTATCATTATTAGTTTCTAATTTGCGCCTGACCTCAGCTTAACCGTGTCTGTCTTCTTTTTTCCCATAGCGAAAAACAAATATATGCTTTAAATTTACACAATTATTGTTTAAAGGCAACTAGTCATACAAGAAAAAACCAAAAAGTCTGCAGGAAGGAGCTGACCAAATTCTTATAAAAATTGAAAGGTTCAACATGTCAAAGCCAGTCACTGCTACGTCCACCAGCGACCTTGCTTAATCAGGAGCTAAGGCAGAATGCATCATTTCCATATCTATAGTGTTAGTACAGTGTTTTCAGTGAACAAATAATCTGAATCACACTGAGAGTGGTGTGGGAATCTATATAACCTGAGGGCCTGAATAGCAGCCATAAAGTAATTGCTCAGTACAGTAATATAAAGGCCACCAGACACCATGTCATGAGAATGTTATCCTTTTCATAATGTATTCAGAAAAATCAAACTGACATAAGCAGGCTTTAGTAACGATGTCTCACTCCTAGCAGAATGCCTCATGTGGATTACATACACTGCAGTCCTCTTCTTTTTATAGTCTCATTACAATTCCTTTCAAACTGAAGCCAGGCTATGATTCAAATGCCCATTCCTCCGCTCATTTCAATATGAAGTGAAAGCATCCAGTACCTCAGGTTTATTAGAAAGAAAACAAAGACTTATGAAATGAGAAACAGTGAAAATAAAGTGCTAAATGTCCTGCCCCCAGCAGAAACCGGGGTGGAGGTTCAAGGTAGCAGCTACTTACTTTTATTGCCCTGCTGCTGAGGGAGGACGCGCTGGATGGTGTCGGAGGGATATCAGATTCACTTTGTGTGGTAGCTGGTACTTCGCATCCAACAAAAATATGTTAAAAGCATTCAAGAGTTTCCATGCCTCTATTTATCTTCATACGAAGCTGCAGATACAGAAGAAAATAAGACAAAGAGAGGACTCTCTGATCCATTAACATCAAGTTCAAAAGTCCAAATCCTTTCACTGGGTGAGAGACTGGTTTTAGACTTTTCTCTAGTATCTATCTTCACCATGTCCTGGTTGGACACACTCATGGATCTAAACCTTTATTACCACCCATTCAGCCTTATAAACCACTCCAGCATAAGCACAGCATATTCAGAACTTACACTGAAACACACTGATGTCAATAATAAGATACCCACTCTACTACATCGACAGAATTCTGCACCACTTTATCTTCCTTACAGCCCAAACAGAAGGCAGGAGCACGGCTCTGGTGCCAGCAAGAAGAAGGGTGGCTGCTCCTGCCCAGAGCGTTCAGCAATTAGAAACCTACGACGCTGATCACAGTCATGGACAGAGCTACTGATAAAAACTATCCAGCATCCTCACAGTTGTACCCAGCTGAAATATTGGCTCCATCATGTGCCTGGCTTTGTGCCCCCAGTTAGGGGAANACCCCAGTTAGGGGAATATAGAAAACACTGCCTTTCAATTAATTCCTGCTGTCAGCAGGCTTATAGCAGGTATGAATTTGATCCAGTGACACAAATTCTTGAACATAATTTAGGTCTTTTCCTGACAGTGACTGACTGATGCAATATGGGGTAAGAGATGCTAAGGAGAGAGGGGGAGCCTCGGAGAGAAATACTCGCCGTATTGCTCAAACTTCTGCATGCTTTGCCCCAGTAAGCACCATAGCATGGGTGATCAACTATGGTCTAAGTATAAAGGTAGACAACAGTCTTACACTTTCTGATAATAAATTATAAAACCAGCATAACTAACCAAGAAATGCAGAACAGACCAAATGCTTCTCTCTACAATCCTTCCCCCCCCCCAAAAAAAAAAAAATTAAAAAAAAAA
>RSEF01000001.1:13114319-13171747 GCA_003993805.1 Himantopus leucocephalus | reverse complement strand
CCCACGTCCCCAGTGGCTGATTTGGCCTAAACCACGACACAGAGGACGTGGGGAGGAAATATTTCCTCTGTATCATCACCCACATTATGGAGATGTCTTGGCTTATCACAAGGGCCAGGGTTGTCCCAGGAGCATCGAGAGGAACAGTATGGTTAGATCTACAGGACAACCTTTGTTGCTTGTAACTCTCCCACTCTTCTTCAGTGCCATTTCTCTCACCTCCAGCGAAGTTAGCAGCTCCATATTCCACACTGCTGCTTCGAAGAATTTTTAAAACAGATGTTGTTGTACAGGTGTGTGGGGTACTCGGAGCAGAAAGGAAGTCTGCCGTGAAGAATTACAGCAGATAAAAAAAAAAAGCTCCATTTCCTTTGCCGCATTCATTGGTGCAGTTGTGCTGTTTTGCTTCTGCCGCAGGTTTGTTGTTGCTGTGAAATAGAATATTGATTGGAGAAAGTACAAAGAAGGCATTCACAAAAGCCCGAAATGTCGAAATTGGTAAGTATGCCAATTTTAGGGAACATCTGATCTAGAATACTTCAAAGAGCATTTGATCTTTGCTTTTTTCCCCCTCCTCACCCACAGACATAAGCAGCTGCAAATCTATGTTTGAAAAAAACAAGTGATCAGTTGCGCAAAGAAAAAGATGTTAACTTGAAAAGTTGTTTTATGTCTCTTATTGCTCATTGCCAGACACGGTAAATATTTGCCTGGAGTATTTACTTTTACTTTGTTAAGGTATAGGTCCAGATTCGTTAACATACCCTACCTGCTCTGTACTATCCCAAAGATGAAAATCAGCCATAAACTCTGCTGAGAAAAAACTGATTACGCTTGCTTTGTATGGACAGAATGAAATAAAACAGCAAGAATATACCAGTCAGTGTAGACATAAAAATCTGTCTGCTGGTAACAGACAATTTGCCTTCCTAAAATGGTAAGCTTTAAATGGAAAATGTGTCTCTTGGCTACTGACGTAATTTCCATCTTTCCTATAACATTGAGATATGTCTCCAAAATTGCATATTCTGATAGTAGTTCATGTTTTTCAAAGGTCACTTATATCACATTTCCAAATCTGTTGATGATTGAGCTTAAACACCAGGGGAATGATTCTCTTAATGGCTTTGTCTGTTCAGTGTCTATTTCTCTTTACTTCCTGAAGGAAATCAAATCATGAGGAATATTTAAGTCCCTGGTCACACATGTGAATGTTTCATAAGTGACTTCTGTATTTATTTTCCTAAAAGAAAAGGGATTCATCACCTCTGAATTACTCTGTTTATAAAGTGTTACATCCAAAGCATAGAAAAGTCAATTTAGATCTTCTGAATAACATTAGTAGAGTTAACATCAGGCCTTAAGTTGTTTACTGGCGAACAAAGGTATCCCTGTATGCCTGGGTTTTTAGATTGAAGGCCATTGAACTTGTTCATTGTGAATAATTTAATGATTTGAACATTATTTGTTGTACTTTCAATGCCAGATACATGTCAAAGAGGTCTTGGAAGGCCATTTCCTCATTTTATCCTCACCTCCCTTACTGTTACACATTGCAGCCCAAAAAGACAGACAAGTACATATACAACAAACCTAGGCAGTACATACAAAATCTGTATGTTATTCAGCTGTTTTCTTTATAGCTCTTAGCGCTTCGCCTGAGCCGTTAATGGAACTGTCTGTCTACTACCTCCGCCAGATCAAAAAGCATCGGTAGGTACAAGAGCCGTCTACTGGTTGTCTTTCCCTCTCTATTTATAGCTCTCTTCTATTAGATGATCTTTAATAGATCATCTCTATTTTTTTCAGGAAATATAAGGTGAAAAGTTCTCAAAATTCTGTGTGTGTTTTGATATACTCATCTTTAAAAAAACACAACCCATCATCCATCTCAGTCATAATTAGCAATGCAGTTTTGAGGTTGTTTAGCTAGAATCCCCCTTTACTGAAGGTCTTGCAACATTTTAAAAGGTTTTGAGGTTTTTTTATTATTCTTGAGATAAAAAAAAAAAAAATAAATATTGTCCCAACAGATAAATGTTTTCATATTGCTTTCAAGACAGTGTTGTCTTTAGGAAAGAAACAGTCAGAAGACCACCAGATTGCATTGTTCAAGCAACAGAAATATGCTGTTGGGAACCCTTCTTGCTAGACTTTGGCTGTGATGTCTATTTAGTCACACAATTTAGTCATGCAACATCCCCCCCTTGGACCCATCTGAAAACAGCAATACAATATTTTGAGGGCAGAATTATAAGCAAACCTACCTGAAAGTAATAAGGATGCCTGGCAGTGAAGAGCACATGTCTTCACGTCACTTTTGATCGCAGCTGAAATATGAGGCTGCAAACAGTGTAGAAAGTTTCCGACACACCTGGAATATTCTTAGATCCCAAATACCAAAAGTTGAATCAGTCTCAGTAACCGAAGGCACCCTATGTTAACAGCAAGTACAACTCAGATCTATCAGCATAAAGTGGCCTTCACTGGATACTCATTATTCTGTTGTTTAAGACTTGAACACTGAAATGCTGGGAAATTCTTCATCTTTTTCATTGTTGCAGTTTCTAAACGAGTAAATGTTCATTTGCTTTTGACACTTAGAGCCAATGTAGCTTATTAAACAAATGAATAGAGTTGGCGTCAGACATACAGAAACTCTTAGTCCTAGTGTTAGGCAGAACAAAGTCAGAGGGTCACTGTCTACTTCTTTTCAAGACAGAAGCGAAATAATTTTACATATAATGAGACCTGTTCAACATGACAGAACACAGATAACTTCATGAACTGCACAAGTATCCAAAATACGAAACACAGACATAAGCCCTCCTTAAAGAGAGAGTCACACACATACGGGAACTTCAGGTTTTGGCTTTTTGCTCTGCAAACTTGCCATAATCTACAGGATTTTTGTCTTTTGAGCAGGAGAGTGACAGTCCTTGATATTTGAATATATTATTTTTTGCCTATGAACACTGGATTCACCCTATGTGGTAGGTACATATACCACCTACGTGGATGGTATGAGATGCATTGAGACAGAATTCTGAACACAGGATGGTCTTTCTGATCTTAACAGTAGGCTGATGTGTTGCCCAGTGACTCTTTTCACTTTCTTCTCCTTCAGTTCCCCACTCATAGGAAGGGAATAATTTTTTTTATTTACTTCTTTTAATAAAGCACTTTGAATGAACATTAATATATTCACACGAGTAAATTCTGTAACACTGCACTGTGAATAATTTCTGTAACATAAAAATTGTAACATATATTTACTTATAAAGAATTAAAGGATGCCATTTATATGAAACTTGAAATGTTTTCACTAAGGTAAACACTTCACCAAATGTTAAAAAGCACAATGTAAAAGGTGGCTGAAAATTATTAATACAATGAGGACAATCCCTCCTCGTATTGCTGAAGTACACAGGAATATCAAACTCTTCAAACACTAACAAAAATTTCTATCACTTGAAAAAAATGAGGAAGAAAACACATGAGATTCTTCAGCACTGAAATTTAATCACCTCTGTGATTAGACTTCTGTTAGAAGTCCCATGAAGCCGTTAGCACATTTAAACAGACCTAACAACCCCTCCCTGGGGAAAAAAACCCAACACAAAAAATCCCCACAAAACTAAACCATCAAAATTAAGAAAACTCACTGAAATTTGGAATATAGGTTATAATGTCAAATCTTTCTCCTAACATAAAAATACCATTGGCTGTTAAAGTGACCACTTTAAATAGGCTCATGGGTTACAAGTTTCGCTTGAACAAGTACCTTTAGCTTGAGTCAAGGCTCTTCAAAAGAAAAAGTTTTCATCTGCTAAAACCATTATCATTGTTTTCTAGAAAATAGGAGAGTACTTGTAATTGAGCAAACCCTGCACTTCCTTTATTGGGACAATGGAGTAATTTTTCTTCTTGTTGTTGTTTGTTTGTTAGGGTGGATTTTTTTTTGCTATTTTTAAGCAACAAATAAGAATTCTGACAGCCCAAACTAAATGCTAACTTCAGTCACTCACATTATCAGGTGATTTCATTAACTGGAGAAATGAAGGGAATAAGGACCTGCAAAACTGCAGGTTATTTGGCTGTACTGGCATAAGGAACACAACATGAAATACATGAGTTTTATCACTGGATTTATCACTTAAGGGAAAAGTGTATATGAATATATATACAATAGGTGCCCCAAAACAACCCTGCCTTCCTACTCTTAACTATATATTGGCTCAGCCAGACAGCTGACCAGAGATCATTGCACTCAAGCGCAGGATTGTGGAACAAAGAAAATCACTACTTCTGTTCTCAGGACCTAACCCTTGTTTTAGAAAGGTGACATCATTACCAAGCACTAGTAAACTGCAATAAGACTGAGCTGATTTCCTGTTACTTTGCGTACCTCCGTTAAAGATGCATTTTACACTCTGTATTCACAGCCTTGCAGGAAAAGGATGCTTATTTTTAGCAACAGCCTTGAACGTTTCTACCAGTGAGCAGATCTATAAGCAAATAGTCCAATTGCTAAATCCCATTGATCCAACTGGTTTTTTGTTACTGAAGAGCAAAGTTAATTAGACTACAATGGTGGATTTACATAATGCAATCAAGCACCAAAGACTGGAAAGAACTATATAATCATGTTACGTTCTTCTTTTATTACCTTGTTCTTTTTTTCAATGTACAAAAAAAAATCGAGGTCGCAGCTTATTTTTCCAGAGTGATTCACATCTATGGTTATAAAAGCATTACAAAATTCAGACCATGCAATTGAGTCCTGTGGTAGAGATACAGACCAGCTTCAGAAGATTTGACTTCAGAAACCTCCAGCAGCAAACCTACCCTTTTCCTTTTCTTCCTCTGCCAACAGCATCTGTTCTGCCACATTATCTGCCATAAAATTCCTGACAGGAATTATGCAGTATTTCCCATCTCAACTGCTGTTTCCCACAGTTACAGGAAAACTCATTCCAGGTTCTGATCTCTAGGTTAGTACCAAAAAAGAGAGATCATCCAGACTGAACACGGGGCACTGCCATCCGCTCCCTCTGCATGGTGAAGGATGTCCAGCAGTAGTCAGTAAGACATCTCAGTAAAAGTCCTTCTCCAAGAAGTCTTTTCTTTGGTATGATCATCAAACTGAAGATTCTCACTAAAAAAACTGGTTTTGAGGTCCCAGTAAGCTATGTACAGACGTGGGCAACAGTGTGTATCTTCAGACTAAAACAGTTCCTCACCACAAAAACATCTGAGAATTCAGCTTCACCTGTTCCCAGGCTGGCACGTACAATTCACTGTGGGTCATCCAGCAGATTGTCAAAATGCAAACAAAAGAAGGAACAACGTAAAACCAGATTGTCTCATGGTCTGCATTCGAAGGAAGACCATGGGTACCAAGAAAAGAGCAGTTCCTTGGTCATGTTTTCTAATCTGAGCCTCCAACCCCAGAAGACCCCATGGCAGGACACTTCTGTGGCCCCAGAGGAACGGCAGGTGTCCAGGAAGCAGCTGCCCTGGCAGAGGCCAAATAGACTGCCACCAAGACTGCTGGCAACCTCTTCCCAGTCTCCTCCACACACGCAGGCTGGCTGGATCCTTCCCAAAATTGTAAAAATAAATCTTAAGAAATTGTTTATTTCAATGTTTTGTTGGGAGCTTTTTCTGCTCCTACTCCTCTCGCAAACAGCAAACTTTTTGCCAAGAAGGCAGCCCACGTAGAAGGGTTGATACAGAAATCCAGGCTGCTAGACAGGAGAGGTATCATGGAGGAACACTTTGAATCTCCATAGATAAGAGGCCGGCAGCAGTAAGGAGGAATGCCCAGAAGCATCTAGAGGTTTGGTGGTGGCTAAGGAGCAGCCTTCCAGTGTACACGCCTGAGAGTTTTTCACAAGATGTTTCTTAGCCCTGTAGAATAGGGATGACCTTCATGAGAATTAAATGGTCTGAATTAAAAAGCAACATACTGCTTATGCCTTGTATTATGCAGTGTCCTTGTAAGTACCCTTATACACTAGGGGATATTTTCCTTTCACCTGTGAGAAAAGATCAGTGCTTTAGGCAGGGAGAGAGAAGCAATACAGACGAGCGCAACGTCTCGTTGTGCTAGAAGGGAGGCAGGGACGCTTGGAGAAAGGCAGCCTGGGATGAGGCTGAGCCTGCGGACCCCTGCCCTGACGAACAACTCACTGAGGTCTGCCGCAGCTCACAGCGCTCTCTTCCCTGCACAGTGATTTCGAGCACTTGGCACTGCTGGCAGAAAGGCTGTCCTGCAGCATCCTTCTCCGCAGTGAGAAGACAGAAAACACTCTGCCTGTCAACACTGAGGAGTTAGGACCCTCTCCAAGCAAGTGCATGAGCCTCTTGGTTTCCTGGTAGAGCTGAATTGTAATGAAGAGCGTGAATTCATATACTCACACCCTGGAAGATGAGGTTTTCTTTGGGGAGAAGAAATGCATCTTCAGTGGAAAACAGCTGAGGTATAAAAGCCAATTTGTGATGTAAGTTGTTGCTGCAGAGACTCACAGAAACCACTGATCTTCCATAGTGGTTCACAGGGCCTGTAAAATGACAGAATGATAATTATTAGTTAATGCAATTGTAATTATATTATGAAAGCTGCATACAGTACTGTACAGGGATGTACAGTACTCCTTTTCAGTTGGGAGGTCCCTGATAACACTGCCAGTACAGATTCACCTCAGGTATGCAACCGTTACGGACCAAACTACACTGAAAGTGAAATACGGCGTCACAAGCTTAGGCCACCAGCAGACGGTCACTTTACTCTGAATAGATTCCTCACCGACCAGTGCAAGTGAAGGATTTCTGAGATCCAGATGGCGATGGCAAGGCTCTCTTCCAGAGGAATGGGTTCCCAGGAGACTGTATGCCCCTTCAGCAGAAAGAAGAGCACTGGGCATGGTAATTGTGGACAGGTTGCTGCCTGATCCCATACCAGTGATACCCAGTGGCTGAGCATCTGGGCGTAGCCTCTTACACAGGGTGAATAGCGTAATGCGTGTCTACATTAGATTTAGTTTTGATCAGGAACGTGCTTCCAAAGCAAATTCCCCAGTCATCCTCACTGGTTCCCACTGGGGACAAGTCCTGCAACATCTGAACCAGGAGTGCACCTACCACATTCCAGCTGCTAAGGGGCACTTGGTCCAAAAGAGCAGATTACAGCTGGTTCAGAGTAAAATCCCCTGAAACGCATGAAGCTTGGGCATTGCATCCTCAGCAACGGGCACTTCACTGCAACAAATCTGCTTCTCTTGGTCTACACTGCTTGCTAACAGGTACAGCCAAGGTGAGCGTGAGAAAAGTGATCCATGAGCAGGGGGAACACTAGAGACATATTCCAGAAGAAGCAACGGTTTGTGCTGCAGTTGAACGCCGGTACAGCTCAGGCAAGCTGCTGCAGAGCACAGCAAGGCAGAACAGGCTGGTCCCAAGCCAGTCTGCAACATTGGGAAAAGGACTTAGATGCACTCTGTGATGCCTATTGAAGTTACCATAGACACAACCTTCCTCAGCTTCTTTCTACGCTCAAGGTATGTTTGCTCTGTTCTGTTGTTCTTTAATGGATTGTCGTGATCTAACCCCAGACGGCAATTAAGTACCACACAGCTGCTTGCTCACTCACCTCCAGCGGGATGGGGGAAGAGAATCTGAAGGGTAAAAGTGAGAAATCTCATGGGTTGAGATAAAAACAGTCTAATAATTGAAATAAATCAAGGGGTAATGGCTTCAAACTGGAAGAGGGTAGATTTAGATTAGATATTAGGAAGAAATTTTTCACTCTGAGGGTGGGTGGAATAAATTGCCCAGGAAAGTTGTGGAGGCCCTATCCCTGGAGGTGTTCAAGGCCAGGCTGGATGGGGCTTTGAGCAACCTGGTCTGGTGGGAGGTGTCCCTGTCCATGGCAGGGGGGTTGGGACTAGATGATCTTCAAGGTCCCTTCCAACCCAAACCATTCTATGATTCTAAATTATTATTAGTAGTAGTAGTAGTAAATAAAAAATGTAATTAAAAGGAAAATAACAAAGAGAGAGAAATAAAACTCAAAAAAAGACAAGTGATGCAAATGAAAACAATTGCTCGCAACCATCAGACTGATACCCAGCCAGTCCCTGAGCAGTGCCCTCCCCCCTAGTTTTATTGCTGAGCAGGATGTATGGAATATCCCTTTGGTCAGCTGTCCCAGCTGTGTCCCCTTCCCAGCTTCTCCTGCGCCCCCAGCCTGCTCACTGGTGGGGTGGTGTGAGGGGCAGAAAAGGCCCTGACTCTGTAAGCACTGCTCAGCAATAACCAAAACATCCCTGTGTCATCAACACTGTTTCCAGCACAAATCCAAAACATCGCCCCATACTTGTTACTATGAAGAAAATTAACTCTATCGCAGCCAAAACCAGCACATGGATATAAAAAGCGCGTCAGGCTGGAACAGGTCTGGCAATTTCAATTTCAGCTACAAACTGGTTTTAGTATCAGTTTTTATGAAACCTTGAAAAATAGGTTCAGTTTTCCCTTAATAGGGTTGCTGACAGATCATATTGTAAACAGTGTCAGTACATAACATTTACTATCTTATAACTGGATCTGAGAAGCACACAAAATGTGAAGGGAAGCTATGGAATATATTTCTGAGAAGTTAATCCCACTCTGAAATGAGCTATTTTTTTATGGCAGGGAAAACATGATAAACCAGACTAAAATAAGGTTCAGGTAAACATGCTTTCTAAAATGACATAAGCATACATTTTCCAAGAAAAAGGTTATATACCTAATTTCTAAAGTAGTGTTTTATGCTGTCTGTTTGGAAAGTTTAGACTACTTTTCTAACCTATACCTTTAAAGAAAGGCTCAGTACCTTTCCAGGCCATAAGGATAATTACCTACTAAATAAATTGTTAGTATTACATCACTGCAGCCCAGAAAACCATATCTCAGAAATGGCCAAGGGACAATAGTGCCGTTTTGGAGACATCCTAAAGAGTAGGGCTGAATGCAATTATCTCATATTCACTTGTTCTGCCACAGACTTCACATGCAACTTCGAGCAAGAAATTTATTATAAGGAATTAGGTATGCCAGGAAATGGTCTTTGAGAGATTCTACTGAAGTCAGATTTGGCCTTCGTTTTCAGTAAAAGAGTAATACCGCATGTTGTTTCCATTAGTGGAAAAGAACTTCCCGTTTGTTATTACAGAAAATGTCTTAAACACAAGACAGCACATTACCACGTGCAAAGGGTCTGTTTTACAGGTACAAGAGCCATCCTCACCTGCACTGCACATGGTATTGTTTATATACTCATACATAGTAAATAAAAAGCAACTGAATTCAGAATAAAAATGGGATTTTAAAGTACATAATAGAACTATTTAGTTCTATTATATTAATATATATACTATTAAAACATAGTATTAATACAGGAAATCTTGTTGCTAGTTATTATATGATGCTATTGTTTATGACAGCATTTGGATCCAGTTGCACCAGACTAAACAGAGACCATATTAAATGCCCACTGGATATCAAATATTTTGCTAAAAGGTACTGCTACTAAACCACTGTGCATCAGACAACATCCACTAAAAGTACTGCCGTGGTAGAGGGTGGCTGTTCACCTGCTTTACTAGCCTGCATGGGGCTTTGTGGTCATCACTGGTCAGTCAGCATCATGTCATCCCCTGACCTTAGTGGAAGCAGAATGCAGTTGTGTGGGATAGGCAATGTTGAACACAAAACTGCTGTCTCTGTCAGCAGCGAAGCAATGAGCAGCACTGTCAGGTACATTTTACTGTTGTACTCTAGTGCCGGTAACTTTGGCTAGTGTCTTGAGAGAAATTCCCTACCTCCGATGCTGTTTTTTGAGGGATGAAGTGCAGTATGTGTTCTGATGCTTGTGTTTTTTTCTAAAGAGGATTTATATCCCTGTCAGGACCAGGCTAATCTCTCAAGCTTATTTACTGCAGTAAAATCCTATCTGATGGTAAATCAGGATGTCACCTGCACATGCTGCAGACTCCTTCAGCTGCAATTCACTTTGTGGAATGACTTCTTATATGTCCCGATTAACTGTGGGGAATTGAATCTTACCCATGTCTTATTTGCATGAAATGCTATTCCAGCTAGTTCACCTCAAATGATCATTTATGGAAACAAAGACAAAAGGATTTTGCATTCTTGGTTACAGCGGGTGATTTGTCTAGGAAATGAGGCATCTTCCAATTCAGGATCAGTTTATTCACTTCAAATGGGAAAGATTTAGAAAGTCTGGTTTTGGCAGTCCCCTAAATCCTCTGGAACCATCACCACTTCATCCCTAGTTCTGCAGTTTCACACTTAGCACCCCACTGCCTTGGATCAGACTGACCAGCTGCGACTGCCACCATCAGAACAGCCGCCAGTCAGGAGCTTTCTTTTTCCACCAGCAGGTAACAGTGCCTGAGAACTGCATTTTCAGATGTACCAACCCCAATAAAGCCACGTATGATGTAGTTGATAGCCATGCACAAAGAATTTAAAAACACACCACAGCAAGTGCTCAGAAACACATGCCAAAACCTCCTTTGATCATACATATGGCATGGAGTTCGGGAGTTGCATGGAAGAGAGCCGGAGCCTGCGTGTATGCTCATATGATCATCATATGGACACTTACAGGAGAGAGATCTACCCATAAGGATTATATATTGCTTTAAAAGGGCTTATTCTTTATCTTTCCATGTTGTGCAGATTTGTCAGTCTCTTTCCATCTGCTTCCTCTCCAGAACATTAAAAATAGCATTCACAACAGAGACTTTAAAGTCTTATTTTTCAGCTATAACAAATCCCACAGCCACTGGCATCCCCAGCTGCTTCCTCTCCCCCAAGGTCCACTCACTGCCTTTCCTGTTACCTCCCTCTGCTAATAAAAAGCCCCCTAAATCAATGCATTACTTGGCAAGTGCATTTATTGTAGCTGTAGGTAAATAACTAGAGGGGAAAAACCCCTGTAAGTAAGTAGAAAGGTACACTGCCTCACAGATTCATTAAACTACTCAGCTTTTACCAAAGTCTGTTTGATGAGCTAATGGCCCAAGTTAGGCTACAGAGAGATTTCAGGCAGCCTACACTAAAAAGTAATTTGAAAAAAGCACTCAAACCTTCAAGTGGAGTCCCAAAACAGAAAAAGAAAACATGCATGACATTTCTAAACTGTGGAGGAAACATTTAATCGTTGTGGTGCACAATAATCATTGCATCACCAAGACTGTAAGTACCTGTGGTTTTCTTCCTCGGTATCTTTAGCACAGCTGTCGTGCTACACAACATAGAAAAGAGAGCAACAGTGGAGAAGAATAAAAAAAATACAAAGGAAAAAAACCCACATGAAATATTTAAACCCGTAATAGGGCAGGGAGAATAGAGCTGTAGAAGGATGGCTATTTGAGGCATTTTCCATATATTGTGTAAGGTCATGGCTCTGGAAGAGAGGCACAGCTATGATGGAACACTTTGCAACAAAGACAGTATGAAATATTTTCAAAGCATTACAAACTACCAAGGCCACAAAACTAACCACCTGCCTCTCGAGCTGAAGAGCCTCCAATGAGCAGCAGCCAGCTGAGATCTAAAGCAGAGATCCATTGAGCAAAACTATTCAAGTACCCCACAGAAGTACCGAGTTCTGTCATTTGGCTCTTACTCCTCCATTATCTACAGCCTTTGGCATTAGAAGCAAGCTCATCTTTGTCACTCAAAACACATTTTGATTATGCTGTTTCATGATTATTGTGCTCGGCGGCATGCCCTCCATGTTGTTTGACAGCAATAAAGAAAAGAAATCAGACTGTAAAGATTAATAGATACATGAAAGTAAATGATGGTAGCTTCTCACCATACTTCTCATGTCATCTCTCTCTCAAAGAATTCAGTGCAGAGGCAGAATGCAGCACCGCTGGGCACCTACTTCAAATACAAGTGAAGAGCTGTGCTGATACAATGGCTAACAAAGTACTTTATTTTGGTATAATGAAAAGCTATAAACAGCAATTTGCTGGGCTTAAAGCTCAGAACGCTGTGTAGACACGTTAACTCCACTGTTTTGCCTTCCAGAATACAGCTCATAAGAAAGATGTGCCTTAAAAATCCAGCTTACACCTCCTGGGCCATTGCCCACCCAAGAACATGGAAGTCTCCTAGTAGTTAAGAGAGTTAAAGCAAAGAAGGAAACTGACTTCCTAGGAATCTCTTTCCGAACCCAGTAGTCAAAGACTAATGGCTCTAGAGCAGAATTCTGGTTGGCAACGAGGCAAAGAAATGCTTTAGCAGTAGCCTGTAGTCAAAATCAAATCAGGCAAGGGACAAATACCTCGCACGGAACCTTCATTCAGAAATTTAAAGTGTTCTGCTGCCAGTCAGACTCCTGCAGTCCTGTTTCATTGATGGCCTTTCCTGAATATTCTACCTGAATTCTTCCAGAATGAACACAGTATTCTGACATTTGTCTATCTTTCCCTGGTCTAGTAACATNGTCTTTCCCTGGTCTAATAACATCACGACTTAATGAAAGTCATCCATTCATTATTCTAGTCTCATCAGAAACAGCATGCAGGCAGAAAGTGGTTTTGGTATTTCAGCCTATGACAATGTATTTTTCTGTCTTTCAATCTGCATTTTTTAAAAAAAGTGTATTAAATTGTTTAGTAATCTACAAACCTCTCAAGTGATATTTAATCTTTGGGAATGGAAAATTTTGAAGATGTTGTTGAGATGATTCAAACTGATATTTTTTGGTAAAACACTTGTTTTGTATTCTTTCCCCATCCACCCTACCAAAAGGAAAATTTAAAAAGAAAAAAAAAAAGCTTTCCACTTGTAAACCCTTTTCACTTATAAATAGCTTTGCAATTCAAGATACCCAAGGAGAAACGGAAACTAACGCAGGAAAGAATTGCAAGAATGAATGAAGGACTAAAAAAACATGCATTGTACAGAAAGTTTCATCAGGCTGAATCCATCCAGCGCAACAAAGAAACAGCTAAAGGATGATGGGATCAGTCTTAAGCGAGCTCTCCAAGTTTTTCCTGTTTGCTAGTAGTTGAAAAAATAATTGATAAATTAATTTCAAGTTGAATTAGACATTTCAAACTATTATAAATAAGATGGTATCTGGAAAAGAAGGTCTAAAAGGTTGATTTTGTTACCATTGAAAAGTGAAGAGGAGGGACATAGATGTTGTCTTACACAACATAATCCAGCTGGCTAGGGTGCTCCTTCAGGGTACGGGCAAAGGGGCTCAGCATCTGCTTCGCTTCAGAGCAAGGATCTGAGTAAAGGTCTAACTCTGAGATCTTCTACTGGACTTATTGTACTTCATAGAAGATACACACATTTGGTGCAAAAGAATGAATGATTAGGATCGGTAATTGATACATTCAGATTCTAGCCCTTGCAGAAATGAGTAGTCAGTATTATGTAAAGGGAAATACATTTAACAGGACAAGGTAAAAATAACCTTACAGAAAACACTACTAGTGCCATCATCCCCTCAGTCCTGGAGATAGTACGACAATGAGAAGTGCTATCTCCTAAAACCTGGCACAGACCTACTTTATAAATCAGTTTCTGAAATGCTGACAGAATGTGATCGTGTGTATGAGTGCTATTGGAAGAATGCAAGCCTTGCTTTGCATTGCATAATTTTAATTTTGCAAATTATTTCCCTAGTGATCATGTCTTCCTTACTCCTTAGATGTACAAGTTTCACTCTGTTTTAAATAAACTCGACTACATTTCATTTGTCAAAGGCTGAGAAAACATACTCATTACCACATGCTAGCTGATAGACGATCACTTGACAAACTGTTTTAACTCACTTGAGATGCTGAACATTAAAGTGAGGCAAATTATCCCGTTTCTAACAGAGCTTTCCGAGGTCCTTTTGAAAGTGACGAAACAGCTAACTCTTTTTAAAGCTTACATAAACTGACTTCCAGTGAAAACAACCCTTCTACAGCATTCACCAGTTTGGCCTCAAAGGACATTAACACTTGTGCTCTGGTAGTTCAGGGTCCTATATCATTGGTACTGTTTTAATATTTCTTTCCTCTTCATCAAGGATGTCAGCTGCCAACGTACTGGATTCAAACACCAGAGCTATCAGGAAGCACTCTTCAGTTCTTTGCCGCAATTCCACAGAAGATACAAATGCTTCATTCTGCCTCTCTCACAGCCGATGGAAGCGTTGTATGTTGTATTTCAGCAGCGGTCTCGGGAAGGCTCGCACAGAGCACCGAGTGCTCCATTAATCTTCCTTTCACATTTACCAGCAAAAAAAAATGAAGTGAAATGAAATAGCTTGTCCCTATCTCTGCACTTTAATATTTTAAACACTATAAAACTCATTTAACAGCCTCAGGATTTATCTTTTAGATCATCTTTGAGCCTCTAGAACACTAAAAATTCTGGTTTTGAAAAAAAAACCAAAACAACAAACCTCATTCAAGACGAGCAAACTATTACTCTGCAGCTATATAAGCATTTTACTCTTTCTGGCATGGCTTTTAACTAGAGGAAGATAGATCTTCAAGGGCTGAGAGTCTGGATAGGACGTGATGTTTCAAGATGAAGTGTACAATATACCAACAACTTTCTCCTAGCAGCACCCACATACATCATCTCTTTGCGTAAAATTGTATTAAATCCTGAGAGCATTCAGATACGAACTGAACAGACATCAGAAGAGCAGCCACCTCCCTCCCCCTCCATCTCTGTTCAAGTCCTCTGGGGAGCGCTCCCTCTCTTCTCTCCAGGAGAACTGGGGTCCTTCTTGCCTATTTCTTTCTGCTGAGTAGCTCACAACCCTTTTCCTCAGTATTTCCAAGATCGGGCCTTTAATACGCAGACATCGAACAGCCTCACCTGGGAAAGGGATAAGTAGCTGAGCAACTGCACATACCTCACTGTATCTCCTCACAATTAGAGCTCCAGATGACAAAAACATACAAGAACGTACCAAACCCCCCAACTTTATGCCACATTACTCTCCCAAAGTTGCTTTCTTCAAAAGTTGGACATAGCTGCTAAGTTCATCACGGAGTATTTTCTTTAAAGCTTTCCCAGAACATCAGTCTCGTATGCCTGACTGACTACAAACATCTTGAAAATGTTCTTTTTGTCTCAGTAGATGATACAGTTTATGACTTTCTTCCATCCCTTAAATAGAGTCAGAAGGCCGAAGACTGAGAATTTTATAAAGAATTGAGTTATAAGTAGAAAAACAAGGCAAACTAACAACATTTAAGCCAAACCAACATAACTTGGCTATGAAAGATACTGACAGAATCTATAAGCAACAACTTCAGAATTTGATCAAACGTACTCAAATCTCCATGTGCAGTATCTAACAAATTGCTTTTTTCACAATAACATTTCTAGAAGTATGAAGGATTAAAACTGTATTTTGTTAAAGATTAAAAATAGTAGAAAGCTCACAATTACAAACTGGATGTAACGAACTATCCTTACTGACTTAGAGGTATCCTAAGACATAACACACAGGACAAAATCACATCTTGAACATATGTTCAAGTACATTTGCTACAATAAATGTTTAACATCTTTGTTGGTGACACAGATGTTGGGATGGCGTGCACCCTCAGCACGTTTCCCGAGGACACCAAGCTGTGTGGAGCGGTCGACACGCTGGAGGGGAGGGATGCCATCCAGAGGGACCTGGACAGGCTGGAGAGGTGGGCCCATGCCAACCTCATGAAGTTCAGCAAGGCCAAGTGCAAGGTCCAGCATGTGTGTTGGGGCAATCCCAACCAAGCACAAATACAGGCTGGGAGGAGAACAGATTGAGAGCAGCTCTGAGGAGAAGGACTTGGGGTGTTGGTTGATGAGAGGCTCAACATGAGCCAGCAATGTGCACTCGCAGACCAGAAACCCAACTGTATTCTGGGCTCCATCAGAAGCAGCGTGGCCAGCAAGGCGAGGGAGGTGATTCTGCCCCTCTACTCCACTCCAGGTGAGACCCCACCTGGAGTACTGAGTCTAGCTCTGGGGCCCCCAACATAGGAAGGACACAGACCTGTTGGAGCTGGTCCAGAGGAGGCCATGAAGATGACTTAGAGGGCTGGAGCACCTCTCCTATGAGGACAAGCTGAAAGAGCTGGGGTTGTTCAGCCTGGAGAAGGCTTCAGGGAGACCTTATAGCAGCCTTCCAGTACCTAAAGAGGGGGGCTACAGAAAAGCTGGAGACAGACTCTTTATCAGGGAGTGTAGGAATAGGACGAGGGGTAAACTGAAAGAGGGGAGATTCAGACTAGATATTAGGAAGAAATTTTTCACTCTGAGGGTGGTGAGGCACTGGAACAGGTTGCCCGGAGTCGAGGAGGCCCTGTCCCTGGAGGTGTTCAAGGCCAAGTTGGATGGGGCTTTGAGCAACCTGGTCTAGTGGGAGGTGTCCCTGCCCATGGCAGAGGGGTTGCAACTAATGACCTTTCAGGTCCCTTCCAACCCAAACCATTCTATGCTTCTATGACTTATGGAATCAAAACAGGAATATCTCCATCTTTGTTTTAATCTACCAAACAAATCCTGGCATACAGGACAAGTATTAGCCTTTTCCAATCAAAACTATGTAGCATTCTCAGGATGATTTAGTTTCATAGGAATCATAGATTTCATGGTTTGTTTTTTTGTTTTTTTTTTTTTTATCATGTAACAGAATCACTACATTGGAACAGATGAAGAGTCAGAATTTGTGACTATACCTCAGTATATTTTTTTCAGAGTAAGACATTATGGTTCCTGAGGTAAATTGTTACACCTTTCAGCTTATGTGCCAAACTGATGGATTATTCATTTGTTTTAGTTTAGATAACTACTGCTACTTTATTTTGTCAAATGGCCAAACCCTTCTGGAAGTATCTTGGTATCTATTTAAAATGTGTCTCTGTCTCAGCAATTTGTACTGTACAGTCTCAAAGTGCATTCTGATCTTGTAGAAACAAAGACACTTAGTGTAAGAGGCATTTGAGATGTGCTCTGTGTCATACTGTAAAGGCTTCTGTGTAGCCCTCTGGAACTTATAAGGTACGTAAATGAAAAGCTCCACCTGCTCAAGTTTCTGGTTTCCTAGACTTTTCTTCATGCTTTTCAATATAAACTCATGCAGCTTTAAGTACACTTATTTATTGTCTAATCAGTCTGCATATTCTTACATTACTACAATAATAATCTTACATTACATACAGATATCTGTATGTTCTTTAAGAAATTAAAGATTGGCATATTCTGCAGGATTCAAGGTACCCATTCCTTAGATGGCTACACAATAGCACAGTCTGTGAGTGGGACAGCACAGTGACAACACCTCTTACCAAACTTCTCTATTAGTGGAAGGACAGAAAAGGAGGGAGAATAAAGAAGTTAGCTGGGAACAGCTAGTTCTGTGAAGCTGCAGTGAATTCCACTGACAACATATTTGGTCTGAAACATCTTTTGGTCCATTGCAATTAAAAACAGACTCAAATTTCAGATAGCACATTCTGATCAGTACAACCTTGCATGCATGCATCTATCTTTCTTCTGTAACAGTTGCTCTGAAATTCCTTTGAGAATTGAGGTATTGCACTAGAAGAATATAGTTCTACTATAAAACTGTATTTCTACCCTGTGGGCTCAACTCCTGCCCTTCCTAAAATCCAGAAGGGAGTATGACCAAAAATGGTATAGCATGACACTATCCCATATGAATATCAACCCATTGACTGCACTTTAATGTGAATTATGCCTTAGTCTAAGCAAATTGTTACTAAAATAAAACTGCTCAATAACTCTGATCTCTGCTGTGTCAGGTAACAGTCAAAAAGCCTTCCCGCTACCACAAAAAAGAAACCACACGCAGAGAAAACCAACCAGAAACACCTTATCTGGAACCATGACCAACTTTGAAAAGCAGCGCTCCTAAATATGCTATGGATAAAAAGCTTGATAAATGCATTTTAACTCAGCCATTTTCAAATACAGCATATTTTCATGACTTGGAAACATAACTGATTGAAATTCTGCTCCTAGCTTCCTCTGTGTCAAGGCAGCTTCTTTGCAAGAACTGCAGAGACAGAGCTGAAAATGGTTTTCTTGTACCTATGCAACTGAAATTTTAATACACCTGTTCTTCAGAGTCCAAAAAACCTAAATTTTTGCAAAAATTACAGGCACTGATATAGGTAATGACTGGTAATTGAGTTACTCAACAAAAGTGCCCCTTCCTCTTTCACTAGTCTCATCTTCCTCATTCATAGAGTGCACTCTCTCACAGGCTATGAATTATTCGAGGTTGAGCACCTTTCAGCCTCTTGTTGCACCTTCCACACTTTTTTCAAAATGAAACAGTCAAGGATTTTAAGTTTACAACTCCAGCATTACTCTTTGACCTACAGGCTATTAGTTATTAATCTGAAGTATAATATCTTCAAGAGACATCCACACAGAAGGATAGCCAGTATCTTGGTATAATTTCCTTTTTGCTCGATTTGGAACAGAAACTTCTCTTTTCATTTTCCCCAATTCTAAATGCTTACGAGCCACCATGCTGTTCAGCATGCTGCAGATTGATCTCTTTTGCTCCCTAAGGTTTTATGTAGAATTTAAATCATGAAGCTGCTAAATGTGTACATGGAAACAGAAACTGCAATGCAGCAAGTGCTACGGTGTTCCCATGCTATGATCCTGGACCCTGTTTTATAGTTACTAAGAAGTTACTACATGTAACATCAAACTTCCTCCAAATTCAGTAGGTAGCATCATGAAGTCTAACACCAAATTTTCCAAACCATATTTCCTCACATACTTTCCACATCATACTTTCCTCCTTAAATAGCTACATGTTTAACAATGGCTGCATTTTACTGAAAGACTTCAACCACAGACAATACGCTCATAAGACCACGGGGGCTGGATAAGCCTCCACGAGGTTATAATTCACTACATACACTAAATTATACATATACTGAATATAGAACATTTAAAATGATCTGAAAGAATATCTAAGCTAGGAGAGGGAGCTTCCTTGTGTAAGGCTAGAAAAAGCAGTTTGCCTGGTTACTTTGCACAAAGAAATGTGAGGAATGAAGAACTGGAAGAGAATACAGGCTCACATTGCTCAGGCAAAAGACTGTCCTCCTCAGACAGTGGCAGACCCACAGGATTTCCTCCATTTTCTGCAGTGCTCCAACTGAACAGAGATGGAGTGAAGCCTTATTAAAACTGCAATGAAAACTAAGTGTGTGGCTCCCACTATTGCACATAAATCCTCTCGTAGCTCTTCCTAGAGTCGTAGGCTAGGCTGACACCTTCCAGCTCAGGACAAAGATAGATCACCCAGTACAAAGCATCTATAGGGAAACATACCTGCTGTCCACTCACCAAGTCAGAAAAGACAAGTTCACCTGTCTGGACTAGCAAGCAAAAGTATTTCACGATTTTGTTCTGTATTAAGATGTAAATACTTTAGAAAACACCAGTTATGAAATTCCAAAAATTCTCCAATTGAAGGTGTTAGGAACAACGGTAAAGGAAAAATATTTAGGAAATAATCAATAATCATCAGTTTATGCTGATTTTCATTTTACTGTTTCTGGCATAAATTTTTTGGATTTACTTTTTGTATCTTCTCATTTTTACTACCTAGTTATCTCCACAGGATGGAGGCAAAAAGATTTCCATCAGCACATTTAATGAAAAACATTTCTTTCAAGCAAGGCACAAAATTTAGATTTATTTATGTAATTTGATTAATCCCAATTTTTGTTTTACATTAAGTACAAAAACCAACTTGAACGTAGGTGTAAATACAATTTCCACAAAGCAGTTCAATGAGATTGAAAATCAGTTATGTATCCAGAACTGTAAAGCACAATTAAAAGCAGCCCAGGATATACAGATTGCTTACCATAACTGCTGAAAGAGCTCATAAAGTATCACTATATTTAACAACCTCCAGTAATAAGTTATCTCCTTTCTAATCTTTCATTTGAAATGCATTTAGCAATTCTGTACCTAACAAAGGAAGCATTAAAGAATGAGAAGTGCAGACAAGTTTTACTCAAGCTGAGGCCTAAATGAAACACACACACAATTAAAAATTAAATAACAGAACAATGACTTCAATATTTTGGTTGAACATTTTTTTCTAAGAACATAAAAGCTAAGATAATACAGAAAAATAGCAACAGGTTCAAAGACTGATTTACTTCTCAAAGAACCTACGGTATACTGTAGCTGCCGGAAATATTTTAACAATTATAGAAAATCATATTTCCAAGTTTGGTATGTTTGTATTTTCTAGATGACATACATTTAAGACAACCATCCATGAACTTACTTACAAATAGAAGCTTAGTAATTTTAAAATCTGTATAAAAAAATCAGTTTTGGCACTACTCATAAGGCAATGGATGACATGTACCTAAGAGAGCAAAACACATAATGAAAGCATAACCAGAAGAAAATCATATTCTTTAATTTATTATTTAAAGAAACTGTGAGATTTTAATTATAATTAAAGAGGAAATTAAAGAATCAGCATTTGCAAGTCACTAAAACACCCTATCCAAAATACTGAAGATTCTTTTTATATGCAACAGGAAATGGCTTTAATCTGTGAAGCCACTGTGCCATGTCTTGTGGGAAAACCTGGTATTTCTATGGTTATTAAATTATGAAACTAGTTTTATTACCAGAAAATAGCAAAAAGTTTAAGGAGAACATGATTTTACTTCTTAAGTAAGCAGAAAAAAATATTACTCTGAAGTCTAGCCTTTGTTAATGGTCTATAAAAAACCCCCAAAGGTAATTTTGTCATTCACTCCACTGAGTAAAGACCACAGTTTCAAACTTTTTTTTTATTGATGGTTTTAACAACTTCCTTTTCGCATTTCCATCAGCTTCAATGATAGTTGAACCTTAAAATTCAATTTCTCAGTGTTGCCACGTTTGCACTGCAAAGACTGCAAGCCGAGATTTCATAAACTGTGGATTTAATTTAAATTTAAAAAATAATCTTTGCATTTATCTTAAATTTATAAAAAGATTTTTTCAAAACTTAAGGCAAAAAACAAGTTTTATTGGTTATGTTTTGTTAGGTCTGAGCAGGTGTACGAGGCTGTTTAAATATCAAAAAAGCTATCGCCATATACAGTATTACCAACAAAAGTAAAGAATAAGGCAGCATGCACCCTTAAGATGAAAAGAAAATTTAATTTTACAAGATGTTTAAATAATCCAAAGGCAAAAAGTGTCTGTCTCCTCTAAGAGTATCTTCATAAAACATGGAAATTTTAGAGGACATCAAGTTACTAAAATATTCCGTTCAACGTTTATACAAATACATTACTACAATTATAAGTTTACATACAATCAACTGACATCTCAGTGTTAACTAATTACTTAAATTTACAAGACAAACATAAATAAAGCTGTTAAAACAGGCAAGTACAGTACTGATCTATCATTCAGCACAATGTATTTTTTATTTCTTTCACCTTGAAAAGAATCAGATAAGAATTGTGCGAAGTCATTCTCCAAACCTAGAAATAAAATAAAAGAGAATTAAGTATATCCATGTAGGTTTTACACAGCATTGGCATATTCCAAATGCCTAAGTCCTGTTTTCAGGCAAGTAATTTACCATTTAGCAACTGTCTGTTTCTCAGAAGAGGCCACAGTCTTTAAGGTTATTTTTAATAATGACATCAGTTACAGCATCAAAAACGAACTGCACATTTTTTGTGTCTGTGGCACATGTGAAGTGAGTGTAGATTTCCTTCGTGTCTTTTCTCTTGTTCAGGTCTTCAAACTGACACTGAATGTAAGCAGCTGCTTCTTCGTAAGTGTTTGATCCTAGAAGGACAAAATTGCTCAGTAAGCAGGTTTTGAACTGAGAAAGAGTAAGATGCATACTATATCTTTGAAGTAAGTGGTTCTTTGGAAATAGTTAAGCTAAACCTGAAGAGGTTTAGGTAATTCCACAGCCATTACTTTAAGATACCATAAACAGATCTTGAAGGAAACCTTTTGGACACATTTTTAAGAATAAAAACTAAGGACTCAAATTCCAGCTGCAGAAAGAAAAGTCTTTCCACTTACTTCAGTTGGCAGACAGAATAAGTCATTAATGACCCATCACTCTTTCCTAGATTAGGATATTTTGTTTCCTTCATTCAAGTTACTCACTTTCAATGTTCATGTTTTTAAAAGGTTTGAGTTTTTCCCAAACTCAGTTGAAGACATTTGGCATACACATTTCTCCTAAGCTTTTTACCTCCAACGTGTGATTTGCTGTACAATGGAATAGCCTTAAGTTACAATGGAAATGATACATAAAAAGGCTAAGACCTACTTGTTAAATTAAATCATCCTCTTTTTCTATGTATTTCCTGAATAAGCCACCTACTTCTAACATGTACATACACTCCCTGTTCAAATAAACTCTCATGTATCCTCAGGGATTCCTGCTAGTGAAAAAAAATTACATCTAAATACAAACATAGGAGGACATCAGAAAAAAAAATGGGCTAAATAAATTAGCTGCAGTAGTAACAGCTGAATAAATTACTGCTGCAGCAGTAACATTCAAATGCTATCAGTGGACCAGCATTATTTCCCTGGTTAAAAAGATGACTCTGACTTAGCACTATTTTATTTGTGATCCATAAAAACACCCCCCCCATCTTAAACTTTATTTGATTTAAATATTTTAGATATGTAGAGTTATTAAACTCCTCCTTATTTGTGCATCAAAAATGAGGTAATTTAACCCAAAATTACTTGAAACCTGCACCCCCCTCCAATACCTGCATATTCAGGGTAGCAAATAGTGAGAGGACTCCTTTTAATTTTTTCTTCAAAAAGATCTTTCTTGTTCAGGAAGAGAATAATTGAAGTGTCTGTGAACCATTTATTGTTGCAGATACTGTCAAACAATTTCATGCTTTCATGCATCCGATTCTGTAATTGGAAAAAAACACCTTGTTGTATTTTATCAGACTGCAATAGTAAAATCAGGATACACATTTTTGATTAGTTACAAATGAACCAAACAAGTTACAAAACTAAGTTTCTAGCATACAGCATCATATTTTACCACAGGGAAATAAAATACAGAGAGGCCAAGACCACTGCAAAGAACGCCTTCAGGAGTAGGGTTTAAGCAACTACTTTTTTTTTTTTCCCCCTTCTCATTTCCAGGCTTAAGCTGTTTAATATTTTAGAAAAAAAGTTTGGTGTGTTTTGACATTTTGCAGTACAGATATTCTACAAGAGTTGCTGAGCTACCTGAATTTGTCTTATATTGATTAGATCTTCTGGAAACTGAAAATTAAGTTCTGCACCTAGCTGAGATTCCAGCATAACGGGGGAAAAAAAAAATAAAGCTCTATAGAACTAGAGAATCAAGTGATCAGTTTTTTTTCCCCTCTTACCCCAGTTTTTAACACTGTAGAAAAATTATCCAACATGTAAGTACTTCAGCCAAGCTCCAGTCATTTAAGTAGCAGGGTGCTAGCTATGACCTTCTTTGGCTACATTTGACTTGAAAGGTTTTTTTGTTTCTCTTTCCTCCCCAAACTATATTTTATATGAAGTTGCAGAACATGAGGAAGAGCACAGAATTTTGTTAATGATTCACACACGATAGATAAACATCACTTTAGACCACTGGGATAGTAAAAAGCATGCACATTGTGCATACTGATACGGGAGGAATCACACCTTGAAAAAGGAGAAAGGAGTGGAGGGGGTTGGAAGGGAGAAGGAAGAGAAAAATTTCTGCTTCCCCCCCCCATTTTCACAAAAATTTCACATTTAAAAAGAAACAAAAACTGAAGACTGAGGAAGCAAATGAAAATAAAACTATGCGGTAAAGTACAAACAGGTAAGTTAAGCAATTTCTTATATACTTCTAACATACATAAAGAGGCTAAAATGTGTATTACTGGCAATCTATTCTCATTAATTTATCTGTGCTTTAAAACATGAAAGAATGTAGCTGAAAAGAATACTTGTCTCATAATACTCCTTCTGAGAATATGAGGAAACATTTTGAAACCTGAAAGCATGAATACCATCACCATTTCTCTGAGAACTTTTACACAAAACCCATAAATCTTACAAAGCAGTAATACTCTAAAAGATGTATAGCTTTCCTTTCAAACTTATTTAGTTTTTATCCAACAACTATTCCTGTCTTCAACATTAAGGTACTTGCCATTTCCTCATCTTCAGCCAAGACCAAGTCATAATCACTTAATGCCACACAAAAAATAATGGCTGTAACACCCTCAAAACAATGAATCCACTTCTTCCGCTCTGATCTTTGGCCTCCAACATCAAACATTCTGCAAAACAGAAGTGCAAAGCAGGGAATGAACTTTGGAATTTCTAGCTTTTGAGTATTAACCAATAAAATCTGAAAGTATCAGCTGTGTAAGTGTGATCACAAAATTTAAAAAAAAGCATAAAAATCTGCAACATTTATTACTATTTAACATCTCAGTTAAAAAACCCCAATTTAATAAAGCCTTAAGTCTTCTTACATGTCATTTTACAAAACATGAAACGGCGCGAGATGAAAGCTTAAGAAGCACAAATTATTTGTAAATAATCAGTTTATAGTTCATTAACAAAGTTAACTGCAATCTATAAAAAATAAAAATACACAGTTAGCTTTACAAATTGTAAACTAGATGAAAGTGTTACTCCATCTTTAGCCCAAAAGAATAAAAAGTGTAAAATAATAAAAGGTATTGATCAACAACGTAAGATTCTTTAAGAGCAGAGTGGTGTCTGGTTTAATACTTGGAAATAATGCAATACTAAGGAAGTTGGATACAGGTGACACTGACTGCATTATTGTTGTTTTAGTATTCTGAATATAAATATATAAAATCTAATTTTCACTTTTTCAAATTTAATCTTGAATCTCTAAATCTTGCTGAGTTTCAGCTCCTCTCTCTTCTAAACCAAACTGCAACTTGATCTACTTTTCGAGTGACCGTGTTTAAATGGGATATTTAAGAGACAATAAAATTATTTTCAAAATTCTCTTAAAAGACAAAATAAGCATTACATGAGAGGAATAATCATCTTCCCTACGGTTTGGAAACACAGTTAAGCGGGAAAACTGAGCTACAAAGGTGAATCTTGTTTCTTTTGAATTCTTAGCTTAGCATAAATAGAATAGGAAAAGACCACATTCCAGACTTTAACAGCAGAGGATCAGTAAATTAGCACAATATGAATGTATTTGTTTTTCTCTGCTGTCTAAATGCTTTAAATGGCCATTTACTAACTATTATGGGCTACAGCCACTCTGAAAGACAGAACTTTCATTAGACATTATTAGGAACTTCAAGTATTTTGCAAGCCAGATAAACAGCATCCTGATGTAATGAACTGTGGGTCATGGGGGGAGGGAGAATGCACATCCAACACCAAAAAAAAAAATATAAAGAAGATAAACAGTGGTATCCTGAAATTAAGTCATACATACATCGTAGGATCTTCTCAAAGAGAGAGAAGACAGACTTTTTCCACCTGTTTCCTTCCTATCACAAAAAAAAAGAAGTCTGTTGTCTCAAATTCTTGCAGTGACTTATAGCTTCAAAACAGTGCAAATGTGTCACATATTACTTCCCTTGCTATGTCAGTCAATATTCTATCATGTAAAAATTTAATTTTTCCTCCTACTTACAAGGAAATGCCATTATTCCTTTTAAAAGAGGCCTGACTTTTGTCTTCAGGGGTTTTCATAAGTAATTTTAAGCTTTTTCTACATTGTCACAGAAGAAGAGCTTAGAATTCAGTAGGTATAAAAATGTTCAAATGGGAGGAGGAAGAGAGAAGAGAAAGAGCAGAGAACAGACCAATTTCTACATCTCCATCCTCTTTGCTGCAAGCAGTAGAATGGCCAGCTCTATCATGAAAGCCTTATTTGGGTAAAAATGTCATATGAACAGGAAGAGAAATCCAGACCAGAACAACAATTGTTAAGATGCATAGTTATAATTCCTGTAAAGATATTCCAGCATGGCCTAAAATAATTCCGAATTGTATTAGTAATAAGGCTATCACACTGAGGGGTTTTGGTAGACAGTAAGGCATGTAGGGTTGAACAACAATAAATCTTATTCATTATAGGACAGAAGAGAATACAAGACAGAAAAACTAACTGAGAAACTGAAGAAAATTGCTCCTTTTATTTTTTGTGGACATCATCTTCTAAGGAACATGAAAAATTAAATGCTTTATACTGATGGCAGTACTGTAATATCAATCTCCATAAGTCTCACCTAGCTCAATAGTATCTTACGGCACTGCTCAATGCAAAAATATTACTACTAAGATGGTAACTGAGAGGTATAAGAAAACAAGGCACAACTTCCCATATTAATAAAGAACTGTTGTAAAAAATATTCTTTCAAAGAACAGCTAAAATATGTAAAGAAAACAGGTCTGCACAAGAGGTACTGTATTTTTGGCTTGTTCAGACTATGCTGCCAGTGTGTATCCTGGGAAAGGAGGAAAAATGCAGAAGAAGGACAACTTCTAGCACATAGAAGTATAATTTCCAGTTTGTATTCACAGATACTGATTTTAGCCAGAAACATTTGCTTCAATTCAGAATAGCTTCTCTGCCAGTGGTATATTTCACCAGTGATGCTTGTCTCTTTTTGGGGCTTTCTAATGACGCACCTAACAAAGTCCCAGTTCTTTATGCAAACCATATTTATGCACTCATCTTTGAAATTTTTATATGCTAAAATCTAGTGCCAGATGAAGCTTTGGCACCACATTTTCACAGTGAACACCTCAATAGAAAGTAATAAGAACCCAATTGATTGTTTTATGTAATGAAGCTTCTTCTGCATATGATACGAGTACAGAGAAATACAGGCATACAGAAAAGAAAACCTATTTGGCACACAAAATCCAGAAAAAAGATAAAGCTGCAAGTATCTTTCAGAAAAATAAGCCATTCTGAACAGAGTGGTCCTAAAGTTCATCAGCTTTCCATTTGCCCTGTTGGAAGTCATACTGAGGCCTGTAAGGTCACAGTCCCAAAAGACTGAGACACTCATGGAAGCTGCTTGATCTCCAGACAAATTTTAAAAAGTTTTGAAATAATCATTTACAGATACCACCTTCCAATATGGGAGGGTGTGCACACAGGGATGTGTGCAAACCCACCTTTTAAGCACTTGCCTCAGGTGCTAAAATTCATAGTACCGTCCATGGTTTGACTACTCAAAAGAGCCACATTTTGCTCATGCAAGGTAAGTCAGAATCTACAATGAACTAAAAAAAAATACAAGAAAGAAATTAAGTTTTAATCTATCCCCCTTATCTAAAGAAAGAAGGTATTAGAGAAATGCTTTAATGACTTTCCATTATTTAAAGAAAGCAGACTTCTCCAATGAGATTACAAGGTGACTACGCCACATTAAGACAAATTACTTCACTGAAGTAAATGTAAACCATTAGAGACACTTCTCCAGTCATCACTGTACTAAGCTATGTTATTTAGCTATAATAAATGGGTAGTTTTCTGAATGGTTTATCTGCAATTGTGCAAATTTAAGGACTTATGCAAGGTCCTTTTATTAGCACAGTATGTTTTTGAAAGCTAGTGCTGCCAGATTTGCTATGTTCTGCTTCTTTCAGACTATTTAAGCAAAGAACATGATTCTAGTACCCATACAAAATGTGACATGGGCCAAAAGGACACCAGATATTTATTATGACAGCTTTCCCTTTTTTTATGGTCATAAAAGTTGTTTGTTCTAGTCCCCAGCCTTGCAAAAAGACTCTGAATTTGGCGAATATTTTTTTGAGGCAGGGTAAGCGTTTACAAAAATATGGTACTGTTGTGGTTTGGGCTAGGTTGGCCACTAAAACGAACAACAGATATTCTCTTTTACCTTCAGTATAATGAAATATTAGTAATAAAATAATAAAAAGATAAAAATAATATTAATAAGAAAATAATGAAATACATACAACATATACAAAACCAGTATCAAGCTCCCAGGATGACGATCACGTCACTGGCAGGCACTGGGAAAGTTCCAGCCTGGACTCAGTGACAGATGAGAACTGGATTCCAGATCTGGATTCAGGAACACATGGACTGGGGTCAAAGGCAAACGAACAGACAGAGTCCTCCTCAGACACTGGCCATTGAAGACAGAGGCTGACCCCTTTGATCCCTCAGCCTTTATACTGAGCATGAGGCAGATGGGATGGAATCCCCTGTTGGTCAGTTTTGGGTGCCTTGTCCTGTCTGCTCCTCCCCGCAGGCGTGACACAGTTACACTCTTCCGCTTCCGACCATCTAACTTGGTACATAACACAGTTGGCTGACCTTGGTTGTTACAGCAATAAGTATAAGCAGGAGCCTCTCTGCATGCCATTCTTTGGTATTAACTATAAATATTAGACCTTATCTGCTAGGAGTGGACACTGTCTGAAAAATACGCTGTTAATTTCAGAGAGTTAGAGGAGGCTTAACTGAAAAGTAAAATTACTGAAAAGAAAATTGGTTCTGTTTTACCTCAAACCGGGGCAGATAGATATCTGGAAAGTCTCACATATTACACAGTTATTAAAACCGACCTGAATTTTTGATTATTCCCCTTTTCTGTTTTCCCTGCGCTGTAAGATTGCGGGGGGGAAGGTAGAAAAACCTACCAATTTAATGTTACTCTATTACACTACTAGGTAAATTGCACTAGAAAGGATTAAATTACAGTTGTTATTTTTAGAAATCTTCAAGTGTTCTGAGTTGCTAGATTTTGATTTTAAAAAAAACACAGTAAAAATAAGTAAAGGAGGAAACAAATTAGAAGAAAAAAAAAGATCCTTGGCTTTCTGATCAAAAACTGTCATCATAACTGTCATCAACTGTCAACATAAACATCATAACCTCTAACAAGGTCTTCTACTTGGGTATACTACCGCGCAAGTGACAATGCTCATTGCCCATTTAGTGTTCTACAATGGAATAATGCCATCCAAAAAAAATTCAAAGATTACACCCTGTTAGACTTTTAAAATGAAAAAAGGATTCCGTAGAAGTGTTCCTTACCTTCAGAGATATCTTTGAGGGGACGTCTCTGGATATCACCCTATATAAATGCAAGTCAGCCACTTACTTCTACTTAGTTCTCAAATAATTAACGATGGCTGTACACATAGGAAGATATTTCATACTTCTGTCAATTCTAATGCTAATGTTTTATAATTTTGTACTAAGACCTGAATTTCCATAAGAATTTTGTTAAATTATCAGAAGAACATTTCTACAGAATAAGGTGCTCTTTGAAGACAAAAGTAGTAAATAATCAGACTCAACTTCTGAAATAGTCTATAGAAACAGGATGAAGATGACTTGCTATTTGCATTTTAGATTGAATCAATAATCAAAGCTATGCTAAACGCTTTATAGAGAAGGCTGAAATGAGGCTCAACCTCAAAGAATCTAAACACACACAGCAAAACAGGAAAGAAAAGATAATTAATGAAAAAAATGAAGTACACAATATTGCACAGCTAGTCATGTTTATGTACCCTCACCTTGGTATAATCAAGCCTTTTATGCTTTTAGTTCATCTTAACAAGTTTTTTTCAATGTGATGTTAGGGCATATTTCTTCAACCCTCCCAATAACTCATTAAGCCTATCTCCTAAGGCACCTGTACAGGTGTTTAAATGTACAACATTACAGCTAAATACTTCCAAAAGCCTGTCTTACAGTCACACATTTTACAGAAGTATAATCGTACGGTCCTTATAATGGACTTCGTAGGACTGTAATCCTTATAACAGTCCTAATAATCAGTACAGACTGGACATAGCTACCTGCATACAAATTCATTGAGAATGTAGAAGAATGTAAATCCATCTACAATACAGAACTCGACAAGAAACATCAGAGAGTGAGAAAATGGATAGCTCCTCAGAACACTGAATACCTCTCCTGAGGCTTGGCTAAGGACTACTCTCCTTAAGTTTGCAAAAGATACACTCCCATTTACCAGTATTTGTATACTTAAACCCTAAAACAAGGAAATAAAATATATTTCCACAGGACATTTCAGATGGTCCTGAAGCATCCATATTATAGTACTTGCTATGCATTTACATGAAAAAAAGTTTTTTCCATGAAGGTACTAAACAAATATATTGTATAGACATGCTGACAACAATCTCTGCACAATCTAAATGCAGATGAAATGTGAGTTTTACTGAGTTTTCTTTTCATTCTTCCTGATGAGTAGGAGGTAGAATATTATTACATTTATACTATCCTATGCTTTCACCATGAACGTCTTTGGACATAAAATGTTCAGAATATTAACACTATTTTGTAAATCCTGCATTACAAGAAACATAAGTCACATTCTTTCATCACTAAATAAAATACTACCTTAAAGTACCACATATATTTAAATTCAGTTCTTCAGGAAAATGTATTTACTCTTTCATACGACATCAGCAAACATTTACAAGCCTCCAGTTCTCCAACTGAATTTAAAGGCAAAAATCTGATAGAAGAACTGTTATTTAACATGGCAGAAAATTGAATGTTTTGAGATTTAATTTACAATAAAATATCTTTACAAAAAGCTTCCAATAAACCCAAAGCATTTACTACTTAATATCTGCATATTTATTCTGAGTTACTACAGGAGTTCCAACAACACCCACATCCCTTCAGAAAATTGAGCTGAGCATGCGGAATTTTTTTCAGAGAAAAAGGCAGGGGGGTATCAAAGTTGTGGTTAGACAAATCTGTTACATTACATCATTGAAAGTCCATCATCTAGAACTTTACAGAAACTGTAACAGGCCGATAAACACGCAGCATGATTTACATACTTAAAATGAAGATCTTTGAAAGTAAAGTGAGTCTCCACTATTCCTGTAGTTTTCACTCTAGTCCTGAGAACGTCCTGTTGGGTTGGAATGTAGCTGGTTTGTGCTATCCTGTCCAAGTCATTCAAGTAACTGAAGGTAAAAATAAATACTGCTTTCAGTTATTCACAAAACAGTAACAAGATAATTACAAAGAATTACAGAAGTTTTAGGTCCATTTATTATATTGTGCCTGACTTTCATAGAATATATTTCTCTGAGATAGGACAAAAGACAAGACATATTATTTCCCTTAATGTTCCAAGGTTTTTTGAAATAAGCTTTAGAGACAAAAAGATGTTTCATCCTAGAAGAAAGAAAACTTATGCAATTGACTCCACTACAAAGAATCCTTCTGAAATCCCAAAATGCAAACATGGTTCCACATACGCCAATGTTATTTGCACTAACTAGAACTCCATCTTTGTAATCTACTGAACTATAAGTTACTTTAAACTATAACCACAGCCCCAAATTACCCTGAATCTGATAATAGGTATGAAAAGAACAACCCATTGTTTTGGCCAGAATTAATATTTTTAATATTATATTAATTAATATTTTTAATATTTAATATTTTTAAGAATTAATATTTTTTAAGAAAATGCTTAATACATTACAATTAACTTTCTATTGAGAATCTCTAATTGCACACATTTTTGACAAGAGTATACTTTCATTGCCAAAATTCTTGTGATGCAAGCCAAGATGCCCAGTGTTTCTACAAACCATACACATCTTATTTGTGCTTTTCCCATAGTAAATAGGGAAGGCATTATGTTCTTCTTTCAGTCTAACCAGACACTAGCAATTTTAAGGATACAATTGTACGGCTAGAAGAACAGTTTTATGAAACTGAAGGTAGAGGTATCTAAAGCAACAAAATAGAACAGAGGATGTTACTAGAGAAATGTAAGCGATCCTCCAAATGAAGTGCTCCATATTGAAGAAAGTTTATAGAATGGCTATTTCTTAAGTCAAGAGATCTGTCATTGTGAGCTCAGCTTGTTGCCATCTACCTTCTGTACCCTTAGAACTTCAACAAACAAGTAACAATCATGCTGGAAGCATTTCAGTACAATTTGATCACACTTCTATTCATTCAACATGCCTGTAATTACATTAGTCCAGCTGTAGTCTTCTCAGTTACCTTACCTGAATGTTGTTTATTTATGTACAGTTATTCTATAGAACAGAAGTACCTTATTTTAACGAAAGTGAAAAACAACTTCAAACACTACAAGTCAATTCAGCTTTAAAAAGTTGCCCTGTAAGGCCATTATCACTGCTATGTCATTCTTTACCATCTTAGCTCTCCCTCAATGGACTCTTTTCCTTGCTGACTTACCATAACGTGCTGCCATCACATCTTATTTCTCACACCCTTGATTACTTATTACTTTATTTTTTTAATAACTACCCTAGCACAGAAGATACATCCTGGTTGTTACCTTTGCTCAACACATTTCGAATAGAGATCATTAATTAACAAATAAAATGCAGCAGTGTTGAATGACAGAAGAAACTCTATTATGAACATGAAAGTAGCATCCTTGGTAACACAGATTTCACATCACATAATCAAATTTCCTGAACATGTTCAGATACTGACAGGTATTGAGTCACATTTTTGTAATAAAAATGCTATGTAACGTATTAAAACACCTTAAAGCAATTTTTGTCTTCCTCAAGAGGAAGAAACAACTGGTCGGAACATAACTCAAATTCATAATTATACCACACCTCTTCCTCTCCAACCCTGAAGGTTAGTTGCACCATTTTGACCCAAGCAAACAATATCTTTGTCCAGACACTTCTATATTGTCCATCTACATGGGAGCAGAATTCCTCAGAAGATGAGACTTCTCTTCCTTTAGCTATTACTTACAAGACAAAAAGAGGTTTTTTGTCACCTAGTACTTACTAGGCAGCAGAGTCATTAAGCTGGTATTCTCTGGATCTGTTGAAACAAGCTTGAACTCCACTGTCTTTCCACAGTCTCTTGATAACTCCAGCAAGCTCTGCAGTCATAAATCCTTCATCTGCTGCTCCAGCTAACACAAAGAGTTGCCGAGCATCATCCTTTAAGATGTAAACAGAAAGTGGAGAGACAAACATTGAGAAATACAACGGAAGCATTATCACCTAAGAACTATATTCAGCAAATGAACTGCTTAACCTGGTAAACGTGAATGTAACCAAACCAAAAAATGTGAAGGAAAACAACTGGGTTTAGTGTTCTGCATAGGATATTAATTCCCACGTTTTTCAACAGCAGAAAGACTACTTAACCAAGTTTCTCACTGGCTGATAAAGCTTCTTCTGATCTGTTTATAACTTAACTAAGCTTCTATAAACCAAAGTAGTAACATATTTTGTGCTCAAGTCTCAAGTTAACCTTATTTGTTTATCAAATACCACAAACTGAATAGAACGATTACAATGCATACTAGAACCTTCAGAAATGCAGATGTATGTTGATTGACTAAAGAAAACACATTAATCGCTTAAGCTTCAAAAATCAACTTTCAAAGAAAGTGACAAATGATCATTTCTTCCCAAATCACGCATCAGGATACAGAAAAATACTTCTTGAAGCCTTTCTAGATAAATCAGTTACAAATATCCATTACCTTAATTCTTCTACAGAGACCAAGTTTTCTTGCTAATGCCATATCAAGCAAACATCAAGATTTTTAAGACAGCAAATGCTGGATTTTAAGACTATGTATAACGACTGCCTTTGAGAGTGAGGCTAATGGAGTACAGGATGTCAATCCACCAGTACCCTGTAACAGAATTTGACCAGTTGGCTATCTTCATCCAATTTTGACTGAGGAAAAAAAACTTAAAAATGTTGGACCTGTAAGGCACTGGAAAAAGAGGATAGCAGTGGAGCAGAGGAAAGAGATCCACATTAGTATTTTCCTGTGGGTAGCTGCTTGACCTTGGTTATTAGCTGTATGTGATCTAATGCCAAGGTATGTCAGCCAGAAAAATCAACAGACTTGTGGTTTGTAACTACTACCCACAGCATGTACTGTTTGTCCAATAATTAAAAGAAAGAGAACAGATAATAGTGGAAAGGAAGTAGGAGAAAATAGAGACTTAGGCACATCAACTGGGAACTTAAAGCATTTCAAGAAAGAGGAGGATTAAAACAAGCAACGTATAAAGTTATTCTCACAAAACAGTAACTGTAGACACAGATACAAATCTGTAGAAAAATACGGTTCTGTCACCTTTGCTATTCAAACAATAAGCTGTGAAAAAAGCCCACATTTTCAGGATAAGCACAGAAAGTAGTGACTGTTCGAAGGTATCATCTGCTGTAGACTTAAATAATCAAAGATTATGACAGCTAACAGGGAAATTGTTTGCAGATGGATTGAGTAATACCAATAGTCACAGCTTGAAAACAAAAAGCTTGCAGTTCAGTCAACTCAAAGCAAACTTGAAGAGATTTATGTATATCCACATGTAAACATATGTAGTTATACATATGAACAACAGGTAACTGACACATAGTTCAAAAAGTCTTTTGAAAGCTAAAATAGCTACACATATAAAAATGAACATTTGTGAAACAAATTAACAGAATACCGATTACTGTACATGCACAGGACAAATTGTGGACAACTAATAAAAATCCAATTGATTGCACTAATAATTACATAAAAAAAAACAGAGTAGTAAAGATCGAAGGGTTGGATAGTTAGAACTCACTGACTGTACTTTGAGCAACATGCCTGCATAAAAGAAACCCGAATGACAATTCTGACGTCGAATATTGTTTGTAGATGCAAATGCCAAGGACCGACAATTCATAAAAGCAGCAGGTCTTGAAGAAAAGCCAATATATTAAGACACATGATGGAAACAGCTTAGAAAGTGACAGTCAATTTTGTCCTGAATGATTACGCCATTGATACCTAACATAGTCTGACTTTCAAACATACAAAATTTACTCCATTTCAAATAGCTCTAATTTCTACATGCTCTGAAATGGGGGGGGATGGGAAAGGGAAGGTGGAACAAGAGAATTCATTTCAGCTTTTTTAAAAGCCTAAACATTAAAATAAGAAAGAATGGTCTCTGTTAACCCCATACTCCCTTTTCTAAGGATGGCAAATACTGCAGACACCACAAGTGAGGTAGTATGCAATATCAAGTCCTATTTTCATTATTAACCGATGCTACATACTTTCCTTTAATTATACTGGAATGGGGCAGCTTCTTCTCTAGTTGTCATTATTTTTATATCAGATTTCATAAATAAGATAATGTAAAAATAATAATAATAATTAAGCATCTCTGTAGCTAATTACAGCAAATCTTATATTTAGAAAGTGTTTCATAGTCCTTTAAAGCACATTCACTAAATGTCTCTTGAAACATGTCTACTTTAGTACTGAAACGTCCTGTAGTACAAAGGAAGATACACCAGTCTTGAGACTGAACATTACTGAAGCTGCTGGTGTAATCTGTGCTCCCTTGATTCAATAGCTTTAAAATAGAAAAAGTTCAACTTACTGCCTTACCATTAGTCTTATAACAGAAATAAGAGTATATGATTTTCCAAACAAACTTACTCCATTTAGAGTAAAACCCTCATAAATTCCCTTCAGAAATTTAAGGAAAAAGAGTCTGAATGTAACAGTTTTCCTCAGGAATTACAATTTTGAGTGCCTTTTTTTTTTTCTCCAAAAAATGAAAAAATTACAACAAAATAGAATAAAATTAAAAAGGCTATACTGTAATAACTGAGGAGTAACCATACATTTTTTATAAAAAAGTGAGGCTGATGTATAACACAAACTTGGAATTCCTTTTTCCATTTTTTACTTTACAAATGGTAAAAATCTAGTACTGACGTTCCATAGCAGCTTTGCTCTGAAAAAAGAGCTTGGACCACCAAGACCTGCGTAAGTGCAAAGGGATGGACAGCTATTTTAAGATTATCCCTGACAAAAGTTTGCCTCACCATTTATATAGCTCTCTAAAGTCGACAAACTCAGATGACTTCACATTGATATCATATATAAAATAGCCCTCAAAATCCTGTTAGTCATTTTATCTGCTAACACTTAAATTTACTCCTCCTCCGTTTTCTCTTACTATGTATTTAGTAACACGAGTCTACCATCTGCCTCTTTCCAACATTAACTGCCAGACTCCAGAGAGGACTCCATTGCACAAATACTGAACTAACATGCAATAAGATACTGTTCCTGCCCTGAAAAACTTTGGTCTTAAGGGAGGACAACAGCAAACATGAGAATAAATGTAGAGAGGAATAACCAGTGAAAATAAGGTTTTACTAGTTATGTTTACAATTGAACAGGTTTCAAGTAGAATTAACATATGTACATAAAAATGACTATCAAAAAGCAAAATGAATATTAATAATTCACATGACTGCCAATCAAATTCATATTTGATACAGCTTTATGACCCACTTCACAATCTTATGAACGTTTGTCTTCTTTATGACAACCGTAAATAATGCATTTCACAAGGTCACTGAAGGTATTTATAAATTGCTTTTCAAGCAATCAATAAGATCTTGAACACAAGACTTGGTCGTGAATGAAGACTTTACATACTGTTTCTTACTTTTCAAGACCCTCCTTCTCCTCCCAAAATGTAATTCAACCTTAACATGACGGAAAGAACTTAATTATGACAAAATATCCCTCTGACTACCTTACATACTTATTTCAATACAAGAACAGCAAAAAAACCTTCCTCCATCTTCCCTGCAAGACAGTAATAATGCGGCTAGGTCCCGCTTCAAAAACTGTACTACTGAGCATTCCATATTCTGACATTGATTTCTGTGGACTGAAAATGAAGGCACACAGCCCGAACTAAGTTGCAAAGCTATTCAGACTAAGAGCTTTGGTGATCAAATTCAGCACTGCAGCACAGAGCGGATTCCTGTAACCAGACGACAAGCAAAACCACTTAAGCTAAGCATTTTACAGAGCTTCAGAGCCTCTAACCTCCAGACCATACGTGGACTTAATCAGGGTCACCACAGGTAAAGAGTATAGGGTTAGGACTGGAGAAACAATGAGCCAATAGAATCAATTCTGAAGACCAGTTTCAATAGGTGGAATGGCAAATAGACCCATCAGAGGTTTGCATGCAGGACATTAGATGAAATGAGATGGAAAAGGTGCAGAAAAGCTTAGAAAAAGGTGTCCTATTTCTTGGGAAAAATCCTTAATCCTTATGGTATTGTGAAAAAACAGGATACCAGCAGCAAGGCTATGCCCATGTCTCTGCTTTGAGTAAAATAAAGTCCTCCACATTGGAAATCAGTATGAAACAGGATCAAGCTCAGAGGATAGAAATGTTTTAGGCAACGCTGTGCCTATGATCTAATTAAGAAGTTCAAACAGTAGCTAGATGCCTACCTATTTAAGCCATGCTTTTTAAAGAAACATGAAAGTATCTAACTTAAATGACTTACAGAATGTAACAGCCCACAAGTCCCTACAAATAAAGAGACGTGACTGCATAGTTTAATGGTTTTCAAAAACTCCCTAAGACTTGGATGTTTAGTTTTCCAAATTTAGATGGAATTTGGAGAATTGTATCTAAACCAAATAGTTGTCGTGAATCAACCCACTGCTGATCGCTCTGTAGGTCACCTTGCCATGTAAAGACCAATGGCATTTAGTTTTCAATCAGAATTTGTATCCAACAAAGAAGATTTTGGGATATCAAAAGATTTTTTTCAGGAAACAGTAACAGACAAAAATTGAAAATGAATGGATATTTCAGCTGTGTATCTGTGTGTGTACTTCAATACTCACAGCCCTGGTTGGATCACCAAAGTCTATCTTCAACCTCCCCATTGCTCTAATGATAGCAATAATGGACTGAATGGTGTTACTGTAGACAACAGCTTTGTACTGTTTACATTCTTCTTCTGAATAACCAGCTTCATGGATAATCCTATGGAAAGAAAAAAAAATAAATTCTCTATTCAAATAAAAAAATATTTCTCTATCATAGTATTTCACCATACTTACTTCATTTGTTTGACAATTGTGCTTTTCCCTGATTCACCAGCTCCTGAAAAATAAACGTGTGAAAATTCATTAGAGTAGACTTTTATTGTTCTTTGAAAATACATTTAGTTTCTACATTTCAAATACCTAACCAATATAAAAATCTTCAATAGCTAAAAGTACATATTACAAATTAATTTTTAATACCAAAATGTAAGGGTCTCAAGCTGGAAATTTCAAAATCAAGACTTTTTAAGAACAAATCATTCAGCTTTAAAAAGTCTTTATTTTTCTTTTTACAGAAGCGAGCATAATCTGTACACAGTCTGCTGGTGTTCTAATGCAAACAGATAATAAGTTGTTCAACTTCAAAGGGGTCTGAAAGCTCAACTCCTCTAACTGCCTTTTTAATCAACACCTAACCAAAAACTTCCTTTATAAGTCCTCCACACTGTATTAAATGGTCTTCAGTGTTGCACATGGACCTCTTCAAATTCTTCAGGGTTCTAGTCCTTGTAACCATCTTTTGGACCTTGCAAGAATAAACCAACACAGGCAGACTACTTTTTATTGGAGCAGATTGCATGAGGTTTGCCAGACATGCTGATACCATTCTCAATGCTTAAGAAATTTAATTTAAAAAAAAAAATCATGAAAAAATCAATATATTAAAATACAAAGTTTACAAAAAACAACTATGTCTGTCAGCAGACAGGGAAAAAAATGCATTTTTTTCTGTCTCAACAACCGCAGTTTACTTTACTTCCACTTTCTTTAGTCTACTGCTTTCTCTGAAAAATTTATGGAACTCTTGGAGCTGTGATCTAATCCCTTTAAGCCAGCACACTCCCACTTTGTCTGTGACTTGTGCTGAATTCTCCCTCTCTTATTTCCTCTTTCTCAATATGGCTTTGCAGAAGCAAGTATAATTTTCACACAGTCTACAGGTGTTTCTAATGCAAACAGATCATCAGTTGTCCAATTCCAATACAATCAAAGAAAAGTCTCTTCTTTAGGAGTCACTGTGACCATGGGAAGCCACTGATGAAGGCTGTATTAACCTTGAAAAACAGGCAAGAAGGGGAACCTGAGGCATTATGAAACTGTCAGCCGCACCCTGATCCTCATGCTAACTCTACAACAAATACTCCCAGAAGTCATTTCTAGACACATGAACAAAAAGAAGGCAACCGGGAGTTCCCAGCATGGCTTTACAAAGTGCAAACTGTGCCTAACTTGATAACTTTTCATGAGTAAATGGCTAGTTTTGGGCATGAAGGACACCAATAGATATCATTTACTTTGACTCTAATAAGGCTTCCGATGCCACCTCCCATAGCATCTATGTACCAAATTGCATAAATATCAACTTCAAGGTGTCTGAAAATCTGCCTAGACAGCCAGACTTAAAAGCTTGTGGTCAACAGTTTAAAATCTGATTGGAAGCTACATAGGAGAGGCAATCTTAAGGAGATTACATTGGGCTAATACAGTTTAACGTTTTCAGCAATGACCTGAAAGCCAGGACGGAATGCACCCACATCAAGTCTGCAGGCAACATCAGCCTGGGAGGCAGGAATTGGTCACAACATTGGAGAACAGAGATGCTATTCAGAGGGTCCTCGATAAGCCAGAGGATTGAGCTAACAGGAATCTCATGACAGTGAACAGAGACAAATGTGAAGTCCTGCAAGTGGCACAGAATAACCCATGCAATAATAGACTTGGGACTAATGAGTTAGGCCTTGCGGAAAACAACCGTGGGGATCAACAACTTGAAGAGTCACTAGTGGGCCCTTATGGCAATAAAGGTCAAGCACATACCAGGCTGCTGCACTGGGTCTGGCTGGGATGGAGTTAACTTTCTTCACAGCAGTCCGTGGCGCTGTGCTTTAGATTTGTGGCTAAACCAGTATTGATAACAAACTAGTGTTTTTGCTGTTGCTGAAAAGTGCACGCACAGAATCAAGGCTTTTTCTCTTTTCCACTGTTCCCACCCCTAGCAAGTCGGCTGGGGGTGGACAAGAGGTTGAGAAGGGACATAGCCAGGACAACTAACCCAAGTCGACCAAAGGGATACTCCATTCCACATGATGTTGTGCTGAGCAATAAAAGGTCAGGGAAAGAAGGAGGAAGGGTAGACATCTGTGATTATGGCATTCGTCTTCCCAAACAACCACTATGCATGCTGAGGCCGTGCTTTCCAGGAAGTGGCCAAACATCTGCCTCCTGGTGGGAAGCAGGGAATTAATTCTTTCTGCTTTGATTGTGTGTGCAAGCTTTTGCTTTCCCTATTAAAATGTCATTATCTTGATCCACAAGTCTTCTTGCCTTCCTTTTATGTTCTCCTTATCCTGAAGGAGAGGACAGTGATGAAGCAGCTGTGTGGGTGTTTGGGTTTATCTCAGCCAACAGCTACCACTGCTGCACTGGCAAAACTGCAGTTAACAATGAAAAGAAGCTGGTTTTCCCCAGCAGTTAGCATTCATGATGCTGTATCCTAGTACTTTGTACTGTTCCCCTCCTCAGCACACAGTAAATGAGATACAGAAAAACTAGACAAAAAACAGTAGAAGGTCACTTAGTTGATTAGGGGGCTGGTACACATGGCATACAAGGAAAAACTACACAGAACTGGGCTTTTTAATCCTGGAAAGACTACAGGAGAGAGGAAGTGAGGTGTGTGTTTAATTGCTGTCCTCTCCATGAAACCCACTTAAGAGTGCTGAAGACAGAAGCAAACTTCTCAGAGGTACACAACAAAAAGATGTGAGGCAATCAAGAAGCTGCAGCACAGGCAGTTTCACAGAGATATGGGGGGGAGGCGGGAACCTACCCCCATGAAAGAGGTTAAGCACTGGAACTGATTGGGCAGAAGCAGAAACTCAGCTTTGGAGATCTTCAAGATTCAAATGGACAAGGCTCTGAGCAACCTTATCTATTTTGATGTTAGACTGGCTTTGAGCCAAGGGTTGAGCTAGATGACCTCTAGAGATTTCTTCAAACTTAAGTTATTTTATGTCAGTAGAACAGACTATTTCTATACTTTGACTACTGCATAGTGATGCCTTTGGGATATTCCTCCTATTAAACCAAATATGTAGCTTCATGACAGGCTCAAGCCAATTTAGGACTGGCTGCCAAAAGTTGTGCCACCTCCTCCCCAGCACTGCTACTGATGTGACTGACTTCCCTCCCTCCAACACACAGTAGAATGGTGGTAGCACCAATAGGAGCTACGTGCTGCAGAATTAAGTAGCTAAGGAATAGAGTAGGCCTGTCCACATCTATCTAAGATTGTTTAATGCTATCTTTAGCTAATGTCCAAGTAAAAGACTTTTTTTTTATAAAACTGCACGTTTCTTTATAGAGTAGCAATAGTTCAGACTCTGAGCTGCCATGAAAGTTCAATACTAGCATATTAACATAAACAGAAAACAGTAACACCAGTACATCATTTATTTTTGTGACACCTGAAGCATTCATATAAACCAAATTAACACTTAATCTGTAAATAACTAATTATGCACTTAAGCACTAATAAGTAACAAAAGTTTAAAGATTAGCTTTATTAATGAAATGACCATAATTTACTTTGGGTTAATATTTTTATTCAAACAATTTGAAGAAAGTATATAACCCTGCATTCAACAGCAATTTTGGAGATAATAAGAAACATTACTACAGCATTTAATTTACATTACCTTGTGAAGTGCTCTTTCTGTTAAAAAAATCACCAAATTTGACAAACTGAGCAGGTCAGTGTTGGGGCTAGTTACAGTATCAAAATTTAATTGTTTTGTAATACAGTTTCTACTCAGTTTTTCCTGCGTCAGATGTGTGTTTCTCTGTGGTGTTAGAATTCACATGTACCAAATACCTAGAATTCTAACAAAAGTCCTCTCGATAACATAACCACAAACACTCAAAATACATATATAAAAAAAAAGAAGTCATTTATTACCGAGTACCTAACATCAACAGTGAGTTCCTGGAAGATGCATTCCCCTATTTGACTTAATGGAAAATAGAAACAGTTGTGTTTGCTTTGGGTTTGGTTGTTTGTTTTTTTTGTTTGGTTTTTTTTTTTAACTGCATGCTAAAATGCTTGCAGCTTGCCTATAGTCTTTGTGAAGTATGTAAGAAAATTACACTTCACTGTCCCATACTGAAAGGAGAATCATTTTTTTTGCACTCCTGAATACAGAGCTCAGCCAGGTTCTCTGATGGATGCATTTGTAAAATTTCCTCCTTTATCTCAGTCTGAATAAGTTGCCCCTACAGCAAAATGAGAACTAAGTCTGTTTTAGAAAGTTTTAGACAGGAGCAAGCAGTATTAAATATTTCATGTGACAGCTGCATATAAAATGTCAGAGCTAGCTGTACTGTCACAACCAAACCCTACCCAAATTTAGACAGACTTGATTGTATATTCCTCAATCAGCTATTTATTGCCTGCTACTTAAGTGTGATACTTGATTTCAGCTTCACTACTGCCAATAATTTGAACAGAGTCTCTTATTGGCTCAGTTACTATTTATGTATAACATAAAAAATATTAATAAAAACACATGACAGTTCTGCTCAGACTAGAAAAACAGCAGCGTATCAGTTCTGAATTTGAAAGAATGGTGGGGACTTTTTGTTTACTTAGTTTTAAATGAAAATCTATGCTAACTGTTAGGTCATCACTTTGACAAAAGAAAGTTCTAATAACCGATGAGTATTTTCATCTGTCTTGCACACTTTGTGTTCTTCCTGTGCTTCTCACAAAAAAAAGGAGCAACACATCCTATGAAAATCCAATTTAAAGCATACAATTTTAAAACTTTTATTTACATGGTCCAGTAGGAATGTAACTTCAACTAAGTCTAATACTCCTATTACACCTGCTTGCCTGAAAGCAGGTAGATCCTCATGCTTCATTATGCAGACTGACAAAGTGTGGAGGCAAAGCATGTCCAACTTAATAAGCACAATTTAACACAAGAAACAGCACGTTTTCCCACATAGATTCTACTATAATCTGAAGGGTCTTCTGCCTCAAAGGTTAGTAATCACGCTCTACCTTCACGTGTCCATACTTCCACAGCTAGTATTGGTGCTATCCAGAGCAGTCACCTACCTGGATCCTGCACAAGTCCTTCAGTGAATTCATACCGAACACCTAAACCCAGGCCTGTGACTAACCCTGCTGTACCATCCACGGCACAGTTAATCTGAAGCTCAGCTAAATAAGAGGGAATAAATTTGTACAGTAATTTTTCTTTCAAAGCCAACTTTCAACTTTGGAAATAGAAAAATCAAAGCATCTTCATATTCAAGTGTCTTAAAAAAAAAACCCAATAAAAGAAAATTAACAGATCAACCTCATGTAGACTACTCTGAAGGAACTGCGTAGGGCTAGCAAAGCTCAAATTTAAGAAACAGCTAAAGCAATGTTTCATTCTCCAAGCTGCTATTTGGCCAGTTACACAAGAACTTACTGAAAAAATATTAAAAAGACAGACTCGGTTGATCTTAAGGGTCTTTTCCAACCTAGCTGATTCTATGGTTCTATCACTTACTACTATGAAATTGTAGCAAACATCATTTTAGAGATTCAATATTCTTTTAGTTTACAAATGGAGCAGGTCTCTGTTTAAGAAGAACTCAAATAAGTATTTTATAATTTAATTAAAAATAACAGGTCAGCAAAAATGTTACTGTAAACTACTCAGTGTCTCGTGATTTATTATCCCACACACTGCCACATAGCAAGCATTCCAGAACTACAAATTTCTGGAACAAATGTTTTATGCACCCAGGCACAAAAACTGCTGTTTGTAAGTGCTGAAACCTTAATAGTAACATTTCTAACTTGTGAAGCATTTGCTAATTGCTTACTGAAGAAAATAATCAAATACCAAAACAAAAAGCAACACAAATTTCAAGTTCATAGTATTCCTCTTTGAAGGAAACCAACTGACAAATACAGTAATTCCTAATAGCACAAATATACTCCCTGCAATACCAACACAGAAAAAAAATGTAGAATAAATTTGGGGGAAAAAAAACCCTAGGTGAAGAGAAGAGTTAGATAGAAAAGTAAGAGTAGAACAGGACTGGCTTTGAACCACCAACTAAGTCAAAAGAGCAGAACCCACAACAAGTAGAATAGTCTTGTATGTTGCCAGAAAAGAGTTCAAATATGGACAACAGCAATTAATAGAAAACTTCCAGTGGATGCTTGTCAGCTTTTCAGACTGCAAAACAGGAGACTTGCACCAGATTAACTTAAACAAAGACATGCAAAATTTAAAATAAAAACGTATTGACTCAGATTGTTGGATTCACCTACTGTGAAGTCCTCTCCCCACAACTCTCCTACCCAGTCTCCTGTCAGCTATTAGCATTTTACAGTGGAAAGAACAAGGTTAATGCTGTCTGTTCCCCAGATGCCACTCGTCACAACACAAGCTAAATGCCCAGTGATTTCTACTGTTTCTGTGTGGGGCCAGTAATCTCTTCGAAAAGCACGTGGAAAGCTGATAGCTTGGAAGTATCATCTCAAATTTATCATGTCATTACACATTACCAGACATGAGACTTAAATTAGGATTCAAGATGCTAATCATTGTTACTATATTCAAAATACATCTATGCTAGTTCAAGAAACCCACAAACACATCCACTAGACAGGCTGACCACTAAACGAAACATTCTCTGACACCAGTACCCACAAAGTTTACTGTTTGTCTTGTGTCCCCACTCCCCCTTTCTGAAGTCACCTAGCAGCTACACTTCCTATCCACCACCACCTTGTATTCTTCTAATTCTGGGGCAGCTGCTGGCACTAACAGAGTTTACGTTCTTTTTTTCCCTTCCCAACTGTTTTCATATAGTCAATTCATATAGAATTCCGTTACTCATAAGGTGGCATTAGTCTTGGAATTTCCATAGGTACTGGCACTTGAACATGCCAGGAAACCTTGAATGAGTTAAGAAAAAAGCTGTGTGAATAATATCTGGAAGAAAATATTTCAGTAAGTTAGCCATGTAGTAATAGAGTGTGAAACCCAGATTACATCACTGGTTGAAACCACAGGAGCAACAGATTCTAAAATTATGACACTGACTCAGATAAAAGATCTGAGATAATTCTCAAGGTTTCAGTAGTTGCACGCTGGCTTAGTTCTACAGAAGCACCACCATTTAAACTTATAAGCCACTGTCACATCTGTAAATTCCCTAACCATACATTACTTATACCATAACCATACTGTGGCCTCTGTCCCACTACAGAGGAGAGCACCAGTATAATCTCAAGAGTCACATTTCAGAAACTCTGTGAAACATTCATAGGGAAATATGGTACCTTGGAATTGATTCTACTTTAGAAAGACATATCTGTTGAGAACATTCAAGAGATCTCTTAAAAAAAAAAACCAGTATCATTGCCTTACAGAGGGACAGTGCCATTGTACTGCATCATTTTCTTCAATTAAGACACAGGCGTAGCTTCCCTTCTGTGAGGTGCCAAACCCAGCAGGACTGTGTCAAGCTGAGACTCAAAGGTTTGGAAATAAACCTCTTTCTTATGCCAGAAATTTAATATGGGAATGGATGCACTCTTAGAGATGAAAGCTACGTAGTAATCATGCTTGCTGCCTAACAACTACATGCCACACCACCACTGGTTAAAACATTTGTGGCTCCAGGTTTATCTGAAATGTCAGTGCTGACAGTAGCTTGATAATCTTATCAGTTGACTAAAATGTATGAAAAGCCAGCCTCCGCACTACTATCCTATAAAAGATTTGGGAATCTCCTCAAAATTCAAAGTCCAGAAACTTAAGTGTTTCTAATGGATCTTCAACTAATAACAAATAACTGATATTCTCTTCAAAATTAAAATAAGATTTAAATTTGTTACTTAAAAAAAAATATGAAGTAAAAGCGGTTACCTTCTTCTACACATAGTAGTATGCTCAGAAACAATCACTACATAATTTGAAATCAAGGTATGAAAGAACATGATTAATGACCTTCTAGAACATGAGTTTGAGTAGATATTCTATATGACCACACTACATGAGATAAATGCTGAGTGCTTTAACAGAAAGAACCACCTCCTTTGCTCTTACAAACCAAGACAGTTACTGTCAATTTCTGCCAAAGTACAGCATGCCTCATCCAGACCTCCAAATATATATCTAATAAACCTCTAGAAACCCAGAGTGCCCTGACATTTTTCTTGACAGTGGTTGGCCTTCATGGCCTTTTACTGTTCACTGAGCTATGAATACAGCGTGCAAAGATGGTAGGTTCAGTGACCAAGACACCAGAGAGAACTGCTACTACTAAGCCGCTATCATTAATCACAATCAAAGATACTTTACAAAAAATTCCCCACTGCAACAGAGGCATACTTTATGCAGGTTATTCTGGTGGAGAGACACAACAAAAGAACTTGGAGTTCACAGCATATTTTCATCTCAGGCTCCACTTGCAATTCAGAACAGCACTGCTGTTGTATTATCTACAATCGCAACAGATCTAACGGTCTCTGCTACCTCATATTAGTACATAACTGCACAGAGTCAGGAAAACCAGAAAGCAAGGTGCATGCGTTCATATCAAAACAGGAAAAAGATCTCATGTAAATCTAAACTGATTTTATTCAAAGCTCTACTTGTCATGTAACACCAAGGCATTATTTGCAAATGAGATTAAATGGGTACTGTCAAAGTTTATAGCAGGGCAAATGTAGTTCTACTAAAGGTAGTCCATTATTGTAGAATTAGTGCAATAAACTTTAGTTCACATAAATTCTCAGTCTTCATCTATGCCTAACTTAAGTGTTTTTCATCTTGTAGCTTGAGAAGTAAGATCCAGAAAAATAAGGAGAATAAGCATATTGATAGTTCACTACAAGAAGGTCTCCACCTCCACAAAAAAATTCTAAGGACTTAACATTTCAGTCTGTGTCACTTTAAATGAAAATATCTAGCTATCCAGACTGATCTTTTTCAAAAGCAAATATTTTCAGAACTCTTATTCGTATTTGAACCAGGAAAGAAAATTCATGTGTATACTCAACCATATTCTTGTTACACACACATGCATTTTTCCACACAAAGTTACCTACAAGCAGAATATGACTTGTGATTAACAGTATTAAAACAAAAATCTGGCCCTTTGTTGTTGTTTAAATAGACTTTGTATTTAACTGGTGTCAAATTAAACTGAGAAAGCTTTGAAGTATATAAAAATTTCAAGCCATTCAAACAGGCAGTTGTACCTAACAAGCCTGGAAGCAAGGAATAAGATAGATACCTACATAAATAGCAGCTTGTTAGGCCTCAAACAAGTATGTTGTCACAGCCCAATCTAATCTAGCCCCAAAAGGCCCTATGTTCCAGAACAGGACACAGAAAATAACCTAAATAGTCTCTCACCTAGGAATTAAATGACAGCCTTTGCTAACAAATACTGAGGCACTAAAGCATATTAGAAGGAATCCCTGTCAATGTCTTTAAGAGCTTTAGAAAGCATATAATGGTTTTGCTAAGAGTATATCGGATTTATTAAGGATCAGTAACTGAACCTGCATACTGTTGAGAAATCGACTTTCAAAACACTTCAAGAAATATTAAATGCATGAAGAATACAGACAATGCTTAAATGAGACTTAGCAGCTTATTTTCAGTCCATGTTTGTACAGTACATTACTGGCAGATTCCGAAATCAATGAGCATTCAAAATAGCATTCAATTAAATAAAATCTATAAATACTCACAACAATTGTCATGTTTACTCCAAATTTTGCTATGACAAGACATTTATTTCCAGTCATAGCAAGTTCTAAAATTGCATTCCAATACTATGTTCACACTGTATTCTGTTTATAACGTCAGTACAACTTTACTGTTATAACTGGATACGTATGCCTCCATTCTTCTCTCTACTGTTTGGATGCTGAACTGGCAGTTATGCTTCTTGTCCACCTCCATCTTGCATTCTTCACAAAGTGCTAGATATAAGAGGATTGTTCCTAGTCAAGCCTATGACCTTTAAGTTAGAAGAGCATTCGGAAGAACAACGAACCACAGGTCTGAGACTCCTTGGACTTGGAATGAAAACAAACTCTTACCTCGATTTTCTGATCGAGTGCCCTAACCAAAACTCTCCTTGAGAAAGACTGGCACTATCTCCTATTCCAGCAATGAAGTTTTAAAATAAGTGAGTTTTGAATACAGTTTAACATGTCTACCAACCGGACCTTGTAGGTGAACACAATTTCACATTATTCCTAAGTCAATTCTACAGCAAACTGTGACACAGAAATGCAGAAAGAATCCTATTCTGCACACACTTTCCCTGCCACCCACTGCTATGCATTTCCAGTACTCCATTTGCATAGGGCATGTATCTCTGCTCCTCATCATGGTTTTATTCAGGTCCTCACCAGACCATTATGAAATAACAGTTAAACTGACCACTCTAGCAGCAAACTAAGTCCAAACAGGACAGCCAATTTGACTATTAAATGAGCACAAAACTGAATTTAGCATTTAAAAGTGCCAGGGAAAGGGCAAAACCATTCAGCCAGATGCTGCAAGAGCACTTTCCTTTTGGGCAACACAGAGCTTCTAGAATGGCTTATATCACTACAGTATTAGACAACATGCACTGCTTATTTCCAGTGTTCTGATATGGATTTAGAAAGCAGGCAAGAACCTCTTGAGTTTTACTGGAAACTACTAAAAAAAAACCCAGAGATTCAGAATGTCCTTACAACCGTGATGGGTTAACAACTCATATCATGAGCCAAACAACTACAACAGCTTCATCCATGTAAAAAACAACATATAGTTGTATGCAAGAAACTATTTTATCAACTTTGCAAAGGGAAGATGGGATACAGGTAGCCATTTGATTCTAACAGCATTTTCATTTCAAGAAACAGACCATAGTAAATTCTACAAGATATTAAGAATTTTAAACCTGCTTCACATCTTCAACAGGAATTTTCATTACAGTACATTGATTTCTTCTTTAAAAGCAATCTGTTTAGAGCAATGATTATGAAGACTTCCCGTCTATTCTGGTTGCCTAGATACAGTTATATTTCACTAAAGATTTAATCAGGTACCTTTGCTAAGTACATTGCGCACTTCAAATGCAGTACTACATTTCTAAAAAGCATATATGAAAAAGCAATGAGTTACAGTTTATTTCATAAATCGAAGCACTGTATATTCAAATGGTGTTGATTCCTTTAAATAAGTAGCTTTACGAAAAGTATTTTCTAATTTCAGTACCAATTTATATAGGTACATATAATATTGCAGTTTACATGCATCTCTAAAGATAAATATATAGGGCCCGTATATATATGTCAACACTGCTACTTGGTTTATTAAGTTGATACCTATACAGAAAAGAAATTGTGTTATTCAGAGCTTCAACGACCCTTTAATTACCAAAGTCAGGAAAGGAAAGCAATTTATATGCCTATCATATGTTTAGCAACAAATTTCTTATTTAAAGAATTGGTTCTTAAACACCAATGATAATTATCCTCATCCGTCAAGATCCTAAAAGAATTATCTCAACAGAAATTTTAAAAAGTTACACAGAAATACGGTTTTCAAGGAAGGGGCTAGCCATCAATTAAACCAAAATGAAACAGAAAGTCAAAATTTGATCTGAACAGATAGCATACTTTCAAATCAAGGAACAACACATATGGGTATCTGTGACAGCAGGTGATTTTTATGCCCTTTTGCTGGGACAGCATAAACAGATACACGCCACTTTCCTTCCTGTTACATGTTCAAACTATAGACAATTCCAGAGATTTTGGAGCTGGCTCCACAGCTTTGCAAACACCACAGGCAAAGCCATGATAATGGGAAACATCTTCAAAATCCCCAATTCTAACAATTCTTACAGCTACACTGTGAAAGGGTTATGAGCAGTCACAAACATGGATAATTACTTTATGACATCATAACATTCCTTCATTTCCCACCTTGATTCTCATTAAGAAATCTTTTTTGTCTTGTCTACTCCTACTCAATGGACAAGGAGAACAAAGTATGTTTAGCATTAAGAAGAGATGAGTTCAAATCCTTTATTGAAAAAGTACACAAAAGTAAGCAAAAAGATTTTATTGTTGACTTAATTATCTAATAAATTTCAGTATCTTAATTAACCTTCCACTCAGAAATGTCACTAAGTTGAGCCATTTCAAAAACTGCATTTGTCTGAATAGCACACTCAAAACTTCTTGCTCTCACAAGTTCAGAGTACTGATTTTTCCAACTGCTCTCTACATACCTTACCAACTTAAATACATTTTGGATACAGAATCTCTCAGGTGAAGCCAACTAAGTTTCATTTACAGAATAACAAAACAGTAATTTACACAAACCCTGAGGTAACAGTAGGACACTGAGCAAACAAGAGTAATAAATAGAACAGCTGACCTCAGAGTAAAGCCAGACAATGACTAAGACTCAACCTCAGAATAGCAAATTTTCATCAATACAGGTTTCCTACACACATCTTGGAAAGAAACTTTTAATAGCTAATTATCAAGTTAATTCAGATATTTATTTCAACATTTCCATGGCAGAAAAACTTCACAATTAACAGAACATGTTAAATATCTCCTTTCTACTTCCAGTTTTCTACCTTGACATTTGCCAGATAGCATATTACAGGAAACACTGCAGACATCCATCGAGCTGAGCAGCAAAACTGACCTCAGAATTTCATGCCCTCTGAAGACAGACCCATGACTTGGTTTCAAAATATTTAGCCAGACTTTAAGATGTGCCAGCTACTCAAGTCTTCCTTCTCAGAGGATCAAAACAACTAAAGGGTAAAATATGGCAGCAGAACAATAATCCACTTTCGCGATATGTTTATGTAAATCAGCGCAGCCTAACTTTTTACAGCACAAAGCCCAAGTTCAAGTTGTGCCAACACAACCATGCAAGGAGCTATACTGTAAACTTTAGTTCTGAGGTGACTTAAAAATAACTTCACAAAAGGAGGTTCGCTTAAATACACGATCATTTCAGTAATATAATCTATAGGACTGGAGTAAACTGTCATATCAGCACAATGATGATACAATAAACTGTGCTGCCAGAAAAAGTAGGAAGAAACTAATTAAGCCAGTGTACTACAGAACTTATGTGCAGCCTTGAGGCACCACCGATGCTGGGAGTGAACAGCTTACCAAAAAGTACCTTACCAGAGTTTTTTGGTTTCTAATTCAGGTGGTGGTGGGGGAAGCATTACATTGTTTTTAAAAGACAACTTGAAGGAAAATAATCTCTTAAGCTTAAAACGTTTGCTGTCTAACTCTTAAAATAAAAAAAAACCAAACACTTTAATGTCTTACGCAAAGGATAAGTTAGAGTAGTTTTCATATATCCATAACCACACTTTTTAATCACAAGACAAAGGAAAGTCGCCGTTAGTGGTATCATGACATAGTACAAAGTATACAGTTTCTTTTCAGCCCCTTCTAAAACAACTTGTACTGAGATAATTTTTTTTCTAAGAATGTTAAAGAATTAAAATCATGACACAATCATAAATGGTGATTTTATAAAGAAACTTCCAAAATGAAGATTTAAAATAATATGCAACAGATGACCTGAAATCACTAATTTGTATTGTAGTAAAGTCTATACACACATTAAAGATCAATATTATGATGTTGTAAATTATTACACCAACATTCAAACAGAAAAAGACAAGCATAAAAGAACCCCAACTGCAATTACACAAACACAACCATAACTGAATGGCTGTGTTTTCTGTACATCCATGAGCCTCCTTTCACAAAAGCAAGGGGGGTTATTACACTATGGGAATCTAGTAATTTTAACTTTGTTCTTTGAAATTATTGTTATATTTAGTACAAAGGCTTGAGGATTTAATTGACTTAACTACGATGCCAAATATAAAAGTACACATAAATAACATTTTGATTGCCAGAGTCCAACTGTACCATATTAAAATGCAAGAGAGCTCCTAGTTCAGAACTCCAGCTAAATCTAAGCAGGCAGGCAGAAAGTTGGGAGATCAGGGGGTGGTGCCAGGGGCAGAGAGACAAGACCAAGAAGGAAAAAAAAAAAACCAAAGAAAACAACCGAACACAAACATTTAACTTTTAGGTATCACAAAACAGCTCTTAAATAAGAGATGAACTTCGTAAATATTTATAGATAGTTGTCTCTGAAGGTGAGACGAGAAATATTGTCAGAAATGTTTTACACTAGGCTGGCATAACTTACAGAGATGAGGTCAACATCTGAAATGTGCATTACTTCTTTGTGAGAATAAGGCTTTTTTGAGAGTTCCTGTAAGTTCAGACTTCTAAAGCCTTTTCTGACTGCAATCGTGGAGAAAGAGAATACTCTGGAGAAAAGGCAAGAGAAGTAACGGTACAAACAACATAAACATATTTTTTTAGTTGAATGTGCAGTCAGGTCTGGAGGAAGGCAGGTATTGCCAAGGACTGTAAGAATCATGCTGTCAAAAAGATGAGTATGCAGTGGGAGTCAGTTGACTGAGCAGACAGAAAGATGCAGGTCTGTAACAAAAGAAAAGCAGCCAGGAAAAGATGCCCGAGATGTGAAGTTTTAGAAAAACTGAATAGAGTTGTTCTAGTTATTGCCTTAAGGAAGAGGAAGAACTGCTATGAAAAAGATTAAGAGCAGTACTCTGTGTTAAGTTAAAAAACGGGTATCTTTAAGAATGCAACATGCCAATGTTCCAGTATGAATCACAAGGGTCTATTCACAGGAATGGAAAAGTGGCTCTTTGGTCATGAGTATAAAGGTATCCATTCAATTTAAATCTACAAATGTGATTATCCAGAAAGAAGACAGATAATTACAGTTGTACAAATACAGGGTCTGTGATCTCCTGGATCCCAGGATTCATGCCTAAAGAATGTTTAATACTTATCTATTGCCTTTTTCATTCAAGATACTGAGAACCTGAACACTGAATTTGCTATATTAGGTGAAGAATGTGATAATCCACAAGACAAAGCGCTAATCCTATAAACTCATGCTGCCAGTCTAAATGTATTCATAAAACCTGATGAGTTAACCTCATACCAGAAGGCTTTCTACTAAATGAGGTACTGCCTGTTCTCCTGCAGTTGGCATAAATTCAGTCTTATGTGCTTTAGCTAATTCAACAGAAATGTACTTGCAAATCCACACCTGATCGGGATCACATGTATATTAATGCAGCACTCAGATCAGTCACACAGAACCACTATCTCTCAACATGAGTAGAATTACATTCATTCTGCAAACACCACTGGAATTTTTATTTGTTGAACACTAAAACACTAAAGAACCATGGAAGAGAAAAACAACGTGGGTTTACTACTTTGTCTACTTGGAAGCCAGCCAGAATATACATTGCTTTTCAAAAATCTTGCTCACACTAAGTGTATGACCTTATCTACAAGAAACAACAACAAAAAATAAAACAAAATATTACTTCAAACAATTAGGAAACAGAAGTTTAGGAACTGTCAACTTGACACAAATATTAAAGTGCTTAAGGAAAAGTACTTTCCTATATAAAATTTTTAGTGTTAGACAATGTACTAGACTGCACTTACATTTTTTGTTGAGTCCCCATGAAATTTAAGTATTTCTTTGTCACACATTGATTAAAAATAATTTTAAATGAAAGAAGCTCATTTATTTAATGATTTTAAAAAATAAAATCACCAAGTTCCACATATAAACAAGCATTTTCCATTTGGCTTACAGACTACATGCTCAAATTCAGCTTACTTCTAATAATGAGGATGGCGCTCAGAAAGTTTCCAGAAAAGGTTCTCCTGCTGTTGGGATAGCACATTGAAATGCATAGAATTACGAGGTTAAAATATTGTTACACATGGATGATGTTCAGAATCCAGTATTTTTATTCTAAGACCTGATGCATGACCTGCAGCCAAATTTATACAAAATGGTGCACCAAATTACAGATATGATGAAAGAAGTTAGATTATCCAGGCCGGTAGTATTTTGTGCAGCTTAAATATGTCTGCTTCTTCCTAGAGACACGACAACAAAATATAAATCTAACACAGATCAGTGGTATTGTTCACAAAGTCGTGGTTTAGGTACAGCAATGTCACATCTATCTCTTAATTAAATCACTGCCATTTCCTGTTTCAGAAAAAAAAAACTTTAAAAAAGCATATAATGGAGTAAGTTAAATTTAAAGGCTAGAAATAGACTGATGACTGATTTTATAAACACATCTTCCCTCAGTTGAGCATTCTAGCTCAAGCTTCAGTAGGATTCTCTAATCACCACACAAAAATACAGTTTTAATAGATGCTGGAATAAATTTGTGTTATTGGGTCAATACGTATACAGCTACATGCTCTTTTTCTACATAAGCAAGGTATTTTAGATGCCTCTCACACATTGCATTTTCCTGGCAGCAGACCACAGTTTGTACTTTTCCTTTTATTTCAGTATCTTTTTAACAGAACAAGCCCATAAATAGATGTAGGAGTACAACCAAGTAGATGATAAACTATGACATATGGGCTGAACAAGCAATTGGGAAAGTGAGCGGTGAGAAGAAAGTGACTCTAGTGGAAGTAACTTTAAATAGTTTTGCCATCAGAAAAGCATTCACATAACATTTAAGACATCTGACACAGTTGCAAGGAAAAGTAACAGAAAAACTTTCATTCCAAGACACATGAAATACACAAACGCATCCAGGGATGTATATACAAAACCTCATTCCGAGTTCAGTAAACATTTAGGTAATTTTTGTTTAAATAACAATTCAAACACTGGTCCTAAAAGAAGCTAGCCAGCTAGTTTTCGTACCTCTTTTTAATACTGGAGGGGGAAATAACATACCAACTGAGCTACTGCTCAGAACACTTATGAGAAAACCCATGTATTTGAGCATTTGTTCCAGATCCTAAGATTCCATGAGATTCCAGCAAAAACACATACTTTCCTCAGAAGCTTTTCTGTATTAAAAACACAGAATTTATAAAATTTAAAAATAAAAGATCATAACATAGGACTTCATACACAAGAGCATTAAACAAATGAAAATAGTGACAAAATTCATTCTCTGCTTTAAAGCATCTTTCGATAGATGTGGACTTTATCTGTATCCACAGAATATGACGAAAGATATGAAGACAACTACCAAACTACACGTACTAAAAGTTCCATATAGAACAGCAAAATACTGAAAAATCATTTTAAACGCCTTGCTAGAAGGCCTATAAAGCATTACTTTGCCACCTTTGAAAGAGACAATAACATCTGCTGCAACATTGCTATTGATCCCATACAGCATAACCTTTCCATGCAAGAGAGGATTCCAAAGGTGTACAGGACTAGGCACAGTACCAACCGAACACCTAACACTTTCTGGAAAACAAACCAAAAAATAAAAGCTTTAATTGTTTCTCTCATAAGTAAAATTTTAAATCTATAATCACTTTTTAGGACATTTGTTTTTCCCCCATCCTAGATTTGTTTCATCTACACATGAAAGTGTTTGTTTCCTACGCCTTTCTGGAGCTATTTTAGAATTTAGCAACAGAAACAAGTTATTTCAGAGGTCTGCTACAATGTTTGCTTGTCTATCGTGCTCTCTTCACTACAATCTAGCAAAACCAATGTCAATGGGAGTGAGAAATGGGGCAGTCATTTAACGTTTGCCTGAGACTGCAGCTCTGGGAGGGGAAAGGCAGCACACGAGGAAAGACGCAAATCAACAGCTTTTTAACCCCGGATTAGAAGGATCCAGTCTGGTTTAACTATAGAGCATATACTGCAAAAGTCCCTACAACATTAATACAATGCAAATCTTGCAGCATTCAGCTGTCTGCAAGTTGTACAGTAGTTTTAGTCCTGCACAAAGTTATTTCTAATGAAAACCCTAGCTTCCTTTTTTTCTTGTAATTTTTAAAAAGTAATCTTATTTTACTTACACTTACATACAAGCATGTCACTTAAAATGCACAAAAAGCTAGCTTTCAAGTACTTGTGAGCAAGACACAAGAACACAAGATAGCGTATTATGTGAGTCACTCTATTATACATTCAGAACCCCCATCAAGGTTGTACTTCCCGTTGTAAGACTTCAGCAACATAAGCAACTTCCACAAAAATAAACCAATGCGAAAAGTTAAATGGCGCTTTGCCTTCTGCCTCTCTGATGCTTTCTGCGCTTTATTCTTGCGGCAACAGTTTGGGAGATGTTTGGGTCTACAAGAAACGTTGAGAGCAAACATCCTCCAACCTAAAATCTCCTTCCTCTGAGCAGAGGTACACAGAATCCACGTCCGAAGTTTGAGATGGTTATCCCCTTCGTGTGGAAGCCAGGGCCCGCTCTGACCCGGGCCCCGGGACAAACCGCGCCGTGCCGCTTCCCCCGACCGGCCCTGCCTCTCACCCCGAGACCAGCCGAGGCGCCCACCTGCCTCGGCGGGCTGCCGTGCCTCCCCTCGCCCCCGGAACGTGTGCGGGGCCAGGAGCGCACACCCCACCGCGGCAGAGCGGCGGCCCCTCCGCCACCTTCTCCGCGGAGCGCATCCCACCGCCCAACCGCCCTCGCGGCCGGGCCCCCTCCTCAGCCACCCCCGGGTGCCGCACTAGCTGCCGGCCGGCTCGGCGGGCACCTGCCCCGCCCTCGCCTCACCTCAGGGCCGAGGGGCGAGGGGGCACCTTCCCTCAGGGAAGCTCTTCCCCTCACGGCTGCTCTTCCCTCAGGGCTCGGGGTTGGCGGCGGGGGGGGGGGATTACTTCAGGTGGACCCTCACCTCACGGCAGCCCTTACCTAAGAGGAGCAGCTTGACCTCCCTGGCCGCCTTCTCGCCATCCTCCCGCAGGTTCCTGTCGATCATCTTGCTCCTCTCCACCGCCGCCTTGTCCTCGGCGCTCAGCGTGCAGCCCATTTTGGGAAGGGGCTCTCTGACTTGGCCGGCAGAAGAGAAGCAAGGGAGCGGCGGGGATCCGCGCCCGGGGCCGCCGGAGAGGCGCTGAGGAGGGAGGGGGAGCGACTGCCTCCCCGCTCTCCCTCTCCTTCCCCCCCTCCCTCACCTGAAACGCAACGCCGGCGTAGGCGCCACACGCCGCGTTTACCTCACACGCAAGGAAGCGGAGAGGAAGAAGACGGTGATGGGCGGGGGGGNNGGGGGGGGGGGGGGGGGGGGTTGCCTGAAGCCGTCCCCGGGGTAACGCGGAGAGGGCGAAGGCAGCGGGCTGCTAACGGAGGCCACGCACCGGGAGCCGCTGCCGCCGGCCCGGGGCTGCTACTGCTGCTGCTCCCGCGGCGCCGCCCCCGCCCCTCCGGAGGCGCTCGCCCACACGGCGGCGGCAGCGCGGAGCGGGGGGG